>CM055123.1:390157073-390757073 GCA_029206835.1 Rana muscosa
CACACGGTCGGATTGTTGGTCCAACTTGCTCAAAATGAAGTTTGTTGGCCAAAAGTCCGACCGTGTGTACGGGGCTTAAGTCTATTACTTTAGATGGATTGCATTTGTGTAGTCAGGTTTATTAAAGCGGTTGTATTGCCCGCTTGGTGATTTTTACCTACAGGTAAGTCTATAATAAGGCTTACCTGTAGGTAAAATGAATATCTCCTAAACCTGCACGGTTTTGAAGATATTCACCCTGCATGCAGCCGCTGACATCAGTGGCGCATGCGCTCTGAAGGTCCGGCGTACCTTGCTGGAACTTCAGAGCTTCTTGTTGGAAACCAAGAGCTTCAATGATGTCATTGTGGCTTCCGGCCACTCACAGCGCCAGGTAGGGCTGGGAAAAAAATCGATTTTAATCTTAAATCGAGTTTTGAGTTCAAATCGATTCAGATTTGAAGAAAATCGATTTTTTTTTTAGATTTTAAAAAAAAAAAATTTTTTTTTTTTTCCTTCAAAGTTTCCGTAGCAGGGCTGCAGGGGGCGTATCCGGAATGGCACTGGGCAGCGTTACCCCAATTACATCTACTCGCCGCAGCCGCCGCGAGTAGATGTAATGTAACCGCAAGCCGCCGTCTGCCTACCTGATCAGCGTGTCATGCAGACAGACGGCGGCCATTGCAGTGTTCAAAAGCAGCGCCTCCCGAGTCCTCGTCGTCTGTGATAGGCGGAACACTCAATTTCACAGCAGGCAGTGTTCAGCCTATCACGGACATCCTCTCATCCTCGTCTGTGTTATGAGGATGAGCGGATGTCCCTGATAGGCGGAACACTGAATGCTGGGAAATTGAGTGTTCCGCCTATCACAGACGAGGAGGAGGCGCAGCTTTTGAATACTGGAATGGCCGCCGGTGTAGCAGTAAAATCCGTATCCCATGAAAATCTGCATCAGGTACGGGCACAGTGATTGAGGCATTGGGCACAGTGAGGCACGGGGCACAGTGAGGCATGGACACAGTTCAATTCAACTAAGAGTAACCTCAGGATTTTTTTGTTGTTTTATTAGCTAAATCCAATTACAGTATTAATAATTTGGATGTTTAACAATCTTTGTTGCACACTGACTTTGCAGTTAGAGAAAGGGTTTGCCTTTGCAATTTTCTTTGTTGATGCACTTCAATTAATATAATAAAAAAAAAAATCGAATCGTAAATCGAGTTTTTTTATAAAAAAATCGCAGTTTTTTTGGGGGGGGGAAATCGCCCAGTCCTAGCGCCAGGGCGGGCGATCCCAGATGAAAGGACGGGAGAAGGTGTCAGCCCTCTCAGTGGTGACCGGGCGCTTATGGAGGGCTTAGTTTTAAGGTGAGTATTTCCTAATGTGCTAGTATGCGATGCATACTAGCACATTATGCCTTTTTCTCACTTCCCCCCCCCCCCCAGCAGTTTACTTTTAAGGAAGTGGTGGTGGGGGGGGTCTGATTGAAGAGTCTTTCCTGATCTAACATAATTATATGGTTCTGTTTATACAAATTGCCATATTTTATTTTTTGTTTTATTCAGTTAAAAAAATTAAAGAATATTAAAGTTGAAGTAAAAGAGGAGACGGGAGAGCCACATATGAGGAGTGACAAGCTGTGTAAGGAGGAGAAAATTCCTCCAGAGGTCAGCACAGGTGAGCAATAAACTCTCTGGGGTCTCTCATACATCTCAGTATAGGGAGTTTCACTCTTCTCTTTATTCCTAGAACCTGGGGACCCCAGAGCTATTCATGAGAAAGTCAAAGAAGAAGAGGAAAAAGGACATTTGAACATAAAAGAGGAAGAAATCCCTTTAGAGATCAGCACAGGTAAGTAGTAATTACTTAAAGGGGTTGTAAAGCCGTATGTTTTTTTTTTACCTTAATGCATCCTATGTATTAAAGCGGAGTTCCACCAATTTTTTTTAAAAAAGACAGCAGCTACAAATACTGCAGCTGCTGACTTTTAAAATAAGGACACTTACCTGTCCAGGGAGCCCGCAATGTCGGCACCCGAAGCCGATCTATCGCTTGGCTCTTGAGTGCTGCTGCCAGGGCTGGTGCAAGGATTTTTGACACCCTAGGCGAAACCTCATATTGCCGCCCCCCCATTGGCTCCACCCCTGACTCCATTCCCTTTGCCCTGCCCATGTGAGAGGAGGCGGTGCTATACAGGAAGAATCAGCTCTGCTCCCTCTAGCACTGGCTCCAGTGCTGCGCTGCCCCTCTAATTACATTTACCGGTCGGACGGAGCAGCTGCCTGAGACTGCTGCAGCCTGCAGACGCGGAGGGAAACCCGCAGCCGGGCGCCCCTATGCAGCAGTGCGCCCTAGGCGGCTGCCTCGTTTGCCTAGTGGTAGCACCGGCCCTGGCTGCTGCCGCCATCTTCGGTAAGGGAATCGGGAAGTGAAGCCCTGCGGCTTCACTTCCTGGTTCCCTACTGCGCATGCGCGAGTCGTGCTGCGCGATCTGAATGGTCCCTGCTGTCTTCTGGGACCTGTGTGTCTCCCAGAAGACAGTGGGGGGATGGAGGAGGCGCCGGACGTGGCGTAGATATCCGTGGATGTCTATGCTCCGGAAGTGGGAGCAAATACCTGTATTAGACATGAATCTGCTCCCCCCCCCCCCCCCCGAAAAGCGGAAGTTCAATTTTTGGGTGGAACTCCACTTTAAGGTGAAAACTTCTGGCAGTCACTGGCCCTCTAGCCCCCCGTTTTACTTGAGCCCCTTCATTCTCTCTGCACGGGGTCCCGGCTCTTGATTGGATAGATTGATAGCAGCGCAGCCATTGGCTCCCGTTGCTGTCAATCAAATCCAATGAAGTGGAGGCCAGGGGGCGGGGCCGAGTCCCGCTATCTGTGTGAATACACGCAGAAGCAGGACTCGGGAGCGTGCCCGCACGTGGGGTTCAACCAAGGAGAGCGATTCTCTAAGGTGGACACCCGATGGGGGGAGGAGCCACCAGCACCGCCGGGGGACCCCAGAAGAGGACTATCGAGGCCAAAACAAACTTCACAGTGGAGGTAATTATGACATGTTTGTTTTTTTTAAAAACCCTTTAAGAGTCCCAGATTCTCCTTGTTGAGTCTCTACACCGATCTCTTATTCTCCCCTCCTAGATACACACATCCTCTGATAGAAAGACATAGAAACAATGTATTCAGTCAGTGTGTGTTTCCTACAGATGGATCCAGTAATGGGAACCCCCCACAGAGAAGCCCCAGTCCTCTTTTTTCCTCGGATTTCACACGGGAACGTCACAAAAACCTGCGCTGTTATCAGGTAGAGATGACTCTGTGGTTCTTGTAGAATGATACATGAGATATTTTCTATATAATCTGTTTAGAGTCTTACTTGGTACTGTATATCTGTTATAGTGTTTGGATTGTTCTTCGATAATACGAGGTTCCATTTCTGATTTTTGTATTATTCAGTATAAAAGGCTGAAGCATATCAAAACTGAAGTGACAGAGAAAGCTGAAGATCCATATGTGATGGATGATGAGACGTGCAAGAAGGTGGAAACCCCTCCAGAGATCAGCACAGGTGAGTAATAAACACTAAATCCAGAGAAGAGTCCCAGATCCTCCTTGTTCAGTCACTACAACAATCTCTTCTTCTCCCCCCTCCTCTGTCAGTAGACAGTAATGGGGAGACAGTATGTGCCCAGTGGGGGAGTCAGGAGCCATCAGACTCTATTAGACTCCGGCTCTCCTCCTCACATCATGTCGTTGTGTGTTACCAGCCAAGAGACGTGACCAGTCTCCCCCCCCACACACACACTCTCTGGGGTCTCTCATACATCTCAGTACAGGGGGCTTCACTCTCATCTTTATTCACAGACCCCGGAGACACTCAGAGAGACGTCAAAGCTGAGGAGGAGGAAGAAGGACCTGTGAACACAAAAGGAAAAGCTGTTCTAGAGATCGGCATGGGTAGGTATCATCTAAACACAAAGTTATACATTCCTATCCAATCCCCCCCTTCCCTTTTTATCTTCTTTCTCTGTCCAAAAAAAAAATGATCACTCTTTTGCTTTAACTGGAGGTTGAGTGGTGGAGTAAAACTCAGAAGCTGTAAATTTCTTCATCACAAGATTGCGGCGTGACATTGTTTTATCTCGTCCTTAAAGGGGTTGTAAAGGTAAAAGTTTTTTCACCTTAATGCATTCTATGCATTAAGGTGAAAAAACATCCGAAAATACCGGCTCCCCCTGGCCCCCCGTTTTTAGCTTTCCTGACCCCCGAAAGTCCCATGCTCGCCCCCCGACATCCCCTTCGTCGTTCAGCCTGGCCGTTGATTAGCTACAGTGGATAGATTGAAAGCAGCGGCTCGCGCTGCTGTCAATCACATCCAATGACGCGGCACGCCGGGGGGGCGGGGCCGAGTGATACAGTCAGCGGCAATAGCCGCTGGCTGTATCACTGGAGCGCGCCCGCAATCACTCACCACCATGTGAGCTCGCTCGCATATAGGTGGTGAGTGATTGCGGGGAGGAGCCGAGACAGCCGCCGAGGGACCCCAGAAGACCAGTATCGGGGCCGCTCTGTGCAAAACGAGCTGCACAGCGGAGGTAAGTCTAAAATGTTTGTTATTTAAAAAAATAAAAATTTCTTTAGTGATCCTTTAAAGCGGTAGTAAACTCTGTTTTGTCACCTTTTAGCTACAGGTAAGCTTCCAATTAAGCCTACCTGTAGGTAAAATGAATATCTCGTGACTGTGCATTGTTTAGGAGATATTTGCATGTTTTGCAGCTGGTGACGTCACCGGTGCATGCGTGCGGCACTGCATACTTGAGTGTGCTCTGTTGATTTAGGCTGGGTTTACACTGGCACCGGCTGCAGATCGCACAGGAATGCTGTGCATCCCCATTCTCCGGGATCAGGGACGAATCTTTGCCTGAATTCAGCCCTGAAACTGAGCCAAAGACGCACAGCGTTTCTGTGCAGTTTGCTGTCCAGTAAACAAGGCATTTCCCCCTACAGTTAGAACACGCTGAGGGAACACGCTTAACCCCTAGTGTTTTAACCCTTTCTCTGCCAGTGACATTTATACAGAAATCAGTGGCTATTTTTAGCTCTGATCGCTGTATAAATGTCAGTGGTCTCAAAATAGTGTCAAAAGTGTCCGATCTTTCTGCCACAGAAAGTCTCGATTAAAATCACTGACCGCTACTATTAAAAGCTATTACTACAAAAAAAAATTAATAATAAAAATGCCATAAAGCTACCCCCTATTTTGTAGACGCTATAAATTTTGCGCAAACCAATCAATATTCACTTATTGCAATATTTTTTTTTTTTTTCTTACCAAAAATATGTAGAAGAATATATATATCGGCCTAAACTGAGAGAGAATTTTTATATATATATATATATATATATATATATATATATATATATACATATACATATATATATATATATATATATATATATATATATATATATATATATATATATATATATAATTATAGCAGAAAGTAAAAATTATTTTATTAATTTTTTTTTCAAAATTGTCGGTCTTTTTTTGTTTTATAGCGCAAAAAATAAAAACCGCAGAGGTGATCAAATACCACCAAAAAAAAAGCTCTATTTGTGGGGGAAAAAAAAGGATGTCAATTTTGTTTGGGTACAACGTCACACGACCGCTTAATTGTCAGTTAACCACTTAAGGACCGCTCACGGCATATATACGTCGGCAGAATGGCTCGTACAGGCACAATCACGTACCTGTAGGTCCCCTTTAACTGCCTGCCGTGTGGTCACGCGTGCGCCGGCACGCTCGCGACCCTGCAGTCATCCCCGTGAGTCGGACCGCGGGTCCCGCGGACTCGATCGCGCCGGGAATCCCCGCGATCGTCTCACGGAGGGATGGAGCAGGGAGATGTTAGTGTAAACACAACATCTCCCCGCTCCGCTACTGACAATGTCAGTGATCTCCGCTCTGTGTAATCAGAGCGGAGATCGGTGACGTGTCACTCGTAGCCACGCCCCCCCCCCTCAGTTAGAAACACGCCCCTAGGCACACTTAACCTCTTCAGCGCCCCTAGTGGTTAACCCCTTCACTGCCAGTGTCATTTTTACAGTAACCAGTGCATTTTTATTGCACTGATCGCTGTAAAAATGACAATGGTCCCAAAAATGTGTCAAAAGTGTCCGATGTGTCCGCCATAATGTCGCAGTCACGAAAAAAAATCGCTGATCGCCGCTATTACTAGTAAAAAAAAATTTTTTTAAAAAATGCCATAAAACTATCCCCTATTTTGTTAACGCTATAATTTTTGCGCAAACCAATCAATAAACGGCGATTGCGATTTTTTATTTTTTTTTGACGAAAAATATATATTTTTTGGGGATATTTATTATAGCAAGAAGTAAAAAATATTGCATTTTTTTTTCAAAATTGTCGCTCTATTTTTGTTTATAGTGCAAAAAATAAAAACCGCAGAGGTGATCAAATACCACCAAAAGAAAGCTCTATTTGTGAAAAAAAAGGACATCAATTTTGTTTGGGAGCCACGTCGCACGACCGCGCAATTGTCAGTTAAAGCGACGCAGTGCTGAATCGCAAAAAGTGCCTTGGTCAGGAAGGGGGTAAAATCTTCCGGGGCTGAAGTGGTTAATATACATATACAGTATATTAAGTGGTGTACCCGCTACCGTCTCAAAAGAATACTCCAATGTCATGCAATTTCTTTAGATTTGGACATTAGTGACCATTCTTGTTATCCTATGGTTCAAAGTAATGCTGCATAACCTCTCACATCTTGTGCTAATAATTAGCTGCCGTTTTGAAGTTTGTCTCTCCTCATTGATGAGATTTCACTCAGTGGGTTCAGTGTGACACTGAAATAGGTTTCTCCTACCCCAAGGATGCCACTGAATGAATATGGTTTATCTTATTGAAGGGGCTTTATAACAAAGGATTTTTTTTTTTTTTTTATGTTTTTGAAAACGTTGCCAATTCTTCTAATGCTGTGGGTTGGTGTTGATTGCCTGGTTGGAATTGTGGGGCTTTTCTATTTGTGGATTGATTGTTTAATATTCTAGTTACCAATTAGGGTGACCACGTGTCCCGGATTGCCCGGGACAGTCCATTTTGCAGGTGTGTCCCGGGCACATTCATTCCAGGACAATACAGTGTCCCGGAATGAAACTGACACAGCCACCCCATAACCCCCCCCCCCCCCCCCCCCGGGGCAATCTGATACCCCCAAAAAAGGCCGCCACATCACCGCTTTACTCATTGACAGTACTTGTCCTAGCCGGGAATGCCTGGAGGAGCACAATCCCCGCCCCCTGCTTGTGATTGGAGAAATCATAAAGCCCGCCTCTTGTGTCCAATCACTGTGCTGTGATTCGTTACAGCACAAGCTGATTTTTGGGAAGGGAAGGTGTCCCTGAATGGTAGTTTGGAAATGTGGTCACCCTATTACCAATAAAGGTTTTGTTACAAAGTCATACCGCTAGGACTTTATAAGCACTCTCTGCTTTAGGAACCTTATTCCTAGATTTACACTTGGGTCCACTTTTCACACACCCAGTGACAGCAGTTAACAGACAACGCTGGTGCAACTGTGAGTGTAAGTGGAGGTAGAAGGTACTGGAATCCATATGTAGATCAATCACATAGTCAAAATATAAACCAATTGAAAGTGTACAAAGGACTATGGGTGGCAGGCCACAGACACAGAGGCCTCTAGCAGGTACCTACAGTGAAATCCAAGAGACATGAGAAAATCAAAGTACCAGACCAAATGTAACTGGACCATGCAGCAATGTTTTCATCATAAAATGTCATGCCACTAAGGCCCCTTTTCATATAGGGCAGACTCCATTTTGATCAGCAGGGGATCTGTCTGCTGATCAGAGCAGATTGGGTGGATGACACGTCTGTGTCCGCTCAGTTTCTGCAAAGTGGACACAGACAGAACCCACTCTGCTCTATGGGTGTTTTTTTTTTTTTTTTTTTTATAGCGTCGCATGCACCTGCCCCTGGAGAGTGGTATTATCCATGAAACGCGTCAGATTTTAGGATGCATTCTCATGCCTACTGATAGGAACCTATTTAGACTCATCATCTGTAACCAAATGATCATACTGTCTTTCCATTGATTATACTGCATAGTGCCATTTTAGATGATGTGTACATACATGAATTTGCAATACCGTATTTATCGGCGTATAACACGCACTTTTTTCCCCTTAAAATCAGGGGAAAATCGTGGGTGCGTGTTATACGCCGATACTCCGAATTCCCCTGCTGAAAATGAGCGAGAGGAGCGAGCGGAGCCGAAGCCGAAGTACAATCGGCTTTACTCGGCTCCTCTCGCAGTCCCGCCCATCTCTGACTGCGCCGCTGACGGAGAAAGCCGAGTGTACTTCGCCTAGTCTCGGCTCCTCTCGCAGTCCTGCCTGTGACTGTGAGCAGACACGAGTCTAGGCGAAGTACACTCGGCTTTCTCCGTCAGCGGCGCAGTCAGTGGAGATGGGCGGAACTGCGAGAGGAGCCGAGTCCAGCCGAAGTACACTCGGCCCCGCTCGCTCCTCTCCACAGAAATCGGCGCCAAATTTTAAAAACCGCCGCGACTGACACGATCGCAAAGGCACTGGGCACGGCTGCAGATGGACAGATGAACACTGGGCACGGCTGCAGATGGACAGATGGACACTGGGCACGGCTGCAGATGGACAGATGGACACTGGGCACGGCTGCAGATGGACAGATGGACACTGGGCACGGCTGCAGATGGACAGATGGACACTGGGCAAGGCTGCAGATGGACACTGGGCAAGGCTGCATGCTGCATTTAAATGTAAGTTTTTTTTTTTTTCCTTGAATTTCCCTGCTAAAAGTTTTTTTCCTTTAAATTCCCTCCTAAACTTGGGGTGCGTGTTATACGCCGATAAATACGGTAATTCATTCTATCCACACTAAATCTCTTGTCAATTTTATATGTCGTCCATTTGATATGTATATGTAATGTATTTATGAGGTCAACACTGTGTGTGTGTGTGTGTATATACATATTAAACCTTTTTTACTATATGCATTATTGTTATGTATTGTCAGACTCAATATAACAATTAAATATACTTTCAAATTACTTCACCCCCATAAATCAATAGCCTCATTCAAAGTCCCACCTTCCTTTTTCTCCTACCTGAACCAGGGATGGAGGCACATACCGTGTGCTTCATTTAAAGTCCCAGACTCGCCCTGTATTATTCTACTTGCTCTGCTCTATGAGTGGCTGGGAGTAAAGGGCCTCTGCTGTCCGTTTACACCCGACTGCCTCCGATTCAAACTGCCTAGATCAGGGGTGTCAAACTCAATTTCATTGTGGGCCGCATCAGCATTATGATTGCCCTCAAAAGGGCCGGTTGTATCTGTTAGATTAGATGTCCAGCGCATCCCCTCCCCTTACATTAGATGTCAAGAGCCACCCCACCATCAGGAGTTGAGTCCTCCACGCTCCCTTACATCACAGTGCACCCCCCCCCCCTTTCCTTATGCTGCTGCTGGAAAGAAGCTGGATGCATTGCTTGAAAGCAGAAAGTAGGGGTCTGGAGGAGGACCAGAGGAGGCCTGGAGCTCTCCTGCAGCTGCAGGAGAGGTGCGAGGGCCACCTAAAATGGCCTGGAGGGCTGGATTCGGCCCGCGGGCCTTGTATTTGACACCTGTGGCCTAGATGGAGGAGGATGGATCCCCTTCCATTTTTTTTCTTTTCGTAAAGGACTGGATTGGACGTAGGCAGGTGTTGGTACATAGGGGTGAATGGGCTGTCTGATCAGATCCACCTCAAAAACTGCCAGGCGGACCTGATTGGACCCTTCATGTGAAAGGAGCCTAATGGTTTTGGGGCTGCTTGTAGCATTCCTATTAATGCAGCCAATGCTGGTTGCCTGGAATTTTGCCCACTGCCAGACTCTCTTTGACTTTTTTGCAGTCTTGTCTAGTTTGGGTGGCATGGCTGCCTCCTTTTTTCTATCTAGGGAGGATTTTTTGGCAGTTATGCAGAATTTTACAGGCCAAACAGAACTCGGTCCTTGCTGACTGACCGCAAAGGCCATAAAAAGGCTGATCTGCCCGCAGCCTTCCAGTCATCAGCTGATACTCTGCTGAGTTCCTCCAATCCCAGAGGACAACTGAACCTGCCTCTGAGGAATCGCAGTCTTCTGCAATCACTGAAATAGACAGTTTTTTTGTCTCTTTTTATTGATGCGCTACTACAAATTCTGGATGAACCTTCTGCACACTGCTATACGCCCGTTTCAGAAAACTAGGCAATGAAAAACAGGGATTTTTAGTTCACACATATTGCAATACATTTTTAAGTTGGCAAACTGCGTCAAAGTAATCTCTTACGGCCAGTCCTACACTGCTCTGCCACTGCAAATGCTACGGTGGACACCTTGCCAACATGGGGCATACAGACACAAGGTGGGGGAGAGCTACTAGGTTCAGAGGGATTACTCAGACGCAGTTTGCCAGCTTAAACATGTGTTGCAATACATGTGAACTAAAAATCCCTGTTTTTCATTGCATAGTGTGCTGGAAAGGGTGTATAGCCCAAGTATGTTTTTGTATATTGTAATGACCCTGACCAGGTTTTTTTTTTTTGGGCTGAAGCACCCCTCCCCCTCCTCATTACCTCTTATTAGTGGCCACCAGTGCATAGGAGGAATTCCTTCAGTTCTGATTGATTGATATTTAAATTTATATCGCGCCAAATACTGTCTTAGAGGACTGCAACTAAGCGCGTTGTACCATAAATTCACCAATCAGCGTTGGGAAAAAAACAAATTTGAGAAGAAGGGAGCAGAAAAAAAGAAAAGGCTCATGAGAGGAGCGAGAAAACAAAGTGGACATTAATTATTACTGATTTTGATGTCTCTACATCTGTAAGTTAGGAAATGCGTTTTTAAAAAGGTGGGTTTTTAATTGCCTTTTAAAAAGAGCTTCGGGCATTGGGAGCCGGAGTTGATCAGGGAGTTGGTTTCAAAGGGCCGCGCCCATGGTCTGCATTCATCGACCTCCCAAGGATTGGAGTCGGGCGGGTGCTTGGATGATCCTGTTTTGAAGCCCGGACCGCAATGCTCTAATTGGTGTGTAATGGGGGGCCATTTCCGTGAGATAGAGTGGGCCCAAGCCCCAATATGCTATAAACATCAAAACTAAGATTTTGAATTGTACTCTATGCACTATAGGTAACCAATGTAGCTGTGCCAGCACGGGGGTGATGTGATGTCTATATGGTGTACCCGTAATAGTGCATGCTGCTTAATTCTGTATAATTTGGAATTTTTTAACCCACTTAAGGGGAAGGCCAAGGTAAAAACCATTGGTAAAGTCTAGTCTGGATTGTGCTAGAGCCAAAGTAAGTGACATTTGGTGTCGATATGAAAGTAGATGTTTGATCTTTCGAATAATTTTGCAAATAAAATGAGGCATTTTTCATACAGTTCATGATTTGCGGAATTCATGTGAGCTTTGCGTCAAAAATAATTCCAAGGTTCTTGACTTGTCTTTTAGGTTCTGGGCAGGTACCTAGGTCAGATGGCCAGCGGGATAGAATAGGAGAGGCTAAAGGTTCGCCCACTTGGAGTCAGTATTTCTGTGTTGGAGCCGTTAACGCTAAGCCAGTTTTCTATTCATCCAGGAATGGATGTGAGTCATGCATTCAGCTAGGGTCTGGGCGTATCTTGTCATTTTTGGAAGTGTTGACTAGGATTTGGATGTCCTCGGGCTATAGTTGGCCTTGTAGGCCATGTAACTGCAATATATCGGGTAGGGGGCGCATATAAGAGTTGAAAAGGTATGGAGAGAGGGCAGAGTTCTCCCACATAGAGGAGTTTGGCTCCCATGGTTGAGACGCAGGTTCTTTCATTCTATTACTAGGGTAGGACCCACTAATTTGGGGTACTTTGTCGCAGTAAGTGGGCTTAGCACTATATGACCATATAGTGTGACCAAAACCCTGTATTTTTGTGAATATGTTCAGGTGTTTTTAACTAGCCTTGCAGGATAAATGTCATTCTTGAATGTGTGCGCTATAATCTGTTTTGTACTGTTTGTTGGTCTTGTAGCAGCATCTAAATGAATCTAAATGCATTTTAGGGTGTTCCCCCCCAAGTATGTTTTTGTAGGGTGTATAGCAGTGTGCAGAAGGCCCGTCCAGAATTTGTAGTGTTAATATGTGGTCACACCCCTTTAGCGCCTGATAGTTTAAATACATGTACAAGCTATTGGGTATTGAGCACAGGTACCGTATTTATCGGCGTATAACACGCACTTTTTTCCCCTTAAAATCAGGGGAAAATCGTGGGTGCGTGTTATACGCCGATACTCCGAATTCCCCTGCTGAAAATGAGCGAGAGGAGCGAGCGGAGCCGAAGCCGAAGTACAATCGGCTTTACTCGGCTCCTCTCGCAGTCCCGCCCATCTCTGACTGCGCCGCTGACGGAGAAAGCCGAGTGTACTTCGCCTAGTCTCGGCTCCTCTCGCAGTCCTGCCTGTGACTGTGAGCAGACACGAGTCTAGGCGAAGTACACTCGGCTTTCTCCGTCAGCGGCGCAGTCAGTGGAGATGGGCGGAACTGCGAGAGGAGCCGAGTCCAGCCGAAGTACACTCGGCCCCGCTCGCTCCTCTCCACAGAAATCGGCGCCAAATTTTAAAAACCGCCGCGACTGACACGATCGCAAAGGCACTGGGCACGGCTGCAGATGGACAGATGGACACTGGGCACGGCTGCAGATGGACAGATGGACACTGGGCACGGCTGCAGATGGACACTGGGCACGGCTGCAGATGGACAGATGGACACTGGGCAAGGCTACAGATGGACACTGGGCAAGGCTGCAGATGGACAGATGGACACTGGGCACGGCTGCAGATGGACAGATGGACACTGGGCACGGCTGCAGATGGACAGATGGACACTGGGCAAGGCTGCAGATGGACACTGGGCAAGGCTGCATGCTGCATTTAAATGTAAGTTTTTTTGTTTTTTTTTTTCCTTGAATTTCCCTGCTAAAAGTTTTTTTCCTTTAAATTCCCTCCTAAACTTGGGGTGCGTGTTATACGCCGGTGCGTGTTATACGCCGATAAATACGGTATATCTTATCTTTATTGATGCGATACACTCTACTCTAAAACTTGAGGATTAGATTGTAGCCTCTACAACAGTGGTACTCAACCCGACTAGTGCCGTGACCCCTTGATAAAATTTCCCAAGTTGTGGGGACCCCTAACAGTAAAATTATTTTCGTAGCGTGGGTTGTCAGCACCCAAGGCAAGCCAAGTAATTTGCACCCCTTACCCACGGACATTTAGCACTCCCTGAGTCCCTTCCACTCGTACAGTATTTAAAACCCCTTATGGTACTTTCTCTTTGCTCCCCTTTCTTTGTCTTATTCTTTCTCTCCATGTTTCTTTGTTCTTTCCTCTTTTCCTCTCCCTTCCATGTCTTCTTGATTTTTATTCCTTCTCGTACTCCTTGGTGGGGGCATGGAGGGAATGGGATGAGTGGCAGTGCTGGGGGGAGTTCTGATCAGCCAACTTAGGTGCTCTTAAAGCGGTGTTCCGGCCCAAATTTTTTTTAAAGCCAGCAGCTACACATACTGCAGCTGCTGGCTTTTACTAATAGGACACTTACCTGTCCAGGAGTCTCTCAAAGTTGGCAAGGCATCTGATGTTTCCATCAGCTGTTGGGTGCTGCCGCCGCCGCCGCCATTGCGTGTAAGGGAACCTGGCAGTGTAGCCTTTCGGCTTCACGCGGGAACCCTACTGCACATGCGCGGGGCCCCGCTCCTCTCTCCTATTGGCCCGGCAGCAGAGGGAGCCCCGCGGTGATGTCACGGGCTGTGGCCCGGACTCCCGGAAGTGGGAAAGGTATCCTGTCTCCCCTCCCCCCGAAAGGTGACAATTGTGCACCGGAGGGAGGGGGGGGGGGAAATCAGATGAGCGGAAGTTCCACTTTAATCAAGGTCATCTGCTGATTTGAGAACTGTAGCGGGGACTTTTAATGGCAACTATAATCATAGGTAGTGTTACTCACTGTGTCTCCGGCTTTGCGGTGTCTCGCAGCAGTGACACCTATGCTGAAATCAGGAGATAGGGTCTCCTCCAGCCCCTCCCACTTCACATTCCTCACCAGTCAGCTGACCTCTAGTCTCTGCCCCCCAGCCATGCCGTGAACTGAATGGGAGGCTGCGTTGGTGGCTGCAGGCTCCAGAAACACCCTGCTGGGCGGCCGCAAAAAGGCTGGGAGAGGATTCGGTGACTCCTGGCAAATCGTCATTCGACCCCCCCAGGTTTAGAACCACTGCTCTACAAGCTCTGCCCCTTCCTTAGGAGCTCCTAAGACTGCCAATACCTTTCTCAGTCTTCCTGTATGGAGACTGGAAACCATCTGATCAGATGTTTGTACATCTCAAGCTCCCATTAGTTCTGTACACATTTGGGAAGGATTTTGTTAAAAAGTGGGCTAACTTCTTCATCAACAAATTGAACAGGTTTGTCTCCAGATACATCTTATGGTCTCAAGGATCGTGCGTCCCCTTTCTGTCCAAATACACTACACTAGATCTGTAAGTGCCTCTTCAGTTCTTCAGCATTAGGCTACAGTTTCTCAAATTTGCAAGGTTCCTACTTGGTCTTCACATGTTCTCCAAGGTGTACCAGGTAGCTGTTTAGTCCTAAAGTGATGCCACCTTCAGCCAGTTCTGTTGTGCATATTCAGGAAGGCAGGGTGCCGCTCCACCGACCGGATGCTCGTTATAATATATGGCCTCAAAAAGCGCTGCTTCACCGGCCACGCCCTGCTGATGCATTTTGCTCCACTGGGGCTTAGTCCTCCATGAAACGTGTCAGACGTGGCCGTTGGAGCTGAGTTGGCTTCCTAACTTCCTCATACTAACACTGCTGGATTAGTGTAATTGGACGCCTGCTCCCTCATTCTGAGTACCAGCGGGGGGAAACAACTATACCTCCAGCTTTGAGTGGCAGTGCATGTTGTTTCAGGCCCTGTTAGCATTTTGTTGCAGGTTCTTGTGTCCCTTTTTTGACAAGAAAGGGAGTCAGAGTTTTGGGCTTACTGTAAAAGCTATTTTTCTTTGAGTCAATTGAGGGACACAGGTCCTACCCCTTTGTGTTTCTGATCATTCTCTTGGTTCTGCTTTTCGACAAATTTGAGGCATGCTGGGAGTAGAAGGGGTTACTGTGGATCGGCCTAAATTTGTTTGTTTGCCATTGTCCAATCCTCCTGTAGACGGCAGTATAACCCAACAGTATGCGACTTCTTGTGTCTTTCAATGGATCAAAAAAATAAAAATAAAGGGGGGAATGCCTGTAGGTCCGCATTTGTTATTCTCTTTTACCTTCATTTCTTGCAGATGGACAATACAGATTTGAAAACATGAAAAAATATCCCACTACATCTTCAGACCGTGAAATTGCAAGAGATGACATCACAGCCTGGGCTTCAGATGAAAAAGTTGTTACGCCAAATCACCAGCCAGGATCGTTGAAAGAGGAGAGGCCGTTTTCATGTTTGGAATGTGGGAAAGGCTTTGCTCGAAAATACTGTCTTACCGTACACCAGCGAAGTCACACGGGGGAGAAGCCTTTTCTGTGTTCAGAATGTGGGAAGTGTTTTTCTCATAAATCCAATCTTGATCAACATCAGAGAACTCACACCGAGGTGGAGCCCTTTTCATGTAATGAATGTGGAAGACGGTTTCATACAAGGCGGATTTTAGCCACACATCAGAGAGCTCATACAAGTGAAAATGTGTACACATGTTCTAAATGTGGTCAAAGTTTCTTTAAAAAATTATATCTTAAAAGACATGAAAGAGTTCATATAGGATTGAAGCCATACTAATTATGTGAATGTGGGTTATATGTTGCCCAGGGAGCAAATCCTGCTGCAAATCCCCCCCCCCCCCAAAAAGAAAACTCACACGGGTTGTGTTCCATATTCCTATTTTTATTCCAGGAAAATGTTTAAACAGGTAAAATAAAGTCATCCTCTCATAGCCATCTTGAGCCCCAGGCCAGTGACTTTGCCTAGGCTGAGAAGATGTCATCATTCTGCTGCAGACAGAAGAAAGCATTCCCTCCGTCTCCTCTCCTACAGTGATCACTCAGGCTGGACATTGTAAGCAAGTCATAAGGTGAAAGGCTGCAGCAGGGGCTGACCTGTGTTGGGCAGTTGTGAACACAGTCCTCTGGACCCCAATCTTGGCACACATGTAGCCCCACTCTTCCTCTACAAGTGTGCAAAGTTTGTTGTCTGGGGGACCTACGGCGGGGAGCACCGATTTTTCAAAGCCGGGCACCCCTTCCATCTACTCCAATGTTTAACGGTAATTTCCCTGGTGATTTTGGAGACCCAGTACCGGCCGGCCCTAGGTCCCCTGGACCCCGAACTGGGAACACATGTAGCCCCATTCTTCCTATATAAGTGTGCAAAGTTTGTTGTCCAGGGGACCTACGGCCGGGGAGCACCGATTTTTCAAGTCCGGGCACCCCTTCCATAGACTCCCATGTTAAACGTCAGTCTAGTCACACAGCCCTGGAGATCAGGTAGGGAGATTGGGCACAGTGAGGTATGCACATGGACACCCTAGGCTTATACTCGAGTCAATACGTTTTCCCAGTTTTTTGTGGTAAAATTAGGTGCCTCGGCTTATATTCGGGTCGGCTTATACTCGAGTATATACGGTACTCTATGTTCATTTTTAATCACAATTTATAATAAAGAATCCTTTTTTAACTAAATATTTGTATATTGGTAGTCATTCTTTTATTTACCTTGGGGATATGGTGTTGATGTTTTACCTGAGCTCATTTTTTCTCTCATTACTTTGTGAGTTTTGTGAGCAAGCAGAACACTCAGGAGGGGGGACTTATGTCCCTCAATGGACTTCAAGACGAAAAAATTTTTTATGGTAAGTACAAAATCTTGTTTTTTTCCTTGTCCATTGCAGAACACAGGAATGGTAAATAATCCTAGACCAATGGGATGTCCAAAATCAGGCCAACTGAGGGGCGGGCAATAGCAACACAGAGACCCAGCGACAGGAAAACGATATGACAGATAATAGAAGCAACCAACACCTGAAAGGAAGGCTGGACAGAGGAGAGCCAAATGTAAAGCCAGACACCCCAACCTGCAAAAACTAATTTCAGGGAGGTGAAGCTTTGCGCTGGCGTCGAACCCCCCCCCAATTAAATGCAGCCTTACCGGTGCCAATTAAATGCAGCCTGTCAGTGTCCATCCATGCCATCTCATCAGTGCCCACCAGTGCAGCCCATCAGTGTAGCCTATCATTGTCAATCAGTGCCCACCAGTGCAGCCTATCAGTGTCCATCAGTGCCACCTCATCAGTGCCCACCAGTGAAGCCCATCAATGTCCATCAGTGCCCACCAGTGAAGCTCATCAGTACCCACCAGTGCAGCCCATCAGTGTCCACCAGTGCAGCCCATCAGTGTCCACCAGTGCAGCCCATCAGTGTCCACCAGTGCAGCCCATCAGTGTCCACCAGTGCAGCCCATCAGTGTCCACCAGTGCAGCCCATCAGTGTCCACCAGTGCAGCCCATCAGTGCCCAACAGTGCAGCCCAACAGTGCAGCCCATCAGTGTCCACCAGTGCAGCCCATCAGTGTCCACCAGTGCAGCCCATCAGTGTCCACCAGCGCAGCCTCGGTTTCCACCAGCTGAGCGCTCCCGGCTCTGTCCCATGGCCAGCCTCAGTCAAGGTTTCTCTCTTTCTTTGCAGACATCCCAAGTCTCCTGCGAGTCACGGGAGTCTTGCGAATTTGGCTGCGGGCTCCCGGACACCCGCGAGCGCCGGGCGATCTCCCGGCTGGGTCTGTCACTCAGCCACAGACAGAAGACAGAGCAGCCCGAGCGCCTCCCCCCCCCCCCCCCCTGTGGCCGTACTCCATTCGGCCACTCAGGCTGCTCTGTCTGTGGCTGAGTGACAGACCCAGCCGGGAGATCGCCCGGCGCTTGCGGGAGCCCGCAGCCAAATTCGCAAGACTCCCGTAACTCGCAGGAGACTTGGGATGTCTGCAAAGAAAGAGAGAAACCTTGACTGAGGCTGTCCATGGCTTTAGCTTAGTGTGCCTGACTCTTCACTTCAGCAAGCTCAGACAGACACAGGGTAGGTCCATATGAAACTGAAATAGGGAACTGCTGAGGCCCAGTAAATGCTTCTATTTGATTTCAGGAAAAGGAAGAAAAATATTTAATAGTACTACCCTCTAAGCCTGTACTGGCCATCGTGCGGTCTGAGGGATGCATGTGGCCCTTTGGTATATGACATGGATATGCAATTAGCGGACCTCCAGCTGTTGCAGAACTACAAGTCCCATGAGGCATAGCAAGACTGACAACCACAAGCATGACACCCAGAGGCAGAGGCATGATGGGACTTGTAGTTTTGCAACAGCTGGAGGTCCGCTAATTGCATATCCCTGGTATATGATGTTAAGCCAAGTAATCAGATACCTAACATGTCACTCTTTAAAATTGCGCACGCTCGTGGAATGACAACGAACTACGATACTTAAAAATCTCCATAGGCGACACTTTAAAAATGTTTACAGGTTACCTGTGTAGAGTTACAAAGGAGGTCTAGAGCTAGAATTATTGCTTCCGCTATAACGTTCGCACAATACCTCACATGTGTGGTGCGACCATCGTTTACATAAGCATGCACGACCTACGTATGCATTCACCTCTGCACACGAGCATGGGGAGGACACAAATTTTTTATTTTTTTTATATATATTTATTTTATTAATTTCTTTTTATTTCTTCATTGTCCTTTTCATTTTTTTTTTCTTTACCCCTTTTTTTGCGGTCAAGAGAAATGTAAACACCCCTTGGGATAGCAATAAAGCATGACTGGTCCTCTTTATGGAGATATTGGGGGTCTATAAGACCCCAGATCTTTCCTCTACCCTTGAAAGCATGAGCTCAAAGTAAAAAAAAAAAGGTTGATCCCATGCTTTAAAAAAAGAAATTCCCCGTTTACATTTCCCCCTTACCAGGGGTCTCCAAACTTTCTAAACAAAGGGCCAGTTTATTGTTTTCCTTGCATCAGTGGGAGTAAACATGGCCACATTTGCTACTAGGGGGAGGCATAGTGCTACATCATTGGTATCACTGGGAGGAATAGTGCCCCATTGTTGGTATCACTGGGAGGAATAGTGCCCCATTGTTGGTATCACTGGGAGGAATAGTGCCCCATTGTTGGTATCACTGGGAGGAATAGTGCCCCATTGTTGGTATCACTGGGAGGAATAGTGCTCCATTGTTGGTATCACTGGGAGGAATAGTGCCCCATTGTTGGTATCACTGGGAGGAATAGTACCCCGTTGCTGGTATCACTAGGAGGAATAGTGCCCCATTGTTGGTATCACTGGACGGAATAGTACCCCATTGTTGGTATCACTGGGAGGAATAGTGCCCCATTGTTGGTATCACTAGACGGAATAGTACCCCATTGTTGGTATCACTGGGAGGAATAGTGCCCCATTGTTGGTATTAGACATGTGCAATTAGTTTAGTTTCTAATTCGTTTTTCACGAATTTAGAGAAATTCGTTAATTCCGAAATTTCCGAATTTTTCAATTTTCGGATTTCCGAAACTTTGAATTTCCGAATTTTTCAATTTACGAATTTTCGGATTTCCAAATTTTTAAATTTCCGAATTTTCGGATTTCCGAATTTTTTAATTTCCGTATTTCGGAATTTCTGAAATTCCGAAATTCCGAATTTTCCAATTTTCGAAATTGCAAAAAAAAAAGATTCGAAAAATTCGAAAATCTAAAATTCTAAAATCTAAAATTTGAAATGGGAAATTTGGAAAGTTGAATTTTTGAATTCCGAATTTTTAGAATTTCCAAATTTCCGAAAATCCGTTTTTTTTTTTTTTTTTTGTCGGAAATGAGAAAAAATTTGTTTTTTTTTTCGTTTTTTTGGGAAATTCGGAAATTCAAAAATTCGGAATTCCGAATTTCCAGAATTTACAAAAAAAACGAAAACGAAAAAAACAAGTTTTTCGAATTTCCTGAATTTCCGAAAAAAGCAAAAAAACGAAAACAAAAAAAAAAAAAATTTTCGGCAGTGCACATGTCTAGTTGGTATCACTGGGAGGAATAGTGCCCCATTGTTGGTATCACTGGGAGGAATAGTGCCCCATTGTTGGTATCATTGGGAGGAATAGTGCCCCATTGTTGGTATCACTGGGAGGAATAGTGCCCCATTGTTGGTATCACTGGGAGGAATAGTGCCCCATTGTTGGTATCACTGGGAGGAATAGTGCCCCATTGTTGGTATCACTGGGAGGAATAGTGCCCCATTGTTGGTATCACTGGGAGGAATAGTGCCCCATTGTTGGTATCACTGGGAGGAATAGTGCCCCATTGTTGGTATCACTGGGAGGAATAGTGCCCCATTGTTGGTATCACTGGGAGGAATAGTGCCCCATTGTTGGTATCACTGGGAGGAATAGTGCCCCATTGTTGGTACCATTGGGAAGTGTAGTGTCCCATTGTTAATGTCAGTGGGAGAAATGGTGCCCTATTGTTGGCGTCAGTTGGCAGAATAGTGTCTCGTATCAGTGGGAGGATTAGTGCCCCAAGGGCCAGATAAAAGCAAGCAAAGGACCATATCTGGCCCCTGGGCTGAAGTTTGGAGGCCACCGTCCTAGACCATAGAGATGATTGGGGACGCTCCTGTCTCCGCTCAGCTCTGTGATCAGTGGGCAGAACTGGTTGCACGGGAGAGACTAGAGAGGCTCTGGCCAGTGTGGCGGGGGGTGGGGAACGACTCCACCTTTTCTTCAAGCCAAACCCGGACACTTTAGCTACATGGGTGCTCAACCTGTGGCCCTCCAGCTGTTGTGAAACTACAAGTCCCATCATGCCTCTGCCTTTGGGAGTCATGCTTGTAACTGTCAGTCTTGCAATGCCTCATGGGACTTGTAGTTCTACAATAGCTGGAGGGCCACAGGTTGAGTATCCATGCTTTACCCGCACAGGGCATGGTTTTTTTTTTCCCTAGTATACACTAAAGGATTATAAAAGACCTGGAACAAATTTGGGTGCCCCAAGAAGAGTGATAACGCAGGGCGCTGCGGCAAACAGTGGGCGTGGCCAAACTGCTCTTGCTGCCTTTATTGCCACGACTCACCCCCCAGTAATGCCGACCCTGCCCCTAGCCTGCAGCTCCCAGACGGCAACATATTTTTGTGTAACTATCTCAGTTACTTGGGGAGCCTGAATAATGTGTCTGGCAGGCTGAAACCCAGACACATGATTCAAAACCTGGACTGTCCGGCTGAACCCTGGACAGGTGGCAACCCTAGTTGTGGTGCATGTCCCGTGGTGAGTTGAGGAGCCTTTAACCAACTCCGGACCTCCCACCGCATAAACACTACGGCAGGGCGGCCTGGCTGAGCGAAATGACGTACCTGTACGTGATTTCGTGCATAAGGTCTGGGGCACGCGACCTGCTCCCACTGTGATTGGACAAAGTGGGAGCCAATCAGCCGGTCTGCTAGCCATCCCGCGATCGTTCAGAGGAAAGGCAAAACAGTGGGTCTGCCTATGTAAACAAGGCAGACCGCCGTTCTGTGAGGGAGGAAAATGGAGATCTTGTGTTTCTGCTAAGCAGAAACACGGATCTCTGTTTTCCTCCAGGCACAGCATCCCCCCCACAGTTAGAAAGTACAGTGATGGGGAACCTTGGCACCCCAGATGTTTTGGAACTACATTTCCCATGATGCTCCACTACACTGCAGAGTGCATGAGCATCATGGGAAATGTAGTTCCAAAACCTCTGGGGGGCCAAGGTTCGCCATCACTGTCCTAGGAGCACACTTAACCCTTTGACCATCCCTCATGTTAACTCCCTCCCTGCCAGTGCCATTTATACAGTGACAGTGCATGTTTTTTTTAGCACTGATCACTCTGTTGGTGTCACTGGTCCCCAAAAAGTGTCACTTAGTGTCAGATTTGTCCGCCACAATGTAGCAGTAGGGCTGGGCGATTTTGGGCAAAAAAAAAAAAAATCTGCGATTTAAAAAAAAAAAAAACTCGATTCACGATTCGAATCGAGTTTTTTTTTCCTGATGGACACCGCGCCGGCAGGAGTTTTTAGGCTTCGACCTAGTCCGCCGCGATCCTGGGAAAACGCCGCGGACTAGGCCGAAGCCGCAGCCTCGCCTAAAAAATCCTGCCTGCAGCTCGCCGCTATCCTGGGAAAAGGGCGCGGCTTCGGCCTAGTCCGCGGCGTCCGGCCTCGCGGCCTTTTCCCAAGATCGCGGCAAGCTGCGGGCAGGATTTTTTAGGCGAGGCCGCCGGTCCAATGAAAAAAAAATGAAAAGAAAAAATCGATTCGGTCAAAATCGGAATCGATTTGCCCTTGCAACTCGATTCAGATTTTAAATCGATTTTTTTCCCAGCCCTATGTTGCGGTCCCGCTAAAAATCGCTGATCGCCGCCATTACTAGTAAAAACGATAAAAAATAAATAAAAAGCCATAAATCTATCCCATAGTTTGTAGACGCTGTAACTTTTGCTCAAACCAATCAATATACGCTTATTGGGATTTTTTTTTTTTTTTTTTTTACCAAAAACATGTAGCAGAATACATATTGGCCTAAATTGATAAGGAAATTAGATTTTTTTTTTACATTTTTTTTAATTGGATATGTTTTATAGCAGAAAGTAGTTTTTTTTTTTTTTTTTTTTAAATTGTCGCTCTTTTTTGGTTTATAGCACAAAAAATAAAAACCGCAGAGGTGATCAAATGCCACCAAAAAAAAAAATCTCTATTTGTGGGAAAAAAAAGGACATCAATTTTATTTGGGTACAACGTCGCACGACCACGCAATTGTCAGTTAAAGCGACGCAGTGGTTAAAAGTGAAGTTCTAGTTATCAGTCCCACTTGCATAGAGAAAGGTGGAGCCATGGTCAGCTATAGAAATTGAGGCTTAGCTAATGATTTTTGGAGAAAAAAATAAAAAATTTGCAGATTTTTATCAGTGCTGTTTCGTCTTCAAAATGTGGGCAAACAAATGTCTTTTAACTGCTGAAAATAGAGAAAAAATAAATAAATAAAAAGCTTAAAAATAAAAATAAAAAGCCCCAGCAGGAGAAATTTCTGGTCAGTCTCCTAAATTTCCACAAGGTGGCGGCCAACCTCTCTGACTCTCCCTTCACTCTGCGCACGCGCGCCACTTATAGCAGCCGCTAGGCGGCCAGGAAACCACAGCTGTACCGCTGTATAAGGAAAACCCGCCAACTCAAATCAACCGCTAGAGGACAAAACGTCAAATATATTTTCTCCCTTCAGAAGAGATGCGGCCATTTTCTTGTAGCGCAGGCGTAAAGGGGTGTTCGGTAAAAAAAAAATAAAAATGATATATATTATAGGTAGTAAATGAAGCGCCGTATATTTTTAAAGTTATATCGCACTATCTTTCCTTGAAATTACATTTTTTTTGTATAGTTTGCCTCGGTACTAGTAAGTGGGCGGCCATTTTGTTGTAGCCTCAGAGAAAAAAATGAGCAGCTCTTGTAGCTAAAAGAAACTTCCTGGAGGGTTGTCGGTCCAGTGGACGGTGCACATGGAGGAGGAGGTAATAATGTCTTATTATGAGAGAAGGGGGTCCTCTGTGTGGACTAAATGTCACCTCCACAAATCCTCAACTTCCTGCTGTCCTCCATTGTAGTAAATATTGCATGGGGGGGGCTCTGGTGTAGGGTGACCAGACATCCCTGGTTTCCGGGGACAGTCCCTGGATTGAGGACACTGTCCCCTGGACCAAGTCTGTCCCTGGTTTTGTCCCCGGATTGGATTTAAACAGGGGCTGGGGCAATTTCAAAGACAGTCAGTGCAGAATAAAAAAAATCTGACTTACAACCCCCCCCCCCCCCCGCGCTTTGCCGCTGCTACTAGCCTAGGGGGGGTGTATTTTTCCCATTATCTGTGCCCCTTTCTGATGATCATGGTGCTGGTCGGAGCAGAGGGAATATTTCTTCAGCTCCGCTCGCATGTTCTTCTGCCTTGGCTCAAGTCCCGGCCAGCCGCCTGCCTGCTTATCTCTTTGCCTTCCCTGGCGGAGTGATCTTCCTCCGCTCCCCACCCAGTAGTGGCCGGAGAGTAGGGATGAGCTCCGGCGTGTTCGCATTGAACACGTGCAGAGCCGGCCAGGAAGTCGGCACGCGCTGCGCTAATGACAGGCAGGGAAAGATATTTCCCGATGCTCGGCTGCAGAGATCGGGAAATGTCTCCCTGGCTGTGATTAGCGCAGCGCGGTGCCGACATCCTAAGGGGTCTGCACGTGTTCAATGCGAACACGCCGGAGCTCATCCCTACCGGAGAGTAAGACTTGACAGACCGTGAGGTGGGCAGCGGTGACGGGCAGAGAGTCGCTGATTGCCGCCATTACTAGTAAAAAAAAAAATTATGTCCCCGGATTTCATTTTAAAAATCTGGTCACCTTACTCTGGTGGTGAAGGGGATGTACTCCCCGGATAGGCACTAGGAATGAGCTCCGGCGTGTTCACATTGAACACGTGCAGAGCCCGCCAGGAAGTCGGCACCGCGCTGCGCTAATGACAGGCAGGGAGACATTTCACGATCTCTGCAGCCGAGCATCGGGACATGTCTCCCTGCCTGTCATTAGCGCAGCGCTGACTCCTGGCGGGCTCTGCACGTGTTCAATGCGAACACGCCGGAGCTCGTCCTAATAGGCACTACAGAAATTTGTGTATCGATGAGGAATAAAATAGCTTTTAAAGCAAAACTAAACCCTTCAATTAATAGTTTACTAAAAAAAAAAAACAGACATTCAAGGAGTGCTGTGAATGATAACAGTTGCTTGTGCTCACCACCAGACTGTCAAACCATCGACACGCATCATGGCATTCAGTTAACAGAAGTTAAGATGGCAGCTTCTTTGGCTGGAAAGGTGAGGAGGGTTTAGTTCCACTTTAACCACTCCGGAAGGATTCACCCCCTTAATGACCAGGCAATTTTTTTGCGACATGGCACTTCGTTACTTTAACTGACAATTGCGCGGTTGTACCCAAATAACATTTTTGTCATTTTCCCCATAAATAGAGCTTTCTTTTGGTGGTATTTGATCACCCCTACGGTTTTTATTTTTTGCGCTATAAACAAAAAAATTCTGACAATATTTTATTTATTTTTTTATTTTTTTTAAACATTTACCGTATTTATCGGCGTTTAACACGCACCCCAAGTTTAGGAGGGAATTTTAAGGAAAAAAACTTTTAGGAGGGAAATTCAAGGAAAAAAATTACATTTAAATGCAGCATGCAGCCTTGCCCAGTGTCCATCTGCAGCCTTGCCCAGTGTCCATCTGTCCATCTGCAGCCTTGCCCGATGTCCATCTGTCCATCTGCAGCCTTGCCCAGTGTCCATCTGCAGCCTTGCCCGGTGTCCATCTGTCCATCTGCAGCCTTGCCCAGTGTCCATCTGTCCATCTGCAGCCTTGCCAAGTGCCTTTGCAGCCTTGTCAGTCTCAGCGTTTTTTAAATTTGGCGCCGATTTCTGTGGAGAGGAGCGAGCGGGGCCGAGTGTACTTCGGCTAGACTCGGCTCCTCTCGCAGTCCCGCCCATCTCCACTGACTGCGCCGCTGACAGAGAAAGCCGAGTGTACTTCAGGGGCAGGACTGCGAGAGGAGCCGAGACTAGCCGAAGTACACTCCGCTTTCTCTATGTCGGCGGCGCAGTCAGAGATGGGCGGGACTGCGAGAGGACCCGAGTGTACTTCGGCTCCTTTCACTCGTTTCAGCAGGGGAATCGGCGGAGTATCGGCGTATAACACGCACCCACGATTTCCCCCTGAATTTAACGGGAAAAAAGTGCGTGTTATACGCCGATAAATACAGTAATTTCTTCATCAATTTAGGCCACTCTGTATTCTGCTACGTTTTTTTTGGAAAAAAAATCCCAAGATGCATATATCTATTTTTATTTATTTCAGGTACATATATATTGTACATTCACATTATTATTATTTAGGTACTTATATAGCGCCGTCAATTTACGCAGCGCTTTACATTATACATTCACATCGGTCCCTACCCTCAAGGAGCTTACAATCTAAGGTCCCCAACTCCCATTCATATACTGGGGCCAATTTAGACAGAAGCCAATTAACCTACCAGCATGTCTTTGGAGTGTGGGAGGAAACCCACGCAGGCACAAGGAGAACATGCAAACCCCAGGCAGGTAGTGTCGTTGTTGGGATTCGAACCAGTGACCCTATTTACTGCTGGGCGAGAGTGCTACCCACTACACCACTGTGCTGCCAAGTGCCACCATCAGTCCCTGCCCTCAAGGAGCTTACAACTTAAGGTCCCTAACACATTCATACATACACATACAGAGTTTACGAGTAACGTGGTTAACGAGCGTTTTGAAAGACGAGCAACTTTTTTTTTTTTTTTTTTTTTCTTCTGTCTCGGTTTTCGAGTGTTTTCTCGCAAAACGAGCAGGATTCAAGCTAATGGGGTGTGCAGTACCACATTTGGCCAGATGTGCAGGGGGCGCCGGTGACACTTGGAATGGTTCGGAATCACTCGGAAATGCTCCTTTCTGAATACTGAGTGTTTCCAAGATCAGCCGAGCTGTCCCCGAGTATTTCTAAGGCCACATGCAGTACTGCATGCCGTATAAATCAATGTGGGACAAATTATCTTTGTTTCCATTGACTTCTATGGGAAACTCGCTTTGATATGCGAGTGCTTTGGATTACAAGCATTCTCCTGGAGCGGATTATGCCCGTAATCCAAGGTTCCACTGTACTAGGGCCAATTTAGCCAGAATCTGATTAACATCCCAGCATGTCTTTGGAGTGTAGGAGGAAACCAGAGTACCCGGAGGAAATCCACGCAGGCACAGGGAGAACATGCAAACTCCAGGCAGATGGTGTTGTGGTTGGGATTCAAACCAGTGACCCTTTTTGCTGCTAGGTAAAAGTGCTACCCACTATACTGCCCATTGATTGGTTTGCACAATAGTTATAGCATCAACAAACTATGGGATATTTTTTGGAATTTTTATTAATTTCTTATCTTTTACTAGTAATGGCGGTGATCAGCGACTTATAGCGGGACTGCGACATTGCGGCGGACAAAATCGGAACACCTAACTGACACTTTTTTGGGGACCAGTGACACAAATACAGTGATCAGTGCTAAAAATATGCACTGTCACTGGACTAATGACACTGGCAGGGAGGGGGTTAACATCAGGGGCGATCAAAGGGTTAATTGTGTGCCTAACCGCTGCTTGGTTTCTGTGGGGGAGGTGCTTGTACTATGGGAAGGCAGAGATCAATACCTTCCCTACTGACAGAACGGCAATCTGCCTTGTTTACGTAGGCAGACTGCCGTTCTACTTGTGTCAGCGGGTCTCGGCGGACACCGAGTCCACCGGACCCACTGATGGGCTCCTGCTGTGTCCAATCACAGCACGAGCGGGTCGCCGGCAGTGCGCATGCGCGCCCCAGACCCAGCAGTGCAGAATCACGTTCTAGGTACGTGATCCTGCCCAGGAGTATAAATGATTGTCCCAAAAATGTTAACCCCTTCCCAGCCAGTGTCATTAATACAGTGACAGTGTAAAGTATTAGCCCTGATCACTGTGTCAGTTTCATTTAGTCGCCCCCCCCCCCCCCACTCAGCATCAGTTAGTGTCAGATTGCTCACCGCACAGTCATGTTGGAACAGGAAGAGGCAATCCCCAATTTGTTCCCACAAAGTTTGGAGCATGAAATTGTCCTAAACGTCTTGGTATGTTGACTCTAGGGATGAGCTCCGGCGTGTTCGCATTGAACACGTGCAGAGCCCGCCAGGATGTCGGCACCGCGCTGCGCTAATGACAGGCAGGGAGACATTTCCCGATGCTCGGCTGCAGAGATCGGGGAATGTCTCCCTGACTGTGATTAGCGCAGCACGGGTGCCGACATCCTGGCGGGCTCTGCACGTGTTCAATGCGAACACGCCGGAGCTCATCCCTAGTTGACTCCTGAAGGCCTGGTGCACACGGTACGATTGTTGGCCAACCGAGCGTCCGATTTGTGTCAAAAGGGGCGTGTGCCAGGATCTTGTCTTGCATACTAACAGTACACAATTATCGTGCCTCAAACAAGAACGTGGTGACGTACTACCAGGAATTTCAGCTCCTGAGCGCCACCCTTTGGGCCCCTTCTGCTAATTTTGTGTTTGGCGAGCATTGATTCCGAGCATGCGTGTTTGTACTTTCTATTTTTGTGTGATGGATTTGTGTACTGACCATCAGAAAATCTGCCGTCAAGCCGCTGTCCACCGAAAATTTACTAGCCTGTCATCCAACATTTGTTGGCTGAAAGTTGGACAACAATTGTCAAAAGGAGCGTACCAACGGTAAGATTTTAGGACAACAGTCTGTCAACAGACAATCCCCTGCCAACAATCGTATTGTGTGTACGAGGCTTAAGAGTTCCCTTCACTAGAACTAAGGGGCCAACCCCTGAAAAACAACCCCCACACCATAATCCCCCCTCCACCAAATGATTTGGACCAGTGCACAAAGCAAGGTCCATAAAGACATGGATGAGCGAGTTTGGCATGGAGGAACTTAACTGGCCTGCACAGAGTCCTGACCTCAACCCGATAGAACACCTTTGGAATGAAAAAATCGGAGGCTGCGAGCCAGGCCTTCTCGTCCAACGTCAGTGCCTGACCTCACAAATGCGCTTCTAGTAGAATGGTCAAACATTCCCATAGACATACTCCTAAACCTTGTGGACGGCCTTCACAGAAGAGTTGAAGCTGTTATAGCTGCAAAGGGTGGACCAACTCAATTTTGAACCCTACGGACTGAGATTGGGATGCCATTAAAATGCATGTGCGTGTAAAGGCAGGCGTCCCAATACTTATGGTAGTATAGGGTGTATTTCATTTTTGTTCCCCTAAACATTAACGAGCAATTAACCCTTGCAGTCAGGGCACAGCCCTATCACAAGATCCTACCATGTTGTCGGGTGGAAGAAATTGAGGCTCTTGTAGAATGATGTGTTTTATATTTTCTGTATAATCTGTTTCAAAATCTAACTAGTTCTAACAGTAATATTGTTCAGTTTATTCTCAGATGATACAAATTTGCTGTATTTTTAATTTTTTTGTGTTTAGGATAAAAAGATGACGCATAATAAAACTGAAGTTAAAGAGGAAGAAGAAGATCCATATGTGATGGGTGATGAGCCGTGTAAGGAGGATGAAACCCCTCCAGAGATCAGCACAGGTGAGTGATAAACATAAATCCAGAGAAGAGTCCCAGATCCTCCTTGTTCAGTCACTACAACAATCTCTTCTTTTTATACCACTTCCCGCCCGGCCTATAGCAGAATAACGGCCGGGAAGTGGTTCTGTTATCCTGACTGGGCGCCATATGACGTCCAGCAGGATAACATGCCAGCGCGCTCCCGCGAGTACGGCGTGTCAGTCTGACATGCCCCATCTCCGATAGTGATAGAGGCTTCTTACCACGTGATCAGCTGTGACCAATCACAGCTGATCATCGCGTGAACCAGGAAGTGCCGGTAAACAGCATTCCTCGGTTCGCGTTGACAGTGAGAGCCGAACGGCGCCTCTCCCTGTCAGAGGGTGGGGGGTCTGTGCTGATAATCAGCACATTGATTATCAGCACAGCCCCATCAGATGTGCCAATCACAGTTGCCAAAAAGGTACCCAGTCAGTGCCCCCTCAGCATCGCCTGTCGGTGCCCAATAAAGTGCCAATTAGTGCCCACCACAGTGCCAGTCAGTGCCCATCACATTGCCAATCAGTGCCCTACAGTAACACCTGTCAAAACCTCACCAGTGCTGCCTATCAGTGCCACCTATTGGTGCCCATCAGTGCTGCATATCAGTGCCCATCAATTCTACATATCAGTGCCTCCTCATCAGTGCCCATCCGTGAAGGAGAAAACTACATTTTATAACCGAAACTACTGTGTTTCCCCGAAAATAAGCCCCGGGTCTTATATTAATTTTGGCAACAAAAGACACGGTAGGGCTTATTTTCGGGGTAGGTCTTACCATGTAATGTGCTGTCTTCTCTCCCCCTCTCTCTCCCTGCCTGAAAGGAATCCCCAGTGTGAACCAAGTTAAAATGCTTGTAAAATCCTATAATCCACTCTATTACAGTATTATATAATGTACAATGTGTGTGTTTCTGTAATATAATTGTGCCAAATACCTTCGTTATAGCACCGCTCTGCGCTTCTGTGACCCGCCAGAGCTCTCGTCCCCGCAATTATATCACAGAAACACACACATTGTACATTATATAATACTGTAATAGAGTGGATTATAGGATTTTACAAGAATTTTAAACTAGGGCTTATTTTCGGGGTAGGGCTTATGTTGCAGCCGTCCTGGAAAATAGCGCTAGGTCTTATTTTCGGGGAAACACGGTAAGAAAAACATATTTTTTTCCAAAATTTCGGTCTTTTTTAGTTTGTTTAGCAAAAAATGAAAACCCCAGTGGTGATCAAATACCACCAAAAGAAAGCTCTATTTGTGGGAAGAAAATGATAAAAAATGTTGTTTGGGTACAGTGTTGCATGACCGCGCAATTGTCATTCAAAGTGCAACAGCGCTGAATGCTGAAAATTGTCCTGGGCAGGGAAGGGGCGAAAGTGCCTGGTATTTAAGTGGTTAAAGGCAACCCAAACGAAAAAAACCTGTAAAAACGCACTTAACTCGGTGCCAAAAAAGACAAATAATCTACTTTGGTGCCAAACGCGTTGCGTCCCTCAGGTGTGAACGCAGTCTCCATCCAGAGAAGAGTCCCAGATTCTCCTTGTTCAGTCACTACAACAATCTCTTCTTCTCCCCCCTCCTCTGTCAGTAGACAGTAATGGAGAGACAGTATGTGCCCAGTGGGGGAGTCAGGAGCCATCGGCCCCCATTAGACTCCGGCTCTCCTCCTCACATCATGTCATTGTGTGTTACCAGCCAAGAGACGTGACCAGTCTCCCCCCCCCCCCCCCCACACACACTCTCTGGGGTCTCTCATACATCTCAGTACAGGAGGCTTCACTCTCATCTTTATTCACAGACCCCGGAGACACCAAAGAGACTCAGACAGAGGTCAAAGCTGAGGAGAAGGAAGAAGGACGTGTGAGGATAAAAGAGGAGGAAGTTCCTATAGAGATCAGCACAGGTGAGGAAAAAGTATAAATCCAGAAAAAAATTTTACACACACACATGCATACATACACAGTTGTGCTCAAAAGTTTGCATACCCTGGCAGAAATTTTGCCATTGATATTTGAAAATATGACTGATCATGCCCAAAAACTGTGATAGTGATCACATGAAGCCATTTATTATCAGATAGTTGTTTGGCTCCTTTTTAAATCCTAACGATAACAGAAATGACCCAATTGGCCCTGATCAAATGTTTCCATACCCTGGAATGTTTGGCCTTGGTACAGACACAGAAGGTGATACACACAGGTTAAAATGGCAATCAAGGGGGGTGTGGCCTGGACTTGAGCAGTGGCAGACGTGTTCTGGAGGAGCTCCGGGAAACCTAAGTCCAATCCGCCACCATCTGTGGCCACAATCAACAATCCACAAACTAAAGGCACTCCTGCATGATCAGCACAGTCCCCTGTAGTGCCTTTCACAATTATTTGGGGGCAATTCGGCCAAAGGACGCCCGAGTTTAACCATCAGCAGATCCTGAGGCTGCCGCCATCTTGCAGGCCTGCGGCCTTCTGGAGGAACCTGATTCCAGCACCTTCCAAGGTAAATAAACCAGCACACATCCTTCCCTACCACCCATCCACCCACCTGAAGCAGTCCGGAGCAGTCCGGAGCAAGATCTGAGCCTCGGGGACTTCCGTGGAGGCCGCGGCCTAGTGGGGCCTTCGGATCCCCAGTGTTTCCTGAAGCTGTGCCCCGCCGGAGCGCTCCGCGGCCGGTCCGCTTCCACTCCAGGGGCGCGGGTCCCCACACAGCATCCACCAGACACCCATCCTGGGCCCTTCCTCAGCCGAGGGTGCCATAACCACTACCCACCTACCTGCCTGGCTTACATAGGTCTGCAGAGCTGGCATACGGCAGCCATTTTGGTACACCCAGGCAAACTTCCAAGGCCTTCAATCCCCCTGCAGCCTGAGCCGCAAGTGTGCCTGCACTGGTCTGGTCTACATACCTGAGGGATCCCGGGACGTTCGGCCTGACACACCCGCGGCGGCCAGTTCTAGGAAAGTCCGCGGCTTCGGCCTACTCCTGGAAGTCGGCGGCCATCTTGCTGCTCCCAATACACCCAGAGCAACATCCAGCACAAAGCACCATCTCGCACGGGGTAAGCAGGGCGGGGGCAGAGTAAAAGGCACCAGAAGTAGGCTGATCCCTCCCCAGCTGGCAGTCAGAAAGGAGCACTCGGTGGGAGCCCTGACCCCATAGGTTTGAGGGGCGGCCATCTTGCTATACCCGACCATAGGACTGCTGGGTCCCCCCTTGCCCGTTTAAAACCGCTTCGCCCTACCCATCAAGGTCTGATTACTCTGGTGTACGGGGCGGCTGGGCCTCCACCTCATTCATCTTGCCCTCCCCGTAACCCTCCAGTCACAGACTAGCAAGCAGTGTAGTGGCCATCTTGCTCCACCCGGACTCCGTGCTCCCCCTTGCCACTAGCCTTGCTCTGCCCCCTCAGCCGCCAGTGCTGCCCAGGCTGCCGTACCGCTGTCCTGTAACGCAAACACCGGCACTCCCCTGCGCCTGCTCCAAGACGTCAGTAGCAACAAAGCAAGCGTCTATTCCCATGTAAGACACGGGTCGCACTTTCTGTTCTTCCACTCCACCTATGGGGATGCGTGGCTGAGGATGGACGGCTGAAGACATGTACTGCTGAGCATTGTGCTCTCCCGACGACCGCAGGCTGCGTTCCCAACCAATCACGCCCAATCTGCTGATGGCGGCTTCCAGCTCTACCTCTACTGATTCCGCTGCACTGCAACCAGGTAATATCCAACGGTACCTGCTACGCACAGCCTCACAGGACTCCCGTACAGGGAAAGACAGGGCTTCATCAGCCCGAACCCCAGGCAAACCAACACCTCCTCCCCCGGCTGCAGCAGCTTTCTCTGTCGGTGGGACCGGCCCAGGTGTACACCCGACCCCTCCGATGGATCCCGCTACTCTTAGCGTGAACACGGCCTCAGCAGAGATGCTCTCCCAGGGCTCCACATCCGCTGCCGTACTTTCTGCTTTCCGAGCTGACTTTGATTCCTGGGCTTCCAAAATGGAAACTTATCTCCATGTTGAACTGAATGCCCTCAAACAACGGGTTTCCGCGTCAGAGGTCACGGTTTCTGCTATGGCCACCACCCAGGAGGACCATTCAGCCCGCATAAAGGCGCTTGAAAATGCATCTACGGCTCACCTCTCCCATCTACGGCAACACCAGCTCCGGATAGAAGATAGTGAGAACCGGAGCCGCAGGAACAACATCCGGCTGCAGGGGGTCCCGGAGGCTACATCAGGTGCCGATCTCAAACCCACTGTCATCGCTATCCTCAATCAGGTCCTGGGCAGGGAAGTTACATCTCCCATTGAATTGGACAGAGTGCATAGAGTGGGAGGCATGGGGGGTGACCGCAGGGACCGCCCTCGTGACGTACTTTGCCGGGTGCACTACTATACCCTGAAGGAAGAAATTTTGCGCAAGGCCTGGCGCCTGGGGCCACTGGACTTTCACGGATCACCTATACACCTCTACCCGGACCTCTCCCGCAACACGCTGTACATGCGGCGAGCGGTCCGTCCTCTGCTGGACTTGATTCGCCAAGTAGGCGCCACGTACACTTGGGGCCACCCCTTCAGCATCAAAGTGACCCGAGAAGATAACCACAAATTTGTGCTGTCAGACCCGGACCAGCTTCCTGCCTTCTTCCTGTTCCTGGACCGGGACCCTATTGTCATCCCGAACTGGTTGGACCCCCCAGATGACCGTCAGTGGCTACCGGGCCCTCCTCTACAGCGTCGAGGACGCCCACAGTCTAGATCGGTACCTTCCGGTCCTAGAGTACGGCGAGCCACGTCACCAGAAGACTGATCCAGATTCTGTCGTCCGAGACCTGAAATGGTTCTTTTTTGATATGTCCTTTAGTCCACCAGGTGACTACAGTTCCTTTATGAGACTCCGGCCAGGTTTGCCTACTGTTTTCTCTATTTTGTTTTGTACTCACGGTTTTACTTGCGTATCCACCCCGCTGACTCTTGCTCACTTTGTTATCTAAGTGCTGCTGACGGTTTAGTTGTCTCGCTTGGCACGGAGAATGTTTCCTTGCCCTCAGCTGGTGCGGTTGTGCTTGCGGGGGCTTTGGAAAGGCGGTTGGTGGTGTTGATATGTTCTTTCACGGCATTGGCTCTACTGGCTGGCTTGGTGCTTCCCGGGCATAGCCCTTTGGCTTGTCCGGGGACCTCCGGGTCTTCCCTCGGGCTCTGGACATCTATGTCCCTGGAGCTTGGGACTGACTGGCCTTATCACTGACACCTTCTGTGCGTTTACACAGATATCTGAGCTAAGCCGTGACAACTATCATAGTTAATGCTGCTATAAATGTAGTAATTGGTGCTTCCAACCCTCGCATGCTTACGCGGGAATACCTGTGCCTTTATTCTGTCACCAGTTTGTGTACACCTTGTTCTACGTTGATGTTATTTTTCTATGTAATTTTAGACTGTTTATTACACTCCAGCGTACCAATGGTATTAGTCCGACACTCTGCCCTTTAGTGACTAGGCAGTTGAGCATTAGATGCCACGGTCATTGGGTGTGTTACACTTACAGTTATGTTATATATGCCTGTTAGGTTGTCGGGATCACAACTCAGCTGTTCTAACCCCGTTCTCTCCCCCTAAATAGGATTGGCACAGTTAGTGCCTACTACGTGATATTTCACGAAGTGTTACGTTTTTGCGCACACTTTAGTATTCTTGAGCCGCCTTCCCCAGGTGCTCTCTACGTTCAATCTCTCCCCCGCCTCGCTCTACCTTCTCTCTTCCTCCCCTGTTGTGTTTCCCCCCTTTTTTTTCTTCCCCGCTTTTCTTTTTTTCTTCTTCTCTCTCTCCTCCCCCCCCTCCCCCCCCCATCGCTCCATCATGGCCCACACAGTGACCTCTCACCCTAGGTTACAATTCTGTTCCTACAATGTCAATGGGCTCAATATTGCCTCCAAAAGAGGACAAATCCTGTATCAAATGCACAAACGCCAAGTCAATGTGCTTCTTCTCCAAGAGACACATTTTCACTCTGCCTCCACCCCTTCCTGTTCCAACAGATACTTCAACAGGTGGTTCCACAGCACTAGCCCAACCCAGAAAGCCAAGGGAGTGTCTGTGGCCTTCCATAAGACGCTCCCTATAGAGGTGCTTGACCATCTCTCGGACCCCCAGGGGAGGTATGTTTTTGTGAAATTCGTGTTATGGGGTACCAAATTTACAGTAGCTAACATTTACCTTCCTAATGTTAATCAAGTATCGGCCGCGTTACAATACATGAGGATTTTGTCAGGATTCAGGGAGGGTAAGCTCATATTGGGGGGAGATTTTAACACCCCTCTTGAACCACTTTTAGATTCCTCCACCTCGCGATCGTGTATCTCCTTCCCCAAACTGAGGGCTCTGAAACGGGCATTCTACGATCTGCGTCTGGTGGACGTTTGGAGAGTGCTGCACCCCACGGCCCGTAACTATACCCACTTCTCCCATGTTCATCACACCTATAGTCGCATAGATTACCTAATGAGTGACCATAGCTGCCTGGACTGGTCCCCGGAATGCACCATAGACCCAATGGTCTGGTCTGACCATTCTCCTATACACATGACATTCTCGCTCCCTTCCACTCCGATTAGGGAATGGTCATGGCGCTTGAACGATTCGCTGCTTACGAACCCGGAATGTGTGACAAGGGTTTCAGATACAATCTCTAACTTTTTTGCGGACCACGCTTTGGATACGACATCGTTGCCCTTTCAATGGGAGGCACTTAAGGCTGTCCTACGTGGTACCTTTATCCAAATGGGTACGCGTCTTAAAAAGGAGCGCTCAGCCGCCATAGAGGCAGCAAATAAAACGCTTAGAAACTTAGAAACTGAGCACAAACGATCCCCGACAGTGACAATGCTGGCGGACGTTTCTAGGGCACGATCACAACTTAGAGAACTTTATGAAGCCTCTGCACGTACATATGCAGATAAGCTCACTTTCCATCAATATAAGTTTCGAGATAAATGTGGTAGGCCACTGGCTCGCTCCCTGCACCCAAAAACAACCTCCGCCTTTGTGCCTCATATTCGGGGGGCACAGGGGGAAATGGTATCCTCACCCACTAAGATGGCGGGGGAATTCAGGGACTTTTATCAGTCCCTGTACAATATCCCTAAGACTCAAGGGACAAGTTCCCCTTCCTCCGGGGTGGAGGACCAGATGTCATATGTATTGGAAACCGCGCTCCCTACATTAGACGATGACGTCATCGCTGATCTGGAAACCTCAATCACAGAAGACGAAGTCACCAAAGCCATAGCGGGTAAACCGAGTGGAAAGAGCCCGGGCCCAGACGGCTTCACTCCTAAGTTCTACAAACTTTTTGCCGCCCTCCTCACGCCCTTTCTAACTAAGGTGTTCAACTCTTTGTCGGAGGGTTCATTGTTCCCTCCACAAACACTTGAGGCTCACATATCCCTCATCCCAAAGCCAGGCAAAGACCCCACTCTTTGTGCAAGCTATAGGCCGATCTCCTTGATTGGGGTCGATTTGAAAGTCTTTGCTAAAATCCTAGCCAATAGATTACAACCATTGTTGCCTGGGATAATACACCTAGACCAGGTCGGCTTTGTGAGTGGCCGTGAGGCTAGGGACAATACCCTGAAGACCCTTCTTTTAACCAACTATGCCCGGTCCCACGATATCCCACTATGCCTCTTAACAGTCGATGCCGAGAAGGCATTCGACCGAGTAGACTGGCAGTTCCTTCGACTATCCCTGCAACAAATAGGCGTGGGAACCAATATGATGGCGAGAATAATGTCCCTTTTACTCCTCTCCATATGCTAGGATTAGACTAAATGGCTCGCTATCTCCAGCCTTCTCTGTATCTAACGGGACGCGACAGGGATGCCCATTGTCCCCCCTCCTCTACGTTCTCACTATGGAACATCTAGCTATTGCTCTACGTAACAATTCTTCTATCCAAGGCATAACAGTCGGGCCCACACATACTAAACTTGCCCTCTTTGCAGATGATCTGCTCCTGTTCGTGACACACCCTCACACATCCTTGCCCTTGGTATTGCAGGAGTTTCGGAAATTTGGAGAAGTTAGCAACTTCAAGGTCAACTACAATAAATCGGAAATCCTCAACATATCTCTGCCTACGTCGGCCCTGCAAAGACTATCGTCTTCTTTCCCCTTCAAAACTGGTTCCCCCTCCATAAGGTATCTCGGAATTCAAATACCGGCGGATGCTTCCCAACTTTTTTCCTTGAACTTTGCCCCCCTACTTCTTAGGACCCAGGCAGATTTAATCAATTATGCGTCCAAACAGCTCTCATGGCTAGGTAGAGTGAATGCCCTGAAAATGGATGTTCTCCCTAGGTTCCTGTATTTGTTTCAGACCATCCCTATTCACATACCTAATTCGTACTTTAAGAAAATACGCCAACTGTTTTCCAAATTTATTTGGAATGCGGCCCGTCCCAGGATACGGTATGAAACACTTTCTCTTCCAAAGGCTCGGGGCGGGGGGGCTGGAGCCCCAGATGCCTCCCTATACCATAAAGCAGCGGTGCTCACCCGCATACTAGATTGGTTCCATCATTCTTCAACCAAGCTTTGGGTTCAGTTGGAAAGCCACATGAGCCCAATTGAGCTCTCCGCTCTCCCCTGGACCTTACCTACGGTACGGGGGGGTTCGGGCCCTCTTAATGACCTTACCCATCAAACGATCCAGATTTGGGATCGCATGCTGTCCAGAAGGGGCTTATCAAACCGCATGGGGCCTATGACTCCCTTCTTTGGGACCCCGGCCTTTCCGCCAGCTATGTCGGTAGCAAGATTCGGACCATGGCGAAGAGAGGATCATAGGCGACTTGCCCAGGTCCTTCGTGCAGACCCCACTTTGAGGTCAGATACCTCTACCGGTCTGACCTCCCGTCACCCCATGCAGTGGCTTCGGAGGCAACAGACTGCCTCCTACATCCGGACTTTCCCATCTATTACAGACATTCTTGCTGAACCGACGGGATTCGAGGAACTGCTCCTGCAGGTGGAACCTCCAACGCATGTTGTATCGCAACTATACTCCCTTCTGCTCGATGTTTACTCCCCTGGCCTCCCACCGTATACGGTGGCCTGGGAGACAGACCTCCGTCGCACTATCTCCACTATTGACTGGCAAAAATGTTTTACCCTGACGCACAAATTGTCCATAGCCACCAAGACCCAGGAGAAGGGGTTTAAACTGTTAACAAGATGGTACAGATGTCCATCAACTCTCCACCACTTCAATCCGGAGGTGTCGGATGCCTGCTGGCGGTGCCTCGGCTCCCGGGGAACCATGCTCCACATCTGGTGGGAGTGCCCTCCTGTGCGGAGGTACTGGCAGCGGATTTTCACACTCTACTGCAAATTGATGGCGACCTCTATCCACCCTTCACCTGAGGTGGCTCTCTTGTCTATTATCCCAGGATCATTTAAATCCATCAGAAATGATGTCTTGCGACACTTTCTGGCGGCGGTCAGGGTAGTGATTCCCCGTCATTGGAGAACGACAACCATGCCTTCCCTGGGGGATTGGGCTGTTGAGGTGGACCGCATTAGGGACCTTGAGCGCCTGGTGGCGGAGGAAAATGACAAAAGTGAACAGTTCTCTCTCACATGGACTTCGTGGTCCGTGTTTCGGTACTCCTCGGAGTTTATCTCTTGGGCGGAGTGTGCCCTGGACGAGACCACTCTCGGACCTTGATGGAGTGATTCTGATCCCTGTCCCCTATCTGTGTACCCCTACTATTTGCCCCTGACTCTGACTCTTTCTCTTTTCTCTACACATAAATACACCTCTAAGAACCCAGTAGGATAACGTACCAGGGCTTCAATTTACCTACTACCTATAACCCATTGAGTGACCCTACTTCATACTCTCCAAATAGGTTTGTGTATACTTTCATCTGATAGTACTTAGCCCTGCTCTGTTCTGACACACATGATGCCTGTTGAGGATGTATCCTATCAATGTTTGTAATGTTTAAGACAATGTATGTCTTTTTCTGTCGTTTCACTGCATAAACAAATAAAATAAAATAAGATTGAATTAAAATGGCAATCAAAGGTTAATTCCACACATACGTGGCTTTTAAAATTGCAGTTAGTGTCTGTGTATAAATAGTCAATGAGTTTGTTAGCTCTCACGTGGATGCACTAAACCAGTGATGGAGAACCTTGGCACCCCAGATGTTTTGGACCTACGTTTCCCCATGAGGCTCAACTACACTGCAGAGTGCCTGAGCATCATGGGAAATGTGGTTCCAAAACATCTGGGGTGCCAAGGTTCGCCATCACTGTACTTAACTATAGGGAGGAGAAAAGAACTGTGAAAAGATGTGCGCAACAAGATAATGGAACGTTATAAAGATGTAAAAGGATATATAAAGATATTCAAAGCCTTGGATATGCCAGTCAGTACTGTTCAATAGGGGTGCAACGGATCAAAAAACTCACAGATCAGATCGATCCTCGGATCAGAGCCACGGATCGGATCATTTTCGGATCGGCAAAAAAAAATAATAATGTTACACCCACCGGAGTTTTAGATTTCACAGTTATTTTCAACACAAAACGGAGCTTATAAGCTTAAATACAGTATTTGTAAATCCAACGGACTCTTTACATGTTACATTTTAAAAGCAGCAGCAAACCTGCTGACCTTACATGGTTGCTAATGTGACAGAACACCTCTGATTTTCACATTTAACTAAATGTTAAATGTGAAAATCAGAGGTGTTCCGTCACATTAGCAACCATGTAAGGTTTGCTGCTGCTTTTAAAATTTAAAAATGTAAACAGTCCGTTGGATTTCCAAATAATGTATTTAAGCTGATAAGCATATAAAATGCCTGAAATCTAAAACTCTGTTGGGTGTAACAATATGTCCGCTTGGCCCCTGCACAGTAATGATAGTGCCTAGTGTGGGGTGGAGCAAGATGGCGACGGCAAAACGTCACTACAGTGGCCGCCGCCGGGTGTACAAAGATGGCCGCCGCTCCGGAGCTAGGCCGAAGCTGCGGCCTTTCCTATGGCCGAGGCTCCGGAGCGCTCCGCAGATCGTGTGGTGTTCCGATCCGAACAGGGTGACTCGTTCGGATCACGGATCACCACCGATCCGTTGCACCACTACTGTTCAATCACTAATTAAGAAGTGGAAAATTCAGGGATCTCTTGATACCAAGCCAAGGTCAGGTAGACCAAGAAAGATTGCAGCCACAACTGCTAGAAGAATTGTTCGGGGAATATAAAGAAGAACCCCACAGGTAACCTCAGGAGAAATTCAGACTGCTCTGGAAAAAGATGGTGTGGTTGTTTCAAGGGGCACAATACAATGATACTTGAGCTACATGGTTCAGTTACGAGAAAGAAGCCTTTACTGTGCCAATGCCACAAAAAAAAAAAAAAAGCCTGGTTACAATATGTCCTACAACACCTTGACACGCCTCACAGCTTCTGGCACACCGTAATCTGGAGTGGGGAGCTTTATGGCCACAATGATAAGCGCTATGTTTGGAGAGGAAGAATACCATCCCCACTGTGAAGCATGGTGGTGCCCTGCTGATGTTTTTGGGGTGTGTTAACATGCTGCATTCATCTTGCCATCCATTTTATCAGAAAATACCGGCAGATAATTTGCATTCTTCTGCACGAAAGCTGCATATGGGACGCTCTTAGACTTTCCAGCACAGCAATGACCCTAAGCACAAGGCCACATTAACCCTCCAGGGGTTACAGCAGAAAAAGGGGAAGGTTCTGGAGTGGCCATCACAGTCACCCGACCTTAATATCTCAAATACCAATTCTCCAAGGGTATGCAATCTTTTGAACACAACTGTATGTATACATACACTCACATGTACCGTATGTATACAAATATATATATAAATATATAATGTGTGTGTGTGCATAAATTGGAACAGATAAAAAAATATTTTACTGAACCTGGAAGGAAGTTGTTCACTCCTGGTCCAATCACTTCCCCGACTGTATTCCATGTTGTAAAGAAAACGTTGCAGGGACACGCTAGGGCAATTTTATAGTTTGGGGCAATTCTTTTTATTATTTTTTTTTATGTTTCAAATATATTTTTTTTCCAATACACACAGAGGAAGGGTATAGACAATACAGAGTTTTACATAAGATACACAATCCAACCATATACCATAGGTCACTTTTGCAGTGTATAACAGGTACAATGTCTTCAATGAGGAAGAACATCATCAGATATCACATATAGCAAGACGGTACGTTAGAGACTTATGCCGCGTACACACGACCGTTTTTCATGATGAGAAAAATGCCTTATTTTTTAATTGGTCATTAAAAACGATCATGTGTGGGCTCCAGAGCATTTTTCACAATGTGAAAAATGGGCTAAAAAAAAATAGAATTTGTTCTATTTTTTTTCTCGTCGTTCGTTCTTTTTAACGTCGTGAAAAACGGCCGTGTGTATGCTTTTACGAGTGGAAAAAACCGCGCATGCTCAGAAGCAAGTGATGAGACGGGAGCGCTCGTTCTGGTAAAACTAGCGTTCGTAATGGAGATAGCACATTCGTCACGCTGTAACGGACTGAAAAGCACGAAGACTGAAAAGCGCGAATCGTCGCTCACCAAACTTTATTAACATGAGGATCAGAAAAAGTGTCCCAAAGGGTGGCGCCATTCAAATGGAACTTCCCCTTTATAGTGCCGTCGTACGTGTTGTACGTCACCGCGCTTTGCTTGAGCGTTTTTTTTTTTTTTCATGAACGTGGGTATGCAAGGCAGGCTTGAGAAGAATCACGAAAAATCACTTCGAGAAATTTTTTTTTTTTTTTTTACCATGACATGAATAACGGTCGTGTGTACGCGGCATTACACATCCCTCTACGCGGGAAAGCGATATAAACCCATGAAGTGGCAGATAGTATCATAGACATTGCACAACTCCGCATCAAATTATTCAACCAATAATAAGGAGAGAGGAACATGAAAGGGAAAGGAAGAAAAATGAGAAGAAAAGGGTATAATTAGAAGTGACACTGGACTCTGAGTAAGTGACCTTCTGCTTACAATCTTGCAAAGTCAGCCAGGTCCAAGTTACAGTGCGGAAAATAATGATTTGACCCCCTACAGATTTTGTAAGTTTGCCCACTTACAAAGAAATGAAGGGTTATTGTTATTGTTATTGGTCATTGTTATCATAGGTGTATTTTAACCACTTCCCTACCCGCCCATAGTCAAATGACGTCCACAGATGGGATCTCCCATCCTGGGTGGACGTCATATAACGTCCTCGGCTTTGTAGGGGGATATCTGAATGATGCCTGCAGCTAGAGGCATCATTCAGATATCCTTTTGAAGTGGTTCTGCGCACCATAAGAACGATCATAGACACCCTCCCGCCGCCATCCGGTGCTTCTCCGGGCTCTCCCGTGCGATCGGGGACCCGGAGCGAATCTTCCGGCGCCGTTGGTGGGTCACGTGACGAGCATAGAGATGACTGGTGACCAGATGGTCACCAGTCATCTCTATGATCGTCGGAGGCCCGGGCGCGATGTGATGATGTCACGCCCGGGTCCTCAGATGTAAACAAAGCCGCCATTGTGGCTGTAAGTATGAGATCAGTGAAAACATTTTCACTGATCTCATGCTTTCCAGCCTGGAGGAGAGATGTGGGGTCTTATTGACCCCGCATCTCTCCATAAAGAGGACCTGTCACACACATTCCTATTACAAGGGATGTTTACATTCCTTGTAATAGGAATAAAAGTGATCAAAAAAAAAAAAGTAAAAAAATTAATAAATAAGTAAAATAAATAGATAATAAAAAAAAAAATGAACGCCCCTGTCCCCGGTAGCTCGCGATCAGAAGCGAATGGACACGTAAGTCGCCCACATATGTAAACGCCGTTCAAACCACATATGTGAGGTATCGCCGCGTGCGTTAGAGCGCATGCAACAATTCTAGCACTAGACCTCCTCTGTAACTCTAACCTGGTAACCTGTAAAAAAAAATTAAAGCGTCGCCTATGGAGATTTTTAAGTACCGAAGTTTGGCGCCATTCCATGAGTGTGCGCAATTTTAAAGCGTGACATGTTGGGTATCTATTTACTCGGCGTAACATCATCTTTCATATTTTCCCAAAAAATTGGGCTAACTTTACTGTTTTGTTATTTTTTTAATTCATGAAACCATTTTTTTTTTTTTTTAAAAAGGCGTTTGAAAAATTATTGCGCAAATATCGTGCAAGAAAAAAAGTTGCAATGACCGTCATTTTATTCCCTAGGGTGTCTGCTAAAATATATATATATAATGTTTGGGGGTTCTGAGTAATTTTCTAGCAAAAGAATGATGATTTGTACATGTAGGAGAGAAGTGCCAGAATAGGCCTGGTATTGAGATGGTACAAAAAGCCTGGGGTTGAAGTGGTTAAATGATAGAGACCGAATAACAACCATAAATCCAGAAAAAACACACAATACAAATGTTATAAATGGAGTTGCAGTTCAGTGAGTAAAATAAGTATTTGATCCCCAAGCAAAACATGACTTAGGACTTGGTGGAGAAACCCTTGTTGGGAAGCACAGAGGTCAGACGTTTCTTGTAGATGGTCACCAGGTTTGCACACATCTCAGGAGGGAGTTTGGTCCTCTCTTCTTTACAAATCTTCTCTAAATCTTTAAAGTGGAGTTCCACCCAAAAATGGAACTTCCGCTTTTTCGGAACCCCCCCCCCCCCCCCCCTGGTGACACATTTGGCACCTTTCAGGGGGGAGGGGGGTGCAGATACCTGTCTAAAGCCCCATACACACGGTCGGACTTTTTGCCAACAAACTTCAAAATGAGCAGGTTTTCCAAAAAATCCAACCGTGTGTACGCTCCATCGGACAAACTTTTTCGGTTTTCATCGACAAAAGTTCGCTCTGCAAACGGACAAACTTTTCGGCAACAAAAGTTTGATGGTGCAAAGTCTAAAGCCTCGTACACACGACCGAGATTCTCTTCAGGAAAAAAAAACGTTGTTTTTCCTGACAAGAATCTTGACAAGAAACTCGGTCCTGGCCGAGTGTACACACGTACGATTCCAAAGAACCGCCGTTCTTTTGAATGGCACAAACGCGGTGACGTCATCGACTACGACGAGAGTGCGCTCGTCACATTCGATGCCGTCGCCGCCATCTTGCTACACCCTATGCCTAGGAAGCTACCGCGCATGCGTCAAAGTCATTTCGAGCATGCGCGGGTTTCCACGGCGACAGGTAAGTGTACACACGCTCGGGTTTCTCGTCGAGAAACAGGCCAACGAGAATCTCGACAAGAAAAAAGACCGCAGGTCTTCTTTTTTCTCGTCAAGAATCTGGGCAGTTTTCTTGATGAGAAAACTGAAAGCCGCGTACACACAGCCGGTTTTCTTGTCAAGAAAGCTCTCCCGGTAGTTTTCTTGTCGTTTTTTGCCGAGAAAACCGGTCGTGTGTACGCGGCCTGACTGTGTGTGTACAGAAATCCATTGTACTTTTGTCCGAAGTACAAACACGCATGCCCAGAACCAATGTTGAAAACAACCAACAATAGCAGAAGTTGATTAAAGAACACAAAAACCACGTAATGTTGGGAAAGTATTGGGAAAGTTTGCGGAAAAGTCCTGTGGTGTGTATGCTATGGGTGTTCCCGGTCAACTCCCTTCGGACAAAAATCCACGGAAAAGTTTGTTTGAAGTCCGACCGTGTGTACGAGGCTTAAGACAGGTATTTGCACCCACTTCCGGGCATAGACTCCCATGGGAGTCTACGCCACTTCCCCCCGCTGTCTCCTGGGAAACACACTGTTCCCAGGAGAGAGCGGGGACCAGTGACGGTGCGCCGCGCTACTCGCGCATGCACAGTGGGGAACCTGATTCCCTCACCGTGCATAGCGGCGGCAGCATCCGAGGACTGAGCGATTGCTCAGCCTCGTCTGCTGATATCGCGGGCGCGCTGGACAGGTAAGTGTCCATTTTTTAGAAGTCAGCAGCTGCAGTATTTGTGGCTGCTGCCTTTTAAAAAAAAAAAAATCGGGTGCACCTCCACTTTAAGGTTTATTGGGTTTCGCTTGACAATTCTAAGTTTCAGCTCCCTCCATAACTTTTCTATAGGATTAGGATCTGGAGACTTACTAGGCCATTCCATGACCTTAATGTGCTTCTTCTTAAGCCACTCCTTTGTTGCCTTGGTGGTATGTTTTGGGTCATTGACATGCTGGAAGACCCATCCACGACCCATCTTCAGTGTTTTGGCTGAGGGAAGAAGGTTCCCATCCAAGATTTTACAATACATGACCCCGTCCATTGGCTCCTCAATGTGACAAAGTCGGCCTGTACCTTTAGCAGAGAAACCGCCCCAAAGCATCATGTTTCCACCTCCGTGCTTGACCTGTAGGGATGGTGTTCTTAGGGTCATAGTCAGCATTTTTCTTCCTCTAAACACTGCGAGTCAAGTTAATGGTCTCATCTGACCACAGCACTTTCTCCCAATCCTTCTCTGAATCATTTAGATGTTCATTGGCCAACTCCATACAGGTCTGTACATGTGCCTTCTTGAGGATAAGGATTTTCGGGTGCTGCAGGATTTCAATCCATGGCGGCGTATTGTGTTACCAATGGTTTGTTTGGTGACTGTGGTCCCAACTGCCTTGAGATCCTTCACAAGCTCCTCCTGTGTAGTTCTGGGCTGATCCCTCACTTTTCTCATGATCATCCTCACCCCATGAGGCAAAATCTTGCATGGAGCTTCAGGCCGCGGGAGATTGATGGTCAGTTTGTATTTCTTCCATTTGTGAATAATCGCTCCAACAGTTGTCTCCTTCTCACCAAGCTTCTTGCGGATGGTCTTGTAGCCCATTCCAGCCTTGTGCAGGTCTACAGTAGGGATGAGCTCAGGCGTGTTCACATTGAACACGTGCAGAGCCCGCCAAGGAAATTGGAACCGCGCTGCGCTAATCACAGACAGGGAGACATTTCCCGATCTCTGCAGCCGAGCATCGGGAAATGTCTCCCTGCCTGTGATTAGCACAGCGCGGTTCCGATGGTGCCGACTTCCTTGGCGGGCTCTGCACGTGTTCAATGCGAACACGCCTGAGCTCATCCCTAGTCTACAGTCTTGTCCCTGACGTCCTTTGACAGCTCTTTGGTCTTGCCCATGATGGGGAGGTTTGAATGGAAGAAAAAGATTCTGTGGACAAGTGTCTTTTATACACATAACAAGTTTTTGTTAGGAGCACCTTCTTAAAGTGGAGTTCCACCCAAAAAAAATAAATAATCATTAATGTGCATGAAATAATATAAAACAAAATAATTGGAGAATTTTTTTTTTTTTTTTTTTTTACCTGTTGCTATACGGTCCATTGAAATCTGCCTCCTTCATCACCTTGGCTCCTTTCGTCACTTCCCTTCGGCGCCTCTGCTCGCTACTGCTCCTGGGAGATGTGTGTCATCATTTCCCAGGAGTCAGTGGGCAGCGCCGAGGGTTTCTTTGCAGGCAGGCACGCACTTCCACCGCCCGTTGTGATGGCAACCTGAATAGTTGACGGCGCAATGACAGAATGCGCATGCGCGAGATCGGGGAGAGAATGGGCGGTGCATGCTGGTCCAGCAGCAGCACTGTGTCCCCAGAACAGGATGCTTGTGGGCTTCACATGCCCACAAGCAAAATTAAAATGGCCGTGATCAAAGTTCTTTATCAGATGAAACCGGACATCGGGGGAGAAATTTAAAAAAAGACTTGTTACAATGCCTTTTAAAATGCCTGTGAAAGGTTTAAAAAAAAAAAAAAAAAATTATATATATATATATAAAATCGTATTTCTTTTTCGTACATCACAGGACACAGAGCGACTTAGTCATTACTAATGGGTTATATGGATTACCTTCAGGTGTTGGCACTGGCCAATTCCAAACCGGAAGTACCCTCCCCTCTATAAGCCCCTCCCATCCGGGAGCACCTCAGTTTTTTGCCAGTGTCTAAGGTGTTGGCCAAAGAGTAACATGTGTTTTCACTGGGCTTGCGTACAGGTTCTTTTGGGCCTTAGTAAGCTGTTCCGGATCCCACCAAAAAAGCTTCATAGCTAAACGGTCGGTACCCGGGCCTTGCAGCAGAAGAGCAAGGTTTTGCCTGTAATGCTTCTCTTAGGAGGGCTGGACCCTGGGATCCAGAGCTCTGGTCATACCCACGACCAAGATGTTGTCTGTGCAGGGTGCTATACAGGTCCAGGGGAGTGGAATCCTTGGAAACCCGGTCCCTGAAGGTTTAATTACAATGCCTGCCGTGATAGGTGAAGTTTGGACTTCTGTGGACCAAACAAAGTCCTGCGGCGGGGATCAGGTAAGTGGGGGCCCCCAGGAACTTGGTTCTATTGGGGGACCCCCAAGCCTAATTTTGTCTTTCTGTCTGTTACCTAACGGTATTCCCGCTAAATATCTGTGTTTGCCTGTAACTACTGAAAATGTAAAATTTTAATAGTAGTCAAGAAAAAAAAAAAAAGGGACCGCGGTACCTGTGTTAAACCACTAGAGGCCGCTGTAGTCCATTTTTCTTGTCATGTGGATCTTTGGTTTTCTCAAGTCAAAAGATCCAGGCAGTTGGTAAGTTTCTCTGTGGGGAATCCACTTCCTCTGCCCTGTTGCTGCGCTCATCCACCGCACAGGCCCTCCGGCAAAAAGGGCCCTGGCTCCTAGTCCCTGTTTGATTTTGAAAAGGGCGCCAATGGCGCACGGGCGCGTGCACGCGCCTCCTATGAAAAAAAAGGGGCGGGGCGGGTGGATGACGCTCGATGCGCGCCGCGGCGCTTCTACGCATGTGCAGGCGTCCCAGCATGGTTAAAAGACACAGTACAAGTGTCAGCTGGATGCAAACAGAGCTAGCAACAAACAGTGGCACACAGAGGCGGTTGATGCAGGCATCCCCATAGAAAGGCACTTTAGTGGACACCAGCTGGTATATAGCAGCAACTGTGTTAGACTATTACCAGCAAAAATTGGTGTATGACGACGGGAATACCTCAGCTTTGTGCTTAAAGGATATGTCGTCCAGACGCTCCGGAAATAGGTCTTCCAGGAAGCCAAAGGGGTCTCCATCGGGCTCTGAGGATATTGGGCATGCTTGTACTGCACCAATCTCCCCTGAGAATTCAGAGGTCAGTAGCCGTAGAAACCCCGCAGGAATGCCTGGTGCTGCGGCTGTCCCCAGTCCACCTGCTCCTGTATATATAACAGAGGAGGTTTTATCCTCAACTCTGGGAGGATTGGAAGAGAGATTAACAGCATTGATCGCTGCTTCCCTGTCACAGGAAAAGCGCGTCCGATCTCCGTCTCCTCCTTCAGAGTGCCTGTTAGTGGAGGAACAGCCCCACACAGAGATCGACCTACCTGAAGGGGATCAGGATGAGGTTGATTCAGTTATGGAGGAATCAACAGTGGAAGAACCTTTCTCAGCATCTCAGGCTGAAAGATTATGGGTTCAGTCTCTGACTAACATGGTCCGATCAGCATTTAAAATGCCTCTGGCGGAACCACCATCCACTACGGTTTCCTCGCTGGGGTCGCAAAAAGCTCCCCAGGCTGTCTGTTCCTTCCCAATCCACCCTTTATTAGAAGGGCTTATTTACCAGGATTGGGAGCATCCTGATAAAATATTTGCTCCCCCCAAGAGATTTCCGGTGATCTATCCCATGGAGGATAAGTTCATAAAAAAATGGAGGGTCCCTACAGTGGACGCAGCCATCTCTTCTGTTAACAAATCACTGACATGTCCAGTAGATAATGTTCCAATGTTCAAAGACCCAATAGATAAAAAATTGGAGTCTTTACTAAAATCTGATTTCTCTACAGCAAGCATGGTGACACAACCTGCGGTAGCAGCGATTGGAGTCTGCCAAGCAGTGAAAGATCAGTTGAAACAAGTCTTAAGGGACTTACCAGATCAGCAGGCTCTTGCCCTAGCTGACCTGCCTAGAGCCTTGTGTTTTGCGGTGGACGCCATAAAGGATACAATCCAACAGGCCTCCCGCTTTACGCTGTCTATAGTACATATGCGTAGGCTTCTGTGGCTCAAAAACTGGTCTGCTGAAGCTCCCTGTAAAAAACTGCTGGTTAGCTTCCCATTTCATGGAGAACGCTTATTTGGAGAAGATCTGGACAAATATATCCAGAAAATTTCTGCCGGTAAAAGTTCACTCTTACCGGTTAAGAACAAGGGTAGAAGTCCTTCTTTTAAGAGGCCTACTTCTCCAGTCCCGGGCACATCGGCTGTGAAGCAGTTCCGACGGCCTCCGCGGTCAAATTCAGGGGGCAGAAATCAGGGACAATCACAGGGTAACAAGAAGCCCTGGATCAAGAGAGGTACAAAACCTCCCCCCAAGGCATGAAGCGTTGCCCCCACTCAATCGGGTGGGGGGAAGACTTCAGTTGTTAACAGAGACCTGGCGGGACACCATCAGAGACAGATGGGTGCTCTCCGCAGTAAGTCTGGGATACAAGCTGGAGTTAAAAGGCACTCCTCCTGCCCAATTTATGAGGTCAAACGTGCCAAGAGATCCCCAGAAGAGAGGATCCCTCCTTCTGGCACTAGAACAACTATTGCTCCAAGGTGTAATCATGAAGGTTCCCCTGGAAGAAAGCGGATTCGGGTTTTACTCGAACCTTTTCACAGTCCCCAAACCAAATGGGGACGTGAGGCCCATATTAAATCTAAAAGGGCTAAACAAGTTCCTAAATATCAGGACTTTTCGGATGGAGTCGATCCGATCGGTGGCCACCGCCCTACAAGGGCAGGAATGGTTAGCCTCGATCGACATAAGGGATGCTTATCTGCATATTCCCATCTTTCCGGCCCACCAGAAATTTCTACGCTTTGCAGTAGAAGGGCGCCATTTTCAGTTCAGAGCCTTACCTTTCGGTCTGGCCACAGCACCACGAGTGTTCACAAAAATTCTGGCCCCATTATTGGCCAATCTAAGAACACGGGGTGTAACGATAATGGCATATCTAGACGACCTGCTACTAATAGACCACTCAGTGGAAAAGCTGGAAGTAGCTATTCACAAGACAATCAAGTATCTGGAATATCACGGTTGGATTATCAACCGGGACAAGTCAGCTCTAAGACCAGTCAAAAGTCTGGAATACTTAGGGCTAAGGCTGGATTCAAATCAGAGAAAGATTTTCTTACCTCCAGAGAAGGTGTCATCTTTAAAAGATTTGACCCACTTAGTGGGTACAAAAAGAAAACCATCCATACGCCTCTGCATGAGGCTGCTGGGAAAGATGGTGGCTTCATTCGAAGCGGTACCCTACGGTCAATTCCATTCAAGGAATTTGCAAAGGGCCATACTGTCAGCCTGGAACAAAAAAGTTCAGGCTTTAGACTTACCAATGTCCCTGTCCCCTTCCGTTCGCAAGAGCCTCCATTGGTGGTTGGTGCCCCAGAATCTGGAAAAAGGGAAACCCTTCAGTCCGGTTTCTTGGAAGGTAGTCACTACAGATGCCAGCCTCATAGGCTGGGGGGCAGTACTGGAGCAATGGTCTCTCCAGGGCAAGTGGTCAGAAGCAGAAAAGGCCCTGCCCATCAATCTCTTAGAGATACGAGCAGCCCGGTATGCCCTAGTAGCATGGACATCCAAACTCCAAGGGTCCCCTGTCAGAATTCAATCAGACAATGCCACAGCAGTGGCATATATCAATCACCAGGGTGGCACCAGGAGTCGTGCAGCCCAGAGGGAAGCAAATTGCATCCTGGAGTGGGCAGAAAAATATGTCCCAGCCATATCCGCGGTTTTCATCCCAGGAGTGGAAAATTGGAGAGCGGACTTTTTAAGTCGCCAACAATTATGCCCGGGGGAATGGTCTCTTCACCCCGAGGTTTTCCAGGCAATATGCCAGCGGTGGGGAACACCGGATGTAGATCTGCTAGCATCCAGATTCAACGCAAAGGTGGACAGATTTGTGTCTCGCACAAGGGATCCTCTAGCTTGCGGCTCGGATGCCCTAGTGTTCCCTTGGGATCAGTTCAAGCTGATATATGCATTCCCACCGCCACAATTGTTACCCGCGATTACTCCGCAGAATCAGAGTAGAAAAGAAACCAGTGATTCTGGTGGCTCCAGCGTGGCCCCGAAGGGCATGGTACGCGGAAATTGTAAAAATGTCAGTGAGGAGTCCTTGGACCCTCCCACATCGTCCGGACCGGCTGTCGCAAGGACCGATATACCACCCTTCCTTACAAGCCCTAGGTTTGACAGCCTGGCTATTGAAGCCCACATTCTGAAAAAGAGAGGGCTCTCTAATTCTGTGGTATCTACCATGATCAATGCCAGGAAGCCGGTATCCAGGCAGATCTATTATAGGATCTGGAAAGCGTACATTACGTGGTGTGAGGCCAAGAAATGGCATCCACGTAAGTACGTGATAGGGAGGATTTTGGACTTCCTACAGTGGGCTGTAGATAGGAAGCTGGCCTTGAGTACTATCAAGGGTCAGATTTCGGCCTTGTCAATATTTTTTCGAAGGCCCTTGGCTTCGCATTCACTAGTCAAAGCTTTCATACAAGGAGTGATGCGTATTAGTCCTCCGGTTAGTATTCCCATATGTCCTTGGGACTTAAACCTGGTTCTGTCAGTTCTACAGAAACAACCGTTTGAACCATTGCAACACATTTCCTTGGTTCTTCTCACCAGGAAATTGATTTTCTTAGTAGCCGTTTGTTCGGCTAAAAGAGTATCGGAATTAGCCGCCTTGTCCTGTAAGGAGCCATATCTGGTTGTCCATAAGGACAGAGTAGTATTACGTCCTCATCCAGCCTTTCTTCCTAAGGTGGTATTGAGGTTTCATTTGAACCAAGATGTGGTTCTTCCTTCTTTTTTCCCCAAACCAAGCTCGGTAGAGGAAAAGTTATTACATTCCTTGGATGTAGTAAGAGCAGTTAAAGCTTATCTAAAAGCCACTGCTCAGATTCGCAGAATGGATACTTTGTTTATTCTGCCGGAAGGCCCTAAAAAGGGTCAGGCAGCATCAAAATCCACTTTAGCCAAGTGGATTCGACAGGTCATAATACAAGCCTATGGCTTGAGAAAGAGACCGCCTCCGTTCAAAGTTAGGGCGCACTCCACAAGAGCAGTTGGAACTTCATGGGCAGTGCATCACCAGGCCTCCCTGGCTCAAGTATGTAAGGCCGCAACATGGTCTTCAGTACACACGTTTACTAGATTCTACCAGGTAGACGTTAGAAGTCAGGAGGATGTCGCCTTTGGGCGCAGTGTGTTGCAGGCCGCAAAAGATCCTCATGCCTGATGGCGCCCAGCTTATGTATCCCTCCCCTCATTTGGCATTGCTTTGGGACGTCCCATTAGTAATGACTAAGTCGCTCTGTGTCCCGTGATGTACGAAAAAGAAAAAGGGATTTTTATAACAGCTTACCTGTAAAATCCTTTTCTTGGAGTACATCACGGGACACAGAGCTCCCACCCCTCTTTTAGGGACACTTATTGCTTTGCTACAAAACTGAGGTACTCCCAGATGGGAGGGGCTTATATAGGGGAGGGTACTTCCGGTTTGGAATTGGCCAGTGCCAACACCTGAAGGTAATCCATATAACCCATTAGTAATGACTAAGTCGCTCTGTGTCCCGTGATGTACTCCAAGAAAAGGATTTTACAGGTAAGCTGTTATAAAAATCCCTTTTTTTCGTTCCATAAGACGCACCTAGGTTTTAGAGGAGGAAAACCTAGAAAAAATATATTCTGAACCAAATGGTGTAATAAAATATTTTCCAAGAGCCCATGAAAGGCAGCCTGACCATTGCCATAAACGCAGCCTGACCATTGCCCTCCCTGTCCATAACCCACCTCTTCATTCCCACCCATGCACAACCCACCTCAGCACCCCACACCCTTCTCTAACTCACATCTACACACCCACATTCTTTGGCAACTTACATCTGCATCCCCTGTCTACAACTCACCCCATGCGCCCTCTTTTTGCGACTCACCTCTTCACCCCATGTCTGTTGCTCACTTCTGCACCCCCCATCCTTCTGCAATTCACCTACGCACCCCTGGCCACAACTCACCTTTGCACCTTTTTCTACAGCTTATTTCTGCAACCCCCCAACAGCTAAGCTTTGCACCTCCTTAACTCAGCTTTGCATAAGCCCCCCCCGCCAACCCCTTTCTTTCTGCCTTTACATACGTTGTGTACAGCACCTGTGGCTGCAACTGTTTTCACTTGCCAGTGGCAGCCATGGGATCATCAGGTGCGGGGGGTCGCAATCCGGACGTCTGAAGCGCAGCATGTAATGCCCCGCCCCCACCTCCTGCCCATGAACACACAGCGCCGGGCACTCCATTGTTTCGGTGCAGCAGCTGGGAGATTCTGTAGAAGCCAGCGGGAGAGATGCGCTCTGGGCTGTCACTAGTAAGCACATAACTGAGTCTTCTGTGTTTACTAGTAACAGTAGACAGCGCGCTGAGCCTAGATGTCACGGAGGAGGGTAGGCGGAGCCTCCGTCTGTTGTTTAGAGTGCGGCCAATCACTGGCCGCTTATGGGGCACTAGTCCCCGCCCTCCCTCCCCTGGCCAAGTGACTACAGGCCTGCCTGGGGGTCTGTAGCTGGGGGCTGTTTGTGTGCGGGAGCCATATGTGATGAGACACCGGGACTCGGCAGAGGGGAGGCTTTTTTCATGCAGAGATGCCGCCCCCCGCAAAGTGCACTGGGCGGGGGGCGTTGCCTGTCGTATATTCGCACCATAAGACGCAGAGACATTTTCCCCCATATATCTGGGGGAAAAAAGTGCGTCTTATGGTGCGGAAAATACGGTATATATATATTGTAGTTGGAACTCCGCTTTAAATTGACAGGACTAATCTGTGTACCACATGAGCACCTACTGTAGCCAGTCTGTAGGAGCCAGAATTATTGTTGGTTGGTAGGGAATCAAATACTTATTTTACTCACTGAACTGCAAATCAATTTATAACATTTGTATCGTGTTTTTTCTGTATTTTTGGTTGATATTCTGTCTCTATCATTTAAATACACCTATGATAAAAATGATAGACCCTTCATGTCTTTGTAAGTGGGAAAACGTACAAAATCTGCAGGGGATCAAATATTTATTTTCCCCACTGTACTACGATTTAAAGCTTTCAGGGTCGTGCCAAGATTATTATAGCAATTTGTACCAGTCTGATATGTTTGACGCAGTTCGCACATCATTTTGTGTTTTTAAATTTACCTGCGCTTTAAAATTTTGCTTGCACCATCAATTATAAATTTCCCCTTATGTACCCTTCAGGAGCCATCAGCCTCTATTGGACTCCGGCTCTCCTCCTCACATCATGTGATTGTGTGTTACCATATAAAAATTGTGTACTTAAAGTGGTGTTCCAGCCTGTGACGGGGAAAAAAAGAAATGAAAAGCCAGCAGCTACACATACTGCAGCTGCTGGCTTTTAATAAATGGAGACTTGCCTGTCCTGCAGTCCCTCAATTTCGGCACCGCAGCTGATGTTTCCCATCAGCTGTCGGGTGCTTCCGTCGCCATTGCGGGTAAGGGAACCCGGCAGTGTAGCCTTTCGGCTTCACGCCGGGAACCTTACTGCGCATGCGCGAGACCCGCTCCTCTCTCCTATTATCCCGCGGCCAGGGGAGGAGGAGGAGGGAGCCCCGCGGTGACGTCATGGCCGCGTCACGGCTGCAGCCGGACTTCAGGAAGTGGGAAAAGATACCTCCGGTGCCTCAATTGGCACCTTACGGGGGGAGGGGGGAATCCGATGAGCGGAAGTTCCACTTTTGGGTGGAACTCCGCTTTAAGCGCTGATGTGAACCAAAAATATTAAAAGATAAATAAATGATTAAAGCTGCAACTACCGTATTTATCGGTGTATAACACGCGGTGGCGTATAACACGCACCCCAAGTTTAGGAGGGAATTTTAAGGAAAAAAACTTACATTTAAATGCAGCCTTGTCCATCATTGCAGCCTTGCCCAGTGTCCATCTGCAGCCTTGCCCAGTGTCCATCTGCAGCCTTGCCCAGTGTCCATCTGCAGCCTTGCCCAGTGCCTTTGCAGCCTTGCCTTGCCCAGTGCCTTTGCAGCCTTGCAATATTTAAATTTGGCGCCGATTTCCACTGTGGAGAGGAGCGAGCGGAGCCGAGTGTACTTCGGTTAGACTCGGCTCCTCTCGCAGTCCCGCCCATCTCTACTGATTGCGCCGCTGACATACAGAAAGCTGAGTGTACTTCGGCTAGACTCGGCTCTGCTCACAGTCAGGGGCGGGACTGCGAGAGGCGCCGAGACTAGCCGAAGTACACTCGGCTTTCTGTATGTCAGCGGCGCAATCAGTGGAGGTGGGCGGGACTGCGAGAGGAGCCGAGTGTACTTCGGCTTTGTGTATCTCGGCTCCTCTCGCTCGTTTCAGCGTGAGATCGGCGTATAACACGCACCCGCGATTTTCCCCTGATTTTAAGGGGAAAAAAGTGCGTGTTATACTCCGATAAATACGGTATTTCAAAAGTGTTCTGATATCAGCATATAGTGCTGAATTAATAAAGTAATAATGCGCTAAAATCAACCTTCCAATATTACATAAACTCATACAAATTCCAATGGCATAAAAAACAAACAACTCCGGATCTCCTCCTCACATCATGTCATTGTGTGTTACCAGCCAAGAGACGTGACCAGTCTCCCCCCCACACACTCTCTGGGGTCTCTCATACATCTCACTACAGGGGGCTTCACTCTCATCTTTATTCACAGACCCCGGAGACACTCAGAGAGACGTCAACGTTGAGAAGGAGGAAGAAGGACGTGTGAAGGCTGTTCTGGAGATCGGCATAGGTGAGTGTTAAACAATAAACACACAAAAGAATCTCACATTCTGCTCTGACTTCTTCCTCTGTCAAGGAAAAACATTTTATTTATCATCCATTGAAATCTGACGGACATGAAGACCCCTTTTAGTAGGTGCCTCAGATGGAAGCCAAGAGGTAAAGGGGGGGAAAAAAAAAAACAAGGTTACCGGACCAAATGTTGTGAGACTATAAAGAGTTTCCTTCATGGTAAAATGTTAAAAAGACAAGCCAAGGTGTTTCAGGAGTTCTAGCAGACCCCTGTCATCAGGGCTTAAAATTACTGCCAAGAATCTCGACGTTCTCAGGCTTGAATGGTTTAATTGTCAACTTCTGCGCTAAAGGGGGCCTCAAATGTGGCCCCCTGACCTCACCAAAGCTCCGCACATAATGATCAGTATGTGTAATGCTTCAGAGGACTGTCGGAGACTGCAGACCTAATCGAGGAAATGAGGGTCACAGAATGTGGACAGGTTACATTTGTGGCTGGGGATATGCTGTAGATCAGTGGTTATCAACCCTGTCCGCAGGGCCCACTAACAGGCCAGGTTTGCAAGATAACTGAAATACATGACAGGTGAGATCATTTGCTGCTCAGTGATTGCAGTATTCTAGTCTGCATCTCCCCAAGGTAATACATAAAACCTGGCCTGTTAGTGGCCTGTTAGTGGGCCCTGAGGACAGGGTTGATGACCAATGCTGTAGAAGACAACACCAAACTGGGAACATGTGACATGAGGCTAGTAGAGATTAATACCATTACCCTAATCAGTGTTTCCACCAAAGAGTGCTTAAGACCGAGGGCCGCACATCATGTACCAAAGGGGTTGTTTTCAAACCTCAGGCCGCAGGCTTAGCACCAGTGGTAACCCGTTTGCTGCCAGAGCTGTTTTTGCATTTTTTGCCCCCGTGCTGCCCCCGCCCACTATATAGTAAAATGACGGCGGGCAGGATGCCCTCTAGTTGTGGGATGACATCATAATATGATGTCGCCCCAGTGTCGCCGCTCTTGGGCGCGCAGCGATGGCAGTCGCACCATGTCCCTATGACGCAGTGCAACCCTGATCTCAGTAATGAGCCGATGACGCAAGTCTTTACCCATGTGATCGTCTGTGTCCAATCACAGTCGATCACACATAAACACGGAAGTGCCGTTTATCGGCTCTCCTGGCCACACAGTGACAGAGTGTGAGGAGAGGAGAGCCGGGATCTCCTCACAGGGGTGACCTGTACAGATGATCAGGACACTGGTCTTCAGTGCCCTGATTATCAGTGCAGCCCCAGCAGTGCCCATCAGTGCCAATTCGTGATGCCAGTCAGTGCTGCCTTTCAGTGCCTGCTCATCATTGCTGCCTATCCGTGCCGCTTACCTGTGCCACCTCTCATTGCCCATAAGTGGCACCTATCAGTGCTCATTAGTACCGCCTATCGGTGCTCATTAGTGTGGCATGTTAGTGTCTCCTCATCAGTGCCCATTAGTGCCACCTCAGTGCTGCCTCAATCATTGCTGCCTGTCTGTGCCCATCAGTGCCGCTTATGGGCAATGAGAGGCAGCACAGATAAGCGGCGCACTGATGGGCATGGATAGGCAGCAATGATGAGGTGGCACTAATGGGCACTTATGAGGCGGCACTGATGAGGAGACACTAACATGCCACACTGATGAGCACTGATAGGTGGCACTTTTGGGCAATGAGAGGCGGCACAGGTAAGCGGCACGGATAGGCAGCAATGATGAGGCGGCACTAATGGGCACTGATGAGGAGACACTAACATGCCACACTGATGAGCACTGATAGGTGGCACTTTTGGGCAATGAGAGGCGGCACAGGTAAGCGGCACGGATAGGCAGCAATGATGAGGCGGCACTAATGGGCACTGATGAGGAGACACTAACATGCCACACTGATGAGCACTGATAGGTGGCACTTTTGGGCAATGAGAGGCGGCACAGATAAGTGCCACCTATCAGTGCTCATCAGTGTGGCATGTTGGTGTCTCCTCATCAGTGCCACCTCATCAGCGCACATTAGTGAAGGAGAAAAATTACTTCTTTACAAAATTTACTGACAGAAAGGAAGAAAAACTATTTTTTGTTGTTTTTTTAGCAAAAAAAAACTGCAGTGATTAAACCACCAAAAGAAAGCTTTGTTTGAATAAAAAATGTATTTGTGTACAGTGTTGCATGACCGTGCAATTGTCAAACTGTGACAGTGCTGAAAGTGGGAAAACTGGCCTGGGCAGGAAGGGAGTAAAAGTGCCCTGTATTGAAGCAGTTAAAAAAATCGTTTTAGGCCTGAACTTTGCATTAACCTCCCAAACATTATATTTTTTCTGAAAGCGGACACCCTAGAGAATAAAATAGCAGTAGTTCCAATTTTTGGTAAAATGATAAATATGAGGTTGCACCGAGTAAATGGATGGATACCCAACATGTCAAACCTTAAATTTGCATGCGCCTGTGAAATGGCGACAAACTTCAGTACCCGACTTTTTCAATTGGGAAAACTTTAGAAGCCCCCTATAGGTCATCAGTTTAGTGGAGGTCTGGTGCTAAAAATAATTGTCCTCACTCCGGCATGCATGTATATCGCAATCAGCGGTTGGTTCCGCAATGCATGCGTTTACATTCATACATGTGGGGGGGGCTTCAAAATATTTGGTAGGGGTTTTATGTGCTTGGGTGTAACTTACATTTTTTACAACAATTTTTTTTTTTTTTTTTTTTTTTTTTTTTACCAATTGCCGACAGCTGGACGTCTAAAGACGTCCTGGGCTTTGTGGTGGTATATCTGAATGATGGGTGCAGCTACAGGCATCATTCAGATATTGCAGTTTTCAGCCGGCGATTTCCTACACCAGTGATGGCGAACCTTGGCACCCCAGATGTTTTGGAACTACATTTCCCATAATGCTCATCTACACTGCAGAGTGCATGAGCATCATGGGAAATGTAGTTCCAAAACATCTGGGGTGCCAAGGTTCGCCATCACTGCCCTACACCATAAGAACAATCATAGTGGTGGGTCACCCGCTTGATCATTCTCACGGGCGGCGAGAGGGGACCTCCCGCCGCCCTCCGATGCTTCTACCGACTCACCGCTGCGATCGATGACTCGGAGAACGGATCCGCCGGCCATGGATGTCCACCATAGAGATTTCCGGCAGACCAGATGGTCGCCGGAGTCTCTATGATCGTCGGAGGCCGGGCGCGATGTTGTGACGTCACGCCCGGCCTCTGCATTAAAAAAAACGTCGGCGCCTCGGCTGGGAAGCGGTGATCGTTTTTTTTGTTTTTGTTTTTTTTTAGGCTTCCCAGGCTAGAGGTGAGATGTGGTGTCTTATTGACCCCCCACATATCTCACTGTAAAGAGGACCTGTCATGTCATATTCCTATTACAAGGGATGTTTACATTCCTTGTAATGGGAATAAAAGTGATCAAAATTTTAATATAGTTTTTTAAAGTGTCAAATAATTTTTTTTTAAGTAAAATGAACAATACATTTTTTATAATTTTTTTTTTAAAGTGCCCCTGTCCCCGTGTGCTCGCACGCAGAAGCAAACACCTATGTAAGTCCCGCCCACATATGAAAATGGTGTTGAAACCACACATGTGAGGTGTCGCCGCGAACGTTAGAGCGAGAGCAATAATTCTAGCCCTAGACCTCCTCTGTAACTCAAAACATGTAACCGGTAAAAAAATTTAAAGCATCGCCTATGGAGATTTTTAAGTAATAAAGTTTGGCGCCATTACACGAGCGTGTGCAATTTTGAAGCGTGACATGTTGGGTATCTATTTACTCAGCGTAACTTCATCTTTCACATTATGCAAAATAATTGGGCTAACTTTACTGTGTTTTTTTTTTTTTAGAGCATGAAACTGGTTTTTTTTCCCAAAATAAACGCGTTTGAAAAATTGCTGCGAAAATACCGTGCGAGATAAAAAGTTGCAATGACCGCCATTGTATTCTCTAGGGTCTCTGCTAAAAAAAAATATGTTTGGGGGGTTCTATGTACTTTTCTAGCAAAAAAATGATGATATTTACATGTAGGAGAGAAATGTCAGAATTGGCCTGGTGGGCAAGTGGTTAATCGCATGGGGGGGGGACAAAAAGTCCAGACAAAAAAAAAAGAGCACCTGTATCTTTTTTTTCTCATTTCCATTCATTTCTTTTAGATGGACAATACAGAACATTGGATCATCAGCCCTCGTCATCGAAGAAGCCTTTTTTGTGTTTGGCATGTGGGAAATTCTTTACTCGGAAATACTGTCTTACCGTACACCAGAGACTTCACACGGGGGAGAAGCCTTTTGCCTGTTCGGAATGTGGGAAGTGTTTCTCTGATAAATCCAATCTTAACGAACATAAAAGAGCTCATTCACCAAGGGAGTCCTTTACATGTTCTAAATGTGGAAGACAGTGTCATACGTGGCGGATTTTAGCCACACATCAGAGGGTTCATTCAGGTGAAGAAAAAATAATTGAATGTACTAAATGTGGTCAAACTTTTTCAAAGAAACGGAATTTTAAAAGACATGAGAGGAGAGGCTGCAGCATGGGCTGAACTGTGTCAAACATTCCTAGATACAGCCAAGAACTATACATGCGCCAGGGGGTGTTTACATGAATCATCTTTAAGCTAGCAAATCTGGCCAGGAAATGGATGCCTGAACAAAGATGGTACCTTCTAAAATTTTTTTTTTTTTTTTTTTCAAATACCATTAAACCTTAAAACAAGCTTCTGCGTGGACTTGTTCATTTTACATACTCTCTTGCTCACACACCGGTCTCATCCCACTCCCCCCTACTTAAAGGGGCTGTAAAGGTTTGTTTTTTTATTTTCTAAATAGGTTCCTTTAGAGCCCATTCACACAGGGGCGGCACGACTTGTCCCGCGACTCTGCCGGGCGATCTTCACACGACTTCAAAGCTGACTTGCAAAATGACTTCTGTATTAACGTCAATGGAAGTCGTCCCGAAGTAGTACAAGAACCTTTTTCTAAGTTGGAGCGACTTGAGTCGCTCCTATTAGAACGGTTCCATTGTAAAGAACGGGATGCGACTTGTCAGGCGGCTGAGTCGCCTGACGAGTCGCCCCTGTGTGAATGGGGTCTTAAGTTAGTGCATTGTTGGTTCACTTACCTTTTCCTTCGATTTCCCTTCTAAATATTTTTTTTCTTTGTCTGAATTTCTCACTTCCTGTTCCTCCTCAGTAAGCTTGCCCCCATCATCCGAGCCGTTCTGGGTGGGGGTTAGTCAGTGTGCTTGCCCCCTTCCTTGGGACTTCATCCCTGCGGGAAGACGCTGTGAACACAGCGTCTCCCCGCAGGGATGTAGTCCCAAGGAAGGGGGCGGCGTCCCCCCGCAGGGATGTAGTCCCAAGGAAAGGGGCGGCGTCTCCCCGCAGGGATGTAGTTCCAAGGAAAGGGGCGGCATCTCCCCGCAGGGATGTAGTTCCAAGGAAAGGGGCGGCATCTCCCCGCAGGGATGTAGTTCCAAGGACGGGGGCGGCGTCTCCCCGCAGGGATGTAGTCCCAAGGACGGGGGCGGCGTCTCCCCGCAGGGATGTAGTCCCAAGGAAGGGGGCGGCGTCTCCCCGCAGGGATGTAGTCCCAAGGAAGGGGGCGTCTCCCCGCAGGGATGTAGTCCCAAGGAAAGGGGCGGCATCTCCCCACAGGGATGTAGTTCCAAGGACGGGGGTGGCGTCTCCTCGCAGGGATGTAGTCCCAAGGGAGGGGGCGGCGTCTCCCCACAGGGATGTAGTCCCAAGGAAAGGGGGCGGCGTCTCCCCACAGGGATGTAGTCCCAAGGAAAGGGGGCGGCGTCTCCCCACAGGGATGTAGTCCCAAGGAAAGGGGGCAGCGTCTCCCCGCGGGGATGTAGTCCCAAGGGAGGGGGCGAGCACGCTGACTAACCCCTAGCCAGAACAGCTCGGATGATGGGGGCAAGCTTACTGAGGAGGAACAGGAAGTGAGAAATTCAGAAAAAGAAAAAAAACACTTAGAAGGAAAATAGAAGGAAAAGGTAAGTGAACCAAAAATGCACTAGACCAGGGATATGCAATTAGCGGACCTCCAGCTGTTGCCAAACTACAAGTCCCATGAGGCATAGCAAGACTCTGACAGCAGCAAGCATGACACCCAGAGCCAGAGGCATGATGGGACTTGTAGTTTTGCAACAGCTGGAGGTCCGCTTATTGCATATCCATGCACTAGACTAAAGAAACCTATTTAGAAAATAAAAAACAAACCTTTACAGCCCCTTTTAAAGTGTTTGTAAACCCTTGTTCTTTTTTCAAATACAAATAACAAACATGTTATACTCGAGTATATATGGTAAGTATAAGCCGACCCGAATATAAGCCGAGGCACCTAATTTTACCACAAAAAACTGGGAAAACGTATTGACTCGAGTATAAGCCTAGGGTGTCCATCTGCATGCCTCGCTGTCCCTCACTGTGCCCATGCCTCGCTGTCCCTCACTGTGCCCATGCCTCACTGTCACTGTGCCCATGCCTCACTGTCACTGTGCCCGTGCCTCACTGTGCCCAATATCCCTACCTGATCTCCTGCGCTGTGTGACTAGACTGACATTTAACATGGGAGTCTATGGAAGGAGTGCCGGTTTGAAAATTCGGTGCTCCCCGGCTGTAGGTCCCCTGGATAACAAACTTTGCACACTTGTAGAGGAGAAGAGTGGGGCTACATGTGTGCCAAGATTGGGGCTCAGGGGACCTACGGCTGGCTGGATCAGGTGCACAAATTTGAAGATAGACACAGACTCGAGTATAAGCCGAGGGGGGCATTTTCAGCACAAACAAAGGTGCTGGAAAAACTTGGGTTATACTCGAGTATATACGGTACCTGTTCTGTTTAATGGTTTTGCACAGAGCAGCCCCGATCCTCCTTTTCTGTGGTCCCCTGCCGGCGCTTTTGGCTCATCAGGTGCCCCCAGGGAAAGCCGCTTACGATGGTGGCACCCGTGCAGGCGCGCTCCCGAGTTCCACTGCTGCATCTATTGATGCAGTGTGACTCGGCCCTGCCCCCCACTCCCATGTCACTGGATTTGATTGACGGCAGCGGGAGCTAATGGCTCCTGCTGCTCTCAGTCTGTCCAATGAGGAGAGAGACAGCTGCTGGAGCAGATTGCTGGGTCGGATCGGGCCTCAGGTAAGAAAAAGGGGCGGGGGGGGGGAGCTGCATAGAATGCATTAAGCTATGACTAAGTGCTGTTTGTTAGTGTGAAACGCGTCAGCTCTTCTGTCCGTTCTGCTGTGGCATGTATTTTAGATTTAGTTTTTTTTAAATAAAAGGCAAAAAACTTTTTTGGAGTGCGGCTGTCCAGAACTTCTTCCTGTTTTATAGAATGCATTAAAGTGGAACTTCAGTCATTTTTTTCATCTTTCCATCTATTAAATCTTCTGCCCTTGTTGTTTTAACCACTTCAGCCCCGGAGGATTTTAGCTGCCCAATGACCGGGCCATTTTTTGCAATTCGGCACTGCGTCAATTTAACTGACAATTGCGCGGTCGTGCGACGTTGTACCCAAACAACATTGATGTCCTTTTTTCCCCACAAATGGAGCTTTCTTTTGGTGGTATTTGATCATCTCTGCGGTTTTTATTTTTTGCGCTATAAACAACAAAAAGCGTCAATTTTGGAAAAAAAAGCAATGTTTTTTGCTACAATAAATATCCCCCAAAAATATATAAAAAAACATTTTTTTTTCCTCAGTTTAGGCCGATACGTATTCTTCTACATATTTTTGGTAAAAAAAAAACCGCAATAAGCGTATATTGATTGGTTTGCGCAAAAGTTATAGCGTCTACAAAATAGAGAATAGTTTTATGGCATTTTTATAAAAAAAAATTTTTCTTAGAAATGGCAGTGATTTGCGATTTTTATCGTGACTGCGACATTATGGCGGACACATCGGACACTTTTGATGCTATTTTGGGACCATTGTCATTTATACAGCGATCAGTGCTATAAAAATGCACTGATTACTGTGTAAATGACACTGGCAGTGAAGGGGTTAAACACTAGGGGGCGAGGAAGGGGTTAAGTGTGTCCTAGGGAGTGATTCTAAACTGTGGGGGGGATGGGCTACAAGTGACACGACACTAATCACTGCTCGGTCATAGGGAGCAGAAGATCAGTGTCCTGTCACTAGGCAGTACAGGGAGATGCATTGTTTACACTGGCATCCCCCCGTTCTGCCGCTCTGTGACACGACCGCGGGCACCCGGCAGACATTGAGTCTGCGGGACCCGCAGTCACACTCGCGGAGCTCGCGCGCAGCGCGCCCACAATGCCGTTTCTTAAAGGGGACAAACAGGTACGTCCATATGCCAGCCGTGCCATTCTGCCAACGTAAATAGTCGTGCAGCGGTCGGCAAGCGGTTAAAGGAGAAGTATGGGTTTCCCGTTTTTGGGCGATTTATACTTACCTTTGGCGGATGGAGCATTGGACCGATGCTCCTCTGTCCCCCGCCGTCTGTGCACTGAGAACCGAGCCACCGAACATCGCCACTGGCTCGGTTCTCGGATCCCCGAGAGGAAAGCTGCTGACTGTCAGTCAGCCTCTTTCCTCTCTGCTTCTCCACGCTCATTGGAGCGCTGAGCAGTGGAGGGGCGGGGAGAGGCTGTCTCAGCGGCTCGCTGATTCGCTGAGACTGCCATCAATCAGGGCAGCTGGCGGATCCCGACTTGGGAAGTCATGATGACGCGATGCCCTGACTGATGGCAGTGACCTCAGTTCAGAGTGGACTTCAGACCGCTCTCCGCTGAAAACGGGTCACAGGAGTGCAAAACGAATTGCACTCCTGTGACCCAGAGAAGCCCAGCCAAAAAAGCTCAGGCTGGACTTCTCCTTTTAACTATAGATACTTTCTGCCGGTAAATCCCTTATAAAGCCCATTTCCTGTTTCTTGTCTGGTAAACAGCCTAGGCTTATGGAGGGATGGAGGGATGAGTCAAAAGAGCGCCAATGAGAGCTGCAGGTGTGTATCTGTGTAAATCCAGGAAGTGGACAGGCATCAGCTGCCCACAATTAAAATGGCTGCAGCCAGATTCAGTGGAGGGAGATTTCTGCAGCATATTTGTGCAAGTACAGAATCACAGTATATATAAAATAATATGCAAAGTGGTTGGAGGGAAGCTTCAGAATGGCAAAGATGTTTTTATTACAAATTAGGTGAACAGACCTCAGTTGCTCTTTAAAGGGGAGTTCCACCTAAAAATAGAACTTCCGCTTATCCGGTTCGAGCCCCCTCCGGTGTCTCATTTGGCATCTTTCAGGGGGGAGGGGGGGGAGCAGATACCTGTCTAATTCAGGTATTTGCTTCCTCTTCCGGCGAAAGATCGCTGCAGAATCTGCGGCGATCTACGCCATGTCCGGCCCCTCCCCCTGCTGTCTTCTGGGAGACACACGGGCCCCAGAAGACAGCAGGGACCATTAAGGATGCGCCCCTCCGGTGTCACATTTGGCATCTTTCAGGGGGGAGGGGGGGGGAGCAGATACCTGTCTAATTCAGGTATTTGCTTCCTCTTCCGGCGAAAGATCGCTGCAGAATCTGCGGCGATCTACGCCATGTCCGGCCCCTCCCCCTGCTGTCTTCTGGGAGACACACGGGCCCCAGAAGACAGCAGGGACCATTAAGGATGCGCCCCTCCGGTGTCACATTTGGCATCTTTCAGCGGGGAGGGGGGGGGGAGCAGATACCTGTCTAATTCAGGTATTTGCTTCCTCTTCCGGCGAAAGATCGCTGCAGAATCTGCGGCGATCTACGCCATGTCCGGCCCCTCCCCCTGCTGTCTTCTGGGAGACACACGGGCCCCAGAAGACAGCAGGGACCATTAAGGATGCGCCCCTCCGGTGTCACATTTGGCATCTTTCAGGGGGGAGGGGGGGGAGCAGCAGATACCTGTCTAATTCAGGTATTTGCTTCCTCTTCCGGCGAAAGATCGCTGCAGAATCTGCGGCGATCTACGCCATGTCCGGCCCCTCCCCCTGCAGTCTTCTGGGAGACACACGGGCCCCAGAAGACAGCAGGGACCATTAAGGATGCGCAGCAGGGAACCAGGCTGTGAAGCCGCAAGGGCTTCACTTCCTGTTTCCCTTACTGAAGATGGTGGCACCTCCACCCGGGAGCTGAGGGACGGGCCGGCTTCCGGTGAGGACAACGTGGGCGCCCTAGACAGGTAAGTGTCCTTATTTTAAAAGTCAGCATCTGCAGTATTTGTAGCTGCTGACTTTATTTTTTTTTTGTTTTCGGCGGAACTCCGCTTTAAGGTGATAAACGTTGAGGCTTTACAACCACTTTAACCCAGTTTGAGTTCAGGTGGGGGAACTACAGTAGTAACTTTTAATATGACTTGTTACGGTGCTAATGTACAAATTCCAAACTTAGATCCGGTTGGGAATCGCAGTTAACCACCAAGCCCACATTTCCCCCCCCCCCCCCCATCTTTTTTAGGCATACTCGGCTAATGTAAAGTTGTTTCTACAACCCCAATTCCAAAAACGTTGGGGCGCTGTGTAAAATCTACATAAAAACAGAATGCAATGATCTGCAAATCTCACAAAACCCATATTTTATTCACAATAGAAAATATATCAAATGTTTAACCACTTGACCTCCGGAAGGTTTTACCCCCCTTCATGACCAGGCCATTTTTTGCTATTTAGCACTGCGCTACTTTAACTGACAATTGTGCGGTCATGCAACGCTGTACACAAATTGCATTTTCATCATTTTTTGACACAAATAGAGCTTACTTTTGGGGGTATTTAATCACCGCTGTTGTTTTTTTTTTTTTGTTTTTTTTTAGATGGGTGTCCTGGTGCTTAGCAGGGGGGACAAGGGGGCACTGGTGCTCAGTCAGGGGAGATGGGGGTACTGGTGCTCATTTGGGGTGACAAGGGGGCACTGGTGCTCAGTCAGCCAGATTGGGGGCCCTGGTACTTAGTTGGGGGAGATGGGGGTCCTGGTGCTTAGAGGGGGGAGATGGGAGGGCACAGTGGAGAGATAAGGGGGCACTGGTGCTCAGTGGGAGAAAAGGGGGGTACTGGTGCTCTATGAGGAGAAAAGGTGAGCATAGGGGGGGGACACGGAGGTCACTAGTGCTCAGTGGGAGGAGAGGGGGGTACTGGTGGTCAGTAGGGGGGGGGGCAAGGAGGGCACTGGTGCTCTATGAGGAGAAAAGGAGAGCATATGGGGGGGGGACGAAGGTCACTAGTGCTCAGTGGGGGGAGAGGGGGGTACTGGTGCTCAGTGGGGGGACAAAGGGCGGCACTGGTGCTCAGGGGAGATGGGGGGTCCTGGTGGTCAGTGGGGGGCACTGGTGCTTTATGGGGGGCACATGTGCTCAGTGGGGGGGGGGCACTTGTGCTCAGTGGGGGGGGCATGGAGGTCACTGGTGCACAGTGGGAGGACAAACGGGGGCACTGGTGTTCAGTCGGGGGAGATGGGGGGGTCCTGGTGCTCAGTGGGGGACAAGAAGGCACTGGTGCTCAGTGGGGGGAGAGGGGGGGTACTGGTGACAGTGGGGGGACAAAGGGGGGCACTGGTGCTCTATGGGGGGCACTTGTGCTCAGTGGGGGGGCATGGAGGTCACTGGTGCACAGTGGGCGGACAAAGGGGGGCACTGGTGTTCAGTCGGGGGAGATGGGGGGGTCCTGGTGCTCAGTGGGGGACAAGAAGGCACTGGTGCTCAGTCAGGGTTGATGGGGGGGTACTGGTGCTCAGTGGGGAGGACAAGGGGGCACTGGTGCTCAGTATGGGCAGATTGGGGGTCCTGGTGCTTAGCGGGGGGTGACTGGGGCTCAGTGGAGGAAGACAAGGGCACTGGGGATCAGTGGGGAGATAAGGGGGCACTGGTGCTCAGTGGGGGGACACGGAGGTCACTGGTGCTCAGTGGGAGGAGATGGGGAGTACTGGTGCTCAGTGGGGGGGACAAAAGTGGGCACTGGTGCTCAATTGAGGGAGATGGTGGTCCTGGTGGTCAGTGGGGGGACAACGGGGCACTGGTGCTCAGTTTGGGGAGATAGAGAGTCCTGGTGCTTAGCTGGGGCGGGGGGTGCGCTGCAGAGGGAGCCACAGGGGGGGGATCAGTTTTGGCAATAAGGTAGTACAGCCAGCCCTCTGGGGCTCCGTACAAAAGGGTCAGCTCTACTGCCTTATCAGCGGCCTGATCATGACTATCACTGTAGTAGCCCCAACTATTACAGTGATTGCCAGTCTTCCCCATTTGTCCCCTCAGCTTTGAGATATGCATACTTGCATTATGCCAAGCTGGACCATCGTACCCACGCAAAAGATCACACCTGGAGTTCAGCTTTAAAGTGGTTGTAAACCCTCTCCTATACCCAGTGAAGTGACTGGCCTCAGGTGATACACAGAGATGAATCAAATCTCCCTACATAAGTTTTACTTGTTTATCTGCAGTGTTCTCTTGTCTACATCCTTGCTGAATTTAGATAAAATCCTTCTGCATCTGTCAGTAGAACTGGGGAGGGGGTGGAGAGCTGCAGTTAGAGCTCTTGTACAATGTGTGAGAGCTGATTGGAGGAAAGGGACACACCCCCCTTCACACACAGCACAAGAACGAAGGAAGGATGCAGAGCTGTGTTATGAATGGGCAAGCCGTGTGCTGAGCTCTCCTCCCCATCACCATTTTTATCTCTAGTGTCGGGACAACTTGTCCGAAGTGACTCACGCTGATAACAGAGGAATGAAGCACCAGAGAGAAACGATACTTAGAGCTTTGGAGAGAGACAAGTAAACACTACAGATATATGTGCTTTGTTCAGATTTCATAACTGAGGCTTAGGCATCCCCCTCCCGCCGCCATTCGGTGCTTTTTTCCGGGCTCTCCCATGCCATCGGGGACCAAGAGGAAGAATTGGCCGCCGCCGGATGATGACCATAGAGATTTCCGATGACCAGATGGTCACCAGTCATCTCTATGACCGTCGGAGGCTCGGGCGCGGCGTCATGACGTCATGTCCGGACCGCGATTGTAAACATGGTAAGCATGAGATTCTTTTTTTTGATCTCATGCTTTCCAGCCTGGAGGAGAGATGTGGGGTCTTATTGACCCCGCATCTCTCCATAAAGAGGACCTGTCACACACATTCCTATTACAAAGGATGTTGTAATAGGAATAAAAGTGATAAAAAAAATGTAAAAGAGAAAGCGTAAAAATAAAAAATAAAATAAAGTAAAATAAACATTAAAAATATATATATACATTTTAAAACGCCCATGTCCTCGGTAGCTCGCGGTCAGAATCGAATGCACACGAAAGTCCCGCCCACATATGTAAACGCCGGCCGTTCAAACCACACATGTGAGGTGTCGCCGCGTGCGTTAGAGCGCGAGCAACAATTCTAGCACTCTCTGTAACTCTAAACTGGTAACCTGTAAAAAAAAAAATAAAAAAAATTGTCGCCTATGGAGATTTTTAAAGTACCGAAGTTTGGCGCCATTCCATGAGCGTGCGCAATTTTAAAGCGTGATGTGTTGGGTATCTATTTACTCGGCGTAACTTCATCTTTCACATTGTACAAAAAAAATTGGGCTAACTTTACTGTTTTGTTATTTTTTAATTCATGAAACTGTTTTTTTTTTCCAAAAAAAGTGTTTAAAAATTGCTGCGCAAATACCGTGCGAGATAAAAAATTGCAACAACCGCCATTTTATTCCCTAGGGTGTCTGCTAAAAAAAACATTTATAATGATTGGGGGTTCTGAGTAATTTTCTAGCAAATAAATGATGATTTTTACATGTAGGAGAGAAGTGCCAGAATAGGCCCGGTATTGAGGTGGTTAAAGGAACAAGCTCTCTTCCAGATGTATCCGTTTACAGGGATGGGACAAACCATTTATCACTGACAGGGGTGCTTACAATAATCAGCTTTTATTTATTCAAGTAAAACCTTTATCCCAAAAGGAAGAAAACTGCTGTAACTGCGTCTAAAGTGTGAGCTGGAGTTTGGTTTCAATTTGTTGGTGTATCTAAATCTGCTAGTACATTTAACACTCCTTCCCCCCCCCAGACTGACAATGCTGCTGTCCAAACGTGCCCTCTGTGCTCCTTCATCCAGATTGGGGACACTCTAAGACAGGAGCTGTGTTACTGGCCAGGTGGAAAAAAAAAAGCCTAAAAAAAGGAAAACAAATGCAGCCACCACATCTAATGATTGGAGTTTAAAGCGCAGCTATTCTCACCTAGAATCCAGCCATGTGCCACCCCCAGAACTCCCCGCCCGGCCGCTGGGTCTTTGGGCGGCCCGGCTTCTGGGTCTCAATAGCTGGCTGCCCAGAGCCGACCCTGACAGTTCCCCCTCCCCGCCCTGCACGGAGCGAAGAGGAAGAGCTTGATAGACTCCACCTCCTCCCACACCTCTCCCCCTGTGTCTGCCCACCCACACTCCAATCCCCGGCAATGCCGTGTCTCTCTCAGTGCTCCGCAGGGGGATGTGGGTGGGAAATGGGAAGCCCAGCAGCCGCACCTACATCCTGCATGAAAGATGCCGAAGTTTGAGCCTCCATCCTGAGGTGAGTGAGCTCACCATCCATCCCCTGTCTGTTATTGAGTCTCCCCCCTCTCTCCTGCCCTTGAGTTAGTACACTAATGTAAGGGGGGCTCTGCAGAATCACATCAGAGTTCCCCTTTACACCAAAGTCCACGGCATCCCCCCCTTACATCAGAGCCCCCCTTATATCAGAGTTCCCCTTTACACCAAAGTCCACGGCATCCCCCCTTACATCAGAGCCCCCCTTATATCAGAGTTCCTCTGCACCAAAGTCCACGGCATCCCCCCTTACATCAGAGCCCCCTTATATCAGAGTTCCCCTTTACACCAAAGTCCACGGCATTCCCTCTTACATCAGAGCCCCCCTTATATCAGAGTTCCCCTTTACACCAAAGTCCACGGCATCCCCCTTACATCAGAGCCCCCCTTATATCAGAGTTCCTCTGCACCAAAGTCCACGGCATCCCCCCTTACATCAGAGCCCCCTTATATCAGAGTTCCCCTTTACACCAAAGTCCACGGCATTCCCTCTTACATCAGAGCCCCCCTTATATCAGAGTTCCCCTTTACACCAAAGTCCACGGCATCCCCCTTACATCAGAGCCCCTTTATATCAGAGTTCCTCTGCACCAAAGTCCACGGCATCCCCCCTTACATCAGAGCCCCCTTATATCAGAGTTCCCCTTTACACCAAAGTCCACGGCATCCCCCCTTACATCAGAGCCCCCCTTATATCAGAGTTCCCCTTTACACCAAAGTCCACGGCATTCCCTCTTACATCAGAGCCCCCCTTATATCAGAGTTCCCCTTTACACCAAAGTCCACGGCATCCCCCCTTACATCAGAGCCCCCTTATATCAGAGTTCCTCTGCACCAAAGTCCACGGCATCCCCCCTTACATCAGAGCCCCCTTATATCAGAGTTCCCCTTTACACCAAAGTCCACGGCATCCCCCCTTACATCAGAGCCCCCCTTATATCAGAGTTCCTCTGCACCAAAGTCCACGGCATCCCCCCTTACATCAGAGCCCCCCTTATATCAGAGTTCCCCTTTACACCAAAGTCCACGGCATCCCCCCTTACATCAGAGCCCCCCTTATATCAGAGTTCCCCTTTATACCAAAGTCCACAGCATTCCCTCTTACATCAGAGCCCCCCCTTATATCAGAGTTCCCCTTTACACCAAAGTCCACAGCATCCCCCCTTACATCAGACCCCCTTAAATCAGAGTTCCCCTTTTCACCAAAGTCCACAGCATCCCCCCTTACATCAGAGCCCCCCTTATATCAGAGTTCCCCTTTACACCAAAGTCCACAGCATTCCCCCCTTACATCAGAGCCCCCCTTATATCAGAGTTCCTTCTCCTTTACACCAAAGTCCACAGCATTCCCCCCTTACATCAGAGCCCCCCTTATATCTGAGTTCCTCTTTACACCAAAGTCCACAGCACCCCCCCTTACATCAGAGCTCCCCTTATATCAGAGTTCCCCTTTACACCAAAGTCCACAGCATCCCCCTTACATCAGAGCCCCCCTTATATTTGAGTTCCTCTTTACACCAAAGTCCACAGCATTCCCCCTTACATCAGAGCCCCCCTTAAATCAGAGTTCCCCTTTACACCAAAGTCCACGGCATCCCCCCTTACATCAGAGCCCCCCTTATATCAGAGTTCCCCATTACACAAAAGTCCACGGCATCCCCCCTTACATCAGAGCCCCCCTTAAATCAGAGTTCCCCTTTACACCAAAGTCCACGGCATCCCCCCTTACATCAGAGTCCCCCTTATATCAGAGTTCCTCTTTACATTAGACTCCACAGAGTTCCCTCTTACAGTGTAAAAGGAAATTCACATGTACGGGGGAACTCTGCAGATTCAGATGTAAAAGGGAACTCTACGGATTCACATGTAAAGGGGAACTCTGCGGATTCAGATGTAAAGGGGAACTCTGTGGATTCAGAAGTAAAGGGGAACTCTGCGGATTCAGAAGTAAAGGGGAACTCTGCGGATTCAGATGTAAAGGGGAACTCTGCGGATTCAGATGTAAAGGGGAACTCTGTGGATTCAGAAGTAAAGGGGAACTCTGCGGATTCAGAAGTAAAGGGGAACTCTGTGGATTCAAATGTAAAGGTAGGGCTGGGAAAAAAATCGATTTTAATCTTGAATCGAGTTTTGAGCTCAAATCGATTCAGTTTTGAAGAAAATCGATTTTTTTAGATTTTTTTTTTTTTTTGAGAAAAAAAAACAAACATTTTTTTTTTTTTCCTTCCCTTCAAAGTTTCCGTAGCAGGACTGCAGGGGGCGTATCCGGAATGGCACTGGGCAGCGTTACCCCAATTACATCTACTCGCTGCAGCCGCCGTCTGCCTACCTGATCAGCGTGTCATGCAGACAGACGGCGGCCATTGCAGTGTTCAAAAGCCGCGCCTCCCGAGTCCTCGTCGTCTGTGATAGGCGGAACACTCAATTTCACAGCAGGCAGTATTCAGCCTATCACGGACATCCTCTCATTCTCGTCTGTGTTATGAGGATGACCATGATAGGCAGAACACTGAATGCTGGGAAATTGAGTGTTCCGCCTATCACAGACGAGGAGGAGGCGCGGCTTTTGAATACTGGAATGGCCACCGGTGTAGCAGTAAAATCCGTATACCATGAAAATCTGCATCAGGTGCGGGCACAGTGATTGAAGCATGGGCACAGTGAGACACGGGCACAGTGAGACAAGGGTACAGTGAGACACGGGCACAGTGAGACACAGGCACAGTGAGACAAGGGCACAGTGAGACAAGGGCACAGTGAGACAAGGGCACAGTGAGACAAGGGCACAGTGAGACATGGGCACAGTGAGACACGAGCACAGTGAGACAAGGGTACAGTGAGACAAGGGTACAGTGAGACACAGGCACAGTGAGACACGGGCACAGTGAGACAAGGGTACAGTGAGACACAGGCACAGTGAGACAAGGGCACAGTGAGACAAGGGTACAGTGAGACAAGGGTACAGTGAGACAAGGGTACAGTGAGACAAGGGCACAGTGAGACAAGGGTACAGTGAGACAAGGGTACAGTGAGACAAGGGTACAGTGAGACACAGGCACAGTGAGACACGAGCACAGTGAGACAAGGGCACAGTGAGACAAGGGCACAGTGAGACAAGGGCACAGTGAGACAAGGGTACAGTGAGACACAGGCACAGTGAGACACGGGCACAGTGAGACACGGGTACAGTGAGACACGGGTACAGTGAGACACGGGTACAGTGAGACAAGGGTACAGTGAGACACAGGCACAGTGAGACACGGGCACAGTGAGACACGGGTACAGTGAGACACGGGCACAGTGAGGCATGGACACAGTTCAATTCAACTAAGAGTAACCTCATGATTTTTTGTTGTTTTATTAGCTAAATCCAAATACAGTATTAATAATTTGGATGTTTAACAATCTTTGTTGCACACTGCAAAAAACAACAAAAGGTCACAAGCGCTAAATTGGTGGATAAAGAAAAAAATATAATGGATGATAATAATAATAATAAGAAAAAAATCCCAAATATTTTGGGAAGTACAAAGTATCCAAAAGGGGGAAAAAACAGGATCCAGCGCAGCAAGAAAAAATCCGTACCCAGAAGTACAAAATACACAACATGCACACAATATAATCCAGCGCTCATGGAACATACATTATTAACTATTGAAAACTCTTGAAGAATTGATAAAAAAGCTTAGTCCATTTATCACAATAAAGAGAGGGATCCAATCCCAAATGTGCAGAGGGCAGATGAATCTTAACTCTCCAGTTACCAGTGGTGACAAACTTGTTAAACTTGCAGTGACATCCGTGGAGCAAGGAGGGGTTAAAAAAAGTCAAAACAAAGCCTGTGGCATGATCTCCGTGTGAGCACAGTACCTTGAATGATGGACAACAGGCAGACCAGCGTGTAGAGGGCCCTCCAACCCAAAAGGATGCAGAGCCAGGATCGCAGCAAGGCTGGGACAGAAGGAATCACACACAGAGTTTCAAGAGTTTTCAATAGTTAATAATGTATGTTCCATGAGCGCTGGAATATATTGTGTGTTTGTTGCACACTGACTTTACAGTTAGAGAAAGGGTTTGCCTTTGCAATTTTGTTTGTTGATGCACTTTAATTTAATATAATTAAAAAAAAAATCGAATCGAATCGTAAATCGAGTTTTTTATAAAAAAAATCGCAGATTTTTTTGGGGGGGAAAATCGCCCAGCCCTATGTAAAGGGGAACTCTGCAGATTCAGATGTAAAGGGGAACTCTGCGGGTTCAGATGTAAAGGGGAACTCTGCGGGTTCAGATGTAAAGGGGAACTCTGCGGATTCAGATGAAAAAGGGAACTCTGCGGATTCAGATGTAAAGGGGAACTCTGCGGATTCAGATGTAAAAGGGAACTCTGTGGATTCAGAAGTAAAGGGGAACTCTGCGGATTCAGATGTAAAAGGGAACTCTGCGGATTCAGAAGTAAAGGGGAACTCTGTGGATTCAGAAGTAAAGGGGAACTCTGCGGATTCAGATGAAAAAGGGAACTCTGCGGATTCAGATGTAAAGGGGAACTCTGCGGATTCAGATGTAAAAGGGAACTCTGCGGATTCAGAAGTAAAGGGGAACTCTGTGGATTCAGAAGTAAAGGGGAACTCTGCGGATTCAGATGTAAAAGGGAACTCTGCGGATTCAGAAGTAAAGGGGAACTCTGCGGATTCAGATGTAAAAGGGAACTCTGCGGATTCAGAAGTAAAGGGGAACTCTGTGGATTCAGAAGTAAAGGGGAACTCTGCGGATTCAGATGAAAAAGGGAACTCTGCGGATTCAGATGTAAAGGGGAACTCTGCGGATTCAGAAGTAAAGGGGAACTCTGCGGATTCAGATGTAAAAGGGAACTCTGCGGATTCAGAAGTAAAGGGGAACTCTGTGGATTCAGAAGTAAAGGGGAACTCTGCGGATTCAGATGAAAAAGGGAACTCTGCGTATTCAGATGTAAAAGGGAACTCTGTGGATTCAGATGAAAAAGGGAACTCTGCGGATTCAGATGTAAAGGGGAACTCTGCGGATTCAGATGTAAAGGGGAACTCTGCGGATTCAGATGTAAAGGAGAACTCTGTGGATTCAGAAGTAAAGGGGAACTCTGCGGATTCAGATGTAAAAGGGAACTCTGCGGATTCAGATGAAAAAGGGAACTCTGCGGATTCAGATGTAAAAGGGAACTCTGCGGATTCAGAAGTAAAGGGGAACTCTGTGGATTCAGAAGTAAAGGGGAACTCTGCGGATTCAGATGAAAAAGGGAACTCTGCGGATTCAGATGTAAAAGGGAACTCTGCGGATTCAGATGAAAAAGGGAACTCTGCGGATTCAGAAGTAAAGGGGAACTCTGCGGATTCAGATGTAAAGGGGAACTCTGTGGATTCAGAAGTAAAGGGGAACTCTGTGGATTCAGAAGTAAAGGGGAACTCTGTGGATTCAGATGTAAAGGAGAACTCTGTGGATTCAGAAGTAAAGGGGAACTCTGCGGATTCAGATGAAAAAGGGAACTCTGCGGATTCAGATGTAAAGGGGAACTCTGCGGATTCAGAAGTAAAGGGGAACTCTGCGGATTCAGATGTAAAGGGGAACTCTGCGGATTCAGATGTAAAAGGGAACTCTGCGGATTCAGATGTAAAGGGGAACTCTGCGGATTCAGATGTAAAGGGGAACTCTGATGTAAAAGGGGAACTCTGCGGATTCAGATGTAAAAGGGAACTCTGCGGATTCAGATGTAAAGGGGAACTCTGCGGATTCAGATGTAAAGGGGAACTCTGCGGATTCAGAAGTAAAGGGGAACTCTGCGGATTCAGAAGTAAAGGGGAACTCTGCGGATTCAGATGTAAAGGGGAACTCTGCGGATTCAGATGTAAAGGGGAACTCTGCGGATTCAGATGAAAAAGGGAACTCTGCGGATTCAGATGTAAAGGGGAACTCTGCGGATTCAGATGTAAAGGGGAACTCTGCGGATTCAGATGTAAAGGAGAACTCTGTGGATTCAGAAGTAAAGGGGAACTCTGCGGATTCAGATGAAAAAGGGAACTCTGCGGATTCAGAAGTAAAGGGGAACTCTGCGGATTCAGATGTAAAGGGGAACTCTGCGGATTCAGATGTAAAAGGGAACTCTGCGGATTCAGATGTAAAGGGGAACTCTGCGGATTCAGATGTAAAGGGGAACTCTGATGTAAAAGGGGAACTCTGCGGATTCAGATGTAAAAGGGAACTCTGCGGATTCAGATGTAAAGGGGAACTCTGCGGATTCAGATGTAAAGGGGAACTCTGCGGATTCAGATGTAAAAGGGAACTCTGCGGATTCAGATGTAAAAGGGAACTCTGCGGATTCAGATGTAAAAGGGAACTCTGCGGATTCAGATGTAAAGGGGAACTCTGTGGATTCAGATGTAAAGGGGAACTCTGTGGATTCAGATGTAAAGGGGAACTCTGATGTAAAAGGGAACTCTGCGGGTTCAGAAGTAAAGGGGAACTCTGCAGATTCAGAAGTAAAAGGGGAACTCTGTGGATTCAGATGTAAAGGGGAACTCTGTGGATTCAGATGTAAAGGGGAACTCTGATGTAAAAGGGGAACTCTGCGGGTTCAGAAGTAAAAGGGGAACTCTGCGGGTTCAGAAGTAAAAGGGGAACTCTGCGGATTCAGATGAAAAAGGGAACTCTGCGGATTCAGATGTAAAAGGGAACTCTGCGGATTCAGATGTAAAAGGGAACTCTGTGGATTCAGATGTAAAGGGGAACTCTGTGGATTCAGATGTAAAGGGGAACTCTGTGGATTCAGATGTAAAGGGGAACTCTGATGTAAAAGGGAACTCTGCGGGTTCAGAAGTAAAGGGGAACTCTGCAGATTCAGAAGTAAAAGGGGAACTCTGCGGATTCAGATGAAAAAGGGAACTCTGATGTAAAGGGGGACTCTTGTGATTAACTCAATATGATTAAAATGTTATTAAATCACAAAAATATATGTATAGTGTTTACTACATAAATAAAAAATTCCCAAGCATTGCATTGTACAGAGGAAATTAATTTATTGTACTACAAAAAAAAAATTACAGTGCGTTGCTAAAGTGTTGGGGTTTGGCAGAGGCGATCCTAGGACAGGTAGGTAAGAAGCTAAATGTAGAAGAGAAAAAAAAATTATTTTCTCTATTAAATATCCTGCCTATCTACCAATTTTTAAATCCCAGCCTAAAGTTCCACTTTAATACCACTGTTTCCCCTCCAATGCAGTAGAACGAATCTTACTACAGGTATTTTCTAAGATTTCCAAAAGATGGCGCCAATCTCCGCTGACTGCTTCACTTTCCCTCTGGGCATGCGCGTCACCATGGCGACCAGCCGCAGCTGAAACCCACACAGCGGAGGAGGCTGACACTGCCTTATATGGGAGAACCCCGCCCACTGGGTTTCTCAGCTCAACCACTAGAGGACAAAACCCCACGCCACACACTTTATTTGCTTCAGAAGAGATGCGGCCATTTTCTTGTAATGCTTTAGAAAACCAATACAGATAGTTCATGATGCGGTAAATATTTTTATTTTATTTTGAAGACGATGCCTGCTTTTTTTTTTTTTTATATAAATACATCGAGAGTTTAGCTCAGTACAGGAAGGGGCGGCCATTTTGTTGTAGCTCCAGCAAAGGCTCTGTCTGGAGGCTCAAAGGAAGTGGCGCAATTCCGGATATCCGGTGAGGTGGAGAAGGAGGAGGTAATTATTAAACTGGCACTAAGAGGGCGATTGGATGTGTGTCTGTGCATTAATATCACTAATACATTCAGACACCTGAGATTTATATTGTAGTTTTGGGACATGGTTTGGAGTGCACATGCGTGTAGATCTGTAATGTTAGTTTATTCTTGGGGGGGGGTGGTGGTTAAAGGATAAGTAAATGCACATGTATTTCACACGAGCCTGCAGAGCATTGCACCGATTACTGGATCAGGGGTGCAATGTCCGGCTCCTGCAGACGCCTCCTGTAGCTTTCTCATGGGCTTTCAGTTTGAACGCTGCAGGAAGTGTCAGTGGACTACAGAGGGCGCTTATCAGTGCAATTCATTGGGAACTAGCCATCTGCCGCGGTGGAAGATGGGACTTGTAGTTGTTTTTATTCACAGAGTCCTGTGAATGATTGATGCCGCTGTGAAGCCGCACAGTCATGACCATTTAAAAAATGTGACGGTAGCTGCGGGGGGGGGGGGGGAGAGGATTACCCACTGGCCAGCACTGGGTGTTAGGAGGAGATGGGGGGTCTGCAGGGGAACCTGGCCTTTAATCTGATTGTTCTATCCACTTGCTGCTGTTTATTAGTGTTAAAGTGATTGTAACAGATAACAAACGCGTCTATACTTACCTTCTCTGTGCAACGGAATTGCACAGAGCGGCCCAGATCCTCCTCTTCTCGGGTCCCCCACCGGAGCTCTTGGCTCCTCCTCTCTGGCAAATGCCCCCAATAGGAATCCACTTCCCATGGGGGTACTCGTGTGTGTTGTTGGACGCTCGCTCCCGAGCCCCACTGTGTCATCCATTGACTCGCCCCCCCCCCCCGCTCCCTCGTCACTGGCTTGGATTGACAGCTGTGGGAGCCAATGGCACAGCGCTGGATCGAACGAGGGCTGAGGTAAGTAAGGTAAGGTGGGGTGAGGGAGCAGTACCGATGCCTAAACGTTTTTACCTTAACCTCTTCAGATCCGCGCTATAGCCGAATGATGGCTACAGTGCGGATCTACTTTGCTGGGAGGCCGTCAATAGACGTCCTCCTGCGCTCGAGCGGCCTGCGCGGCTCACTCTGATCAGCGAGTCTATGAGACTCGCTGGATCACAGATCGTAGTAAGGGGTTGATCCCAATCCCTTACCACGTGATCAGCTGTCAGCCAATGACAGCTGATCATGTGATGTAAACAGAGCCAGTAATTGGCTATTTTTTCTGATAGCGTGAGTAGAAAAAAAAAAAAAAAAAGCTGATCACCGGCGGCTGACAGAGGGACATCGGTCCCGATCAGGGAGAGCTGCCGCCAGCTCATCTGTGCCAATGTGTGCCACCTGTCAGCGCCACCCATCAGTGCCCACAGTGCTGCCCATCATTGTCACCTACCAGTGCCCATCATTGTCACCTACCAGTGTCCATCAGGGCCACCTTATCTGTGCCTATTAGTGCCCACCAGTGCAGCCTATCAGTGCCGCCTCATCAGCGCATATCAATGAAGGAGAAAAATGACCGGTTTGCAAAATTTTATAACAAAATATGAAACCTGATTTTTTTTTTCGCAGATCGCCTGCCATTACTAGTAAAAAAAAATAATAATAAAAATGCCATAAAACTATCCCCCTATTTTGTAGACGCTATAACTTTTGCGTAAACCAATCAATATACGCTTATTGTGATATTTTTGGTAAAAAAAAAAAAAAAATGTAGAAGAATACGTATTGGCCTAAACTGACAAAAAAAAAAGTTTTTAAAAAAAAAAAAAATTGGTGATATTTATTATAGCAAAAAGTACAAAATATTGCTTTTTTTTTTTTTTTTTTTTTTTTTACAAAATTGTCGCTCTATTTTTGTTTATAGCGCAAAAAATAAAAACCGCAGAGGTGATCAAATACCACCAAAAGAAAGCTCTATTTGTGGGGAAAAAAAGGACGTCAATTTTGTTTGGGAGCCATGTCACACGACCGCGCAATTGTCAGTTAAAGCGTTGCAGTGCCGAATCGCAAAAAGTGCTCTGGCCTTTGGGCAGCCAAATGGTCTGGGGTTGAAGTGGTTAACTGCTGGCTATCGTTTCTTATCAACTTCTCAAAGCATACATTTTTTTTTTCAGTGAGTTGGGTCTTCTCATGTTCAGAATAAGACAGTTAAGGCTGTTTTCATTAGTATCCTGATCCTTGGTCTGTTTGACTGTGCTAACCTGGGGTGATGGTTGTGGCAGGTGAGACATGTGTTATACTGGTCTGCTTTGCTCATACATTTTACTTTTTTTTTTTTTTTTACAGATACTATTTTATTGATTATTGTGAAAGTGAACCCTACAGTCCATGTTTAATTCCAAATTTTGAATCCAGACTTTCAATTGCACAATAAAATCTTGATGGATAATTGGCCGCCCCTCATTTCATCATGTAAGAAGAAACTTTTATTTCATGTAAAGGAGAGAAGAGTATTGAGGATCCCCCTAGATACACACATCCTCTGATATAAAGACATAGAAACAATGTATTCAGTCAGTGTGTGTTTCCTACAGATGGATCCAGTAACAGGAATACCCCAGAGAGAAGCCCCAGGTATTCCAGGGATTCCCCCCAGGAACATCATAAGACCCTTGGCTCTTATCAGGTAGCTAAAATTGAGGCTCTTGTAGAATGTTATATTGTATATCTCTATGTAATCTGTTAAGGATCTAACAGTAATATTGTTCAATTCAATCTCAGACAATTCAATGTGCTGTTTTTAATTTCTTTATTCTTCAGTATAAAAACCTGAAACTTATTAAAACTGAAGCAGAAGAGCCGTATGTGATGGGAGATGATCCGTGTAAGAAGAAGGAAATCCCTCCAGAGATCAGCACAGGTGAGGAATAAACAGTAAATCCAGAGAAGAGTCCCAGATCCTCCTTGTTCAGTCACTACAACAATCTCTTATTTTTTAAAGGCACCCCAAACAAAAAAACCTGCAAAAACGCACTTGACTCGGTGCCAAAAAAGACAAATAAGCTACTTTGGTGACAAACGCGTTGCGTCCCTCAGGTGTGAACGCAGTCTCAATCCAGAGAAGAGTCCCAGATTCTCCTTGTTCAGTCACTACAACAATATCTTCTTCTCCCCCCTCCTCTGTCAGTAGACAGTAATGGGGAGACAGTATGTGCCCAGTGGGAGAGTCAGGAGCCATCAGCCTCTATTAGACTCCGGATCTCCTCCTCACATCATGTCATTGTGTGTTACCAGCCAAGAGACGGGACCAGTCTCCCCCCCCCCACACACACTCTCTGGGGTCTCTCATACATCTCACTACAGGGGGCTTCACTCTCATCTTTATTCACAGACACTGGGGAGGAGGAAGAAGGAAATGTGAGGATTAAAGAGGAGGATCCTATAGAGATCAGCACAAGTGAGGAAAAAATCCAAAAAACGGACCCAGGAAAAAAGTCTTGACTTGCGACATTTTAACAGTTTGTCACAGTCTCAGTGCCAAATTTAACACACCAGTGCACCAAATTTAGAGGCGCATTGCTGTGCAAAAACTGCACTAATCTTGACATGGCGGATTGCACCTACCGTGGTATCAGTGCAATTAATATGATTGTTTTTTTTCTTAGTTTTACATAGTTTGTGTGTGTGTATATAAATGTACAGTGAAACCTCGGATTACGAGCAGAATCCGTTCCAGGAGAATGCTCGTAATCCAAAGTACTCACATATCAAAGCGAGTTTCCCCATTGAAGTCAATGGAAACGAAAATTATTTGTTCCGCATTGATTTCAATGGGATGCAATACCGCATGCGGCCAGAGGCGGGGGGGCGCCGGAGAGCCTCGGAAACGGCCAAAAAGGCCTGAGGACAGCTCGGCTGACCTCGGAAAGACTTCCTACCCGAGATTTGCTGAGGTCAGCCGTGCTGTCCTTGGGCCTTTCCGTGCATTTCCAAATGGCGCTGATCGCTGTGATCGGCGACATTTAGCTCTGCTCGGCTCCGATGTCCCCCCACCTAAGGCCAAAAGCGGTACTGCACACCGCTTTGGCCTGAATCATGCTCGTTTTGCGAGACAACACTCGCAAACCGAGTCACGATTTTTTAAAATACAGTGCTCATATTGCGAAACACTCGTTAATCGTGTTACTCGCGATCCGAGGTTCCACTGTATATGTGCCTGTGCCTATATATTAATATATGCACAGTATTTCACAAAAGTGAGTACACCCCTCACATTTTTGAAATATTTTCTTCTATCTTTTCATGTGACAACACTGTAGAAATGACACTTTGCTACAATGTAAAGTAGTGAGTGTACAGCTTGTATAACAGTGTAAATTTGCCGCCCCCTCAAAATAACTCAACACACAGCCATTAATGTCTAAACCGCTGGCAACAAAAGTGAGTACACCCCTAAGTGAAAATGTCCAAATTGGGCCCAAAGTGTCAATATTTTGTGTGGCCGCCATTATTTTCCAGCACTGCCTTAACCCTCTTGGGCATGGAGGTCACCAGAGCTTCACAGGTTGCCCCTGGAGTCCTCTTTCACTCCTCCATGACGACATCACAGAGCTGGTGGATGTTAGAGACCTTGCGCTCCTCCATCTTCCGTTTGAGGATGACCCACAGATGCTCAATAGGGTTTAGGTCTGGAGACATTCTTGGCCAGTCCATCACCTTTTGTGCAATAAAAAGAAAAAGTGTGTAATCACCAAAAAATATATATGTGTGCAAAAGGATGATCCTCTTGCAAATACCACAGGTGCAAAAAACAAGAGAATAAATCAATAATCACTAAGTAAATTACCACACAAAAAATGTATATATAACTCAATCCAAATTATTGTGAAGTGCAACCACTAATAATCCAAATGACTGAAATTAGTAAATGTTTGTGACGTGCAAGCACTAATATAGTCCAGATAACTGAAAAATGGAAAAACAGTGCAGTGCAACCAAAATAAACGTGTCCCAAATGGAAATTTTGTTCAAAAATAGATGATCTCTAGAGTTCAACTCAAATTATAGGACAATCGATGGAAATATTCAGAAGCCTTGATTACTGTGCAGCCAAGATAGATGATATTACTGCCGCTTACCAGATAGTTGGGATCTCAAGTTATAGAGATCACAGAAGCGTGTGCATCAGCCTGCCAACTCCAACAACGATCACTTGTTCCTAGATGGAGGAAGGGATCTTCACATCCGAATCCTGGGGAAGATAGCCCGTCTCAGCTGTTCATTACCCCGTATCAGGCAAGGAAGAACACAGGTGAGAAATCACTCCAACTTTCCAGGTACGTTCCTTAGGAACGGTGGTTTAGCAGGAAAAAATTAAAAAGAAGGCTTCATAGTCCATCACCTTTACCCTCAGCTTCTTTAGCAAGGCAGTGGTCATCTTGGAGGTGTGTTTGGGGTCGTTATCATGTTGGAATACTGCCCTGTGGCCCAATCTCCGAAGGGAGGGGATCATGCTCTGCTTCAGTATGTCACAGTACATGTTGGCATTCATGGTTCCCTCAATGAATTGTAGCTCCCCAGTGCCGGTGACTTGTCCTTCTGGTTCCACTATCTGTATGGTTCCACGCTCAACTGCGCAGGCGCAGTCGAACAGCTGTTGAAGCTCGGAGATTTCCATTGGCTTGCCTTGCGCCTGTGCAGTAGAGGGAACCAGAGCGATAGGAACCCCCGCTTCATTACACACGCCGCTTTCCTCTTCATACAGCAAGGGGCGGCTCAGATGTCATATTGTGCAGTGCGATTTGTTTGTTTATACACGACACTCTATACAGCCCCTTGCTGGATAGAGCGTCGTGGATGAACAAACAAATCGCACTGCTCATTATCACATCTGAGCCGCCCCTTGCTGTATGAAGAGGAAAGCGGCGTGTGTAATGAAGCATCGGGAGCGAGCGCGTCCTATCGATATGCTTCCCCCCTTGACTGCGCAGGCGCTGCCGAACAGCTGTTTAAACTCGGAGATTTCCGTCGGCTCGGATTGCGCCTGCGCAGTCAAGCTTGGAACCATACCGTTAGGCGGAACCAGCTTGGCAGGTCACCGGCAACACTCATGTAGCCCCAAACCACGACACTCCCACCACCATACTTGACTGTAGGTAAGACACACTTACAGGGGGCTTCACTCTCGTCTTTATTTACAGACCCCGAAGACACCAGAGAGACTCAGAGAAAAGTTAAAGCTGAGGAGGATGAAGAAGATGTGAATACCAAAGGGAACGCTATTCTAGAGATTGGCATTGGTGAGTATTAAACAATAAAACATAACAGTCATATGTTCTTCTACACCACTCCTATTGTTTTCTTCCTCTATCAAAGTTTATTATAACTTTAATTCATTACTGTACCTGGAGTTTGGATCGTGGATCTGGAGGCACTGAAAAAAGAAAGGCAAAACTCCATAAGCTGGTAATTTCTTCATCACAGGTTGGCATGTTGGCGTTGTTTTATCTTGTCCTTAAAGTTAAGGTTGAGTTTGGCAGAGCCGTTGGTTAAAAGCAGAGGTAGAACCAAACCTGAGCTTGCCAGATGCCAAACTAACCTACAGAGCAACTGTACTTTGAAGAATCCTAGAATGGATTCACATCTTCAAAATAAGAAATGTGTTTCTGCAGATCAAAACTTGACTCCTTTGCTCTGTGCTCTTCGGGACATTTGTAAATCCTATTGAATTTTTTTTTAACCACTTCAGCCCCGGACCATTTCGCTGGCCAAAGACCAGAGCAGTTTTTGCGATTCGGCACTGCGTCGCTTTAACTGACAATTGCGCGGTCGTGCGACGTGGCTCCCAAACAAAATTGACGTCCTTCCCACAAATAGAGGTTTCTTTTGGTGGTATTTGATCACCTCTGACGGTTTTTATTTTTTGCGCTATAAACAAAAATAGAGCGACAGTTTTGAAAAAAATGCAATATTTTTTACTTTAAGAAATATCCCCCAAAAAATATATTAAAAAAATGTTTTTTCCTCAGCTTAGGCCAATACGTATTCTTCTACATATTTTTTGGTAAAAAAAATCGCAATAAGCTTTTATTGATTGGTTTGCGCAAAAGTTATAGCATCTACAAAATAGGGGATAGAATTATTATTTTTTTACTAGTAATGGCGGCGATCTGCGATTTTTATCGTGACTGCGACTTTATGGCGGACACTTTTGACACTATTTTGGGACCATTGTCATTATTACAGCGATCAGTGCTATGAAAATGACACTGGCAGTGAAGGGGTTAACCTGTAGGGGTTAAGTGTGCCCTAGGGCAGTGTTTCTCAACTCCAGTCCTCAAGGCGCCCCAACAGGTCATGTTTGCAGGCTCTCCATTGTTTTGCACAGGTTATTTGATCAGTTTAACTGCTTTAGTAATTCCCACAGCTGTTTCATCTGAGGGAAATCCTGAAAAAATTACCTGTTGGGGTGCCTTGAGGACTGGAGTTGAGAAACACTGCCCTAGGGAGTGATTCTAACTGTAGGGGGGATTGGCTGTGTGTGTCACGACAGTGATCCCCGCTTCCGATTACAGGGAGCTGTGATCAGTGTCCTGTCACTAGGAAGACTGGGGAAATGCTTGTTTGTATCAGCATTTCCCCCTCCTTCCTCACCGTGGCACGATCGCGGGTATGCCCGCGGACATCGAGTCTGCGGGACCCGCGGTCGGAGTCACGGAGCTCGCATCCACAATGCCACTTCTTAAAGGGGACGTATATATACGTCCTTTTGCGCAGCTGTGCCATTCTGCCAACGTAGTTAGTCGTGCGGCGGTCAGCAAGCGGTTAAAATGTCCAGTGATTGATTTTTTTTCTAAAGTAGAGCAACAGTATTAACTCACAGTTCTAAAAAGAAAAAAAAAGTTGGGAAGAGCCTGGTCATATGATTTGTCTCCAAAGAGCAAGGAAATCTTTAAGGCGCTTCACCCTCTACACACTGTAGCCTGATTTTTATGAGCAGGATGGACTGCTGTGTGTGTAGCTCAGTGGTGCATAATGGGGAGCAGATGGCAGTGGCCAGGTTGGGTGCTTTTCCCACACATGCAGTGACAGTGGTTGACATCCCAGTTACACTGGTGGAGCGGTGCAGGCCCTGGATCCAAATGTAGATTATCCACACAGTCAAAGCTGTAAATCACATGTGTCAAACACAAGGCCCGGGGGCCCGAATCTGGCCTGGCAGGTTATTTCATGTGGCCCTCATACCTCTCCTGCAACTACGACACCCCCCCTTGTCTCCGCCCCTACCTTCTGTCCACAGTCGGCAGCAAAGAGGAGGAAAGAACTCCTCCACCAGATCCTGCGCTTCTCTTTGCAGTGGCAGAACCCCCTCGTCTCCACCTCCCCGGGTCTCAGTATTCAGCAGACTCTGGCAGCTGACTCCAGACCTCCTCCTGGTAGTCCTCCAGACCCTGCTCTTTCTGCTTCCTAGCTTTGCCCCCCAGCTTCTTCCCGGCAGCAGCACACGGTAAGGGGGGTTAACTGGAATCTAGATGATGGTGGGGGGCTCTTGACTTCTGATGGTGGGGAGGGCTCCTGTAAGGGGGGGGTGGGGTGCTCTGGACATCTAGTCTTACAAATGCAACTGGCCCTAAGGCTGGATTCACACCTATGCAGTTTTAGTGCTTTTTGCATTTTGCAGATTTGCACTACAGAAAGTGTTCCATAGGAAACCATGTTAAATGGTCTGTAGTGCAAATCTGCAAAATGCAAAAAGCACTAAAACTGCATAGGTGTGAATCCAGCCTTAGAGGGAAACCATAATGCTGATGCGGTCTGCAATAAAATTGACACCTGTACCTTTTTTGTTTCAGGCACAATGCATGAAAGTGCATTTTTTTTTTTTGATAGTTCAACTTTTCTTAAAGATTTTCTTTCCATATAAAATTCACAACATTTAACATTAAACATTCCCTATCATATTCCATACATTCACTTTCCCATTGGGGGGAGTCTCTCATCCTCTGCCGTTTGTCCTCTCCCCTCTTTTCCGACGCTATAATTCCCCCCCCCAAAAAAAAGGGGAGGGTGGAGGGGGTAAGGGAGATAAACTCCCGCCCGCTCCTTGATTATTCCATATTGTGAACATTGGTGTGCTCGGCACTTTCAATCCACTTTTCTTTTCTGTGTGTGCATTTTCCTATTTGCTTTGTGTTTCCCGTATGTCCGGTTTTCACCCATCTGTTTTCGGATGAAAAACGGACATACATGTATCTCCATGGGATAGCGGATGTCAGCGGATGAACATCCGCTGACACCCGATCTCACCCGTGTCCGCTATGCTCCGTTTTTCAGGATAGAAAAATTTTCTATTTTCCTAGCCATCTGCGGAGCGGATCAGATGAACACGGACAGACGGTCCATGTTCATCTGATCCCCCCCATAGAGGAAAGCGGAGATCTGACAGGGCGGTCCCTGCACAGTGTGCAGGGACCGCCCAGTCATCCGCCGGCTCAGCGGGGATCAAAGGAGCGATCCCCGCTGAGCAAGCGGAGGTTCACGGGGCGGATCATGACTGATCCGTCCCGCGTGAAAGGGGCCTTGGGTGTATACATTTCTATTTTCTTTGTGTTTCCCGTTCGTCTTAGGTGTATACATTTCTATTTGCTTTGTATTTATTATGTGAGAAAAAATTAATTATAAAGAATTCCCCTTTCCCTTTCCCTTCCCTTTTTTAGTTAAGGACCCGTATTATATTTATTCCCCACCCGACCCCTCGTTAATTATTTTCTTGTCGTGATCACATAATGTGCTCGGCCCTATCCATCTATTATTATTCCCTGTGCATCTTGTATGTGTACTTTCCTGTTTGTTGTGTGTTTTTTACAAATAAATCCTGCGCTCCGAAAAAAAAAAGAAGGAGGGGGGGACCTCATTAAGTTTGTTCTTGAAGGGGTTTCACGTACAAGGGAATTAGGGGTGAGGTGCCAGAGGATGAGATCCCAACCCCCACAATTCTATCATACTTTAACAAACCATCTCAATACTATTGTAGTTTACTCCGTCTCTTTACTATACATCCTACAGAGTCACCCTTTGGAGGATAAGGGGGGTGTTTTCCTTCTACTCGTCGTATGTAGTTGTTATTCCCTTTTCCTTTCTTATCCCTTTCCTTTCCTGCCCCTCTTCCTCTCCCTTTCCCCTCTCCCTCTCCTCTTCCCTTAAACTCTTTCTATTTCTGGTACGTAGTTTCTCCAACCTTTCCATATTTCTCTGTTTCCTCTGTTGATCTCGTATTTTATATACCCACCTTTCTGCTTCCATTATTACCTCCACTTCACTTCCCTCTTCCATTCTTTAATGGTGGGGGATGCTTCTTGTTTCCAGTACTAAGGCTGGGTTCATACTGGTCCGACAAACGCTCCGACAATGGGAGCTCATGTCGCATGACGTGTGAAAATCAATGTTACCCTATGGGAGCCGCCTTAACTGGTCCGACACAAGTCGGTCCGACTTTGAAAATGCTCCCTGTACTACTTTGGTCCGACTTTGATCCTACTTCAGCCCATTGAATATCATTGAAGTCGGATCAAAGTAGGATCCTTGTCCTAACCATCCGACTTTTGACATCCGACATGGTGATTACAGCAGCAGTAAAAGGAATTTATCTCACCCTGGGATTGTTTTGATTGGTCAAAGGACAAGTCGGACTATCACAAAGTCGGATCAAAGTAGTATCCTGTTCATGAAAGTCGGATGGATGTCGGACCAATGTAGGATCAATGTAGGACTGATGTCGCAGAGCAAAGTAGGATGAAAGTTGTATGACTGTCGTGTCGTACCAGTGTGAACCCAGCCTGAGGGATTAATTTCTTGGCTGCATTTAGTAGGTGTGGTGTTGCACTATTTTTATATTCTTTTAAGGGACCGGTGGTTCCATGAAACAAAATATGCATAGGTGTTGGGTCTATTGGTATATTAGCTATTTTCCTGATCCACGGGATCACCTTGTCCCAGAATCTTCTTATCTTTTGGGCAAGACCACCAGATATGAAGTAGGGTGCCTTTCTCCTTACATCCCCTCCAGCATTGACCATCTGCTGTCGGGTATATCTGCGTTATTCGCATCGGCGTTCGGTACCATCTGGTCATGAACTTATATGACCTATCTTGGGTGGATGAGCAAATTGAAGATGAATGTGTAATTTCTATAAATCTTCTTTTTTTTTTTTTTTTTTTTTTTGTGTTGAGGTAAATATTTGTCCCAGTTCTTTTTCCCATTTCTTAATAAAGTATGGGGTTATAATTTTTTGTTCACTCAAGACCAATTTATACATCTGAGACAACATGTGCTGAGGCTCCCCTCTCCTCCCACACATTGCCTCATACGTTGTCAACGAGTCCAATGTCCTTATCCGAGGTTCTAGTTTTTTTTTTTTTTTTTTTTTTTTTTTTTTATTTGGCCATATCTCCATCCTGCCATCACCATGTCTCCCTGTGCTAGTATCAACTCTGACTGCGGCATTAAATAGCCGCCTGGGACGTACCTTGCGCACATTGTATTGCCGTTTGATTCCCAAGGGCCCAGCGCTCTCCTCTCCTCCCCAGGGGGGAAACATGGATACCCTCCCAATGGGGCCAAGGTGGATGTTCTAGGTGCGTATTTACCAGTTTTGTTTATTCTATCCCATACTACTAACGTATTCAATGTCAATGGGGATGTCCATTTTGACAGCCCCCTCAACTTGGTAGGTATCCATGATGCCCCGGCTAGGTTTCTGCCAGCCATACTTCCCTCCATCAGAACCCATGCTCTGTTGGAGGCGTCATGGCACCAGTTCGTTATTCGGACTAGCGACATTGCTTTATAATAGAGTGATATATCTGGGAGTCCCATTTCCCCCCTCTCTTCTCTTTTTACACAATATATTATATGCTATTCTCACGTTCCCATCCTTCCAGACAAAGGAGGTAAACGCTTTACGATTTTTTTTTTAATTTTGTAACTGTAACTAATTACTTTTTTAAAGTAAGATGACCAACACTGGTCAAGGAAAACAGTATTGGTGACAAAGGACATCCCTGTCGAGTGCCATTACTAATATCAAAGCTACTCGACAGGGTTCCGTTTACCTTGACCTTGGCTTTCGGGTTTGCATACAGTGCTGCTATCCAACCCATCATCCGTTCCTCCAGGCCTTTTCCCCTCAGTACTTCCATCACATATATCCAATTCACCCTGTCGAATGCCTTTTTGGCATCCATCGACAGGGCTACTTTTGGTTCTATGTTGGGTCCCTTCTGCCTCCAGTGGAGTAAGTGAAGAGCTCGGATAGTATTGTCCTTTAGTCTCCCGGCCCATCACAAAGCCCGTCTTGTCCAAGTGGATCAGTTGTACTATTTTGTCCTGCAATCTCCTTGCTATTATTTTTGACAATATTTTGATGTCCGTATTGAGGAGGGAAATAGGCCTGTAGTTTGCGCAGTATTGTGGGTCCTTCCCGGGTTTTGGGATGATCGTCACATATAATAATAATGCTTCGGGAGGTGGGGGGTTATTTGCTCTGATTTTATTAAAGTAATTACATAATGGTGTTATCAGGATGTCTATACATTTTTTTGTAATCTGCATTTGTTATACCATCTGGTCCCGGGCTTTTCCCATTTGGTAGATCCCCTATTGCTTTTTTTATTTCGTCTATGGTGATATGTTACTCCCAATTTTTCCCACCACATCCAAGGGGAGAGATGGTAGTTCTGAATTTTTTATATATTCTTTTATTTCTTCTACTTGTTTCTCTCTCTCACTTGTTGTTTCTATTGGATGGATATTATATAAGCTTGTATAAAATTGTTTAAATTCCTTAGCTATTGATTTTGTATCCATTATCTGGTTGTTATTAACTCTTATTTCATGAACATGGGATAGCTCTTGCTGCTTTTTTAACTGTCTAGCCAGTAATTTACTGCATTTGTTTCCATGTTAATAAAAGCGATGTGCCAGAAATCTATGTTTGTCCTTAACGTTCCTGTCCAAGCAGGTGGAGAGCTTATCCCTCAATAATCCCAACCTTCTATCTACTTCTGGGTCAATGCCCCTTTTTATGTTTACCGTCCCACTCTTGTATTTCCCCTAATAGATCCTCCATCTCCTTCCTTTTGTTTTGTTTTTTATTTGGGACCCATGGGCTATTAGCTCCCCTCTAATAACTGCCTTGTGGGCTTCCCATACCGTTTGTTCTGAGACTTCCCCTACTATATTTATCTCAAAATATTCTTTCATTTTCTTTCCGATATCCTCCACTACCCATTTGTCATCTAACAGAGTCTCATTTAATCTTCTTTCATGATAGCCTACCTTCACTGGCATGAATGTCAGCATCCCTGGGACACGATCAGATATTGTTATTTGTTCTATCCGGACTGTTTTCAAATTTTCAAGGTAGTACTGATCCACCAGGAATAAGTCCAGCCTCGAGTACACTTTATGTGTTTTGGAATGGTAACTGTAGTCCCTTGTCTCAGCATTTAGTGCCCTCCAGCTATCAACCACATGGAGAGATTGAAAGATTTTCTTTATCGTACACCACGGGACACAGAGCTAGTCATTACATAATGGGTTAAGGGTCACCAGCGGTGATTGGACACTGGCACAACCAATGGAAGACAGTTCCCCTCCATATAACCCCTCCCATCAGGGAAGTACCTCAGTTTTTTCGCCAGTGTCGAAAGGTGTTGGACGCGTTAGGAGGTGCTAAAGGAAAGCTCTACCAAAGAGACCCTCTGGGGGTAAAAGAGCTATGCTTTCGGATCCATCCAAGACGCCTACAAATGAGCTGAATCTGGATGGGATCCGGGCCTCATCCATGAGGCGTCGCCTGTAATGTCTCTCTTCGGAGGACTGGGCTCTAAGATCCAGCACTTTCGCTATTTCGCTATAAAGTCCCAGGGGAGAGGTATCCTTTAAATAGGAACCCATATCCCTGAAGGTTGGCACACATAGCCCACCGTGAAGGGTGAAGTTTGGTATCTGTCTGAAATCTTTCAGCAGAAAAACCTGCGGCGTGGATAAGGTGAGATTAGAAGGTCCATAACTAGGTTGGGACCTTTTTCAAAAAATGGATGTCTTCTTTTTTTCCACCACTGGGGGGAGTAAAGAGCTGAATATACTCACCTCACTCTGTTCAGTGTCGGCTTCGGCGAAGTACACTGCTCGTCACCTTCGCTGCTGAGCTTGCTGGGGCACCCCGATCCTCCTTTCGGTGGCCGACCAGACACCTGCAGATGCAGGTAAGTGGGAACAAGGGCTGATGAGAGTCCTCTCTCACTATGGCCACCGCCATAGCGCTAAGGGCCGCGCGCTTTATCGGAGGGGGGGGGGGCGAAGGCGTGCGCGGGCACGTGGCGCGCGCAGGCACAGAAACGGCGCCAAATTTAAAAGACTGTCAGTGTGAGAAGCACTGCAGCAGCAAGCAAGCTCGTTAGTTCTCTTGTTCCTGGCAGAGAAACACAGCAGCTATACAGGGACGTAAGACTCCATGTGGTTGGATTGGGTACTTCCTAGAAGACATCCATGTTATGCATAGTTATGTGTTAAAAGTTGCATACTTAATGTATTTGCTAAACTGAACACGGTAGTATATGCATTTAGGTACCTTGTATTTTGTCTAAACAGTAAGCCTTCCAGGGGAAGTAATACGGACAAAAAGAGATAAGAAAGCACCACCGCCTGAGAGGAGGCTCTAACTGTGCTGACTCGGTACCTTTCTCTCCTGTGTTGCTAAATGCACCTGTTCAGGATGAGCCATTACCTCTGTCAGGTATGGCGGCTTCCCGAGTGAAGCCTGGGCCTGTATATGTCACTGAGGACACTTTATCAGCTGCCCTAAATAATCTGGAGGAAAAAATTGCTACCTTAATCGCTAAGTCCTCTAAAAAGGGACAATAAGCGAAGCAGGTCTCTTCCAGTATTGGACCTCCCTTCAGAAGTACCTGAGGGAGGAGGATGAGGAGGAGGAGGCTACATCAGCAGAGGATGAGGAGCCAGATTTTAAGGTCACAGGTACAATGCTATAGCAGTGCATTTAAGTTAACCTCTGCGGAGGTAACGGAATTACCTGTCTCCTCCCTAGGGTCATTAAGATCCCTGCAAGGTGCATGCTCCTTCCCGGTTCATCCGTTACTAGAGGATCTAATATACGCAAACTGGCAACATCCAGATAAGCGTTTCTCACCTCCAAAAAGGTTTAACATTCTTTATCCTATGGGGGAAATTTTTTTAAAGAAATGGAGCCTGCCTGCGGTAGTTGCGGCTATTTCTTGTGTAAATAAAAACCTGACATGTCCGGTGGATAATGTACAAGGGTTTAAAAGATCCTTCTGAGAGGAAGTTGAAATCCTCCTTCCTTTTGGCCGGCTCAATTACCCAACCTGCAGTAGCAGCAGTCGGTATGTGTCAGGTCATCAGCCAACAGGTAAAGCAGGGGCTGAAGGAACTGCCTTCAGAGCAGGCTAGAAATTGGGAAAATTTGCCTAAAGCCTTATGCTTCACAGTGGATGCCATGAGAGATTCTATCATACAGGCATCACGCCTTGCACTCCAGCTGGTACAGATGCGCAGAGTACTTTGGCTTAAGCATTGGTCAGCGGAAACCCCATGCAAAAAGCTGTTGGCAAGTTCCCGTTCCATGGCGAACGCCTATTTGGGGAAGATTTAGAAAAATATATACAGAAGATATCGAGTGGTAAAACGACTTTTACCTGAGAGAAAGAAAACAAGAGATCTTGTTTTAAACGCTCTCTCTCCCCAGCTCCCGGGAAATCTGACTCCAACCAGTGGCGGCGGCCTGTTTTAGCCGCCCACAAAAGCCAAGGGGCAAGCTCAGAAGAACAAGAAGCCGTGGGGTGCAAGAGCTAATAAGCAAGCCCCCAAAGCCTCTCAGTGAAGCGGCGCCCCCGCTCGGCCGAGTGGGAGGAAGGCTTTGTCAGTTCTGAGCGACTTGGTGGTCAGAAATCCAGGACAATTGGGTAGTATCCACAATATCCTCAGGGTACAAACTGGAATTTCGAGAGATCCCACCTTCTCAATTCCGAGGTTCAAGACTCTCCAAGGATCCACAAAAAAGAGAATCCTTCTTCAAAGGTTTGAATCACTTAATGGCTCAAGGGGTAGTTACAGACGTACCCCAAAAAGAGCGAGGTTCAGGTTTTTACTCAAACCTCTTTGTGATTCCAAAGCCAAATGGAGATGTCAGACCCATCCTGGATCTAAAATCCCTAAATCGGTTCCTGAACGATCGCCATTTTCGAATGGAAACGATCCGATCCGTGGCCGCCACTTTAAAGGGCGGAAAATTCATGGCGCCCATAGATATCAAGGACGCACATTTACACATACCCATCCTCCCCGCTCACCAAAGATTCCTAAGGTTTGCGGTAGAAGATCGCCACTTTCAATTTGTGGCTCTGCCGTTTGGTGTAGCCACCGCGCCCATAGTATTCACAAAGGTGCTAGCAGCTCTGTTAGCAAACCTAAGAACACGGGGCATTGCGGTAACAGCCTATCTGGACGATCTACTAGTAATAGATTAGTCAAAGGAGGGATTGGGTCTCGCTGTACACACTACAGTAGGATACCTGGAGCATTTAGGATGGATTATACATTTACAAAAATCCTCTCTCCAGGCCCAAAGAAGGATAGTGTACCTGGGCATGATCATAGATACAGCCCAAAACGGGGTATACCTGCCAGAACCGAAGATACAGTCTCTGAAAGACCTGATCCACAAGGTCAAAGCAAACAAGAGGCCGTCTATTCGCCTTTGCATGAGACTATTGGGAAAGATGGTAGCCTCCTTCGAGGCGGTCCCTTACGCCCAGTTTCATTCGAGACTACTTCAAGGCAATATTTTAGCTTCCTGGAACAGGAAGAGCCAAGCTCTGGATATACCCATGCGCCTGTCCTCACAAGTACGCCACAGCTTTGATTGGTGGCTAGAAGCCAGGAATTTACGGAAGGGAAAGTCCTTCCTCCCAGTGGCCTGGAAGGTGGTATCTAGGGATGCCAGCCTATCGGGCTGGGGTGCAGTATTCGAGGAGGCTTCTACCCAGGGAACCTGGGCCAAGACTCAGGGGATCCTGCCCATCAATGTGCTAGAGATCCGGGCGGTATATCTAGCCCTCAAAACCTGGACATACAGGTTACAGGGCTACCCAGTTCGGGTTCAATCCGACAATGCTACTGCAGTAGCTTACATCAATCACCAAGGAGGCACCCGCAGTCGGGCAGCCCAAAGAGAGGTGAACCGGATCCTGGCATGGGCAGAAGAGCATGTACCTTGCCTTTCTGCAATCTTCATTCCAGGGATAGAAAATTGGCAAGCAGACTACCTGAGTCGTCAGCAGCTGCTACCAGGAGAGTGGTCTCTTCACCCCGAGATCTTTCAGGCCATATGTCTGAGATGGGGAAACCCAGATGTAGACCTGCTAGCTGCCAGGTTCAACAAGAAATTGGACAACTTTGTGTCCAGAACGAGAGATCCTCTAGCCTACGGGACAGACGCTCTAATAATACAGACGCTCTAATAACTCCATGGAATCAGTTCTCACTGATCTATGCATTCCCTCCGATCCCTCTTCTACAAAGACTGCTTCGCAGGATCAAGGAGGAGGGAATACCAGTAATCCTAGTGGCCCCAAACTGGCCCAGGAGGCCTTGGTACGCCGAGATTGTAAAAATGGCGATAGGAAGGCCCTGGAAGTTTCCACTTCGACACGACCTGCTGTCACAGGGTCCAGTATTCCACCCTTCCTTACAAAGGCTAAAGTTGACGGCCTGGCTGCGGAGACCCACATTTTTAAAAAAGAGAGGGGTCTCTGGTCCGGCTCTTTCTACGCTCATTAATGCTAGAAAGCCAGCCTCCAGACTCATCTATCAGAGAGTCTGGAGAACATACGTTTCCTGGTGTGAATCCAGATGTTGGAATCCTCAGAAGTATGAAATAAGTAGGATTCTTGCTTTTTGCCAGTTAGGAGTGGATATGAATTTAGCCCTTAGCACCATCAAAGGGCAAATATCGGCTCTATCAGTCTTCTTTCAGAGACCATTGGCATCTCACTCCCTAGTTCGGACATTCATTAAGGGGGTACTGAGGATAAATCCTCCAGTTAGGTCTCCCTTGTGTCCATGGGATTTGAATTTGGTATTGTCAGTGTTGCAAAAGCAACCTTTTGAACCTATTCGCCATATTCCTTTAATTATATTGAGTAGGAAGTTGGCCTTTCTGATTGCTATAGCTTCTGCTAGGAGAGTATCAGAGCTAGCAGCTCTTTCTTGTAAAGAGCCTTATCTAATTTGTCACAAGGACAAAATCGTACTACGACCCCATCCGGCTTTTCTACATAAGGTGGTGTCGGCTTTTCACTTGAATCAAGACATTGTTCTGCCTTCCTTTTTTCCAAACCCGCGGACGGCGGGGGAAAAATTATTACACTCTCTAGATCTACTGAGAGCGGTAAAGGTGTATCTGCAAGCAACCGCTCAGATACGTAAAACAGATGTTTTGTTTATTTTACCAGATGGGCCCAAGAAGGGCCAAGCGGTATCAAAAATCCACCATTTCCAGGTGGATTAGACAAGTAATTATTCAAGCTTATGGTTTAAAGAACAGGACTCCTCCTTTTCCTGTTAAGGCGCACTCTACCAGGGCGATAGGTGCTTCATGGGCAGTGCACCACCAGGCTTCGATGGCTCAGATCTGTAAAGCTGCAACTTGGTCTTCAGTCCATACATTTTCCAAATTCTATCAAATAGATGTGAAAGGACATGAGGATTCCGCCTTCGGGCGAAGTGTGCTGCAGGCAGCAGTATAGGGCTTCTGGTCCGCAAGCGGCCTGTTTTGATCTGTGTCTCCCCCCCTTCATATGAGCATTGCTCTGGGACGTCCCATTATGTAATGACTAGCTCTGTGTCCCGTGGTGTACGATAAAGAAAATAGGATTTTTATAACAGCTTACCTGTAAAATCCTTTTCTTGGAGTACACCACGGGACACAGAGGTCCCCCCCTTCTTATGGGAACCTTACTGCTTTGCTACAAAACTGAGGTACTTCCCTGATGGGAGGGGTTATATGGAGGGGAACTGTCTTCCATTGGTTGTGCCAGTGTCCAATCACCGCTGGTGACCCTTAACCCATTATGTAATGACTAGCTCTGTGTCCCGTGGTGTACTCCAAGAAAAGGATTTTACAGGTAAGCTGTTATAAAAATCCTATTTTTTTTTTTTTTATATTTCTAAGGGCTCTAAATGACAGTGCTGATTTTCCTGCTGTTGTGTCTAATTTGGGATCCAGTATAATGTTGAAGTCCCCTCCCACTATCACACATCCTTCCTTAACCACTTCAATACCATGCACTTATACACCTTCCTGCCCAAGTCAATTTTGAGCTTTCAGCGCTGTCGCAATTTGAATGACAATTGCGCGGTCATGCTACACTGTACCCAAACAAATTTTTTATCATTTTGTTCCCACAAATAGAGCTTTCTTTCGGTGGTATTTGATCGCCTCTGCGATTTTTATTTTTTGCACAACAAATAAAAAAAGAGCAAAAATGTTGAAAAAAAATACGTTTTTCTTTTTTTTTTTTTTTTTTTCACATTTATTAAAAGTTTATTGAAGACAAGATAGAGATGGGTAAGCAAAAAAAAAAAAAAAAAAAAAAAAAAACGGAACAGAACATTCGCAGATGCAACTGCACAATAGGTACACTTATCCACACATTAGGCAAGTCAGACTGCAACAGAGTAACTGAGACCACAATATTCTAACTCAAGGTGACCAGAGGACGTGAGCATCGGATATATTGGAGAGATAAACAAGATAAAAAGAGAGACATGGTCACAAGTTCAGCTGGATCAACAAGGATGACCGTCGAAATGAGTTAACAATAGGACTTATGATGAATCTAGGATGTGATCTTCGAATATCAATTATGAGGGGCAATCGCGTTCACAGCATATAAGAAGAAAGGGAAAGAAAAAACTAAAATGGAAAACAAAGACAGAACAGAGAGTAAAGAGCTAAAAGGTGGGGAGGGGGGAGGGGGGGGGATATGGCCAGAGCCCTGGCCCGAGAAAAGGTAGAGAGAAAGGAAGACCCTTGGCCTCAGAGATTCCGCCGCAAACCAGTGGGGGGATGTAGGAGCGGGAGACACCCATGCATCCCCTACTCTGCCCCCTCGCCGGGAACCCCGGGAGATGAGGCAGACATAATATCTGAGTACGCAGTCGAGTACCTGAATATCAACCATGGTTGCCAGATAGTGCAAAATTTATCCACCACGTCGGTGGCTTGGGTCAAGGTCTCCTCCATCTCGCAAACCACCGAGACCCTTTTCAGCCACTCAGCAGTGGAAGGAACCCTCTGTGATCTCCAGTAGAGCGGGATCAAAGACTTGGCCGCATTTAGCAAATGTCTCGTTAAGGAGTTTTTGTACCTCCCCAAAGAGACATTCGTGATGTGGAGCAGGCAGGAGGCCGCATTCAACACGATCTTGGTCTCGGCGATCTGCGAGACCAGAAGTCTGACCCTCTCCCAGAATGGAGCAATTCGTGGGCATTGCCACCAAATGTGGAGCAGCGTACCCACGTCTTGATGGCATCTCCAGCAGGTGGCTGGTATCTGTGGGTTCCATCTATGTATCTTGGCTGGGGTATTGTACCAGTGTGTCAACAGTTTAAATGCTGTTTCCTGCGTCTTAGTACTTATAGAGCACTTATGGGTCATAATGCATGCATACCTCCATTGTTTAGGGGAAATCCCCATCTGAAGCTCCTCCGCCCATCTCGCTCTGAGTTTATCAACGGACCTGTATTTCAAATTTTGAAGCCACGAGTAATTCAATGACGTAGTTCTCACACTTGTGTCACCCAGCTGACAAATCGACTCAAAGGTCTCTAAAGGTCTATGTAATTTGCTCCTGACAGACTTATTCCCCAGGTAGCTACGTAGTTGGAGATACTCCCAAAGGGTCATGTGTGGGAGTTGTGTATCAGTTTTAAGTACCGTCCAGTCTTTCACAGTTCCCCCCGTAATGCAGTCGCCTACCAGCAAAGGTTGAGGACGAGTCTTGGATTGGAAATGCGGGTTGTTTAGACCTGGGACGAAGTCGGGGTTATCTTTCAGTGGCGTCAGGGGACTAGGTTGTGAGGAAAAGGAAAGGTGTTTGGTCAGATTGTAGAAAAAAAAAAAAAAATACGTTTTTCTTTGTTTCTGTTAATTGTTTTTGTAAATAAGTACCTTTTCTACTTCAATGACGGGCACCGATGAGGTGGCACTGATGGCACCGATGAGGTGGCACTGATGGGCACAGATATGTGGCACTCGGCGCCACTGATGGGCACTCGTAGGCGGCACTGATGGGCACTCGTAGGCGGCACTGATGGATACTTGTGGGTGGCACGGACGGGCACTGATAGGTGGGCACTTATGGGCACGGATGGGCACTGATGGACACTGGTAGGTGGCACTGATGACACTGGTGGCTGGCATTGCTGGGCATCACACATTGTGGTCGTGCCATGGTGGTGCCAGTCAGTGCCCATTTGTGGGCACTGATTGGCATATGTGGTTTATGTATTTTTACATGTGGATGGCCATGGGGGACTTACCTGGCCATCCACATGCTTGGGGCTTCCCTGGTGGTCCTGAGCGGCATCCTGGTGGTCTAGTGTGGGTATCCGAGGGGGGGCTGCGCTGATAAACAATCAGCGCAAACCCCCCCCCCCCCCCCGTCAGGAGAGCCTCCGATCGGCTCTCCTCTACTCGCGTCTGTCAGACGCGAGTAGTGAGGAAGAGCCGATCAACGGTTCTTCCTGTTTACATCGTGATCAGCCGTGATTGGACACGGCTGATAACGTGGTAAAAAGCCTCCGCCGGAGGCTCTTTACCAAGATCAGTGTAGCGGTGGGTCAGACTGACACACCGTCCACCGATCGCCGCGATGCGCGCCCCCTCGGGCGCGCGGCGGCTGTTATCCTGCAGGACGTCAATAGACATCCAGTGTGGATAACACAACCACTTCCCGGACGTCAATATGCTATTGACTGGGCGGGAAGTGGTTAAACATATTCAGTCTTTTCAAAGTTTTCTCTATGAAATCCACCGTGCCTACATTTGGGGCATACATAGCTGCCAGCATATAGCAGCATCCGTGAAGCATACCCTTGATGAAGAGGTACCGTCCCTCTGGGTCTATTTGTGTTGCTGTAGGGATTAAAGGGCACCCCTTCCCCAAGGCTATGGTTGCTCCCTTAGACCTTGCCACTGGTGATACTGTGTGAAACCATTGGTTAAACCACGCCTGTGGCAGTCTAGTTATCTTATTTGCATGAATACAAAATCTACTGCATAATGTTTCAATTCCTGCCATAAACGCCCCCTCTTGTTTGAGGAGCTCAGACCCCTTACATTGTATGTAATAATTTTTAATAAGTTAGCCATCTCCTATTCCTTTAATCAGTGTGGATATTCTTGCTTTCCTCCACCTTTTAATATTCCTCCCTATTTCCTCCTCCTCTGGGGGACTTAGTAAGATTAGCCTATTCCTGGGTCTACTACAACATACCACAACATACATCATACAATACATCACTCAATACATCACTCTAACTATTATTAGAGTGTACCATCTACTAGGCAAATGAGCCTGTGCGGGTACCAACTGACCCTCCCGGACCCTCCCTCCTAACTGCATTCCGCAGTTCAGACAGCCCCTTGTCGGGACCTTCCTACTCTTGAGGATAAATGGGATTTTTTATCTTTATACCCCCGGGCCAAGCCTTCTATATAGATCCCATTTCCGACGTGCTGGGAATGTAACCTTTTTTTCGAAAACTGTTAAAGTGGAAATAAACCCTCTTATCGTTTTTTAGCCAAGGAAGCTGACATCTTGTCCTCCTGTTTAATCTTCAACAGTCATGAAACTGCACATGTGATCAGTTATGATACCAGCCATTGGATGGTTTGATAGTTTGGTTGAGAGCACAACCAATGTGACAGTTACATTTCCGGAACGTGTCGGGAATATAACTGCTTCTTGAAACTGGTAAATCGATGAGTTTACTTACGCTTTAAGTCAATGAGTTTAGTTCCACTTTAAGGCGCAGTACCCAACCATGTCAATGTAAATCCAGGCTTAAGGCCAATTCTCACTGCACCTCCATTAAATTGCAGATCAGCTAGAGCGATTCACTGCTCGGGCCGCTCTGCGTTGCTGCTGTGCTAGGGGGCGGTTAATTAATTGCATCGCACTGCTCCCTTTTTTTTTTGTTTTGTCCTAACTTTATTTAAAGTGTAGAAAATGTGCACTTCATTCACTGCAATGTCGGGTGGTGCAATGTGCTGCACTGCCTGACATTGCAGTGCGATTCGGACCAGTGTGATGCGATAGAATGCAGCATGTCTGCATTTTATCAGAGCACGCTGCAGCGTTAGGCTGCATTGCGGTGTGAATGAGACACATAGAGAACAATTGTTTCCTGTGTGTCCCTGCGGTGACAGATGTTTTAGAATGCGGTAAATCGTATGTCACTGTGTATAGTGTGAATTGGCCCTAAGTGGTTTATGATCTCAACATTTTGGGGTTTATTTACTAAATGAAAATCCACTTTGCACTACAAGTGCATTTGGAAGTGCAGTCACTGTAGATCTGAGCCGGACATGCAAGGAAAATTTAAAAAACAGCATTTTTGCTTGCACATGATTAGATGATAGAAATCGGCAGAGCTTCCACTCATTTTGATCTTCCCCTCAGATCTACAGCGACTGCACTTCCAAGTGTACTTGTAGTGCAAAGTGGATTTGCCTTTAGTAAATCAACCCCTTTTGTCTCATACCGGTGGACTTAAAGCCAGGGGTTGGGGGGGAGTCACTGTGGGCTAACATCCAGAGAAAGGCTCCAACACCTCAGAAGTGTGGGCAATGATGGGACGTGTCAGAGCCGCATACAGGTTAACAAATTAAGAATTTGGTTGGAAAACGGGAGCGTCATTGAGAATTCAGTGCCTACTTGTACATGTGTTGAGTTTAAAGAAGAAGTAAATCCTGATGGGTTTTACTTCCTCTTTGTTTCCCTGCAAAGGTAAAGCATAATGGGCTACTATGCATCGCATAGTAGCCCATTATGTGTCACTTACCTGAAACCGAAGCCTGTGATGTCACCCACTGTCCCATGTTGCGGGAAGAGTCCATCTTCAGCCCTCTTCCTTCCGGGGCCGCGGACTCCGGCTCTGTGACTGGCCGGAGTCGCAGGACGTCATTTACGGCATGACCCCAGCTAGAAACGGCACAGCGTGCCCTTTCTAAAGTACGCATGCGCCGTAGAAATTATCGTACGGGGAATTGGAAATATCCCCTAAACCGTGGAGGTTTAGGAGATATTTCTTGCACCTACAGGTAAGCCTTAATCTAGGCTTTCCTGTAGGTGAAAGTGGTTGTAAAGGGTGAACAACCACTTTAAGATTTTATTTATTTATTTTTTATTAATGCATTACAAGGTGTGTTTATTATTATTTTTGCCTGTTCTTCCACATTGTCATTCCCGTTTACCTTCATTTCTTCCAGATGGACAATACAGATTGCAAAACACAGAAAAATATCCTACTACATCTTCAGTTGGTGACATTGCAGGTGATGACATCACAGCCTGTGTTACAGAAGAAAACCCCATAATGCCAAATCGGCAGCCAGTACTCATGAGCGAGGAGAAGAGCTTTTCGTGTTCGGAATGTGGGAAATGCTTTACTCGAAAACACTCTCTTATCGTACACCAGAGACTTCACACGGGGGAGAAGCCTTATCTGTGTTTGGAATGTGGGAAGTGCTTTTATTCTAGACCCCAACTTCATGAACATCAAAAAACTCACCCAGAAGTGGCAGCCTTCTCATGTTCTAAATGTTTAAAACGGTTTCGCACTAGTCGGATTTTAGCTCTGCATCAGAGTATTCATTCAAGATGAAACTTTCTTGTTTTTTTTTTTTTGTTTGTTTTTGTTTTTAAAGAAATTAAGTCTCAAAAAACATGAGACGTCATAAAAACCGTACACATGGTCTGAATGTGGGAAATGCGTTGCCCGGAGAGCTAGTCTTGCTGCTTATCAAAAAACTCAAACAGGTTGTTTTCCATATTCCTCTTCTTAGCACGGGAATTTTTTTTAAGAGGGAATTAAAGTGGACCTTTTTAGAAACTTTATCATGTGAAAAAATTCCTTACATGTCACAATACAAGTATCATTTTTTTTATTTTTTAAATCCCTTGTTTTATCATCAAAAGCTGTCTTAAAGGGGTTGTAAACCCTCATGTTTTTTCACCTTAATGCATCCTATGCATTAAGGTGAAAAAACTTCTGTCACTGAGCAGCCCCCCCTGTTTTATTCACCTGAGCCCTTTCATTCCCTCGCCAGAGACGCACACTACCTCTCTGGCTGGGGTTCTCGGCTCTTGATTGGATAGATTGATGGCAGCACAGCCATTGACTACCGCTGCTGTCAATCAAATCCAATGACGTGGGTGCTGAGGGGCCGAGTCCGGCATTCTGTGTCTATGGACGCAAATGCTGGACTTGGGAGCGCACCCACACGATAACCCCCCCCGGGAGAGCGCTTCTCCTAGGGGGTTAACCGATGTGAGGAGGAGCCGCAAGCGCTGTTGGGGGACCCAAGAAGACGATGTTTGGGGCCACTCTGTGCAAAACGAACTGCATAGTGGAGGTAATTATGACATGTTTGTTATTTTAAAAAAAACAAGGGTTTACAACCCCTTTTAAAGTGGTTGTTAACCCACTTCTATTACATCATTCCATCCTCTCTGCACCATTATCAGAAGTTTCCCTGTGCCTGATTCGACCTGTATAAGCTCTGCTCAGGGCACTCAGTTGATTCCTCTCCTCTGTTCTGTCTCCAGGCTCATAGCTTCAGTGGGTGGGGCTGAGCCCTCCCGCTGACATCAGCCGGGGAGAAGATGGAGAGAGGAGACACACAGGGCCGTCCCGCCTACAATCAGCTGAGCGCCCTGAGCGGAGCTCATACAGGTAGAATTGTGCAATATTTTTACAGAACACAGGAAAACTTCTAATAATGGTGCAGAGAGGATGGGATGATGTATTAGAAGATATGAGAGCAGCTGGAGCGGAGGGGGGGTGGGCACATTGTACAAGCAGAGGGGGGAGAAGGACACAGAAGAGCAGGCTGCGGCTGACGGAAATACGCAAATAGACCACGGTATCAAGGGCTCAGCAGCCAAGATTATCGTGGTCTGTTTGCAGAGAGGAGGATATAGCTAGGCAGGATAAGCCAGGTATTTCAGGTGATACAGGGGGTCCAAATGACACAGCACAAGCACTGTGCTGTATAACATGCTTTAAGGGAACAGGATCTGTATTTTTTGGGGTTAACAAAAGTTTTAAGCCTTTAGAGGGACTTTGCATAGGCTGAGATGATTCCGTCGCTCTGCTGCAAGCAGAACAAAGCATGTCCTTAGTCTTCTATCCCGTCCCAGCGATCAGCCTGCCTCATTGTAACTTTGTAGTAAAGCTGCAGCAGGGGATGATCTGTATCGGACATTAATGACTGTGCTGGCAGAGATTCTCTACCAATAAAGTTTAAAGAGGTAGGTAGGGACTATACGTTGCGTCTATTGCATTTTTTCCTTATTTACCTGTATTATGGTCAAAGAAATAAAAACTTTTGAAAAATGTTATGAATATTTGTATTCTAATGTTCCCAGGAGCAGGAAACGTGAAGCCTGGGTTCACACTATTCCGTTCTCGCATCTACCCCGCAGGCAGTTCACACTGCCCTCTGCAAACCGCTGCGGGTGTTAATACAAAGTTAATGACACCCCCAGATTGGTTTGCAGATAGCAGTTCGAACTGTGAATTCGGACAGGAATCGGATCAGATTCCCGTGTTGGGAAAAAAAAGGTTCCTGCACCTTTTTTGTGCAAATCCAATGCGAGTTCAGCCATACAACTGCATGGCTGAATTCGCATTGCACAGACATTGCATGTGATCGGCACTGCATTGCGGTGCGAATCACATGCAATGTCTGTGTGCGCAATGGTGTGAACCCAGGCTAAAACTGAGTCCTGCCCAACTGGTTAGTTATCATGTTCCCACCCCCCTCCGGAATAGAGGCATTAATTTGAAGCTACTGGAAGGAGTCTTATCCCACAGTCTTTCACCCTCTCCCTTTGCCTATCCCTCCTTATAGCAGGACTTTGGATCATCATAGATGTTTCACTGACTATGTCTGGATTATAAACATGGTACAGCACAGGCCTCTCATATGATTTTCAGCAACCTTTTGATAGATGGAGTTCTACCTGAACAATATGGAAGAGATCAAAGATCATCGGGGTGCAGCACCCTTTATTTTTTAAGAAGCTAATTAGCAAGGCCCCCTAAAAAGTAAGGACAGCGTGACGAAAACTTGGGAAAAAATATTACAAATTAAATGTCAAGGTGGTAAGGCTCCATTCACACTTGTGCGATTTGTCATGCAAATTTGGACATCAAAGCATGACAAGTCGCACCCCATTCTTTTCAATGCACCTGTTCAAATTGGTGCGACTTAAAGTTGTAGCGACTTTGAAAAGGCGCCTGCACTACTTTGCGACTTTGGATGCGACTTCGATCCATTGAGTGTAAAGTCAAATCAGAGTCGCACCGATAGTTGCGTAAAAGTACACTGGAAATTGCGTGAATTTGGAGACATGCTAATGTGAATGGAGCCTAAAAGTATAAACTTGGCCTACTTTAAAAGATAGCTTTAGTGACAACTGAGGCATTCACTTTCATTCACTTTTCTTTTTCATATCGGGAGAGTAATTAGTCACCTCTAGTCTGATGGAGTCCATCGTAAAGGCAGAATGTGTGGTACTGCAGGCTTACTTGCTTGACTAATTTCTGCAGAGCAGTGCACTGGAGTCAGTAGTATGTAAGGCAGTGCACAGGAGTCAGTAGTATGTAGGCCAGTACATAGGGGTCAGTAGTATGTAAGGCAATGCACAGGAGTCATTAGTATGTAGGGCATTGCACAGGAGTCAGTAGTATGTAAGACAATGCACAGGATTCGGTAATATGTTGGGCAGTGCACAGGGGGCAGTGGGTATGTAGGGCAGTGCACAGGGGGCAGTAGTATGCAGGGCAGTGCACAGGAGTCAGTAGTGTGTAAGGCATTGCACAGAGGTCAGTAGAATGTAGGGAAGTGCTCATGGGTCAGTAGAATGTAGGGCAGTGCACAGGGGTCAGTAGTATGCTGAGCAGTACACTGGTGTCAGTAGTATGTACAGCAGTGCACAGGTGTTGGTAGTGTGTAAGACAGGGGTCAGTAATATGTTTGGCAGTGCACAGAGGTGAGTAGTATGTAGGGCAGTGCATAGGGGTTATTAGAGTGTAGGGCAATGCACAGGGGTCATTAGTGTGTAGGGCAGGGCAGTGTACAGAGGTCAGTAGTAGGTAGGGCAGTGCACAGGGGCCAGTAGTATGCAGGGCAGTGCACAGGAGTCAGTAGTGTGTAAGGCATTGCACAGAGGTCAGTACTAGTGTGTAAGGCATTGCACAGAGGTCAGTAGTGTGTAAGGCATTGCACAGAGGTCAGTAGTGTGTAAGGCATTGCACAGAGGTCAGTAGTGTGTAAGGCATTGCACAGAGGTCAGTAGTGTGTAGGGCACTGCTTAGGGGTCAGTAGAATGTAGGGAAGTGCTCAGGGGTCAGTAGAATGTAGGGCAGTGCACAGGGTTAAGTAGAATGGAAGGCAGTGCACAGGGGTCAGTAGTATGCTGAGCAGTACACTGGTGTCAGTAGTATGTACAGCAGTGCACAGGTGTCAGTAGTGTGAAAGACAGGGGTCAGTAATATGTAGGGCAGTGCACAGGGGTCAGGGCAGTGTACAGAGGTCAATAGTAGGTAGGGCAGTGTAAAGAGTTCAGCAGTAGGTAGGGCAGTGCACAGGGGGCAGTAGTATGTAGGGCAGTGCACAGGGGGCAGTAGTATGAAGGGCAGTGCACAGGGGGCAGTAGTGTGTAAGGCATTGCACAGAGGTCAGTAGTATGTAGGGCACGTCACAGGGGTCAGTAGAATGTAGGGACGTGCTCAGGGGTCAGTAGAATGTTGGGCAGTGCACAGGGGTCAGTAGAATGTAAGGCAGTGCACAGGGGTCAGTAGAATGTAAGGCAGTGCACAGGGGTCAGTAGTATGCTGAGCAGTACACTGGTTTCAGTAGTATGTACAGCAGTGCACAGGGGTTAGTAGTGTGTAAGACAGTGCACAGGGGTCAGTAATATGTTGGGCAGTGCACAGAGGTAAGTAGTATGTAGGGCAGTGCATAGGGGTCATTAGTGTGTAGGGCAGTGCACAGGGGTCATTAGTGTGTAGGGCACGTCACAGGGGTCAGTAGAATGTAGGGACGTGCTCAGGGGGTCAGTAGAATGTAGGGCAGTGCACAGGGGTCAGTAGAATGTAAGGCAGTGCACAGGGGTCAGTAGAATGTAAGGCAGTGCACAGGGGTCAGTAGTATGCTGAGCAGTACACTGGTTTCAGTAGTATGTACAGCAGTGCACAGGGGTTAGTAGTGTGTAAGACAGTGCACAGGGGTCAGTAATATGTTGGGCAGTGCACAGAGGTAAGTAGTACGTAGGGCATTGCATAGGGGTCATTAGTGTGTAGGGCAGTGCACAGGGGTCATTAGTGTGTAGGGCAGTGCACAGGGGTCAGGGCAGTGCACAGGGGTCAGTAGTATGCTGAGCAGTACACTGGTGTTGGTAGTATGTACAGCAGTGCACAGGTGTCAGTAGTGTGTAAGACAGTGCACAGAGGTAAGTAGTATGTAGGGCAGTGCATAGGGGTCATTAGTGTGTAGGGCAGTGCACAGAAGTCAGTAGTATGTAGGGCAATGCACAGGAGTCAGTAGTATGTTGGACAGTGCAAAGGGGTGAGTGGTATGTAGGGCAGTGCACAGGGGGCAGTAGTATGTAGGGCAGTGCACAGGGGGCAGTAGTATGTAGGGCAGTGCACAGGGGTCAGGGCAGTGCACAGGGGTCAGTAGTATGTTGAGCAGTACACTGGTGTTGGTAGTATGTACAGCAGTGGACAGGTGTCAGTAGTGTGTAAGACAGTGCACAGAGGTAAGTAGTATGTAGGGCAGTGCATAGGGGTCATTAGTGTGTAGGGCAGTGTACAGAGGTCAGTAGTAGGTAGGGCAGTGTACAGGGTCCAGTAGTATGCAGGGCAGTGTACAAGGGAAAATAGTAGGTAGGGCAGTGTACAAGGGACAGTAGTAGGTAGGGCAGTGCACAGGAGTCAGTAGTAGGTAGGGCAGTGCACAGGGGGCAGTAGTATGAAGGGCAGTGCACAGGAGTCAGTAGTGTGTAGGGACGTGCTCAGGGGTCAGTAGAATGTTGGGCAGTGCACAGGGGTAAGTAGAATGTAAGGCAGTGCACAGGGGTCAGTAGTATGCTGAGCAGTGCTCAGGGGTCAGTAGAATGTACGGCAGTGCACAAGGGTCAGTAGTATGCTGAGCAGTACACTGGTGTCAGTAGTATGTACAGCAGTGCACAGGTGTCAGTAGTGTGTAAGACACTGCACAGGGGTCAGTAATATGTTGGGCAGTGCACAGAGGTAAGTAGTATGTTGGGCAGTGCACAGGGGTCAGTAATATGTTGGGCAGTGCACAGAGGTAAGTAGTATATAGGGCAGTGCACAGGGGTCAGGGCAGTGTACAGAGGTCAGTAGTAGGTAGGGCAGTAGCGTACAGGCCTCCGAGAAAGTCGGCAACAGAAGGGGCCAGGGCTGAGCGCTAGACGACACATCCGATGCAGAAGCCATGTTATGGTAGTCACATGGCAGCGGCTAGTTCAAATTCTCCAGAATCACAGGTGATGTCACAGGAAACATGACCAGGAAGCAGGAAATAGAGGGACGGGAACGTGAAGTGAATAGGAGGAGCTGCAAACTGATCTAAATTTTTCACTCTGAAGGTCTCTCCCTCCCTCTGTCCCTCTCTCTCCTCCCTCTCTCTCTCTTCCCACTCTCTCTCTCTTCCCCCTCTCTCTCCTCCCTCTCTCCCCCCTCACTCTCTTCTCCCCCTCTCTCTCCCTCTCTCTCCCCCCCTCCCTCTCCTCCCTTCTCCCCCCTCTCTCCTCCCTCTCCCCCCCCCTCCCTCTCCCTCTCCCTCTCCCCCTCTCCCCCCTCTCCCCCTCTCCCCCCTCTCTCTCCTCTCTCTCCCCCCCTCTCTCCTCTCTCTCCCCCCCTCTCTCCTCTCTCTCCCCCCCTCTCTCCTCCCTCTCTCTCCCCCCCTCTCTCCTCTCTCTCCCCCCCTCTCTCCTCTCTCTCCCCCCCTCTCTCCTCTCTCTCCCCCTCTCTCCTCTCTCTCTCCCCCTCCCCCCTCTCTCTCCCCCTCCCCCCTCTCTCTCCCCCTCCCCCTCCCCCTCTCTCTCCCCCTCCCCCTCCCCCTCTCTCTCTCTCCCCCCCTCTTCTCCCCCCTCTCTCCTCTCTCTCCCCCCCTCTCTCCTCTCTCTCCCCCCCTCTCTCCTCTCTCTCCCCCCCTCTCTCCTCTCTCCCCCCCTCTCTCCTCTCTCTCCCCCTCTCTCCTCTCTCTCCCCCCTCTCCTCTCTCTCCCCCCTCTCCTCTCTCTCCCCCCTCTCTCTCCCCCTCCCCCTCCCCCTCCCCCCTCTCTCCCCCTCCCCCCCTCTCTCCTCTATCCCCCCCTCTCTCCTCTCTCCCCCCCTCTCTCTCTCTCCTCTCTCCCCCCTCTCTCTCCTCTCTCCCCCTCTCTCTCCTCTCTCCCCCCCTCTCTCTCCTCTCTCCCCCCTCTCTCTCTCCCCCCCCCTCTCCTCTCTCCCCCCTCTCTCCTCTCTCTCTCCCCCCCTCTCTCTCTCCTCTCCCCCCCCTCTCTCTCTCCTCTCCCCCCCCTCTCTCTCTCCTCTCCCCCCCCTCTCTCTCTCCTCTCTCCCCCCCCCTCTCTCCCTCCTCTCTCCCCCCCCTCTCTCTCTCCTCTCTCCCTCTCTCCTCCCTCCCCCCTCTCTCTCTCTCCTCTCTCCCCCCTCTCTCTCCCCCCTCTCTCTCCCCCCTCTCTCTTCCCCCCTCTCTCCTCCCCCCCTCTCTCCTCCCCCCCTCTCTCCTCCCCCCCTCTCTCCTCCCCCCTCTCTCTCCCCCCCTCTCTCTCCCCCCCTCTCTCTCTTCCGCTTGGTCTGGACAGTGGTCCATCATTTAGTGATCCCAGTTCTGTAGGCTCCTCTTGTCCCCTGGACCACCCTTCCTACCCGCCTTTATCGATATCCTTGTCTAACTCCAAACAAGCCTTTTTCCTAACAACTTACCAGACAAATCCTCTTAGAGACTTCCCCTATTTGCTCTTCCACCCCAGTGCCCCTTGACAAATGGAAAATACGGAGTCTACAGTCAGAGAGAATGGTAGTCTTGGATTATATGTGAGAAAACCTGGAACAGGAGAGAGTCCAGAGAAGGGCGACAAAACTAATAAGGGGGACTGGAGGAACTCAGTTATAAGGAATGACCCCAAACATTAAATGTATGCTCGCTGGAGAGGAGGTGCTTAAGAGGGGGATATGATGGCGATATACAAAACTTGAAATAGGGGACCCCACCCTCGGTCTCTAAAGGCACACGGCCTCTGCATCTATGGTTAGCCTTATTCAGAGACCATACCCCCATCATTTGGTTGCCATACCCCCATCATTTGGTTGCCATACCCCCATCATTTGGTTGCCATACCCCCATCATTTGGTTGCCATACCCCCAAGGTGCATATGTAAGCCCAGCTATGAACCTGTGCAAGAATTAAAAGATAATATGTGCAACTTTATTAGTATCATACCAACAACACACACTGTTAAACCAGTCTATCTGGTATGCTGGACACGTGCACTGCAAACAACAAATAAAGCTTTTAAAAACGATATATTTGGTATAGATCAGTATCTCTGTTTATTTTAGAAGGAAAAAACCATACAGAATCAAATCGTTGAGACAGGGTACAAAACAGGACGACGCTAAGGTCTTGTCCCGAGTGAAAAAGCTTTTGTGGTCAACATACTCTAAAAAAAAAAACATAAATGTAGATCTAATACCTATGGCAAGGCTTCTAATTAATCTCTAAGTTGCCAAATCTGATTATATTTTACTCTTACCCCCTCCATTTATGTATTTTTTTTAGGTCAGTGGTTCTCAACTCCTGTCCTCAGGGCCCACTAACAGGCCAGATTTGCAAGATAACGGAAATACATCACAGGTGAGATCATTTGCTGCTCAGCGATTGCAGTATTCTAGTCTGCATCTCCCTAAGGTATTTCTTAAAATCTAGCCTGTTAAGCCCCGTACACACGGTCGGACTTTTGGCCAACAAACTTTATTTTGAGCAAGTTGGACCAACAATCTGACCGTGTGTACGCTCCATCGGACAAACTTTTTTTGCTTTTTTTTTTGTTTTCATCGGACAAATGTTGGGTCTGCAAACGGACAAACTTTTGGCTAACAAAAGTCCGATGGAGCAATGTCCGACCGTGTGTACAGAAAACCATCGGACTTTTGTCCGATGGACAAAACAACTAATGTTAAAATCAACCAACAATAACAGAAGTTGACCAAAGGGTGGCGGTAAAGAGCAGAAAAGAGCAGAAAAACCACGTGATGTAGGAAAAAGTTTTGGGAAAGTTTGAAGAAAAGTCCTGTGGTGTTTATGCTATGGGTGTTCCCGACCAACTCTGTTCGGACAAAAAAACACGGAAAAGTCAGATGGAAGTCCGACCGTGTGTACGAGGCTTTAGTGGGTCCTGAGTACAGGAGTTGAGAAACACCATTTTAGGTAATAAAGTTCATTTTAATTTAGTTAAATAAATAAAAAATATATATATATGTTCCTCCATCCAAAACTTTCATCAAGTAGTACTCCAGCTCTAATGTTTTCGTAGTAAAGTATGGAAAGGTTACAACCCCGGTCTGGTCTTTATCATGGTTTTTCCTAGTTGAGGGGGATATCCTAACTTTTGTTGTGTCACTGTGAATGAGCGGTGGAGATTCTGCCCTCCATTCACAGAAGGTGATGCATTGTGGGACAAGAATGAGTTTTGTAAATGGCGTAGAGGGCAGGAGGGGGTGGGCGAGTGGTGTCTGTAACCGTTACAGTGCCAGAAGACAGCCGCTATATCTCTACTTAACTTATAAAAATATTCCACTTTTCAGACAACCTTTCATGTTAAACCCATACTTACCGTATATACTCGAGTATAAGCCAAGGCACCTAATGTTACCACAAAAAAAACTGTGAAAACGTATCGACTCGAGTATAAGCCTAGGGTGTCCATGTGCATACCTCACTGTGCCCATGCCTCACTGTGCCCATGACTAGACTGACGTTTAACATGGTAGTCTATGGAAGGGGTGCCCGGCTTTGAAAAATCGGTGCTCCCCGGACAAAAACTTTACACACTTGTAAAGGAAGAGTGGGGCTACATGTGTGCCAAGTTTGGGGTCCAGGGGACCTACGGACAGCCGGTACTGGGTCCCCAAAGTCACCGGAGAAATGACCGTTTAACATGGGAGTCTATGGAAGGGGTGCCCGGCTTTGAAAAATCGATGCTACCCGGCCATAGGTCCCCCGGACAAACTTTGCACACTTGTAAAGGAAAAGTGGAGCTACATGTGTGCCAAGTTTGGGGTCCAGGGGACCTACGGATGGCTGGTACCGGGTCCCCAAAGTCACCGGAGAAATGACCGTTTAATATGGGAGTCTATGGAAGGGGTGCCCGGCTTTGAAAAATCGATGCTCCCCCAGACAAACTTTGCACACTCGTAGAGGAAGAGTGGGGCTACATGTGTGCTGGTACCGGGTCCCCAAAGTCCGGGAGATCGGGCGCAAAAAGGTGACTCGAGTATAAGCCGAGGGGGGCATTTTCAGCACAAAAAAAAGTGCTGAAAAACTCGGCTTATACTCGAGTATATACGGTAGATTGTAACATGAACCATTTTCAGCATGGCTCGCCTCCTAACCACAAACCACCACCAAGATCCCCCCCCTCTCCCACTTGCAGGGTTCTTCTCCCCACTGGCTCCTGTCATTTATTAAATTGGTGCCGCACTGTCCAAACAGCCGTGTCATTCATTCACGGGAAGTTCTGAGAAAAAAAAAAACAAACACCATCTGCCACGGCGCAGAGGTACTGTAGTTCTCAAACGAGGACAAAAACGCGATTACGTCGCTTCCCTAGCGCAGGAGCTCAAGGTCTGTATGCACTAGGGGCTGGAGGGAGAGTCTGCAGAATGGGTGCAATTATTTATTTATTTTGCAAAAGGTGGAATTCTCTTTTAGTTGATAGCATGGGTGAGGTACAAAAAAAAAATTGCCCATGTGCTCCTGTTCACAATCATTTGATGTGCTGGGCTAAAGGCACCAGTAAACAAAAGTAGTCTGCCCGGCCCATGAACGGAGAAGAGGGGTGGATCTCATCATTTAGTCGGGTATACAGCCTATTATAGATGGCAGAATAATTTTTCACCTAAACACTAATTAAAGGATAAGTTCACCTTTTGGAACATGTTATACCCGTATTTAGGTTGGAACATGTAACATGTTCCAGCAGCTGCAGCCTCTCCCCCTCCCCAGTGACAGTGGGTAGGCATCTTCTTCAGGCGCCAGCTGTCACCATTTAACCGCTTGCCGACCGCCACCTGTTCTTATACGTCGGCAGAATGTCACGGCTGAGCAAAGCAACGTACCTGTATGTTGCTTTGAAATTGCTGCAGACTCGATGTCCACCGGTGTCCCGGAGCTGCAGAACCGGGAGATGCCTGTGTAAACAAGACATTTCCCTGTTCTGCCTAGTGACAGGACACTGATCTACTGCTCCCTGTCATTGGGAGCAGTGATCAGTGTCGTATCACATGTAGCCCATCCCCCCACACAGTTAGAATTACTCCCTAGGACACACTTAACACCTTCCTCGACCCCTAGTGGTTAACCCCTTCCCTGCCAGTGTCATTTACACAGTAACCAGTGCATTTTTATAGCACAGATCGCTGTATAAATGACAATGGTCCCAAACTAGCGTCAAAAGTGTCCGATGTGTCCGCCATAATGTCGCAGTCACAATAAAAATCGCTGATTGCCGCCATTACTAGAAAAAATATATATATTAATAAAAATGCCATAAATCTACCCCCTATTTTGTAGACGCCATAACTTTTGCACAAACCAATCAATATACGCTTATTGCGATTTTATTTAATTTTTTTACCAAAAATATGTAGAAGGATATACATCGGCCTAAACTGAGAAAGAAATTTGTTTTGTTTTTTTTAATATATTTTTTAGGGATATTTATTAGAGCTAAAAGTTAAAAATATTGCATTTTTTTTTCAAAATTGTCGCTCTTTTTTTATTTATAGCGCAAAAAATAAAAAACTCAGAGGTGATCAAATACCATCAAAAGAAAGCTGTATTTGTGGGGAAAAAAGGACATCAATTTTGTTTGGGTGCAACGTCGCACGACCGCGCAATTGTCAGTTAAAGCGACGCAGTGCCGAATCGCAAAAAATGGCCCGGTCATTGGGCAGCCAAATCCTCCGGGGCTAAAGTGGTTAAAAATAACGTGGCCGGGCGGGGCTCCACCTGCCCAGCCAAGGTCATTCATTTACAGTCCTCTGTGAATGGGAAAGTACAAGTCCTGACAGTTTGAATGAACTACTAGGGCGCTGTTAAGCGCTCTAGTAGTTCATTCTTTCTTCCTGTCGGTGTGTGTCTGCCTGTCCGAGGTACGAGCAGACAGATACACTGAGAAGCCTGCAGGAGCCCTGCATGGTACCTGCGATCTGCTGATGGCCGGTGCAATGCTTTGCAGGCTTCAAGTTAAAAAAATAAAATAAAATACACTTTTTTTTACCTGCAAAAAGATGTGCTTTTATTGTTGTTTTTAAAAAGGTGTACTTATCCTTTAAAGCGGAGTTCCACCCAAAATTGGAACTTCCGCTTAATCCACTCCTCGCCCCCTTACATGCCACATTTGGCGTGTAATTTTTTTTTGGGGGGGGAGTGGGGGCTTCAGTAGGAGTGGGACTTCCTGTCTCACTTCCTTCTTCCGCCCAGAGACCGCTTAGGCGACTCGTCATATCGCCTGAAGCGGGCCCCTCCCTGTAGGCGATCACCTGGGACACGCGACAGGTCCCAGGCGATCGCCTGGCCACTCAGATTGCGCAGCGCCACTCGCGCATGCGCAGTGAGTGCCCGGCCGTGAAGCCGAAAGCTGTCACAGCCGGGTACCCACAGTAGGAATGGAGGCGCCGGCGGAGAAGGGGGGGAGAGGAGCGAAGCTCCGTTCGGCGCGTCGCTGGACCGTGGAGCAGGTAAGTGTCTGTTTATTAAAAGCCAGCAGCTACACTTTTTGTAGCTGCTGACTTTTAATAAACATAAAAAAAGGCTGGAGCTCCGCAGAAGTTTCACCTACAGGAAAGCCTAGATTAAGGCTTACCTGTAGGTGTTTTCAATATCTCCTAAACCTGCACGGTTTAGGAGATATTTGAGAATGGGATTACACAGTTGTGTACGGCGCAGGCGCAGTGAAAATCCCATTCATAAAACCGGCTCCCGTGCGCATTCACGGAGTGACGTCTTCACCGCTCCGGCCAATCACAGCGCTGAAGCGGCAATACCTGGAAGTAACCTTCCGGAGAGATGACTGCGGCCGGAGGGGGATACATGGACGGCTTAGATCTAAGGTAAGTACTGTATAATGAGCTAGTATGCTAGTCATACTAGCTCATTATGGCTTTGTCTTGCAGGTGGTTAGGTTTAAAAACAATATATATATTTTTGGGTTTACAACCACTTTGGGTGTTTTTTTTTTTTTTCATCACCCTTAAGCCTCGTACACACGAACGAGTTTCTCGGCAAGAAACGACAAGAAAACTGTCGAGAGAGCTTTCTTGCCGAGAAATTCGTTCGTGTGTATGGTTTCTCGTCGAGAAAACCGACAAGAATCTCGACGAGAAATATAGAGAACCTGCTCTCTATTTTCTCGTCGAGATTCTCGTCAGCCTGTTTCTCGACGAGAAAATTGTGTGTGTGTACACTTACCTGTCCGCCGGGAAGCCCGCGCATGCTCGAAATGACTTTGACGCATGCGCGGTAGCTTCCTAGGCAGAGATAGGGTGTAGCAAGATGGCGGCGACAGCGGCATCGAATGTGTCGATGACGTCACTGCGTTCGCTCCATTCAAAGAACCGCGGGTTCTTTGAATCGAGTGTGTGTACACTCGGCCGGGACAAGTTTCTTGTCCAAGAATCTCGTCAAGAAAAACGACGTGTTTTTTCTTGACGAGATTTTCGGCCGTGTGTACAAGGCTTCACTCTTTAAGTCATCGGATTTGGTTTCTGATTTCTTTTTTTTCCTCATTGCCTTGGCCTCTCAAGGGTTGGAGTACAACGTAGGGTTGCCACCTCATCCCTTTAAACCCGAACACATATGAATTACACAGGTTCTGAGGCTAATTTAATGCAGATAAGGCACCAAGTGAGTTTAATTACCACCTTAATCAGCCACAGAACCTGTGTAATTAATATGTGTTCGGGTTTAAAGGGATGAGGTGGCAACTCTTAGTACAAGCCCCCTGCCACCAAAAAGTATAGCCATTTGGCACATGTTTCTTGAACAGCTATAATGCTCTATAAACAGGCTTGGCAAAAATACCAGCTCTCTGCCAGAAGACCACGGGCTGTAAACACTGGCCAAGCCCTGGTCAGGCAATAAAAGTAGAACTAAGGACAAAACTTTTTTCTTTTAAGTTTTGGCAAGAGTGGAGAGGAATTAGAACATCTGGCAGGTGTTTATTGCCATCTGTGCCCCCGTTAGAGAGATACCCCCTTCTCTATTAGTCCTGTTTACCATTATCATTTAAAGTGAAAGAAGAAAATCCCAAATGTTGGGTTGTCCCCAGAAAAGTAATAAAAGGGGAAATCTTCCAATGGGGACACTAGTTTTGCAGGGATATTCTCTCACTTCCTGTTTTGGCTATGGGACAGGAAGTGAAAGTAAATCTCCCCAATGGGACAAATATGGAAAAAATAAACCTTACATGGGGTTATAACCTTTCCTTGCTCTATTAAAACTGAAAAAAAAAAAAAAAAGTTTTACTTATACTTCTACGTTAAAGCGGAGGTTCCATGGCCGATCGTTTTTTTTTTCTTCGGTGCATTCAATTGGGTTTCACAATACAAAGTTAAACTCACTTGTTTGGTGTCTTCAAATACCCCCTGTCCGTTTTCATGGCAAAGAAGAACTTTTAAAATCGGTTCCTGAGAGTTTCCATTTTGCTTGTGGGCATTGTGAAGCCCACAAGCAATCATTTCCTGGAAGTGCCTGCAGTGTTTACGGCGAGTAGCCGTATCGATAGAACACCGCCCCTATGAGAAAAGCATTGGCTGTATAGAACGAGCGAGCGGCGTGTATAACCAATGAGCGGCGTGTCTAACCAATGTGCGACGAGCAGCATCCGCAGCTGACGAACTGTTCAGACTCGGGGATTTCCGTCGGATTCAATTGCGCCTGCGCAGACCATCCCGGAACCTATCCGATAGCAGAACCAGCTCGATAGAACAGCGGAACCAGCTCGATAGAACAACGGCGTTCCGTAGTGTCTCCTGGGAAACATGACACTGTTCTCCCAGGAGACATCGCGGCGACGGGGAAAGGAGTAGGAACGCCTACTCCCGTGGGAGGGAAAGCCCGGAAGTGGCAGCTAAAAACGAAAATATACGGTATTTACACTATAATTTTTTTTTTGATGTGGCTATTTAACGTGGTGATAGTGTTCTGCTTGTGCCGGGATGTAGTTGTTTTTCTGGGTGGAACTCCACTTTAACATGCTAATCACATTTTCAAATGCATTTCTTTTTGTTTTCCTTACATAACTTGTTTAGGCACAGTATTGCCCTTTAGAGCCCATTCACACAGGGGCAACACGACTTCCAGCGCGACTTTGGGAGGCAACTTGGACATGACTTGAGTATGAATCACAGCGCGACTCAAGGCAACTTACAAGGCAACTTCAAGTTGCCTCCAGGACAGGCGACTTTCCAGTGGCCAATCAAACAAGAATCAGCTCTGTGGGAGGGAGGGGTTTGCCTGGAAAACTATTTTTACTTTCTGGAAAGTTGCTTCAGTTAAGACAGAGGATCCGACTTTGGAGGCAACTTCCATTGAAATCAATTGTACAAGTCGCCTAGAAGTCGGATTGAAGTAGTACAGGAACCTTTTTTGAAGTCGGAGCGACTCCAGTAGTGTGCATTAAGACGGCTCTCATTCACTTACATTGATATTCGCATGTTGCGCGACTTGAGGCGACTTTAAGTCGCTTCCAAAGTCGCCCCTGAGTGAATGGGCTCTTACTGGGTCTCTGTGCTTCTCGATAGAATGCAAGCGGATTATGACAGGTAAAAAAGGCAGGCAGGATCCTAAAATCCATCACAGCACCCTGACTCAACGCTCCTCTCAAGAGCCTTCAACCCCAAATGCAAGCAGCGCTTTGGTCCTTGGGGGAGTTATGCAAATAACAAAATAAATTTAAGAGTGGGTGTCGGCCTGGAAGAGTGGGTGTTCTTAGGCACGCTAGGTAGTAACCACATGTAATGACGAGCCTCCATGATTGAAAGAACTTAAAACCCAATGAATGAAAGGAGCGGACCAAGGACTGTCTGGGGAGAGTAGAGCCTAGATGATGCAACATGATTTATCAAGACGATCAATCGCAAGTGACAATGATCACATGACAGGAGTCCAGCCACTCGGCTTCCAGCACATTTACTGCGACCATGGTCTTTAGTAGCAGCCTGGCTACAAGCAAGCAGTGCCATGCTTGCACGTTATTATAAGTACATTTCAGGATAGGTTTATGTAATAAAAAGGTCGGGGCATAAATCCATACTCTGTTATGAGAGTAAACAGCAAATCAGACTTTGATCTGAGCTTCCCTGCTACTTATGAGATGAACGCGGATCTTCACTCTCCAAATTAACATGAATTCATTTTAATCCTATCTTAACTGCTTCAGCCCCGGACCATTTGGCTGCCAAATGACCGGGCCACTTTTTGCGATTCGGCACTGCGTCGCTTTAACTGAAAATTGCGCGGTCGTGCGACGTGGCTCCCAAACAAAATTGACGTCCTTTTTTTCCCACAAATGGAGCTTTCTTTTGGTGGTATTTGATCACCTCTGCGGCTTTTATTTTTTGCGCTTTCAACAAGAATAGAGCGACAATTTTGAAAAATAAAGCAATTTTTTGTACTTTTAATAAATATCCCCCAATTTTTTTTTTAAAAAAAGCTAATTTTTTCCTCAGTTTAGGACGATACGTGTCTTCTACATATTTTTTGTAAAAAAATAAATAAAATCGCAATAAGCGTATATTGATTGGTTTGCGCAAAAGTTATAGCGTCTACAAAATAGGGGATAGATTTATGGCATTTTTATTATTATTTTTTTTTTTTTACTTGTTATGGTGGCGATCTGCGATTTTTATCGTGACTGCGACATTATGGCGGACACATCGGACACTTTTGTCACTATTTTGGGACCATTCACATTTATACAGCGATCAGTGCTATAAAAATGCACTGATTACTGTGTAAATGTGACTGGCAGTGAAGGGGTTAACCAGTAGGGGGTGCTGAAAGGGTTAAAGTAGAGTTCCACCCTGAAAAAAATAAATACACGAAAATGGCGCAAAAAAATTGAAAATAAAAAATTGAAAAAAATAAATACATTTTGTGACAGCAGGAAGGTAAAGTCACCTGGTTGCATCCAGGGGGGTAGATATATTTCGCCCAGATTCAGGCTTTACGCCGACTTATACAACTAGGTGGAGAGTTGTATAAGCCCAGCTGAGGCTAGTGGGCTCATGGATGACTCATACCTCTAGGGAGAGTGTGGGGCGTCGTGCAGACAGGGAGTTGATGAGACCAGCTGAAGCTTGTCAGCTCATTTAGGCCTCTATAAGAACTCCCAGATTCATTAGATGTTAGCTCATGCCTGGAACCAGACCTGTGTGGACTGTCTAGGGAGAGTGAACCCCTGTGCGGTGAGACAAAGCCTGTGTGGCTATTTGCTTGGACATTTAAAACCAGGGACTTAGGGACTAGGACAGCACTAGGCTGATCCCAGTTGTTAGTTAGGAAACCTGTATGTTTACTCAGAGGTCAAGTTGACCAGGATTTATTTTATTTATGTTTCTTTTGCTTTGCTGTGTTTTGTCACTGTAAATAGAAAATAAACTTTAAACCTTTTTGATTTTGAAAACCACAACCTCCGTTTGCTGGGCCTGTTTTTGTGTGGGGAGCCCATCCCGGGGGTCACACACACCCGCTGCCGAGCTAACCCCCTCACAGTTGGTGAAGAACCAGTGGCAGTTTTTTTTTTAAGCCAGCATGGAGGAGATACTGAAGCAGCTGGCTCTAGCAAATGCCAATCAACAGCAGACAAATGCAGGCTTACAAAAGAGCCTTGCAGCTCATCAACAGAGCTTCGCAGCCCAGCAGCAAGCTCATCAACAGAGCCTTGCAGCTCAACAACAGAACTTCGCAGCCCAGCAGCAAGCTCATCAACAGAGCCTTGCAGCCCAGCAGCAGACAAACGCAACTTTGCAACAGAGTCTGGAGGCTCAGCAACAAGCCCAGCAGCAATCTGAGGCCCGCTTCATAGACCTGTTGCAGAAGCAAGAGCAGAGACTACAACAACAGATGGAAGCAGTAATGCAGCAACGTCCGCAGACCAGTGAGGAAAGCCGTCCCACTAATACCGCGTCCTTTGGGGTGAGTCGTTTATTGACAAAAATGACTGGAGAGGATGATCCAGAGGTATTTTTGACCACATTTGAAAGGACCGCTGAAAGAGAAAAGTGGCCTGAGGAGCAGTGGGCTGGACTGGTGGCTCCTCTGTTAACTGGTGAATCGCAGAAAGCTTACTATGACCTAGAGCCTAACCAAGCAAAAGACTATGTGATGCTAAAAGCTGAAATATTGGCAAGGCTGGGTGTCACCCAGGCTGTCCGGGCTCAGCGTGTGCATAACTGGACTTTCCAGCTTGGAAAACCCCCCAGGTCTCAAATGTATGATCTCATTCACCTGAGCAGAAAGTGGCTACAGCCAGAGACTTTGTCCGCACCAAAGATTGTGGAACGTGTTGTAATGGATCGATTTTTGAGAGCTCTTCCTACTGCCATCCAAAAGTGGGTAAGCCATGGAGACCCAGAGACGGCCGATGGTCTTGTGGATCGTGTGGAGAAATACTTGGCTACAGAGAACCTGACGGCCTCTTCCAGAGACACTCGGACTTTCCACCCTAAGACCAGACCATCCCCAGGGGCGGATAAGAGGATTCCAAGGGGTGAGGGTGGAGAGAGTGAGAGGGTGGGAGCTCTACCCCAAGTTTGGCGAGAACAGCCTGGGAAATCAGCGGCTCAAGAGGCGGCAAGAAGGATCGTTTGCTACCGCTGCCGGCAAGCGGGACATATTGCAGCCAATTGCCCGGTTGTGGAGGAACCCATGCAGTGTGACTTTCTGACGGGCAGACGTCAGTCGCTGTGTGCGACAGTTGCATGTACTGCCATTCGAGGAACTGAGAAACATTTATGCAAAATGTGTGTTAATGGTAGAAATGTTGTGGTATTGCTGGATTCAGGTAGCCTTGTGACCCTGATAAAGGCTGAGTTAGTTAAAACAGAGGTCTCTGGGAATAGCAAGGTAGCTGTTATTTGTGTGCATGGGGACACCCGAGAGTATCCAGTGACTACAGTGTGTTTCGAGACCCCCAAAGGTACCCTCTCTCATCCAGTGGGCTTAGTATCTCAGTTACCGCATGACGTCATTGTGGGAAGGGATTTTCCGAAGTTCTGGGAACTGTGGGATGATCCTGAGCCCCCCACTGGTGCCCCTATGTACCAGGAATGTGATAGCCAGAACTCCCCTGAGAGTGGTGAGGACTCTCCGGAATTTCCCTTATCAGTATTGGCAGGGGAGACTCAAGAAACTGGAGAGGAGCCCACCTCCTCAGACGAAAACCTACCGTCTGTGGAGTTTTCTGATCTTGAGGTTCACAGGGAAAACTTTGCCACAGAACAGTTGAGAGACCCCGCCCTAATAAAGGCACGGGAAAACGTAGTGAAAATAGATGGCGAGTTAGTGAACCCAGATAATACCTGCACTTACCCATACTTCAGCGTAGAGAAGGACCTACTGTATCGGGTGGCAAAAAGGGCAGAAGAAACCGTTGAGCAGCTTGTGGTGCCCAAACCTTACAGGAAGTTGGTGTTGGAGTTGGCCCATGGGCACATTCTTGGAGGTCATCTGGGGACAGAGAAAACCCGAGAGAGGGTATTACAGAGATTCTATTGGCCGGGGGTGAGGAAGGACATAGAAAATTATTGTTCCTCCTGCCCTGTGTGTCAGAGGTTGGCCCCGATGCCACATTTCCGTAGCCCGCTGGTCCCTCTACCCATCATTGAGGTCCCGTTTGAGAGGATCGCCATGGATTTGGTAGGTCCTATAATCAAGTCCGCTAGGGGGCACCAGTACATATTAGTTATAATGGACTATGCCACCCGTTATCCAGAAGCGATCCCTCTCCGAAATACCTCGGCCAAAACCATAGCCAAAGAGCTATCTCTTGTGTTTAGCCGGGTGGGTATTTGTAAAGAACTGCTTACGGACCAAGGTACACCCTTTATGTCCCGGGTTATGAAGGAGCTGTGTAAATTGTTCAAAGTGACGCAATTACGTACATCTGTGTATCACCCCCAAACCGATGGGCTGGTTGAAAGATTCAACAAAACCCTAAAACAAATGTTGAAGAAAGTGGTGGATAGAGATGGAAAGGATTGGGACTGTCTACTTCCTTATCTGATGTTTGCTATTAGGGAGGTGCCCCAATCCTCTACGGGATTCTCCCCCTTTGAGTTACTGTATGGGAGACACCCAAGAGGGCTGTTGGATATTGCCAAGGAAACTTGGGAAAGTGAGAGTTCTCCCCACAGGAGTGTGATTGAGCATGTCGCCCTGATGCAAGACCGAATTGCACAGGTAATGCCCATCGTGAAGGAACATTTGGCCCAAGCGCAGTTAGCACAGCAGAGAGTGTACAACCGTGGAGCCAAGACCCGTACCTTTTCCCCGGGGGATAGGATACTGGTACTTGTCCCTACGGTTGAAAGTAAATTCCTTGCCAAATGGCAAGGCCCCTATGAGATAATGGAAAAAGTGAGCGAAGTGAATTACAAGGTCAGACAACCAGGAAGGCGAAAGCCCGAACAGATCTATCACGTTAATCTGTTGAAAGCCTGGAGGGATAGAGAGTCCCTAGTCGCAGACACTTGGTCACCAGCTCAAACTGGTTGCGTGATTCCTGAGGTTGGAATAGCAGCCACCTTGTCACAACCCCAACAACAGGAGGTTAAGGAGTTTGTGCTTCGCAACAAGGAGGTATTCTCTGAGCTGCCGGGACAAACATCTGGGGTAGAGCATGACATCATTACCCCACCCGGTGAAAGGGTGAAGTTAAAACCCTATCGGATCCCAGAGGCCCGACGGGAGGCAATACGGGAGGAAGTACAGAAAATGCTGAACTTAGGGGTGATAGAGGAGTCCCAAAGTGATTGGTCTAGTCCCATTGTGTTGGTGCCTAAACCGGATGGGAGCTGGCGATTTTGTAACGATTTTCGTCAGTTGAACAAAGTTACAAAATTTGACACCTACCCCATGACCACGTATTAATGAGTTGATCGACCGGCTGGGAACAGCCCGATACATGACGACTCTTGACCTCACAAAAGGGTATTGGCAAATCCCCCTGGCCAAGTCGGCCAAAGAGAAAACCGCATTTGTAACCCCAGACGGGACGTTCCAATATAAAAGAATGCCGTTCGGGTTACAGAATGCGCCGGCCACATTCCAGCGGAAAATGGACCAGATGCTGAGGCCCCATCGGAAGTATGCTGCGGCTTACCTGGATGACGTAATTGTCCATAGCACAGATTGGGCCTCACATCTGCCAAAAGTGCAAGCAGTCCTGGACTCTGTTCGGGAAGCGGGGTTTACGGCTAACCCCAAGAAGTGTACCATTGGGCAGGAGGAGGCCAAATATCTTGGGTACACCATTGGGAGGGGAGTAATAAAACCCCAACTCAACAAAATCGAGGCCATCCAGAGTTGGCCACGTCCCAACAGCAAGAAGCAGGTACGAGCCTTTCTGGGAATCGCTGGGTATTATCGGCGATTCATTCCCCACTTTGCTTCTAAGGCTGTGCCCCTAACCAACCTGACGAAGGGGAAAGGGTCGGTCATGATTAAATGGACCCCCGAGGCTGAGGCAGCATTCCAATTCTTGAAACAAGCCTTATGTAGCCAGCCAGTGTTGTACTCACCCGACTTCTCTAAAGACTTTGTCGTACAAAGTGATGCGTCAGATGTGGGGTTAGGAGCAGTATTGTCCCAGGTCTGGAACGGGGAAGAGCACCCAGTCATTTACCTCAGCAGGAAGTTGAAGTCCCATGAGGTAAATTACGCCACCGTTGAAAAGGAGTGTTTAGCGGTGAAGTGGGCTCTAGATTCCCTTCGGTACTACCTGCTAGGTAGGCACTTTGACATGGTTACGGATCACGCTCCGTTAAAGTGGATGGCTCAAAACAAGGAAACAAATAGAAGAGTGAATAGGTGGTTCCTGGCCCTCCAGGAATTCAACTTCACAGTAAAGCATCGCCCTGGCGTTCAAATGGGGAATGTGGATGCTTTGTCTCGAGTACATGAATGCCTGATTGCTGGTGTTCCAACCCCGAGGTTAAAACAAGAGGGGGGGGGGGTATGTGACAGCAGGAAGGTAAAGTCACCTGGTTGCATCCAGGGGGGTAGATATATTTCGCCCAGATTCAGGCTTTACGCTGACTTATACAACTAGGTGGAGAGTTGTATAAGCCCAGCTGAGGCTAGTGGGCTCATGGATGACTCATACCTCTAGGGAGAGTGTGGGGCGTCGTGCAGACAGGGAGTTGATGAGACCAGCTGAAGCTTGTCAGCTCATTTAGGCCTCTATAAGAACTCCCAGATTCATTAGGTGTTTGCTCATGCCTGGAACCAGACCTGTGTGGACTGTCTAGGGAGAGTGAACCCCTGTGCGGTGAGACAAAGCCTGTGTGGCTATTTGCTTGGACATTTAAAACCAGGGACTTAGGGACTAGGACAGCACTAGGCTGATCCCAGTTGTTAGTTAGGAAACCTGTATGTTTAGTCAGAGGTCAAGTTGACCAGGATTTATTTTGTTTATGTTTCTTTTGCTTTGCTGTGTTTTGTCACTGTAAATAGAAAATAAACCGCACCTTTTTGATTTTGAAAACCACAACCTCCGTTTGCTGGGCCTGTTTTTGTGTGGGGAGCCCATCCCGGGGGTCACACACACCCGCTGCCGAGCTAACCCCCTCACAATTTATACTCACCCGAAATACCGGTTGCTATGCGGAAGTCCCTAATCTGCCTCTTCCTTATCCGAGGTGGATCTTCTTCATCCCTCCTACTCGCGGTGTCTTCTGGTGAATGGGCGCACTGCCTTCTGGGAACTGTGAGTAAATCACAGAGAGCAGCCGCCCATTCACAAATCGGCGCGAGACTCGCGCATGCGCAGTAGGAAACGGGCAGTGAAGCCGTAAGGCTTCACTGCCTGTTTCCCTTAGTGATGATGGCAGCGCGGGACCTGCAATGATCGAGGGATCGGCGTCAGGGGGGGGGCGCCATCATCGCGGGCGAGGAGGACAGGTAAGTGTCCTTATTAAAAGTCAGCAGCTACAGGGTTTGTAAGCTGCTGACTTAAAAAAAATAAAAAATCTCGGGTGGAGCTCCGCTTTAAGTTTGTCCTAGGGAGTGATTCTAACTGTTAGGGGATGTGGCTTACTGTGACACGTCACTGATCGCTGCTCCCGATGAGAGGGAGCAGACGATCAGTGTCCTGTCACTAGGCAGAACAGGAAGATGTCTTGTTTACAAAGACATCCCCCCATTCTGCCATTCCGTGACCCGATTGCGGGACACTGGCAGACATAGAGCCCGCGGGTCACGTGGGCACAGTCACAGAGACCGTGGTGGGCGCGCCCCCGCTAGGGGGCAGGTTTAATGCAACGTATATATACACGTTGCTTTGCCTGCCCATGCCATTCTGCCGACGTAAATGTACGTGAGGCGGTCGGCAAGCAGATAATCTCATGCTGATAGCATTAGTAAATACTGTAGATAGGAAAGGATATCATATTTACTTGTTTTAAACTTTTTTTTTTTTTTTTTTACATTTCTCCAGTTATTTCCTGGTTTCTTGCCAAGGCAAATTATGTCATGCATACCAGGAGTCTTCAGAATGGGAGGAGAGGAGGAGTTTTCTCAGCTAACCACACTCTTCTGCATGTATACTTCAACTAAGGGCAGATGAATTCCAAGAAATAAATGCTACATGAATCATTTGCCCTCACTCAAGATGGCCACGGCCCACAGAAGAAAGCATAGAGACATGGATGGATGGGGGAGTTTGCTTTGAATATTAAAAATAAATTCGTGTTTTTGGTTTGTGGTGCTCAGATGCAGTGAAGATTTGCGTAATGAAAAACTAACAATTTATCAAAAGGATGATTTACTTCCAGTGCGTCTCTTCGAAGGAGTCCTCCATAAAAATAAAAAAAAGTCTAGAAAATATGATGATTTTACAGGGTCTCAAAATAGGGTTGGCAAGCCTAAAAAAACAGAATATAGAGACCCAACATGCCTCCTGCATCTCCAACAATTCGTAGACCCCTCAGAATGGATAGACCTCCAATGGCAAAATGGGGCAGGCTACCATTGGACTAGAATCCTGTACTGACATCAATTCATAAATTCCAATTAAGACATAAAACTTAAATTATTCTATAAATTATTTTCTGGAGTTCAGCTTCAGGGTATGACCACTGTTTGTATCATCTGATACGAGAGAAGATGTGCCCTCTTGTGAATTCGAAGATGTGCATTCAGGTTGGATTTCCTGTTAAACCGTTTCCCGCACTCGTGACAGCAATACGGAAGATCGCCAGTGTGAATTATCTCATGTGCAGCCAGATTCGATTTCAAGGCAAAACATTTCCCGCACACGGAACATGAATATGGCTTCTCTCCCGTGTGAAGCCTCTCGTGTCTTGTCAAGGAAGATTTATGAAAAAAGCATTCACCGCATTTGGAACATTTATATGGGTATTTCCCTGTGTGAATTTGTTCATGTCTGATAAGATACGACTTGATCGGATAGCTTTTGCCGCATTCGGAACAAATAAACGGCTTCTCCGCTGAGTGTGTTTTCTGATGGGCGGCAAAATTTGATACTTTGGCAAAGCTTTTCCCGCATTCGAGGCATGAATAAGGTCTCTCCCCTGTGTGAGTTCTCTGATGTTCAATCAGATGGATTCTCTGAGTAAAACATTTCCCACATTCTGTACACGAGAACGGCTTCTTTCCTGTGTGACACATCTGATGTGAGATAAGATGACCTTTCTTGGAAAAACATTTCCCACAGTCAGAACATGAATATGGCTTCTCCCCTGCGTGACCTCTCTTGTGTGGGGCAGCTTCTGCTCCCTGGCCAGAGGACTTGCCACGCTTGTGGGTGGTAGGATGACTAGGAGAACCTCCCTCATGTGTAGATGGCTCTTCTGTAACACCATCTGAATTGATCAAAGGTGTTTCATCTATGTACCTTCTGTAGCGTCCATCTGGTGGAAATAAGAAATGTAATTAAGATACACTGGTGCCATGATACAGTGGCTATAGAAAAGAATCACCCCCCTTTAACCACCTGCCTACTGGGCACTTTCACCCCCTTCCTGCCCAAGCCATTTTTCAGCTTTCAGCGCTGTCACACTTTGAATGACAATTGCGCGGTCGTGCGACGCTGTACCCAAATGAAATTTGCGTCCTTTTTTTTTAGCTTTCTTTTGGTGGTATTTGATCACCTCTGCGGTTTTTATTTTTTGCGCTATAAACAAAAGAAGAGCGTCAAGTTTGAAAAAAAACACAATATTTTTAACTTTTTGCTATAATAAATATCCATTTTTTAAAAATTTTCCTCAGTTTAGGCCGATATGTATTCTTCTACATATTTTTGGTAAAAAGCGTATATTGATTGGTTTGCGCAAAAATTATAGCAGATACAACCTAGGGGATAGATTTATAGCATTTTTTTTTTTTTTTTTTTTTTTACTAGTAATGGCGGTGATCAGAGATTTTTATCGTGACTGCGATATTGCGGCGGACACATCGGACACTTTTGACACATTTTTGGGACCATTCACATTTATACAACGATCAGTGCTATAAATATGCACTGATTACTGTATAAACATGACTGGCAGGGAAGGGGTTAACACTAGGGGGCGAGGAAGGGGTTAAATGTATTCCCTGGAAGTGATTCTTACTGTGGGGGGAGGGGACTGACTGGGGGAGGGGACCGATGTTTGTCCCTATGCACAAGGGACACACCATCGGGCTCCTCTCCCTGACAGAACGTGGATCTGTGTGTTTACACACACAGATCCACGGTCCTGCTCGGTTACTGGGCAATCCCGGGTGCCCGGTGGCCATTGCGGCCACCGGGCACGCGCATCAGGTCCCCAGTGACGCGGCGGCATGCGTGCGCCCCCTAGTGGTTTTTAAAGGCGCGACGTCATATGACGTCCAGTCAGAACAATAGAGTCTTCTGCCCGCCGTCATTTGACGGTGGACAAGTGGTTAAAATAATCACATTGTGTTGCTTTGCAGCCTGAAATGAAGACAGTCACAGTGTTTGTTTTATCCAGCTGTTTTTACTCAGTACAACTTATAACATCCAAGTGAAAGATATAACACCAACATGTCAGGCAAAATAAAAACTCCAATATCAGAATCACTGAGTTGGAAAAAGGATCACTCCCCTCCTAAAAATGACTTGTTAAGACCTCATCTGGAATATGCATTTCAGTTTTGGGCACCAGTTCTCAAAAAAGGATAATGGGGAACTGGAGAAAGTGCAGAGAAGAGCAACCAGACTAATAAGAGGCAAAAAAGGAGCTCAGCTATGAGGAGAGATTAGAGGAACTGAATTTATTCTCTCTTGAGAAGAGGAGATTAAGGGGGGATATGATCAACATGTACAAATTTATAAGGGGTCCATACAGTGAACTTGGTGTTAAGTTATTCACTTTACGGTCAACACAGAGGACACGGGGGGGTACTCTTTACGTCTAGAGGAAAAGAGATTTCATCTCCATATATGGAAAGGTTTCTTCACAGTAGCTGTGAAAATGTGGAATAGACTCCCTGCAGAGGTGGTTCTGGCCAGATCAGTAGATTGTTTTAAGAAAGAGCTGGATTCTTTCCTAGATGTACATAATATAACTGGGTATTAACATTTATAGGTAAAGTTGATCCGGGGAATATCCGATTGCCTCTTTAGGGATCAGGAAGGAACTTTTTCCCCTGCTGGAGCAAATAAGATCATGTTTTGCTTGGGTTTTTTCGCCTTCCTCTAGATCAGGGGTCTCAAACTGGTGGTCCTCCAGCTGTTGCGAAACTACCAGTCTCATCATGCCTCTGGAAGTCATGCTTGTAACGCCTCATGGGACTTGTAGTTTTGCAACAGCTGGAGGGCCGCCAGTTTGAGACCCCTGCTATAGATCAACTGTGGGTAAAGAATTGTGTTTATGGGATTGTATGTTTTTTGTTATTGGTTGAACTAGATGGACTTGTGTCTTTTTTCAACCTGATTAACTATGTAACTTGTAAAATCAATCAGGTTTAGCTAATAACCTTCTAAATGGCACACAAAGCCATCTGATTTTCAACTGTGATCAGCTGTGGTTATTTTGATTAGCCCAGCATGAAAAGAGCTTTTCTGGAGCATTTCAGTCCCTGATAGAGCAACTGAAGCAAACAACTAACTATGGGTGACAAGGCACTGTCACCAAAAAAAAAAAAAAAAAAAATTCAAACGCTTTATAAATGCCTAGAAGCACCAGGAAGTCTATTATTAAGAAGTGGAAGGTATTTGGTACAACACAGACCCTCCCTGGATCACAACGTCTCTCCAAACTGAAATTAAAGAACCAGGAGGAAACTAGTCAGAGAGACTACCAAGAGGCCTACAGATACTCTGAAGCAGTTGCAGGAATGTATGACAAAGAGTGGTCATTGTGTGCATGTGACAACAATATCACAAATTCTCCACAAACGTGGCTTGTATGCAGGGCCGTTTGAAGGAATTTGGGGGCCCCAAGCAAAATGGACATGGAGGCCCCCCTCCGCACTCACGCAAAGCCTACAGGAACCACAGCATAGCGATACAGTTTAAGCTCACCCACACTTTATATAAATAAAAAAGGTTTACAGTGCAAATACTGCTGTTGCATATAATCCAACATACTTAAAACACACACACTCACATTAACATTAAGATGCTGTTTAGGACTGTTTATGGACAGTGGGATGGACAGGGGGACCGTGGGATGGACAGGGGGACTCCGCACTTTAATATCCACATCATCTCCCCCACTTTAATATCCACATCATCTCCCCCACTGTAATGTCCACGTCTCCCCCACTGTAATGTCCACATCTCCCCCACTGTAATGTCCACATCTCCCCCACTGTAATGTCCACATCTCCCCCACTGTAATGTCCACGTCTCCCCCACTGTAATGTCCACGTCTCCCCCACTGTAATGTCCACGTCTCCCCCACTGTAATGTCCACATCTCCCCACATCTCACCTCGGCCGCTGCCGCCGGGTGTACCAAGATGGCCACCGCTCCCTAGCTAGGCCGAAGCCGCGGCCTTTCCTATGGCCGCAATCTGAGGAAATCAGGGCGGAAATCCAGGACAGTGACAGGCAGCAGGCAGGCACCCTAGGCTGGGGCCCCAGGCCAGCTCGGGGCCCCAAGCAATTGCTTTCTTTGCCTGTCCTGTTCCGACGGCCCTGCTTGTATGGGAGGGTTACAAGAAAAAAGCCACTCCTCAAGAAAGGCCACATGCAGTCACGACTGAGCTTTGCAAAACGCACCTTGAAGATTCTGAGGCCACATGGAAAAAGGCGTTGTTATGGTCAGATGAGACTAAAATTTAATTTACCCGAGATCTAAACCCAATTGAAAATCTGTGGAATGACTTGAAGACAAAGTCCACAAATAGTCACCATCAAATTTGAGCAGTTCTGCAAAGAAGAATGGGAAAATATTCCAAAGTCTAGATGTGCAAAGTTAGTAGAGACATATCACAACAGACTAAAGGCTAGAATTAAAGCAAAAGGTGGTTACACAAAATACTGACATAAGGGGAATAATCCTTTTTCCAACTCAGGCTTTTTTTCTAACATGTTGGTTTTATATTTTTCACTTGGATGTCATAAGTTGCACTGTGTAAATACAGCTGAATAAAACAAAAAAATGTGTCTGTCTTCATATCAGGCTGGAAAGTTACATAATGTGATTATTTTAAAAAGGGGCTATTCTTTTCTATACCCACTGTATAGGTCATGGTGCTATGATATGCCACTGATATATGGTGCCATGCCAAATCTATAAAGTGCCCAGTGTTCACAAGTAATGAAATCATGCCACACACACACACACACACACACAACAAAAGTAGTAAATGGCTTTACAAAATGCACAGCAACTGGATTGTATGGTACTTCTGTACCATGCGATCTGGTGCAGGCAAATAAACTGCGTTTGTGACCCGATTTTGGGTTGTTGATATCATCGCGACGACACCCACTGCAGTCCGCAAGTGCAGTGCGTTTCTCGCATGGCATTCTGATGTGAACTGCAAGGCAAGTTGGAAAAAATTTACAACAAGCTACGAGGGCTGAACCAAAAGTAATACAAAAGTGGACATAACTTTTTAGTTAACTTACATGGGTTATTCAAATGTCACATGTTGGCAAGTAATGCTTCCTCTATAGGAACTCTTCTTTTTCATTGCAAGTAAATAATGGACTCCAAGCAGAAGCAATAAGTCGGCATTGAGTTCTTGATGAAGGAGGGGTGCAGACTGTCCAACATTCACAGGAGGCTACAGAATGTGTATAGAGAAGACACCACCAATGACAAGATATTGCTCTTGTTAATGGTGCCATCTCTATGAACATTCTGTAGCCTTCTGTTGATGTTGGACAGTCTGCACCCCTCCTTCATCAAGAACTCAATGCCGACTAATTGCTTCTGCTTGGAATCCATTATTTACTTGCAATGAAATAGAAGGATTACTATGGAGGAAGCATAAAGTAGGGTACACACAATGAGAAAATCGGACGAGCGGTCGTTCGATTTTCCATAAAAGGTGCGTATCATGATGTAACCGCCAATGGTATATGTTCTTTGTTCGGTATTCTGTGTGTTTGTAAACACAGAACTCTTTGCTGCGATTGCCAATAATCGATATACAGATCCTCCTCTTCTACGGTCCCCCGCTTGCGCTCCTGGCTACACCCCCCCACTGAGCTGAGTGCCCCCATAGTAAGTGGCTTGCTATAGGGGCACTCATGCATGCTTGCTCCTGAGCCCCACTCTGTGTGTGTTCATAAGGCACACGGAGCAGGGCTCAGCCCCACCCCTTGCCCCTGGCTCTGATTGACAGCAGCGGAAGCCAATGGCTCCTGCTGTTGTATCTGAGCCAACAAGAAGTGAGAGCACCTCGGCTCTCGTGCACATTGCTGGACCGAGATCGGGCTTAGGTTTGTACTTAGGGGGGCAATCTGTGGCGGTAGCAACTTTAATCAACACAAACTGATTTTAATCCTTATGCCGCCAGCTTTAGTAAATAGCTAGGAAGGTAAATTATATTTAGTTGTTTTAAACATTATTTTACATTGTTGCAGTTGCTTCCTGGCCTATGCCAAAATGATGTCATACATCCCAGGAGTCGGGGCATGGACACGACGGGGCATGGACACGGCGGGGCATGGACACGGCGAGGCATGGACACGGCGAGGCATGGACACGGCGAGGCATGGACACGGCGAGGCATGGACACGGCGAGGCATGGACACGGCGAGGCATGGACACGGCGAGGCATGGACACGGCGAGGCATGGACACAGTGAGGCATGGACATGGACACAGTGAGGCAAAGTGAGGCATGCAGATGGACACCCTAGGCTTATACTCGAGTCAATAAGTTTTCCCAGTTTTTTTGTGGTAAAATTAGGTGCCTCGGCTTATATTCGGGTCGGCTTATACTCCAATATATACAGTATATTTCCAGGGGTTAAGGACATGAAACAAAAAACAAGTACCATAGTGTTCTCTGCTTTTAAATTTAATAAAAAATCCCCCCTAAAAAGTTACACTTACAAGAAATAACAATAAAAACAGCATATATCAAATCAACAGCTCATTCACTGCAGATCTACACTCACGGTGCTTCGCCTGACATCACAGATTCGACTCCTCCCTTCTAAACGAGATTCGACTCCTCCCTTCTAAACGAGATTCGACTCCTCCCTTCTAAACGAGTGTCGGTCTCTCATTGGCCTTCATCAGTACTGATATACTACCATTGGTAAAGTGGATTGATGGTGGTGGACACGAGGAGTGATCTGTCTATGAGTTTTATACTCATCCTTGAGGTGAGCAGGCATTTCAGCAGGTGGTGGTGTGCACTGAATATTGGATCCATTTAAATAGGATTTTACACAGCGGTGACAGTTTTGGAAACCTACATATGAACTGTTTTTTTATTTTTATTTTTCACAAATTGTTTTATTGAATGTCTAATTAGTTGTTTATATAATATTTATAGATACGCAGCGCTGCACTATTTTCACAAAATTAATATTGCAATAGGTGTGGTGTATCACTATAAGTGTTCAGCAGCTGTGTAGACACTTAAGCCCTGTACACACGATCAGATATCCTATGGATTTTCGTCTGATGGATTTGTCCATCAGAAATCCGATGAAACCGTTTTCCATCAGTCTTGCCTACACACCATCAGTCAAAAAACCGACCGTTCCAAACGTGGTGACGTAAAACACTCCGATGAGCTGAGAAAAATGAAATTCAATGCTACTGAGCATGTGTCGACTTGATTCTGAGCACGCTTGGGTTTTTTATCTGATGGATTTCCCCACAGACGATCGGAAATTGCCATCGGTTTTTTATCCATCAGATAATTTTAAAACAAGTTCTATTTTTTAAAACCGATGGAAAAAAAGACTGATGGGTCCAATACACGATCGGTTTGTCTGATGAAAACAATCCATCGGACGGTTTTCATCAGTCAAACTGATCGTGTGTACAGGGCTTCAGAGGGGTATATTTGATTTTTTTTTTTCACGTCATAGGAGTAATTTATTAGCATTGTGGCGCTAATTGTTTTTCTCACAATATGTAATCACTATGATTGGGAAGCAATCCAAGTGGTTTCTGATCAATAATGTCAGACCAGTGCCGTCAGTGGTCACAGAACCTGCAGCCTGCACCGCTGCAGTAAACAGGTTGACTTGAATTCTCCTGCTGCTCCATAGAAGTGACATGCCTGGTACTTTCAGGTAAGAACAGCAGACGACTCATTCTCCTTATTACCAAGTGACAGAACTGGGGACTGCCCAGTAGGGCATCCAATGCTTTTATATGGTAGAAGAGCTTACACAAGGCTTGGTGAACAGAACTGTGGGAAAGGAAGAGTCAAGCAAAAGTTCTACCCCAAGGATGTCGTGTTATCTGAGGATAAAGAAAGATCCTACCCAATTCATACATCTGACTTATCTATGGTTCTACTACCCACCCTCCTATAAAGAGCACGAGGGTCATCATAACATTTTATTTATTTTTTGGACAGAGAAAGAGAATAAAAGAGATGGCTGTCCCAACCAGAAAAGTAAGCGACTCGTTTTGAAATTCAGCATTTATTACTCACCCATGTCGATCACAAGGGGAATTTCCTCTTCAGTTCTGGTGTCTCCGGGGTCTGTGAATAAAGATGAGAGTGAAGCCCCCTGTACTGAGATGTATGAGAGACCCCAGAGAGAGTGTGTGTGTGGGGGGAGACTAATACAATGACATGATGTGAGCCAAAGACAGTTTTTATCATGCGTTTTGCAGGCACATATAAAAAAAATTAAAAAAAAGAAACCCAAAACTCATCTCATCCCGTTTACAATCTTCACAGAGGAATAATGCAAAATATCAGGAGGATATAGAATGAACGCATGCATGACATAAGCGACAGTGGGGTCTTGCAGCTACACAATAATGGTGGGGAACAAAGCAAAGAATTATATATAAGTAAAGTTGACCCTGAGGTGTGGCACGCAATATCAGAGTCAGCATCTCGATCGCTTATCAATACCTCAATTATAGAATTATGTAAAAAAGGGCAATCTCACTCAAAATCAGGAACACCTCATCCCGTTTAATAAAGAGCAAAAAAGAGATGGACATAGGGTATATTGGACCCAGGGACTTTTAAACGGTGTTCAATAAGGAAAATGGAAATACGGTACATAAAAGTATTCAAATTTGATACATATTTATTGAAAAAAAGTAGGAAACAAACAAGCATTTGAATAAAATGACCATCCATACTAAATACATGACAGAGATGCCATACATATAAAGAACTGCCGTGAAGTCACTCAACTAGTTTCGCTCAGATGAGCTTCTTCAGGAGTTTTGTTGACATTAAAGCAGATCATACTGGAATAATATAAATATGCACAAAACAAACAAGATGGATGGATGGCGAGTTAGTTTAATTTAGGACAAAAAAAATGTGATAATAGTTTACATAAAAATAGCATAATGAAAGGTATTAATAAAAAATGCAGAAATAAAACAAACAATGTAACATAACAAACAATGTAACATGACAATCAATTACTTTGAATAATAATCACAATTTGAATTTCCTTTCATTATGCTATTTTTATGTAAACTATTATCACATGTTTTTTGTCCTAAATTAAACTAACTCGCCATCCATCCATCTTGTTTGTTTTGTGCAAATTTATATTATTCCAGTATGATCTGCTTTAATGTCAACAAAACTCCTGAAGAAGCTCATCTGAGCGAAACTAGTCGAGGGACTTCACGGCAGTTCTTCATGTGTATGGCATCTCTGTCATGTATTTAGTATGGATGGTCATTTTATTCAAATGCTTGTTTGTTTCTTACTTTTTTCAATAAATATGTATCAAATTTGAATACTTTATGTATTTCCATTTTCCTTATTGAACACCGTTTAAAAGTCCCTGGGTCCAATATACCCTATGTCCATCTCTTTTTTACCTCAATTATAGAGGCTAATTATAAGGTCTTATTGAGATGGTATATGGTGACGGCCAGGTTGGCCACTTTTGTTCCTGGAGCTTCTTCAAGGTGTTTTAGAGGATGTGGTCTAGTGGGATCCACCTATCGCACATGGTGGACCGGTCCCAAGGTCAGGAGATTTTGGATTAGGGTATATCATTTTATCTATACCCTTACCCAGGTTAACCTGACGAAATCAGCAAAACAAGCATTGTTGGGTGACAGGGTAGTAGAGGCCTCCAAGTCCCAAAGGCGACTTCTCTCATTTATATTTACTTCGGCAAAAATAACTATAGCCAGGAACTGGAGGTCCGCTGCCCTGCCATTCGACCAGCTGAAATACAAACTGCCGTGGCTTATGCTAAACGAGAGGCTAACGGCGTTGGTACAAGATAAGATGAAAATGTTCCACAAAGTATGGGATCCTTGGATTAGATACCTAATGACCGACCCGGGGTACTTCTAGGTAACAGATCACCGGACACGACACCATAGTTCTCCCCCCCTCCTTCACTCTTCCTACTCACGGTTTCACCCCCCCTCTATCTTTTTGTTTTCAATTTTTTTTTATTTACCAGGTTTAATGGGCTATGATGTTTTTTTTTTGTTTTTTTTTTTGTTCTCTTTATTTTATTTACCCTTGGCGAAACATTGCTGTTTTGTGATATCGAGGGAGACACCAGCGTTTCGAGGGGGAACCAGACTCCCCCGAGAGTCGGAAGGGGAGCTTGTACTTCCATGCGGGTGACACAAACATCAGGGCATTGGACTGTGATGGGGCCTCAGGTTATAGACGCAGTGATACTGTACACAGCTTGGAATTCTTCACAGTCCATATCAGGAAGTGAGAACGATCCTTGTATATTACCTGAAGAGGATTTCTCAAAGCCTTTTAAGATATTTAATGTTTGACTCCCTAACCATGTTTTATACTGCGCAATGTAAAGCTGAGAACATCATACCCTGTATTGAAAACTTCAATAAAAAAAAACTATTGAAACATAAAAGTAAAGTTGGTGCACTGACCACAAACATTATTTAGCAATCTTTATACTTAAAGTGGAGTTCCACCCAAAAGTGGAACCCTCACTTATACAGTGGGTACGGAAAAGTAATCAGACCCCCTTAAATTTTTCACTCTGTTATATTACAGCCATTTGCTAAAATCATTTAAGTTCATTTTTTTCCCTCATTAATGTACACACAGCACCCCATATTGACAGAAAAACACAGAATTGTTGACATTTTTGCAGATTTATTAAAAAAGAAAAACTGAAATATCACATGGTCCTAAGTATTCAGACCCTTTGCTGTGACACTCATATATTTAACTCAGGTGCTGTCCGTTTCTTCTGATCATCCTTGAGATGGTTCTACACCTTCATTTGAGTCCAGCTGTGTTTGATTATACAGATTGGACTTGATTAGGAAAGCCACACACCTGTCTATATAAGACCTTACAGCTCACAGTGCATGTCAGAGCAAATGAGAATCATGAGGTCAAAGGAACTGCCTGAAGAGCTCAGAGACAGAATTGTGGCAAGGCACAGATCTGGCCAAGGTTACAAAAAATGTTTTGCTGCACTTAAGGTTCCTAAGAGCACAGTGGCCTCCATGATCCTTAAATGGAAGACGTTTGGGAGGACCAGAACCCTTCCTAGAGCTGGCCGTCCGGCCAAACTGAGCTATCAGGGGAGAAGAGCCTTGGTGAGAGAGGTAAAGAAGAACCCAAAGATCACTGTGGCTGAGCTCCAGAGATGCAGTCGGGAGATGGGAGAAAGTTTTATAAAGTCAACCATCACTGCAGCCCTCCACCAGTCGGGGCTTTATGGCAGAGTGGCCCGACGGAAGCCTCTCCTCAGTGCAAGACACATGAAAGCCCGCATGGAGTTTGCTAAAAAACACCTGAAGGACTCCAAGATGGTGAGAAATAAGATTCTCTGGTTTGATGAGACCAAGAAATAACTTTTTGGCCTTAATTCTAAGCGGTATGTGTGGAGAAAACCAGGCACTGCTCATCACCTGTCCAATACAGTCCCAACAGTGAAGCATGGTGGTGGTTGCAGGATGACTGGTTGCAATCGAGGGAAAGATGAATGCGGCCAGGTACAGGGATATCCTGGATGAAAACCTTCTCCAGAGTGCTCAGGACCTCAGACTGGGCCGAAGGTTTACCTTCCAACAAGACAATGACCCTAAGCACACAGCTAAAATAATGAAGGAGTGGCTTCACAACAACTCCATGACTGTTCTTGAATGGCCCAGCCAGAGCCCTGACTTAAACCCAATTGAGCATCTCTGGAGAGACCTAAAAATGGCCGTCCACCAACGTTTACCATCCAACCTGACAGAACTGGAGAGGATCTGCAAGGAGGAATGGCAGAGGATCCCCAAATCCAGGTGTGAAAAACTTGTTGCATCTTTCCCAAAAAGACTCATCAAAAGGGTGCAAATACTAAATACTGAGCAAAGGGTCTGAATACTTAGGACCATGTGATATTTCAGCTTTTCTTTTTTAATAAATCTGCAAAAATGTCAACAATTCTGTGTTTTTCTGTCAATATGGGGTGCTGTGTGTACATTAATGAGGAAAAAAATGTACTTAAATTATTTTAGCAAATGGCTGCAATATAACAAAGAGTGAAAAATTTAAGGGGGTCTGAATACTTTCCGTACCCACTGTACGTCTCCTCCCCCCCCTCCGGTGCCACATTTGGCACCTTTCAGGGGGGAGAGGGGAACGGAGGGCCTGTTCCCCACTTCCGGAGACAGTCTGCAGCCCGATCTCCCGGATTTTTTTTTCACCCAGGCTGGGCCGGACCGCCTGCCGTCGTTATACGTTGCTACTTTGAAGAGGAATACCATTGTTATGGCAGCAGCTAGCTACCATAACCCCGGTATCCTCTTCTTCAGTGGGCGGTCCGCTTTCAGATAAAAAAAAAAAGGGGTCTCTGCGGCGGATTCGCCACAAAATCACTTTTATCAGCGGTAGGAGAAGGCCCCCCCCTCCCGCCGCGCTCCGGTGCCCTCCGCCGCTTACCCGAGCCATCGGTAGCGGCGGAGGTGTTTGGATCCTCTCCCTGGCTTGGTATGGAGACGAGTGAGGGGAAGATGACCCCCCACCCGTCTCCATACCATTTCAAGGTGGAAGTGACGTCAAAACTTCACTTCCGCCCATAGCTCTTAACCACTTGTCTACCACCCACCCAAATGAAGTTGGGCGGAAGACTCTCTCGTTCTGACCGGACGTCATATGACGTCGCGGCTTTAAAAGCAGCTAGGGGGCGCGCACGTGGCCGCCGGGTACCCTCGATTGCCCAGTAACCGAGCAGGACCGTGGATCTGTGTGTGTAAACACAGAGATCCACGTCCTGTCAGGGAGAGGAGACCGATGGTGTGTCCCTTGTACATAGGGACACAGATCGGTCACCTCCCCCAGTCAGTCCCCTCCCCCCACAGTAAGAATCACTTCCAGGAAATACATTTAACCCCTTCCTCGCCCCCCCTAGTGTTAACCCCTTCCCTGCCAGTCACATTTATACAGTAATCAATGCATTTTTATAGCAGGGATCGCTGTATAAATGTGAATGGTCCCAAAAATGTGTCAAAAGTGTCCGATGTGTCCGCCGCAATATCACAGTCACGATAAAAATCACAGATCGCCGCCATTACTAGTAAAAAAATTAAAAAATGCTATAAATCTATCCCCTATTTTGTATCTGCTATAACTTTTGCGCAAACCAATCAATATACGCTTATTGTGATTTTTTCTTACCAAAAATATGTAGAAGAATACATCGGCCTAAACTGAGGAAATTTTTTAATTTTCTTTTTTTTTTAAATGGATACTTATTATAGCAAAACGTAAAATTTTTTTTTGTTTTTTTCAAACTTGACGCTCTTTTGTTTATAGCGCAAAAAATAAAAACCGCAGAGGTGATCAAATACCACCAAAAGAAAGCTCTATTTGTGGGAAAAAAAGGACGCAAATTTCGTTTGGGTACAGCGTCGCACAACCGCGCAATTGTCATTCAAAGTGTGACAGCGCTGAAAGCTGAAAAATGGCTTGGGCAGGAAGGGGGTTTTAGTGCCCGGCAGGTGGTTCAAGAGACTTTTTTTTTTTTTTTTCAAATTACATTTAAAAAAAAATTTATTACATTTTTGTGTAAATGAGGCTTTTTAACCCCAGATCTCAGATTTAAGAGGTCCTGTCATGTTTTTTTCTATTACAGGGGATGTTTACATTCCTTGTAATAGGAATAAATATGACACATTTTTATTTTTTTTAAAAAGAACAGTGTAAACATAAAAAATAAATTTTTAAACGCCCTGACCCGCTGAGCCCACGTGCCGAAGCGAACGCATACGTGAGCAGCGCCCGCATATGAAAAGGTGTTAAAACCACACATTGTGAGGTATCGCCGCGATCGGTAGAGCGAGTGCAATAATTCTAGCCCTAGACCTCCTCTGTAACTCAAAACATGCAACCTGTAGAATTTTTTAAAAGTCGCCTATGGAGATTTTTAAGGGTAAAAGTTTTTCGCTAATTCCACGAGCGGGCACAATTTTGAAGCATGACATGTTGGGTATCAATTTACGCCGTGTAACATTATCTTTCACAATATAAAAAAAAATTGGGCTAACCACATGCCGACCAGCGCACGCCGATATACATCGGCACAATGGCACGGCTGGGCAAATGGCTGTACAGGTACGTCCCCTTTAAATCGCGGCATTGTCTGCCGGTGTCCCGCGATCGTGTCACGGAGAGGCAGAACGGGGAGAGGCAGAGCAGGGAGAGGCCTATGTAAACAAGGCATTTCCCTGTTCTGCCTAGTGACAGGACAGAGATCTACTGCTCCCTGTCATCGGGAGCAGTGATCACTATCGCGTCACTTGTAGCCCCCCCACAGTAAGAAGCACTCCCTAGGACACACTTAACCCCTTCATCGCCCCCTAGTGTTTAACCCCTTCCCTGCCAGTGTCATTTACACAGTAATCAGTGCATTTTTATAGCTCTGATCACTGTATAAATGACCATGGTCCCAAAAAATGCCATAAACCTATCCCCTATTTTGTAGACGCTATAACTTTTGCGCAAACCAATCAATAAACGCTTATTGCGATTTTTTTTACAAAAAATATGTAGAAGAATACGTATCGGCCTAAACTGAGGAAAATGTTTTAAATATATATTTTTTGGGGATATTTATTATTAAAAAAAAGAAAAAGTAACAAATATTGTATTTTTTTCAAAATTGTCGGTCTTTTTTTGTTTATAGCGCAAAAAATAAAAACCGCAGAGGTGAGCAAATACCACCAAAAGAAAGCTCTATTTGTAGGGGGGGGGGGGGGGGGAGGGACGTCAATTTTGTTTAGGTGCAACGTCACGCAATTGTCAGTTAAAGCGACGCAGTGCCGAATCGCAAACCACTTTGACCTCCGGAAGATTTTACCCCGCTTCATGACCAGGGCATTTTTTGCTATTCGGCACTGCGCTACTTTAGCTGGCAATTGCTCGGTCATGTAACGCTGTACACAAGTTACATTTTGTATCATTCTTTTCACACAAATAGAGCTGTCTTTTGGTCGTGTTTAATCACCACTGGGTTTTTTATTTTTTATTATATAAACGAAAAAAATATCGAAAATGTTGAAAATTTATTTTTATTTTTTTTACTTCCGGTTATAAAAACATATCAAATGAAATCAAATTTCTTCATAAATTTAGGCCAAAATTTATTCTGCTACATGTCTTTGGTAAAAAAATAAAAATAAAAAAAATATTGTTTTTGGGAACACTAGTACCGTGTTTCCCCCGAAAATAAGACCTACCCCGAAAAGAAGACCTACCCTGAAAATAAGACCTAGCGTTATTTTCCAGGAGGGCTGCAATATAAGCCCTACCCCGAGAATAAGCCCTAGATTAAAATGTTTGTAACATCCTATAATCCACTCTATTACAGTAGTATATAATGTACAATGTGTGTGTTTCTGTAATATGATTGCGGGGAAGAGAGCTCCGGCGGGTCACAGAAGAGCAGAGCGGCGCTATGACGAAGGCATTTGGCACAATTATATTACAGAAACACACACATTGTACATTATATAATACTGTAATAGAGTGGATTATATTATAGGATGTTACAAGCATTTTAACTCAGTTCACACTGGGGATTCCTGTCAGGCAGGGAGAGAGAGGGGGAAAGAAGACAGCACATTACATGATAAGACCTACTCCTAAAATAAGCCCTACTTTGTCTTTTGTTGCCAAAATTAATATAAGACCCGGGGCTTATTTTCGGGGAAACACGGTATAGTCCTGATGGTGATCAAGATACGGATCTGTACAGACACTATACTGGTAATGGCAGTGATCAGCGACTTATAGTGTGACTGTGATAGTGTGACGGACAATCTGGTGCTAAAAGACACTGGCCTTGGAGGGATACTGACTAAGATGTCGCTAGTGACACTAATACAGTGATAAGTGATAATACTGTACTAATGACACTGGCTGGGAAAGGGTAATCAAGGGGTTACCTGTGTGCCTAACATGTGTAATATGTGCTGCTTTTACTAACGGATCTGTCTGCTATGTTCTGCCGGAACGCAGCGTTGATTTCAGGGAGAAGAAACAGTCAGATCGCTGTCTGTGTGCAGAGTTCTGCGTGTTTGTCAACACAGAACACTGTGCTGTGATTGGCCACAGCCGATCAGCAGGTTTCAGGCGTAAATCTTTGGCTGAAATCTGCTTACAAACCTGTGCTGTGTCCTATCACAGCACGGGTTAGCAGGGGGGGCACGCATGCGCGCTCCCAAACCCGGAGATTTGGTGGCGGCTTATGGGTATGTTGCCTAGCCTGGTAGTGCCGCCCATCCGCAGTCAATGTACTGTGGGCGGATGGCAAGCAGTTAACCGCTTGCCGACTGCCTCATGCACATTTACGTCGGCAGAATGGCACGGGCAGGCAAAGCAACGTATATATATACGTTGCTTTGAACTTGCCATCTAGCGGGCGGGCGCGCGCCGCGGTCTCTGTGACCGTGCCCACGGGACCCGCGGACTCGATGTCCGCCGGTGTCTCGCGAACGGGTCACTGAACGGCAGAACCGGGGGGATGCCTTTGTAAACAAGGCATCTCCCTGTTCTGCCTAGTGACACAACACTGATCGTCTGCTCCCTCTCATCGGGAGCAGTGATCAGTGACGTGTCACAGTAAGCCCCGCCCCCTAACAGTTAGAATCACTCCCTAGGACACACTTAACCCCTTCCTCGCCCCCTAGTGGTTAACCCTTTCACTGCCAGTCACATTTATACAGTAATCAGTGCATTTTATAGCACTGATCGCTGTATAAATGTAAATGGTCCTAAAATAGCGTCAAAAGTGTCCGATGTGTCCGCCATAATGTCGCAGTCACGATAAAAATCGCAGATCGCTGCCATAACTAATAAAAAAATAAATGTAATAATAAAAAAGCCATAAAACTACCCCCGATTTTGTAGACGCTATAACTTTTGCGCAAACAAAAAAAAAATCGCAATAAGCGTCTATTGATTGACCAAAAATATGTAGAAGAATACGTATCGGCCTAAACTGAGAAAAAAATTTGCTTTTTTTAAAAAAAAAATTGGGGATATTTACTATAGTAAAAAGTACAAAATATTGCTTTTTTCGAAATTGTCGCTCTATTTTTGCTTATAGCGCAAAAAATAAAAACCGCAGAGGTGATCAAATACCACCAAAAGAAATCTCTATTTGTGGGAAAAAAATCAATTTTGTTTGGAAAACAACGTCGCACGACCGCCCAATTGTCAGTTAAAGTGACGCAGTGCCGAATCGCAAAAAGTGGCCTGGTCATTTGGCAGCCAAATGGTCCGGGGCTGAAGTGGTTAATATCATAACTTATTCCACGCCAACATGGCTATAAATATCCAGACACATATTCCTGTAGACAGGCTTAAGGCTACCACCAAAACATGCTTCCGGAAGTCAATTCCTTACACACCAGCTAGTCTTCATCTGCAAGGCTGCTGCTGGTTTCCACCACGTGCGACAGCGCCAGACTTTGGATCCCCTATCCACTGCAGGCCACAGAGGGCAGTAGGGCTCCCAGGTCAACTTCTGTGACCAGTAGCCATGAGCATCTTTCGATTTTTGACTTTGTTTGTCCCCTACCATTATATTAATAGCATCTATGGGCAACAAGCTGTACAAAAAAATTGAATAAAATACATGCAATAGATGCTTTTCTGCATGCAATTGAAAGAGGATCTGTTCTTTTTTTTTTTTCTTTATTACAGTTGTGCCCCCTATGTGTAAGTGCTTTCTAACCCTAGCTATGAGGTCATACCTACCCCCCTCTTGCCTCAGCTAATATGACAGAGCAAAGGAGACAGCTAATTGATAGTTACAGGTGTCTCAGCTATAAACACTTTCCTGGGGGGCATGACCAAGATGGCGACCAGGACAGACGTCTAGGTGCAGAGCTCCGCAGCCACGGGGTGCATTAATCCGATTTATCTATCCTGAGCACCTTTAATCCTGTCAGTGAGCCTACTACTCTGCTTCGGCAGAGGATGACAAGACGGAGGTACCAATCCGGACTCAAGACACCTAAATCTACGCCCATTAAGCCCGCCGGAGGTACCACACACGTGTCTGAGGCCTGGAGCATGGCGTCGCAGGCCTACACCGCTGTCCCGGATGCGGCTCCGGCCCTCACAGCGCAGGCTAACTTTGATGCACTGATGCAAGCGATCACGGGATGCCAGGCTACCCTTACCTCCAAGATCGACTCCCTGCAGCTGGAGATGAGCCTCATGCGGAAGGACTCTGACAAGCTCCGCGGCCGGGAAGATGAGGTGGAACGCCGGGCGGGCGACACGGTCAGGGATCACTCGGCCACCCTGCACACGGTACAACTGCGGCTGAAACACCTTGAATCCCGTGCGGAGGATGCCGAGAATCGCAATCGGCGCAATAATCTCCGGATTGTCGGTCTGCCGGAGGGTAAAGAAGGACCGGACACCACGGCCTATACGGAGCGCCTCCTCCGCGCCCTCTTCCCGCAAGCAGCCTTCTCGCCTCAGTTTGTAGTGGAAAGGGCTCACAGAATGCCACCTACTCGTGGGCCTCTGGGGACTCCTCCCCGTACCTTTATTTCTAAGCTGCTAAATTTTTGGGACCGCGACCTGATCCTTAGAGAAGCCAGGAAGATGGATGCCATCCGACATGAAGAGGCACGGGTGATGTTCTTCCCAGACTTCTCCGTGGACACACAGAGGTGTCGCAAATCCTTTGATGCTGTCAAGCAGTCCCTACGTTCCTGCAACATAAAGTACAGCATGCTCTTTCCTACCCGCCTGAGAGTAGTTGACGGGGAGTCGATCCGCTTCTTTACTTCGCCAGAGGAGGCTGCTCAATGGGTGAATACCTTGCCTCAAGCCTGATTTCCTGTTCATGGGCTTCTGTAAGGATGGCGTGTGAGTACTATTTTAAGGGGTCCCTCCTCACTGTTTCTTCCCCTTGTTATGTCCTGGGATGGGCTATCAACCCTGTTGGGGTGTCCATGAGAGACTGCTCCGGTCTATGCTTGGGGAATGGCTGCTGCAGGGGAGAGGACCGTTGGGGAACTTGGGAGGGCTGAACTCTCCGATCCTTGGGAGGTGTCATGTCCCCCGTACACTCCAGGACCTAGCTGTTACTGCTGCAATGCCTGTCATTCCCCCCCTGTTCGCTTACCGATGGAATGCCCTCCCCCTTATGGAACTGTTTCCCCCATTGAATCCCCTGATTTCTTCTGCAGATAGACTACCTGCAGGTTGTACGGATAGGAGCTCATGTCATCCTGGGTCTGGGAATGCTGTTTGTGGACAATGACTGACTCAACGGGTGCCTTCTGGGGCCCGCCTATGCACATGGAGTTGTCCCTTATGAGGGGGAGTCCGGAAGGCTGCATGGTTCACTATTGACTGACTCACTCATGCCTAAGTTTGTGCCCCCGACACTGGTCGGGTGAACTTGTTTCTATACGCTATGCCCCAATGGCAACATCTCTGCCAAATACCTCAGTGCCTTGTGCCTGGGCTGTACTCGCCTACTTGTCTGTTGATCATGACCCTCTGTGGTTGTTAACCATGTTTGTTATAGGGATGCAAATGCATCACGGTTGGGGTGGTTGCATGGGGTGGGGGGGGGGGTTGGGGCTTTTATGTTACTGCTGTTTTTGTTTTTTGTGTTAGTTGTTCAGGTAAATAATGAAGGAATGTTTACATTTTCTCTGGAACGGGACTTGTGTGTGGGAGGGTGGACACTGTTTAATCCTTCTGGGGGCCATACCCCACCGATGACCCTCATTTGGGTCTCGGCTGGGGGGTTGGGCTCCCCATGTTATGTTTCATCCCACTGACATGGCTCCATTGACACTAATATCGTGGAATGTCAGGGGGATGAACTCTCCTATTAAGAGGACCCTGGTTTTCAAATTTCTTAAGGATTACAACCCAGATATTTGCCTATTCCAGGAGACCCATTTGGTAGGGGGTAGAGTCCTTGGTCTCAGGAAGCCATGGGTGGGGCATTATTACCACTCTACACACACCTCCCGGGCCAGGGGGGTTAGCATACTCATACGCAAGTCCCTACCGTTTGTTTTACTTGACTTGAAATTAGACCCTGAAGGCAGATTACGTGGTATTATATGCAATAGTTGACAGTCTCCCTATGGTGCTGGTGGGCCTGTATATCCCTCCCCCTGCCACGGTTGGACTCCTCACCAGGATAGCACAGCTGGTGGCTGAATTTCTGACAGCTGCGGTTGTCTTGGCTGGGGATTTCAACATGGTCCCCTGTCCGAATTTGGACAAACTGGCTCTAGCTTTAGATTCTCCCCTTTTTTCGCTGGGCCTCAATGTTGGGTCTTACTGATGTGTGGCGATGGAAGCACCCTAGTACTAGGGGCTATACATGCAATTCTGCCACGTATTTGGCAATGATCTATTGATCAAATTGATCTGATCTATGTTAGCGGCCCGGTCCTGGCCAGGGTGAGGGAGGTGACTGCCCTTCCTAGAGGTATCTCGGACCATGCATCTGTTCTCCTGCAGCTCCAGACAACTACAACTCCGGCTAATTGCCTCTGGAGGCTTTCCAGGTACTGGGTTACGGATGAACGGGTTGAACCACAGGTAGATTCGGCCATAGTGTCATTTTGATCCTCTGACCCCCCCACACACGTAAATCCCCCACTAGTTTGGGAGTGTTTTAAAACTCATATTAGGGGGCAATACCAGAATGTCATTGGCTCGGCCCGCAAGTCCTCCCGAGACTCTTTGCTACGGGCGGAATCTTACGCCCAAGCACAAGAGGCTAGGTATGCGGAAACCGGGGGGAGAGCCACCGGTTGGCCCTCTCTGCAGCGCTTCGAGAGGTTCAGTTACTTAGGATTTCGGCTGCACAAAAACAACTGCTATATAAGTCCCAGAGGATCTTTGAGCAGGGAGAGAGGACCGGACGCATGCTGGCTTGGCTCTCTAGAGAGCAGTCGGTATCCACTCCGGTGACTAATATTAGGGACGTGGCGGGGAGCCTGCTGACGGATACGACTGAGATTAACTCGTGTTTTGCCTCCTACTATGCTGATCTTTATTCCTCCAAGGCCGACTACTGTATAGCTGAACTCCGGTCCTACCTTTACTCGGTTGACCTCCCCATGCTCACGGCGGAGGTCCGGTCGAGCCTGGATGCCCCGTTTACTCTGAAAGAGATTCGGAAGGCTGTGGCATCTATGCAGACAGGGAAAACCCCGGGTGAGGACAGCCTCCCAGCCAAATTTTTCAAGACACATAGCGAATTATTAACCCCTGCGCTGAGGGAGGTCCTCCAGACCTCGATCGGAGACTCCCAGTTGCCGCCCTCGATGCTGAGAGCGATTATTGTGGTTATCCCTAAACCGGCGAAGGACCCCAAGCTCTGTTCCTCGTACAGGCCTATCTCCCTGCTTAATGTCGATGCCAAGATCCTTACCAAGATCCTGGCTACTCGACTTAATGGATTGATACTGTCCCTGGTGCCCGGAGATCAGACAGGCTTTATGCCTGGGAAAGGTACAGATATCAATTTGAGACGGCTATTTACAGTGATAGATCGGGTGGATGGGGGGGAGGGGGCAGAGGTGATTGCCTCCCTGGATGCTGAAAAAGCCTTTGACTCGGTGGAGTGGGAATACCTGTGGGCAGTGCTGCATAAGTTTGGGTTCGGACCAGTCTTTATATCATGGATACAGCTTGTCCGACGGCTAGGGTCCGTACCGGTGGTATTCTGTCTGCGGCCTTCCCGCTCCGCCGGGGCACTAGACAGGGATGCCCCCTTTCTCCCACCCTCTTCGCCCTGGCCATTGAGCCGTTGGCTGCGTTGATACGTTCTTCCGATAGGGTGTCTGGCATCCAGGTGGAAAAGATCTCCATGTACGCAGATGACACCCTCCTGTATCTGGGTGACCCTCATGCTTCCTTGGCTGCGGCCCTTGAGATTTTCGAGCGGTTTGGCAGGTTCTCGGGCATTAAAATAAATTGGGAAAAATCTGTGCTCTTTCCTTTACGCCCGATGGCCCCTCCTCCTAACTTACCGGCCCCCCTTCACTGGGTCGACATATTTAAGTATCTGGGTATCTATGTTCAGAGACACCTGCCGGACTACTTGGAAGCCAATGTTCGCCCGATTTTGCAAAATTTTACCCACAAATGCAATACTTGGAAGAACTTGCCGCTGACTCCGGTAGGTATGATTAATTTAATAAAGATGTCCTTCCACCCTAAATTCCTTTACGCATTTAGGCACACCCCCGTTAGCATACCCAATTCCTTTTTTACTAAACTGGATCAGATGATTGGAATATTTGTGTGGCAAGGTACGGTCCCCAGTAGGGGTGTGGAATTTAATCGGCGCCTACGTGTGGTGTTAGGTTCTGAATTGCTGGGACTTGTAGTGCCTATCCTGAGCTACGTGTGGTGTTAGGTTCTGCATTGCTGGGCTCAGGATAGGCACTACAAGTCCCAGCAATGCAGAACCTAACACCACACGTAGCTCAGGATAGGCACTACAAGTCCCAGCAATGTAGAACCTAACACCACAGGTAGCTCAGCATGGTTGGTAAAAAATGATACTAGGTAACAAGGGAAGTATTAGTGTTGGAACGCATAGCCCAGTGTTTGTGTTGTCTGTAATGTCACTTCCGTGTCATTATCTGATGGTTTCGCTGAACTGTATTGCCGAAAATCCTTTGGAACGCACGGCGCAAGTGTTTGGAACGCTTCGCGCATGCGCAGTGCAAAATTTCTGCCCGCAACGTCACTTCCGCAGCATTCTGTGATAGGGAGCAAAATATGAATGTACAGGGCTGAGGGGGCGGAGCTCCGATAGTAGCCGAGAGACAGGGGGGAACAGAATCCGGCGGGAGGGACTATTCTCGGCACAACAGGTATTCTTTTTTTATACTTACCTGTTGATCTCCTGTAGCATGTCTGCAGTCTGACCATTTCCTGTAGCATGTCCGCAGTCTGACCATCTCCTGTAGCATGTCTGCAGTCACTGACCATCTCCTGTAGCATGTCCGCAGTCACTGACCATCTCCTGTAGCATGTCCGCAGTCACTGACCATCTCCTGTAGCATGTCCGCAGTCACTGACCATCTCCTGTAGCATGTCCCCAGTCACTGACCATCTCCTGTAGCATGTCCGCAGTCACTGACCATCTCCTGTAGCATGTCCGCAGTCACTGACCATCTCCTGTAGCATGTCCGCAGTCACTGACCATCTCCTGTAGCATGTCCGCAGTCACTGACCATCTCCTGTAGCATGTCCGCAGTCACTGACCATCTCCTGTAGCATGTCCGCAGTCACTGACCATCTCCTGTAGCATGTCCGCAGTCACTGACCATCTCCTGTAGCATGTCCGCAGTCACTGACCATCTCCTGTAGCATGTCCGCAGTCACTGACCATCTCCTGTAGCATGTCCGCAGTCACTGACCATCTCCTGTAGCATGTCCGCAGTCACTGACCATCTCCTGTAGCATGTCCGCAGTCACTGACCATCTCCTGTAGCATGTCCGCAGTCACTGACCATCTCCTGTAGCATGTCCGCAGTCTGACCATCTCCTGTAGCATGTCCGCAGTCGCTGATCATCTGTAGCATTTCTGCAGTCTCTGATCATCTCCTGTACTAGGTCTGCACTCTCTGACCATCTCCTGTACTATGTACAAGTTGTTGTCTGCTTTGTTTAGATTTTGCTACATGCAGGGAGTGTTGTCTTTTTTTTAAAAGAACAGATAGAATAAAAAAAATGGAGTTCTCCTGACTGCTTAAATTTTTTTGGTGAAAACCATGCGCACTTGCGCTGTAATCGTGATGCATTAGTGATATCGAATCGAATCGTTGACCTGATAATCGTAATCGAATCGAATCGTGAGGCCAGTGAAGATGCGCACCTCTAGTCCCCAGAGTGGCTAGATCCACGCCCCAGCTCCCATTGTCAGGAGGGGGCCTGGCACTACCCAACTTTAAGAAATACTACTGGGCGGCGGTCCTGGTTTCAGTGAGGTGGTGGTTCATGCAGGACCGATCCAACCCCGCGGTGAATCTTGAGGCGGCAATACTGGGCTCATACGATGAACTTAGCAATTTAGTGTACCGAGGACCTCGTTCTAGTATACATATTACCACCCCTATGAGAGCAACCCTTGGAGTGTGGAGACGAGTTTCGGGGTCCCTGGTGAAGCCCCGGACCTATTCTCCCTATACTACTCTTTGGGGAAACCCGGAGCTGCCCCATTTGCAGTCTGTGCTGGACCCGCAGGTGTGGGCCAGGTACGAGGTAAAGACCCTCCGAGATGTTATGCCTGGGGGCCGTCTCCTCTCCTTCCGGGACCTGAAGGACAAATATTCACTCCCCTCATGGATGTATTTTAGATTTATGCAGCTTCGACATGCACTCAGAGCTCAGTTCCCGGAGCCGATCACCTTAGCCCCACACTCGGTTGAGCGTCTTCTCGCGACATAGAACGTTGTCCTCCATATACTTTAGAATCACCGTTGCTCGCGGCACCGGAGCTAACAGGGCATTCAATGCCTGGCAAAGAGATCTACCAAACCCGACAGAGGAAGATTGGTCTGAGGGTCTGCAGCAGTACATCCCCCTTATGATAGCAGCCAAGGATCGATTCGTTCAGATCAAGTTTCTTCACAGGGTGTACTATACGCCACAACGGCTGTCAGTCATCTATCGCCTGGCTGACGATCGGTGTTCGCGCTGTGGGGAGGGTGTAGGTAACTTTATACATATGCTCTGGAGTTGCTCCCGGCTACAGACGTTTTGGCAGGAGGTGGCCGCTGACATTAGATTACTTAGTGGTGTTTCCATCGGACTCGACCCCCTGATCCTTCTCCTGGGTATAACGGACAATCTGCCTACTAACACACATACAAAACTTTTAACTTTTTACTGTGCGTATTACGCCAGGAAAACTATTCCGATTAATTGGAAAATGCCTGAGCCACCCCGGATCTCGGCATGGAAAAAAAATGGTGAATGATACGCTCCCGTTGTACAAGCTGACGTACATGGGTCGCAATTGTCCTAAAAAGTTTCTGAAAATATGGTCGAGATTGGTTGAGGCCAGACACCTCACGGTGTAGATTGTGGATTGAGGTCATGACACTGGTTCCTCTCCTCCCTCCCCCCCTCCCCCCCTAGGTATATACTAATTGCTATTACATTTCAACCCCCCTCCACACTGGGTAGGTGGATGGGTAGTCCTGATAACTATGTGCATACGAGCCCTAAGTCTAGATTTAACATCACTGTTATGTTACCTGAAATGTTTGATGATATACCTCCTGGTTACATGCTGACCTAGTTGTTCTGTGTTAGATGACACATTCTATTCCTGTGTATTGTCTACAGTTCTTTACATGTATAATGGTATTTTTTCTTCTAATAAAAACTCCTTCTGATAAACACTATCCTGAGACAAGCAATGGCAAGAAGAATGCAGAGGCTGACATGTTCCCCTTCCCTCTGCATTCCTCTTGCCATTGCTTGTCTCAGGAAAGTGCTCACAGCTGAGATAAGCTTTAGCTATGAGTCAGCCGTGTTCTTATTAGCTTTGTCATATCAGCTGCAGCAGAAGGAGGGGGGGGGGGGGGCAGTTCAGATCTCATAAATAGGGTTAGAAAGCACTAAGCAACATGGGACAAAGTACTACATGTTATTAGCTCCTATATGGGACACAACTCTAAAATAACATTATAATGATAGATCTTCTTAAAGTGTCACAGAAGTAAAAGAGAAGCGTTTTTTATTTTAGGTTTTTTTACTGCATATAGTGTTTATTACTCACCCATGCTAATCTCTACAGGAACTTCCTCCTCTTTAATTACTACAAGTCCTTTCTCTTCCTCCTCAACTTGATCGTCTGTCTGAGTGTCTCTGGTGTCTGTGAATAAAGATGAGAGTAAAACCCCCAATGTTGAGATGTATGAGAGACCCCAGAGTGTGTGTGTGGCAACCCGCAGCTCAGCTGATCCCCCACTCAGTAGGAACCCCCAGCTCGGCTGATCCCTCACTCAGTAGGAACCCCCAGCTCGGCTGATCCCTCACTCAGTAGGAACCCCCAGCTCGGCTGATCCCTCACTCAGTAGGAACCCCCAGCTCGGCTGATCCCTCACTCAGTAGGAACCCCCAGCTCGGCTGATCCCTCACTCAGTAGGAACCCCCAGCTCGGCTGATCCCTCACTCAGTAGGAACCCCCAGCCCGGCTGATCCTCTGGTTTTTGATCATCCTGGTCACGTCTCTTGGCTGGTAACACACAATGACATGATGTGAGGAGGAGAGACGGAGTCTAATAGAGGCTGATGGCTCCTGACTCCCCCACTGGGCACATACTGTCTCCCCATTACTGTCTACTGACAGAGGAGGGGGGAGAAGAAGAGATTGTTGTAGCGACTGAACAAGGAGAATCTAGGACTCTTTTCTGGACCTAGTCTCGGTTCACACATCAGCGGTGCAAAAGAAGTGTGATTCAGTGGTGTGGTTTGACGTGCTATTCAGCAATGCAGTTTCAATGCGAGTTTCAAAAGCTCTTTAATCTCTCTTTGTGGAAAATCGAATCGCACCGTGCCAAATTCGCACAGGACCCTTTTCTAAAGTCGCAGGTTGTGAATCACCCGCATACATTTGAACACCCTAATAGGAATACATTCTATTTCACTTGCCATGCAAATTCGCATTGTGAAATTGCAATGCAAAATGCACAAGTGTGAACCGGAACTTAGTGTTTATTACTCACCTGTGGTGATCTCTGGAGGGATTTCCTCCTCCTTACATGAATCATCACCACCCGAAAATGGCTCATCTGCTTCCAACTTAATCTTCACATGTTCTTCCTCCTCCTCAGCTTCTGAATTCTCCCCAGTTTCTCTTGGGTCTGTGAATAGAGATGAGAGTGAAGCCCCCTGTACTGAGATGTATGAGAGACCCCAGAGTGTGTGGGGGGGGGGAGACTGGTCCCGTCTCTTGGCTGGTAACACACAATGACATGATGTGAGGAGGAGATCCGGAGTCTAATAGAGGCTGATGGCTCCTGACTCTCCCACTGGGCACATACTGTCTCCCCATTACTGTCTACTGACAGAGGAGGGGGGAGAAGAAGAGATTGTTGTAGTGACTGAACAAGGAGAATCTGGGATTATTACTCACCAGTGCCAACCTCTGGAGGAATTTCCTCCTTTTTAACTTTTACATTTGTCACTTCCTCCTTGACTTTGACATTTCTGTGGGAGGTTCTTGAGTCTTTGGATAAAGATAAGAGTGAAGCCCCTGGTACTGAGATGTATGAAGGACCCCAGAGGGTATGTCTGGATGGGGACTGACTACGTCTCTTGGCTGGTAACATGCAATTAAAAGCTGTGAAGAGCTTGTGCTTAACAGGATCTGGTGGCTCCTGACTCCCCCACCGGGCACAACCTGATTCTTTATCACCTTCTAGTGACAGAGAAGTGAGGGGGGAGAAGAGATTCTGTTAGTAACTGCACAAGGAAAATCTGGGACTCTTTTCTGCATTTGGTCTTTATTTACTCTTTACTCACCTGTGCTAATCTCTGGAGGAATTTGATGCTTTTTAAACAGTTTATCACCTCCCACATAAGTCTCTTTTGCTTCCTCTTCAAACTTGATATGTTCTTTGTATTCCGCCTTAGGTTTGACGTCTCTTATAGTCTCTCTTGTGTCTTCGGGGTCTGTGAATAAAGATGAGAGTGAAGCCCCCTGTACTGAGATGTATGAGAGACCCCTGAGAGTGTGTGGGGGGGAGACTGGTCCCGTCTTTTGGCTGGTAACACACAATGACATGATGTGAGGAGGAGAGCCGGAGTCTAATAGAGGCTGATGTCTCCTGACTCCCCCACTGGGCACATACTGTCTCCCCGTCTCCCCATTACTGTCTACTGACAGAGGAGGGGGGAGAAGAAGAGATTGTTGTAGTGACTGAACAAGGAGAATCTGGGACTCTTCTCTGGATTGAGACTGCGTTCACACCAGGGGCGGATCCAGAGTCTTTTCTCGGGAGGGGCACTGGCAAAAAAAAATTTTTTTGTGGGAAATTTATCGGGGAAATGGTTGGTGTCGGCGCTTCAATCATCCCGGCACCATGGTTGTTATGGTGTTAGGATGATTGAAGTGCATTATTTCTATTATTACATTGTAATATGAAATTAAATAGTTCAATGCAGAATCAGTGGGAGCCCCGAGTGTTTCACTTGCCACCGTCGCCTGCAATTAGTGGGAGCCCTGAGCGTGTCACTTGCCACACGTTGCGGATTGTCACTTGCCACATCACCTGCCACACCTTGTGGATTGTCACTTGCCACGTCACCTGCCACACCTTGCTGATTGTCACTTGCCTGCCACCAGATGCAGATTGTCACTTGCCACGTCACCTGACACAATTTGCGGATTGTCACTTGCCACGTCGCCTGCCACACCTTGCGGATTGTCACTTACTTGTCTGCTAAGGTGTAGTTTTGGTTGTCTCTTGCTGTGTCCCAGACTCCCAGAGTCAGGCAGCAGAGAGATAATGTAATCTCTCTGCTGCCTGCACAGTGAGGGCGGAAGTCACTGCAGGAATACAGGGCAGGCAGGGGCGGTGAGAGATGATCTCATCTCTCTGCTCCCCCGCTCCCGGCTAGCTGATTGGCCAGCTGCCACACTGAGCCTGCTCTCTCACTCTCACCTGCGCTGCCAACACACTGAGCAGCACGGTCTGCCCACGAAGCGTGCCGCCCCCCGACAACAAACCGTGCCGCAAGCGGAGCCGCCCGCTTTCTTACCTGTCTGTGGAGCCGCACGCTATCGCACCTGCCCGCAGAGCGGCCTGACGTGACTCACTGACGTCACTCGTTGCTAGAAGCCAAGCGGCCCAGGCGTTAGCAACGAGTGCAGGGAAGAGGCTCCACCCACCTCCTCCTCCGCTCCTGGTATCGTGTCAGTGTCCTAGGCTTATACTTGCCTCACTTTGCCTCACTGTGCCCATGCCTCACTGTGCCCATGACTAGACTGATGTTTAACAAGTCTATGGAAGGAGTGCCCGGCTTTGAAAAATTGGTTCTCCCCGGCCGTAGGTCTCCCAGACACCAAACTTTTCAAACTTATAGAGGAGACATGGGGCAACATGTGTGCTAAGTTTGGGGTCCAGAGAACCTACGACCGGCCGGTACCGGGTCCGCAAAATCACTGGAGAAATGACCGTTTAACATTGGAGTCTATGGAAGGGGTGCCCGGTTTTAAAAAATCAGTGCTTCCTGGCCGTAGGTCCCCCAGACTACATGTGTGCCAAGTTTGGGGTCCAGGGGACCTACGGCCGGCCGGTACCGGTTCCCCAAAGTTCGGGAGATCAGGCGCAAAAAAAAAAAACAGAGCAAGCAAGTGAGTGTGACAGATGGTCTCGGGGGGGGGGGGCAATTGCCCTGTTGCCCCCCACCTGGATCCGCCCCTAGTTCACACCTGAGGGACGCAACGCGTTTGGCACCAAAGTAGCTTATTTGTCTTTTTTGGCACCGATTCAAGTGCGTTTTTGCAGGTTTTTTTGTTTGGGGTGCCTTTAAAAAATAAGAGATTGTTGTAGTGACTGAACAAGGAGAATCTGGGACTCTTCTCTGGATTTACTGTTTATTACTCACCTGTGCTGATCTCTGGAATTATTTCCTCCTCCTTGCACGGCTCATCACCTCTCACATTCCCCTTTTCTGCTTCCTCTTTCACTTGGACACCAATAAGCTCTTCACCCTAAATAGGACAAACATAAACATGTGGCATTGTATTAAATAAAATAATTGAACTATATTACTAAACAAGAAGCCTCTCAGTCCAATTTACCTGATCATGGCAAAGGATTCTGTAATGTACACGTGTGAAATCCCGGGAATACAGAGGACGGGGACATCTCTCTGGGGGATTTCTGTTACTGGATCCATCTGTAGGAAACACACACTGACTGAATACATTGTTTCTATGTCTTTATATCAGAAGATGTGTGTATCTAGAGGGATCCTCAATACTCTTCTCTCCTTTACAAGAAATGAAAGTCTCCTCTTACCCGGTGATGTGAGGGGAGGCCGGTTCTCCATCATGATTTCCCTTTAGAGATCCTTGTGTCCTTCTATATACTCCCACACTTCTTAATGACCGGGTCTGTAGTTGATAAAAAGGCTGGGTTGTAAAGCTCACATTAAGTTCCATCAAATAATTTACTGAACACAGACCTATCTTCATAATATAAAGAGAGAAGATAACTGGAGGATTCTTACAGATGCTCAGCGTAACATTCTCAGGTCTCATGTTCCACCTTCTTCTTTCCTCTCCTGCTTCACAAGGTCTAGCCCATAAGAGGATGTGCAGCAAAAATCTGTGGTGTTGTGGACGAGTTCCCCTTTCTCACAGTAGGATCCCAAACCCATAGTGATACAAGGCACCCCCCAGGTCAACACTTCCAGGGGATGCTTAACACTGCAGGCTCTTTGCCTTCCCAGCCCCTGGCCAGACAACCAGGAGGCACTGGGCCTTTGGATACCTCCACACCACACCAAAGAAATACTCACCACCCCACCTTACCCAGTGGGTGTGTAATTTGGTTTCTTTCCAATGACAGCCCTCAGGACCTCCATCGTACCAACAGAAATGCTATACAACCAGCCATTTCAGCCAGAAGACAAGAATAATGGTGGAGCACCGCTATTAGACGGTGATAAGAACATACCCCAATCCATAGCTTCGCTCAAGACTTGCTCCTCTTATCATACAGAGACAATCCAGGTGCTGGCTACTATAGCAAACAGGAACGAACAAGTCTTCTGGACTGCAGCACTCCAAAAAAATCAAAGCCTTTATTTTAAAATAAGAAATCCAAAATACATGCTGTACATCACGGCACATGGGTCAAAAAAATTCAGCTAACATGTTTCACACTATGCTAGTGCTTATTCATTGAGCTATGAATAAGCACTAGCATTTTGGAGTGCTGCAGTCCAGAAGACTTGTTCGTTCCTGTTTGCTGTCAATAGCATTGCTTGCACCCTCGGCTGCTGGGAGGAGATGATTTGAAGGATTCCCACACCTGAGCAGCTCCCTTTCTCCTGTCTCTCACAAATTTCTGGATTTTGCTTCTGCTGGCTACTATAGCCTGTTCCCATCACAGATATGAGAAGAAAAAAAAAAAAATCAGCTGCACTCCAAACTTAGCCCCTCCTGCTGTATTTATTGATTGTCAAGAAATGACATTATACCACATGTCTCCACCCAAAAACTAACTTTCATTCCCCTATCCCAGTGTTTCTCAACTCCGGTCCTCAAGGTGCCCCAACAGGTCATGTTTTCAAGATTTCCCTCAGATAAAAAGGCTGTGTAATTACTAGGGCAGTGAAACTGATCAAATCACCTGTGCAAAATAATGGAAAGCCTGAAAACATGACTTGTTGGGGCACCTTGAGGACTGGAGTTGAGAAACACTGCCCTATCCCATACCTCTCCACCCAAAAACCAACCTTCCTTCCCCTTTACCACACGTCCCCACCAGAAAACCAACCTGCGTTCCCCTTTACCACACGTCTCCACCTGAAAGCCAACCTTCCTTCCCCTTTACCACACGTCTCCACCCGAAAACCAACCTTCCTTCCCCTTTACCACACGTCTCCACCCGAAAACCAACCTTCCTTTACCACACGTCTCCACCCGAAAACCAACCTTCCTTCCCCTTTAACACACGTCTCCACCCGAAAGCCAACCTTCCTTTAACACACGTCTCCAACCGAAAGCCAACCTTCCTTCCCCTTTAACACACGTCTCCACCCGAAAGCCAACCTTCCTTCCCCTTTAACACACATCTCCACCCGAAAGCCAACTTTCCTTCCCCTTTAACACACGTCTCCACCCGAAAGCCAACCTTTCTTCCCCTTTACCACACGTCTCCACCCGAAAACCAACCTTCCTTCCCCTTTAACACACGTCTCCACCCGAAAGCCAACCTTCCTTCCCCTTTAACACACGTCTCCACCCAAAAGCCAACCTTCCTTCCCCCTATACCACACATCTCCACCCGAAAACCAACCTTTCTTCCCCCTATACCACACGCCTCCACCCGAAAACCAACCTTCCATCCCCTTTACCACACGTCTCCACCCGAAAGCCAACCTTCCTTCCCCTTTACCACACGTCCCCACCAGAAAACCAACCTGCGTTCCCTTTTACCACACGTCTCCACCCGAAAGCCAACCTTCCTTCCCCTTTACCACACGTCTACACCCAAAAACCAATCTTCCTTCCCCTTTACCACACGTCTCCACCCGAAAACCAACCTTCCTTCCCCTTTACCACACGTCCCCACCTGAAAGCCAACCTTCCTTCCCCTTTACCACACGTCTCCACCCGAAAACCAACCTTCCTTCCTCTTTACCACACGTCTCCACCCGAAAACCAACCTTCCTTTACCACACGTCTCCACCCGAAAACCAACCTTCCTTCCCCTTTACCACACGTCTCCACCCGAAAACCAACCTTCCTTCCCCTTTACCACACGTCTCCACCCGAAAACCAACCTTCCTTCCCCTTTACCACACGCCTCCACCCGAAAACCAACCTTCCTTCCCCTATACCACACGTCTCCACCCGAAAACCAACCTTCCTTCCCCTATACCACACGTCTCCACCCGAAAACCAACCTTCCTTCCCCTATACCACACGTCTCCACCCGAAAACCAACCTTCCTTCCCCTATACCACACGTCTCCACCCGAAAACCAACCTTCCTTCCCCTATACCACACGTCTCCACCCGAAAACCAACCTTCCTTTACCACACGTCTCCACCCGAAAACCAACCTTCCTTCCCCTTTACCACACGTCTCCACCCGAAAACCAACCTTCCTTCCCCTTTACCACACGTCTCCACCCGAAAACCAACCTTCCTTCCCCTTTACCACACGTCTCCACCCGAAAACCAACCTTCCTTCCCCTTTACCACACGTCTCCACCCGAAAACCAACCTTCCTTCCCCTATCCTTGTGAGCAAGCCAGGATTGGCGAAACGTGTCGGGAAGGTTTTTTTTTTTCTTTTAGGTGGAGACATGTGGCATGCAGTCATTATGTTGACAATCAATAAAAACAGCAAAAGGAGTGAAGTAAAACCAAACTAGTCCAAGGTAACCCGTTTTAAAGACAAGCAGATCTTGTCTGAAGCGTATAAAGCACCAGCACAGCAGAATACATCCCCAGAAATGATACTGGAACATCAGCCGTTATCACCTAAGCGTCATGTAAATGGCGTGCAGCGTCTCAACCAACCGCCTCGTTTTAAACGATAAGTACCCACAAATCCTTGATAGTCACTCTTCCATCCAGCCGAACCTATCTGGGTTAAAGAACGACCCTTCACTACCCATAACAGACTGATCTGGGGGAGCGACTCCATTCACTATTGACAGGTTGTGTCTTTCCGAAGAACACATCCCCCTGCGCCAGCAGAGCTGACCATCTAATATTCTACACATCAGAGGACTTGCAGGAATTTGATTTGTGGAGGTGACATGATCCCCCATCCAGAACACATGCTGGGACCCTCTATTCTCTTCTCATCTCATCTCAATATAAGAACATATTTATTATTATTATTACCTCCTCCTCACTAGGCACACACTCTCCAGTCGAACCTCCACCACCAGCTGCTGGAAATAAAGAGGAGAGTTCCTGTAAGTTTTCTGGGTCTTTTTTTTTTTTTCTAACTTGAGCTACAAGAAAATGGCCGACCACCTTCACGCCTGACTGGCTCTTCTTTCTCTCTGCGCACGCGCGAGCTACAAGAAAATGGCCGCTAAACCTCACAACCATCTCTTTTTTCTCACTGCGCACGCGCTCCTACGCTGGAGAGAGCTTAGCGTACTGGCGCTGCCTTATAAGGAAAACCCCGCCTACTTGGCACACAGGGTTACCGCTAGAGAGCAAAGCTTTAACCTAACATTTCACCCTTCTGAAGCGTGGCGGCCATTTTCTTGTAGCGCAAGAATGATTTCTGAATCTCAGCATATACGCATTATTACAGCGTTAAACCGAGTGTATTATAATCGGGTTTCTAGTAGTAAGTCTCATGCTACATTTTAGTGATAAACTCTTTTACACAAATTAAATAGGGGGGGGGGGGGCATGCCTTAAGCTGAGGCAGTAAGCGGCCATTTTGTCGTAGCAGTAGACACAAGACACTTCCTGGTGTGAGGCTGGAGAGTGTGTATGCAGTAAGGAGGAGGTAATATTATTAATAATAATATTCCTATTATGAGAGAAGGGGGTCCCAGCACTCTGTGTGGTGGGGGGGGGTCATGTAATTTCAACTAATTGCCATCATCTTGCAAGCCCCTTGAGTAGATTGGGGGCTCAGCTGGGGCTGTATTGTCTAGTAGTCATCACTGGGATATCATAGAAACAAACCTATCGATCAACAGAACCGCTCGTGGCTGCTGACTTTACCCTGGCCATAGTGGGAGCGGCAAGGCGTGCGGACGCAATGCGATTCCTGAACCATTTTCTTTTTGTAATTTGTTTCCTATTGACCCTCAGAAGCTATACATTGATATCTATGGGGGGGGGGCGGGGGAAAGCGATGTGACTTATCTTGGGAAAACCAGAGTCATTGGCCTTAAAGTTGAACTCCCTGCTCAAAAATCTATATTTAATATATTCCTCAACAGCCACAACTAATATAGATCCAAGTAAGTGCATCAAATGCCTTTGAAAACCCAGATATTACCCTGTAAAAGCAGCAGTGACATCATCACTGTGCTGTACATAAATTTTTACATACCGTGACTAGAGCAATACTTTGTTACCATAGTTAAACACTGTACCACTCTGGGAAAGTGATCAGGACTTGTTTATTTTTTACATAATATGACTGCTTATAGCAGTGAATTTCAGCGAATGGCTGCTTATAGCAGTGAATTTCAGCGAATGGCTGCTTATAGCAGTGAATTTCAGCGAATGGCTGCTTATAGCAGTGAATTTCACTGCTATAAGCAAACATTTTTACTGAATGAAAGTGTGTATTCACTGTGTATTGTTGTGATTAGCTGTAATTGGCCACAGCTAATCACACGGTACAGATGGGTTGTGATTGGCCTTGCCTGTGCCATGGGATCACTGTGACCAATCACAGCTAGCAACACAGTTGTACACAATGAACTGCAATGTGTGGAAGCCGTCCATTTTTACAACTGTCATGTGATCTGCTGTGATTGGTCGCAGCGATCACATGGTACCCGCCACTGGGTTGTTATACTGATCCATCATCCACTGCATCCGGTGGACACAGCGAGTGACAGATCCCACCGGAGCGTGGCCTGTTCTGGGTAGGACATTATATGATGTCCACCTAGAACTGTGATGGTGAACCTTGGCACCCCAGATGTTTTGGAACTACATTACTCCATGATGCTCACCTACACTGCAGAGTGCATGAGGATAATGGGAAATGTAGTTCCAAAACATCTGGGGTACCAAGGTTCGTCATCACTGTTCTGTGTGGTCATCATATGATTTCCTACCCAGAACAGGCCACGTAGAACAATAGGGCTCCTGCCCCGCCATGGTTTTACAATGGCCTGGGCAGGAAGCCATTATGTGGAACGTATGTTCCTTGCTAAAGAACATTATTTGTTATGTGTAAAGTTGGGTTCATTTACAAATGAATATACATAGATTTGAATTACAAATAGGGATATACAGTCAGGTCCATAAATATTGGGACATCGACACAATTCTAATCTTGTTGGCTCTATACACCACCACAATGGATTTGAAATGAAACAAACAAGATGTGCTTTACCTGCAGACTTTCAGCTTTAATTTGAGGGTTTTTACATCCAAATCAGGTGAATGTTGTAGGAATTACAACAGTTTGTATATGTGCCTCCCACTTTTTAAGGGACCAAAAGTAATGGGACAATTGGCTGCTCAGCTGTTCCATGGCCAGGTGTGTGTTATTCCCTCATTATCCCATTTACAAGGAGCAGATAAAAGGTCCAGAGTTCATTTCAAGTGTGCTATTTGCATTTGGAATCTGTTGCTGTCAACTCTCAATATGAGATCCAAAGAGTTGTCACTATCAGTAAAGCAAGCCATCATTAGGCTGAAAAAACAAAACAAACCCATCAGAGAGATAGCAAAAACATTAGGTGTGGCCAAACAAACTGTTTGGAACATCCTTAAAAAGAAAGAACGCACCGGTGAGCTCAGCAACACCAAAAGACCCGGAAGACCACGGAAAACAACTGTGGTGGATGACCGAAGAATTCTTTCCCTGGTGAAGAAAACACCCTTCACAACAGTTGGCCAGATGAAGAACACTCTCCAGGAGGTAGGTGTATGTGTGTCAGATGAAGACCACTCTCCAGGAGGTAGGTGTATGTGTGTCAGATGAAGAACACTCTCCAGGAGGTAGGTGTATGTGTGTCAGATGAAGAACACTCTCCAGGAGGAAGGTGTATGTGTGTCAGATGAAGAACACTCTCCAGGAGGTAGGTGTATGTGTGTCAGATGAAGAACACTCTCCAGGAGGTAGGTGTATGTGTGTCAGATGAAGAACACTCTCCAGGAGGTAGGTGTATGTGTGTCAGATGAAGAACACTCTCCAGGAGGTAGGTGTATGTGTGTCAGATGAAGAACACTCTCCAGGAGGTAGCTGTATGTGTGTCAAAGTCAACAATCAAGAGAAGACTTCACCAGAGTGAATACAGAGGGTTCACCACAAGATGGAAACCATTGGTGAGCCTCAAAAACAGGAAGGCCAGATTAGAGTTTGCCAAACAACATCTAAAAAAGCCTTCACAGTTCTGGAACAACATCCTATGGACAGATGAGACCAAGATCAACTTGTACCAGAGTGATGGGAAGAGAAGAGTATGGAGAAGGAAAGGAACTGCTCATGATCCAAAGCATGCCACCTCATCAGTGAAGCATGGTGGTGGTATTGTCATGGCGTGGGCATGTATGGCTGCCAATGGAACTGGTTCTCTTGTATTTCTTGATGATGTGACTGCTGACAAAAGCAGCAGGATGAATTCTGAAGTGTTTCGGGCAATATTATTATCGGCTCATATTCAGCCAAATGCTTCAGAACTCATTGGACGGCGCTTCACAGTGCAGATGGACAATGACCCGAAGCATACTGCGAAAGCAACCAAAGAGTTTTTTAAGGGAAAGAAGTGGAATGTTATGCAATGGCCAAGTCAATCACCTGACCTGAATCCGATTGAACATACATTTCACTTGCTGAAGACAAAACTGAAGGGAAAATGCCCCAAGAACAAGCAGGAACTGAAGACAGTTGCAGTAGAGGCCTGGCAGAGCATCACCAGGGATGAAACCCAGCGTCTGGTGATGTCATCGCGTTCCACACTTCAGGCTGTAATTGACTACAAAGCATTTGCAACCAAGTATTAAAAAGTGAAAGTTTGCTTTATGGTTGTTAATCTGTCCCATTACTTTTGGTCCCTTAAAAAGTGGGAGGCACATATACAAACTGTTGTAATTCCTACACCGTTCACCTGATTTGGATGTAAATCCCCTCAAATTAAAGCTGAAAGTCTGCAGGTAAAGAACATCTTGTTGGTTTCATTTCAAATCCATTGTGGTGATGTATAGAGCCAAAAGGATTAGAATTGTGTCCACGTCCCAATATTTATGGACCTGACTGTATGTATATTTCAAGTTACAGAAAGGAAAAGGGGATAAGGTGACAGGGAGGTGAAGGAAGATAGAGGGGGGAGGGGGAAGGCTTCCTAGGCTTCCACCAAAACATTCAAACTCCAAATCTTTTACCATCTTGGAACACACCCTCAGTTGGGTCCCAGCAAATCGGATTTTTGATCCATCGTTAAATAAGTTTTGCACCAGAGGTCATAAAAGTTCATTCCTGTCCCCGGCTCAGAGTTGAGTTCTTCAGTCACGATTTCAACTTCCCATCTATTAAATCTTCTGCCCTTTTTGTTGTTTTAATTTTGGATAGTAAAACATTTTTTTTTCTGCCAGGAAATCCCTTATACAGCCCACTTCCTGTTTCCTGTCTGGTCATTAGCCTAGGCTTATGACATCATGCACAGATCTCTCTCTCTCTCTCTCTCTCTCAATCTCGTGAGCTTGCAAGGAAGGGAGGGGGGATGAGTCATAAGAGGGCCAGTGAGAACTGCAGAGCTGAAGGTGTGTATCTGTGTAAATCCAGGAAGTGAACAGGAAGCAGCTTTAGCTGCCCACAGTTAAAATGGCTGCAGCCAGACTCCGTAGAGGGAGATTTCTACAGTATATTTGGCACGTACAGACAGTAGTGTATTTAGGTTTTGTGCTGCCCTAGGCCTGTCCAAACTCGTGCACCCCCATATATTAAATATGACCCCACCCCTTACTGTCAAGACCACACCCCTTTCTGTTTAAGACCCGCCCTGAAATTGGGGACACTAGTTCTTAGGGCCTGGGGGGGGGGATGGATTCCCTTAATTTGCATAGTTTTCCTCTCACTTCCTGTTTGGCTATGGGGCAGGAAGTGAAGGGAAATCTCTGCAATGGGACAGGGATGGTAAAAAATATACTGACAGAGGCTATAACCCTCCCTTACTCTATCCAAAATTAAAAAAAAAAGTGTTGCCTATAGTTCTACTTTAAGCACATAATTCTGATAATTTTATGGAGAGGACTAAGTAGATATAACCATGCCAATGGTGCAGCAGAAAACATATAGCACAGTGAAGAAGGTTTGTGGTCCAGGATGATAGGACAGTCAAAATTAGAAGCAGCTTGCGTTACGCTAACAGTGTATCACAAGCCGACGGGGACTCTTTCCGTGCTGCCCCCCTGCAAAGTGCTGCCCTAGGCCTGGGCCTTGTTGGCCTAGGCCAGGATACAGCATTGCATACAGAATCACAGAATCACAGTATATATAAAATAATATGCAAAGTGGTTGGAGGGAAGCCTCAGAATGGCAAAGATGTTTTTATTACAAATTTTGTGAGCAGACCTTAGTTCCTTTTTAAGGACCAGGCCTTTTTCTGACGTTTGTCGTTTTTCAAGTTTAAATTAGTAATTTTTGCTAGAAAATTACTTAGAACCCCCAAACATTATATATATTTTTTTTAGCAGAGGCCCTAGAGAATAAAATAGTTGCAATATTTTATGTCACACTGTATTTGCGCAGCGGTGTTTCAAACGCAATTTTTTGGGAAAAAATACACTTTCATGAATAAAAAAAAAAGAAGCAAAACAGTAAAGTTATCCCAATTTTTCTGTATAATGTTAAAGATGATGTTACGCTGAGAAAATAGATACCTAACATGTCACGCTTCAAAATTGCGCATGCTTGTGAAATGGCAACAAACTATGGTACTTAAAAATCTCCATAGGAGACGCTTTAAACATTTTTTTTTTACAGGTTACCAGTTTAGAGTTACAGAGGAGGTCTTGGGCTAGAATTATTGTTCTCGCTCTAACATTCGCGGTGATACCTCACAATGTGTGGTTTGATCATCGTTTACATATTTGGGCATGACTTACGTATGCGTTCGCTTCTGCACGTGAACTCAGAGGGAGGGGCGCTTTAAATTATTTTTTTCTCTTTTCCTATTTTTTTTACTTTTTATTTTTACGCTGTCCCTTTTAAAAAAACAAATGTTTTGATCACTTTTATTCCTATTACAAGGATTGTAAGCATCCCTTGTAATAAAAATAAGCATGACAGGTCCTCTTTATTGCGAGATCTGGGGTCCAAAAAGAAAAAAATATAATTTTACATTTACTAATAATTAAAAAAAAAACATTGTCCCTTTAAGGCCGTTAGGCGAAAGTGACATCAACCATCGCTCTGGTCCTCCAAGGGCATAGAGTCGAGTGGGGGCCATGTTAACCTCACTCGACTTCCTGCCCATCGCTCCACGGGATTGGATCGTTTCTGTCGCTACCGACGGCTCCGGTAAGTGGGGGAAACGACCGGGAAGCCGCTGCCAATAAAAGTGATCCCGTGGCGAAACCACTGCCGGGACCACTTTTATGTGAAAGAGGATCGCCCAATGTTTAAAAAAATACCGGGGTTATGGCAGCTAGCTGCTGCCATAACCATGGTATATAATGTCAAAGTAATGAGGTATATATACAGTATCTCACAAAAGTGAATATTTTCTTCTATCTTTTTATGTGACAACACTGAAGAAATGACACTTTGCTACAATGTAAAGTAGTGAGTGTACAGCTTGTATAACAGTGTAAATTTTCTGTCCCCTCAAAATAACTCAACACACAGCCATTAATGTCTAAACCGCTGGCAACAAAAGTGAGTACACCCCTAAGTGAAAATGTCCAAATTGGGCCCAATTAGCCATTTTCCCTCCCCGGTGTCATGTGACTCGTTAGTGTTACAAGGTCTCAGGTGTGAATGGGGAGCAGGTGTGTTAAATTTGGTGTTATCGCTCTCACTCTCTCATACTGGTCACTGGAAGTTCAACATGGCACCTCATGGCAAAGAACTCTCTGAGGATCTAAAAAAATTTTTTTTGCTCTACATAAAGTTGTCCTAGGCTATAAGAAGATTGCCAAGATCCTGAAACTGAGCTGCAGCACAGTGGCCAAGACCATACAGCGGTATAACAGGACAGGTTCCACTCAGAACAGGTCCCGCCATGGTCAACCAAAGAAGTTGAGTGCACGTGCTCAGCGTCATATCCAGAGGCTGTCTTTGGGAAAAAAACGTATGAGATCTGCCAGCATTGCTGCAGAGGTTGAAGAGGGGGGGGGGGGGGGGGTCAGCCTGTCAGTGTTTAGACCATACGCCGCACACTGCATCAAATTGGTGTGCATGGCTGTCATCCCAGAAGGAAGCCTCTTCTAAAGATGATGCACAAGGAAGCCCGCAGTTTGTTGAAGACAAGCAGACTAAGGACATGGATTACTGGAACCATGTCCTGTGGTCTGATGAGACCAAGATAAACTTATTTGGTTCAGATGGTGACAAGCGTTTGTGGCGGCAACCAGGTGAGGAGTACAAAGACAAGTGTGTCTTGCCTACAGTCAAGCATGGTGGTGGGAGTCTCATGGTCTGGGGCTACATGAGTTCTGCCGGCACTGGGAAGCTACAGATCATTGAGGGAACCATGAATGCCAACATGTACTGTGACATACTGAAGCAGAGCATGATCCCCTCCCTTCACAGACTGGGCCCGCAGGGCAGTATTCCAACATAACAACCCCAAACACACCCCCAAGACAACCACTGCCTTGCTATAGAAGCTGAGGGTAAAGGTGATGGACTGGCCAAGCATGTCTCCAGACCTAAACCCTATTAAGCATCTGTGGGTCATCCTCAAATGGAAGGTGGAGGAGCGCAAGGTCTCTAACATCCACCAGCTCTGTGATGTCATCATGGAGGAGGGGAAGAGGACTCCAGTGGCAACCTGTGAAGCTCTAATTATCTCCATGCCCAAGAGGGATAAGGCAGTGCTGGAAAATAATGGGTACCACAAAAAATATTGACACTTTGGGCCTAATTTGGACATTTTCACTTAGGGGTGTACTCACTTTTGTTGCCAGTGGTTTAGACATTAATGGCTGTGTGTTGAGTTATTTTGAGGGGACAGCAAATTTACACTGTTATAGAAAAGATATAATAAAATATTTACAAAAATGTGGAGGGTGTACTCACTTTTGTGAGATACTGTATATACAGTGGGTGGTCGAGAAGTGGATAGTCTGCCTCTGGTAGGCAGGCTGTGACCCTGTTGCCATTTTTGGTTTCTCTGGAACCATTCACAGAGTTGGCGATTGGGATCCACGTTGACAATATAATATTTCAATCTACGCTTGTGGTGTTCAGAAACACTTGGCTTTATGGTAGCACTTACGATTGGGACAGGCTCTTCAATGTCCCCTTTCACTCTAAGTAAAGTCCAACTTAGGACACACACACTTTGCCATGGTAGATGTACAGTATACATATATCTGAACTAATATATATATATATATATATATATATATATGTGTAGCGGGGTATTCCCCTTTAATACAAAGAGACAGGACTTTCCGGGTGAGAGGTGAGTCGGGAGGGAGTAGAGAAGAGACTTTACTGGAAGTGAAAGCAGAGGAGAGAGACTACGTTACCCAGAACCCCGTTTGGCACCCAGGGTGCAATGTTGTCACCGCAGAGACTCATGGGTGGAGCTTTATAAGGAGGAGGGGAGGCTAGGCTCGGCCTCTTTGGGACACGAGACTTCAGTGGAGAGATCCTCCTGTGTGGACCTACTGCTGTGCAAGGCCTGAAGCCTGGGGCCTTGCGCAGTTACCAAAGAGCCTTCCACCCCATCTCGAGCCTGGGTGGCATCTGACTCGGTTTTCTTCAACTGCTGCTGAGCCGGAGACTTGACCGCTGCAGAGGCTGTGTGTGGAGACACAGCAGGTGGAAGTTCCCGGACTGGGATCGCGTCCGGAGGGGTGAGCGAGCACATGCTCAATCCACAAATACTTTATACCATTGTTAGGCCTACAGACTGCCGTGGCCCACCAGTTCCTATTTCAGTTCTTTTTCCCCACTGGAGATCCATAGCAGAACTGAGTCAAACGGATCTCTAGTGGAGTGTACTGTGTTGGCATTTTTACCCCCCCCCCCCCCCCAGATTACAAATGTGTTCCTGAAATATGCACCACCGTTTAAAGACTTGCATGCGAAGAATTTTACCCCCCCTAGAGACTGAGTTATATGGTCAGGCCTGGCCATCTAGATAGTTTGTTTAGTTGCTGCGCCATAGGGCGCATAGTGTAGTACTGTTACACGTGGCGCGTGTGCGCCATATCTGACTAGTTATAGTGTGTTTATTGCTGCAGGGCTCTGCAGATATATTCCTGTGATTTGTGATAACTGTTGATTTTATTGCCAGTAGAAGTAAACTCGTTATTCTTCTATCACTGCATTGGTGTCTGAACTTAATCATAGAGCATAAGATATATATATATATTACCCTAGACTAACTGTGCCAGTAGGGGGTCGAGTAAATTGCCGGGGGTTGGCGGAGCTGTCTTCAGGGCCCAAACTAATCTGCGGCACTCTTCACTGAGGGTATCGCTACACGTGGGGGTTCTCGTCCGGGATCCTGATACAGCAAGCGAACACGCCAAAAGTACCGGCATGGACCTGCTAGAAGTAGGACAGTGGTACACAGTGGCTGGCGCAGATCCGGCCGCGACGGCAGTTATTGAACTCCCGGGGATCTGGCAAAGAGATGCGATAAAGCAGCTAATAAAGTCCCTATCACTATGCCAGAAATCATGGGTGATGGATGTGAGACCAAATGCTTCGCGTACATACGCATTAATAGAGTGGAAAGACGAAATTCCAGAGCATTTTAAAAGCCCGAGCATACAAGCTATGGATGGTCAGACCTACCATCTGATACATGCGCTGCCACATAAGGGAGATCGGTTCCAAATACAAAAACCGTCATCTCCACAAATATCTCCTACACCATCCCCTAAAGCAGGAAAGGAGAAGGCTAGAGAGAGTCCCGGGTCACCATCAACCACCCTCAGCGCAGAGCTGTGCGCGGTTCTAGGGGAGATTGTAGCCCAGTGCAAGAGGGACCCCACAGACTACCCGATGTCGGGATACAGAAAAATTTGAATATTTTCTGGAAGAAAACCTGTATCTTCGGGGGAAGAGGGATTTGAGGAATGGCTGGATGGCGCCACTCAGGCCCTAGAGGAATGGGAAGTCCCAGAACATAGAAAGAAACAGAGGATCTCTGAGAGTTTGAAGGGGCCTGCGTTAGAAGCCATACGCAACTTTAAGATAAGCAAGACAGACTGTGATGCGCAGGATTATCTGGACATTCTGCAGAATGTGTTTGGCGGGACAGAAAAAGTCACGGAACTCACGTACCAGTTGGAACACTGCTACCAGAAGACAGGAGAGAAACTGTCAGGCCTCGTACACACGACCGAGTTTCTCGGCAAGAACCAGCAAGAAACTTGCTGGCAGAAATGTCTTGCCGAGAAACTCGTTCGTGTGTATGGTTTCTCGTCAAGAAAACCGACAAGTAATCTCGACGAGAAAATAGAGAACCTGCTCTCTATTTTCTCGTCGAGATTCTCGTCGGCATGTTTCTCGACGAGAAAAGTGAGTGTGTGTGTACACTTACCTGTCCTCCCGGAAGCCCGCGCATGTTCGAAATGAATTCGACGCATGCGCGGTAGCTTCCTAGGCATAGGTAGGGTATACCAAGATGGCGGCGACGGCATCGAATGTGACGAGCGCATGCTCGTCGTAGTCGATGACGTCACCGCGTACGCTCCATTCAAAGAACCACGGGTTCTTTGAATCGAGCGTGTGTACACTCGGCCGGGACAAGTTTCTTGTCCAAGAATCTTGTCGAAAAAAACGACATGTTTTTTTTGACGAGAATCTCGGCCGTGTGTACGAGGCTTCAGAGTTCATGAGACGCTTGGATAAAATCCTGCACAAGATCATACTGAAGAAGGGGATTGACCCAAGGAAGGTAGATGAGGCCCGTGTCCAGCAGGTCTTGAGGGGAGCTAAGCCCCTGGACCCCATCGCATTGGCGCTACGCACCAGACGGGACGGGAATAGCCTGGAATACCCCGCTACACATATATGTATATATATATATATATATATATATATATATACCGTATATACTCAAGTATAAGTCGAGTTTTTCAGCACATTTTTTTGTGCTGAAAATGCCCCCCTCGGCTTATGCCGCGTACACACGACCGTTTTTCACGACGTTAAAAATGTCATTTTTTAAATTGGGCATTAAAAACGATCGTGTGTAGGCTCCAGAGCATTTTTAACAAAGTGAAAAACGGTAGTGTGTGGGCTTTTATGAGGGGAAAAAAAATGCGCATGCTCAGAATCAAGTATGAGACGGGCGCGATCGTTCTGGTAAAACTAGCGCTCGTAATGGAGATAGCACATTCGTCACGCTGTAACGGACTGAAAAGCTCAAGGCTGAAAAGCGCGAATCGTCGCTCAACAAACTTTACTAACATGAAGGGTGGCGCCATTCGAACGGAACTTCCCCTTTATAGTGCCGTCGTACGTGTTCTACGTCACTGCGCTTTGCTCAAGCGTTTTTTTTAATGAACGTGTGTATGCAAGACAGGCTTGAGAGGAAACAAGAAAAATCACGTTGAGAAAAACGTCGTTTTTGAAAATGACATTAAAAACGATCGTGTGTACGCGGCATCATACTCGAGTCACCTTTTTGTGCCTGATCTGATGGATTTTGGGGACCCGTTACCGGCCGGCCGTAGGTTCTCTGAACCCCACACTTGGCACACATATAGCTCCACTCTTCCCCTACAAGTGTGCAAAGTTTGTTCTCCGGGGAACCTACGACCGGGGAGCAGCGATTTTTCAAATCCGGGCACCCCTTCCATAGACTCCAATGTTAAACTGTCATTTCTCCCGTAACTTTGGGGACCCGGTACCGGCCGGCTGTAGGTCTCCTGGACCCGAAACTTGGCACACATGTAGTACCAGTTGTCTTCTACAAGTGTGCAAAGTTTTCTGTCTGGGAGACCTACGGCCGGGAGCACGGATTTTTCAAAGCCGGGCAGCCCTTCCATAGACTCCCATGTTAAACCTAAGTCTAGTCATGGACACAGTGAGGCATGGGCACAGTGAGGCATGTACATGGACACAGTGAGGCATGCAGATGGACACCCTAGGCTTATACTCGAGTCAATACGTTTTCCCAGTTTTTTATGGTAAAATTAGGTGCCTCGGCTTATATTCGGGTCAGCTTCTACTCGAGTATATACGGTGTATATGTATATATGTGTATATATATATATATATATATATATATATATATATATATAAAAAAAAATTATTTAGTTAAGATACACATGTAATGTTTCTTTGTGATATAACGTACTGCATTGCGAGTGTTACATACCAGACTTTTTTTCAAGGACAAATTCAGATTGGGAGACGTAGGCAGAAGAGAAAGATCCTTTACAAGGACGTCATGATGGAGAAGCGGCCGCCCCTCACATCACCGGGTAAGAGGAGACTTTCATTTCTTGCAAAGGAGAGAAGAGTATTGAGGATCCCCCTAGATACACACATCCTCTGATATAAAGACATAGAAACAATGTATTCAGTCAGTGTGTGTTTCCTACAGATGGATCCAGTAATGGGAACCCACCAGAGAGATGTCCCCGTCCTCTGTATTCCCGGGACCCCACACAGGAACATCAGGAGATCCCTCAGGAGGATCAGGTAGAAAAATGTTTTGGCAATTTGTACAGATAATACAGTAAAACTACAATATGTGATCCATCCCTGGTAAAAACTAAATACCTGGCTAATTATAAACTTTTCTGTGATCCAGAGTAAACATTTGATTGCTATTAAAGTTGAAGTGAAGGAGGAAGCAGACGATCCATCTGTGATAGGTGATGTGCCGTGTAAGGAAGAGGAAATGACTTCAAACATCAGCACAGGTAAAAAGTGAACACCATATTCAGGAAAGAGTCCCAGATTCTCCTTGTTCAGTCACTACAACAATCTCTTCTTCTCCCCCCTCCTCTGTCAGTAGACAGTAATGGGGAGACAGTATGTGCCCAGTGGGGGAGTCAGGAGCCATCAGCCTCTATTAGACTGGCCATCGATGGGTCGAATCTCGGCCAGTTAAGCAGGGCCTGGCTGAGATTCGATCCATATATGGGTAGGCTGATTGTATCCAAGGCGATCCATCAATCGACTTGGGTACAATCAGCATGTTGGATTTTTTAACGTGATTATTGCCAGCAGGTATATCCGCTAGCAATAATCACTGCGTTCTCCCCCCCTTCCTCGCCGGCCCTCCCCAGGCTGGGAGAACACAATAGCTCCACAGGAGGGATCCCCCCATCAACACCGTGTTGATAGGGAATCAAGCGATTTTCCACTGGTTGCAGGAAAAAAAAGCACATAGTTTATGACATGCCTTAGACTCCGGCTCTCCTCCTCACATCATGTCATTGTGTGTTACCAGCCAAGAGACGTGACCAGTCTCCCCCCCCCCCACACACACTCTCTGGGGTCTCTCATACATCTCAGTACAGGGGGGCTTCACTCTCATCTTTATTCACAGACCCCGGACACACTCAGAGAGATGTCAAAGTTAAAGAGGAGAAAGAAGAAAGACCTGTGAAGGTTAAAGAGGAGGAAATTGCTATAGAGATTGGCACAGGTGAGTAATAAACTCAAAATTTAGAAAACAAACAGTTTCCTTTTGCTGCTACAACTCTTTGGCGTCTTAGTCCTGGTTCACACTGGTGCGATGCGGGAAACCCTCCGATTCTGTGCCAGTTGCCGCATCGCACACTGGTTTAAACTGACATCTGCGAACCGCTGGGGGTGTCAATGTAAAGGTAATGACACCCCCTAGATCGGATCGAAGTGCAAACTGTCAAGTGGTGCAGGAATCGTATCGCATGCGACCAACAAAAAGGGTCCTGTGCCATTTTGGTGCAAATGCGACTTCAGCCATACAGTCTGTATGGCTGAATTGGCAGCGCACAGACATTGCATGTGATCTGCAGAGCAATGTGGCGTGAATCACATGTGATGTCTGTGATCGCACAAGTTTGAACCCAGACTTATGCCTCGTACACACGACCGGTTTTCCCGACGAGAAAACTGCCATTTTTAGATTGGTCGGGAAAACCGGTCGTGTGTGTATGCTTTTCCAAAGGGGAAAAAAACATGCATGCTCAGAAGCAAGTTATGAGACGGGAGCGCTCGTTCTGGTAAAACTAGCGTTCGTAATGGAGATATCACATTCGTCACGCTGTAACAGACTGAAAAGCACGAGGCTGAAAAGCGCGAATCGTCTCTCACCAAACTTTTACTAACATGCGATAACACGAGATCAGCAAAAGCAGCCCAAAGGGTGGCGCCATTTCAATGGAACTTGCCCTTTTATAGTGCCGTTGTACGTGCTGTACGTCACCGCGCTTTGGTTGAGCGTTTTTTTGCCTGAACGTGTGTATGCAAGGCAGGCTTGAGAGGAATCACGTTGGGAAAAACGTCGGTTTTTGGCATGTCAGGAAAATTGGTCGTGTGTACGGGGCATTAGTCTGTCCAAAAAATCATAATAATAATAATAATAATAATAATAATGACTTCTATGTTTTAAGAGCATTGTGGATCCTGAACGTGATTAGTGTGTAGCTCAGCAAAACACAGGTACAAGGTGGTCATTTCTGTATCGCAAGGTAGCACAGCAAAATTTTATCTTCTCATGTAAATTAGGATTTTATTTGCAACCCTTGGTGAGAAACAAAGGTGGATCTTGTAATAAAGGAGTCTCAGTTTGTCACATTGGAGTAGTATGTGTGCATCTCTATACAGTGGGGAAAATAATTATTTGATCCCCTGCAGATTTTGTAAGTTTTCCTACTTACAAAGGAATTTTATGGGCGCTGGTGAGGTTGCATTTGATGGGCGCTGGTGAGGTTGCATTTGATGAGCACTGGTGAGGTTGCATTTGATGGGCGCTGGTGAGGCTGCACTGATGGGGGCTGGTAGGCTGTATTGCTGGGGGCTGGTGAGGCTGCATTTGATGGGCGCTGGTAGGCTGCATTGATGGGCACTGGTAGGCTGCATTGATGGGCGCTGGTGAGGCTGCATTGATGGGCGCTGGTGAGGCTGCATTTGATGGACGCTGGTGAGGCTGCATTTGATGGGGGCTAGTGAGCCTGCATTTGATGGATGCTGGTGAGCCTGCATTAATGGGCGCTGGTGAGGCTGCATTGATGAGCGCTGGTGAGGCTGCATTGATGGGGGCTGGTGAGGCTGCATTTGATGGGCGCTGGTGAGGCTGCATTGATGGGCGCTGGTGAGGCTGCATTGATGGGCGCTGGTGAGGCTGCATTGATGGGCGCTGGTGAGGCTGCATTGATGGGCGCTGGTGAGGCTGCATTGATGGGCACTGGTGAGGCTGCACTGGTGAGGCTGCATTTAATAGACGCTGGTGAGGCTGCATTGATGAGCGCTGGTGAGGTTGCATTGATGGGCGCTGGTGAGGCTGCATTTGATGGGCGCTGGTAGGCTGCATTGATGGACGCTGGTGAGGCTGCATTGATGGGCGCTGGTGAGGTTGCATTGATGGGCGCTGGTGAGGCTGCATTTGATGGGAGCTGGTGAGGCTGCATTTGATGGGGGCTGGTGAGGCTGCATTTGATGAGGGCTGGTGAGGCTGCATTTGATGGGGGCTGGTCAGGCTGCATTTGATGGGGGCTGGTGAGGCTGCATTGATGAGCGCTGGTGAGGTTGCATTGATGGGCGCTGGTGAGGCTGCATTTGATGGGCGCTGGTGAGGCTGCATTTGATGGGCGCTGGTAGGCTGCATTGATGGACGCTGGTGAGGCTGCATTGATGGGCGCTGGTGAGGTTGCATTGATGGGCGCTGGTGAGGCTGCATTTGTTGGGCGCTGGTGAGGCTGCATTTGATGGGCGCTGGTGAGGCTGCATTTGATGGACGCTGGGGATGGTGCATTTTATGGACGCTGGTGATGGTGCATTTGATGGGCGCTGGTGAGGCTGCATTTGATGGGGGCTGGTGAGGCTGCATTTGATGGGGGCTGGTGAGGCTGCATTTGATGGGGGCTGGTGAGGCTGCATTTGATGGGGGTTGGTGAGGCTGCATTTGATGGGGGCTGGTGAGGCTGCATTTGATGGGGGCTGGTGAGGCTGCATTTGATGGGGGCTGGTGAGGCTGCATTTGATGGGGTGGCTCTTGACATCTAATGTAAGGGGAGGGGAGGGGATGCGCTGGACATGTAATCTTACAGATACAACCGGCCCTTTTGAGGGCAATCATATTGCTGATGTGGCCCACGATGAAAATGAGTTTGACACCCTTGGCCTAAGGTGTCAAAAATCCTTGCACCAGCCCCGCCTTGGTGGTATGTTTTGGGTCATTGTCCTGCTGAAAGACCCATCCATGACCCATCTTCAGTGTTCTGGCTGAAGAAAGAAGGTTCTCATCCAAGATTTTACAATACATGACCCCGTCCATTGGCTGCTCGATGCAGCAAAGTCGGCCTGTACGTTTAGCAGATAAACAGCCCCAAAGCATCATGTTTCCACCTCCGTGCTTGACTGTAGGGATGGTGTTCTTAGGGTCATAGTCAGCATTTTTCTTCCTCTAAACACTGCGAGTTCTCCTCCTCAAGAAGGCACATCTAAATGATTGAGTATACAAAAATAGTGTAGCGCTGGAAAGAACTGTATATATCTATACAGTTAAAATTAAATACGTGAAAAAAGTATCAAAAACACTAATAAAACAATGCAAATAAACCAATCAAGTTCATAAGTGCCCGTGAAGAAAGAAGATTATCAAATAAATGTGTAGAGGATTTCCTCTATATTGATGATAAGAGTTCCACAGAGAAGATATCCGATGAAACTGGTAAGTGCTATTCCAACAATAAGTGAAGATCCCGCCACCAAAGTGAGAAATGAAGGCTTACCAAACAGCCTGCGACCGCCCTTCTCAGGGGGGTCAAAACAAGCTTAGAAGAGCGATGTTCACTCCATGGAAGGCAGAGAAATTCCAGTGAAGACACTTCATCCACAATAGGTGAGTCTCCAGAGACGTGTCTGCACAGCTGATCCAAATCGGAGATGAAAAAACACTCTTGATTGATCAGAGTGAATAATCCTCAGCAGTTAAAACGATGTCCAAAGAGAAGAAAGAAAAACTTTCCATAGTGTAGCATTCATCAGGGAAGTTTTATTAGAAATGAACAGGAGAGAAAACAGCTCTCACATAGGTATAAAAATAATGATAAAACGAGAAAATCCTTGCAAGGAAATAAAAAAGCTCCGAGTTTCTGTCAAAGGCTGATTCGCGCGTGCGCAATACATGTGCGTGTCACCCTACGCCGTTTCGTCAAATGTGACATCATCAGGGGCACGCCCACATGAGCACGCACACGCTATTTGTAGCCAAAGGGCCCACTCGGGGTTCTCTCATTGGCTACATGTCAAATTGGCAGACGGAGCAGAAAATTGTACTAGCCTCTGCATTGATCTCTCAATGGAGAGGTCTTGACATAAAACACAGTTGCACCATCACCCCCAGTGGAACTTACAGATATTGCACCAATTTTTAAAACTGATTTTCAAAATAATCTCCACACTGACATCTTGTGGATCATGGTGCAACTGTTATTAAACCATTTTACTCTTTCGTCCATGGACCGACACAGCTTCTCTATTGACAAAGTGGGTATTATCCGTTAATTAGGAGTGACTAGGCAGAAAAACTTGTAAAAAGTGTTGCATCACACCTTCTACAGTACCGCCCAGGGGGCGGACCCTCTGGGTATACCCTCTCAGTCTGCACATCGCAGATCAGTTTTTTTCTGTCTAGCAAGGAGTAGGACATGGCTCCCTTCGGGCTCATTGGTCCGGGGAAAAAAGATATATATATTTTTTATTTTTTTGCTACATTTGTTGTTTCCTGCGATCTTCGATCAACTGCCGACTGGGTGACAGGCTGGATCCTCGATCCTTGTAGTCTCCCCAGTTTCGGCCATCGAGCGTGTGCCGACCCTAGCTACGCGCTGGGTTTTCCACGACATGCCCGTCGCTCCACGGGTGGCCGGTGAGCCTACGCTCCAGGGCCTGCATCGGACCGCTCAGCTTCGGCTGACCTTACGGCCGAGTCGCAGCAGCCTGGCCGGTGAGCTTACGCTCCAAGGCTTGCATCGGACCGCTCAGCTTCGGCTGACCTTACGGCCGAGTCGCAGCAGCCTGTCCGGTGAGCGTCATGCTCCAGGGCATACATATGATCGTCCCTTCTGGGTCCAATCACAGCATGCCTGGCCAACAGTCACCTTCCGTGCGCGGACGATGATCTGTTTGGAATGTCTTCCAGCAGAATACATGCAGGATAGGTAAGTAAAACTCCCCTGCCTCGGCTGGGTGATTTAGCTGGACATTCCTGGAGAGATCAAGTAAGTGGTTGTGGCCCCTTTCTTCCCTCTCTCCCTGCCTTTCCCTCCTCCCTGGGCTTCTAGCTAAAGGTTGCTGGGTGCTGGGGGTCACCTAGGGGGTCCCACTGGAGCGGGGCTGGCTGTAACTAACATTTAAAAGAAATGTCATTTTTGCTTACCTGTGTTTCTGTGTCTCCATGCTGTCGGCGGCCATTTTGAGGTGGTCCATGCCAAGTTTGGCCTCTTGTAACTGCCTGGCGGCCATCTTCCTGTAGTTCGGCCACACCCACTGGCCCCTATCAGGTGATCGGCGGCCATGTTTGTCCACCCTGTATGCAGATATTGCCGTTCGGCGGCCATCTTTTTTGTGGGCTATGGCTGCCTGACCTCTATCTTCTGTCGGCGGCCATTTTCTTAGAGCCCACATTATCTTCCATACAGACGGTTTTGGCAACCATTTTGCGAGAGCCTCCGGCCTCTAGGGTGCATTACACTGGCGCGAAAATTCACACAGGAAGTGCTGATAAAAGAAGCAGACTGACACAGCAGCAAGGGGACAGCATCATAGACGCAGCATAGCAGTACCTATCCAGGGTGGTGAGTCCTCTGGGTAACCCAGCATCTCTGCAGCGCAGGAGGGTGGCCTATTGATATCTTGCCTGGAGCCCTGTGAGTGTCAGCGTGTGGTCAGCATGGCATCTGAGCCAGATGTCTTCTCCCCTGAAACACCAGATTTAGCAGCTGGTGTCCCTGAGGTGTCTATGGACGCTATGTCGGCAATCCTAGAGGCGTTTGCTGCCAGGGTGGAAGCAGCACACGGGAATACAGGGGGTAATAAACGCCCCCGTCCCCTGCAATCTTCTGGGGATATTTCTGATGCAGAACCAGGTCCAGCTACGGCTCATGGCCCAGATTCTGATGCATCAGAGACTGCAGACCGTGACCGATCGGACAGTGAGGAGGACTCCAAGTCCAGGTCAGTACGCGAGACGGCTTTGGTATCTGACCTTATTACTGCAGTGCGGGATACGCTAAAGTTGGAAAGGACTGAAGAAGTAGCAGATACTCCAGTCCCCTTTGGGTTTCGTAAACCTGCCCGCACTGCTAAGGTGTTCCCTTGTGTGTCTTATTTTGACAAACTCTTATACAAGGAATGGGAGAACCCACTGAGGGTCTTTACAGCCCCAAAGAGGTTTGCAGTACGGTACCCCTTTGAGGAGAGTTTTCTGAAGATATGGACCTCTCCCCCTATAGTGGACCCTTCGGTGTCCAGACTTAATAGAGCCACCACTATTCCAGTAGAAGGGGCTCCTGTTTTCAAGGACCCTGTGGATAAGAAGGCTGAAGCACTCGCTCGCTACCTATACTCAGTGGTAGGCTCAGCAGTACGCCCGGCATTGGCGGGGGCCCTAGTGTCTCAGACACTTACTGAATGGGCAAAATTGCTACTCCAGGGGTTAAAGGAGCGAGATGCTCCTCCTAATGAGATAACTTTGGCCGACCAGTTGGTCCAGGGCCTTAAGTTTGTCTGCGAGTCAGACATGGATACTATTCCCCTGCTGTCAAGAGCTTCGGTTTATGCAGTAGCAATACGCCGCCTGATCTGGCTAAAGGGCTGGTCTGCGGACCAGACTTCCAAGAAAGCCCTATTGGATCTGCCTTTTAAGGGCGACAGACTTTTTGGGGCTTCTCTGGATGACATCATCAAGGATGCTACAGGAGGTAAAAGCACTTTGCTTCCCCAAACTAGCAAGGGTAGGGGACCACGCCAAGGGCAAGGCCCCTCCTTTACTGCACGTAAGCGGTTTTTTCGCCCTCTTAAGGCGACAGGGAAAAGACCCCAGGCCGATAAAGCGCCTGCCCAAGGACAAAAGCGTCCTTGGTCCCGCAGACCCAACAAGCCTGTGGACAAATCTGCGTCCACATGAAGGTCCGCCCCCACCCAGCTCTCGGGTGGGGGGACGTCTTCGCAAATTCGCGACTCAGTGGACTGCTCTAGTCTCCGACAGGTGGGTTTGCGAAGTAATCTCCTCAGGCTACAAGATAGAATTTCTCTCTTGTCCACCAGACAGATTCATCACCTCCAATCTCCAGCTACTACCGACCCGTCGGGAGGCCCTGTATGGGGCGGTCCAGGGTCTACTGGAACGCGGGGTAGTTATTCCAGTTCCAGAACAGGAACGGGGTCAGGGTTTTTACTCAAATCTGTTCATTGTGCCAAAGAAGGAGGGGGTTCGTCCAATCTTGGATCTCAGAGCCCTCAATTGCTTTGTGAAGGTACAAAGATTTCGGATGGAGTCGGTTCGATCCGTAGTCACGGCTCTCCATCCGGGGGACTTTCTGGCCTCCTTGGACATCAAGGACGCATACCTGCATGTCCCCATATACTCCAGACACCAGAGGTTTCTGCGATTTGCTATCGGGAAGAACCACTACCAGTTTGTGGCCCTCCCGTTTGGCCTTGCCTCAGCACCCAGGACGTTCACCAAGGTGCTCGCTCCGATTCTGGCACTTCTAAGACAGCGGGGTATCGCTATCACAGGTTACTTGGACGACCTTCTGCTGAAGGGCCCTTCAAGCTCAGAATTAGAGGTAAGCGTGTCCATTACCTGTCAGACTCTTCGAGACTGTGGTTGGATACTAAACACGCAAAAGTCAGTATTGGTGCCCACTCAACGCCTAGTGTACCTGGGGTTGATTCTGGATTCCTCAGAGGCAAAGGTATTCCTCCCTGTGGAGAAGTTGCAGACCCTCCGGGCTGCAGTACGGCAGCTGACTTCCAGGAATTGGTCGTCACTCCGTTTTTGCATGCGAGTGTTGGGCCTCATGGTAGCCTCCTTCGAGGCGGGTCCCATATGCTCAATACCACACTCGAGTGTTACAGAGGGAAGTTCTGTCCAGATGGAACAGATGCCCTTCATCTCTGGATTATCAAATCCGAGTGAGCCACCTAGTCAGGAGATCCCTGGTATGGTGGCTGACAGCACCGGCTCTAATGGCCGGGAAGTCATTTCTTCCGGTTTACTGGATAGTGATCACGACGGACGCCAGCCTTACAGGTTGGGGGGGAGTCTGGGGTGTCCAGTCGGCGCAAGGTCGCTGGACCCCAGAGGAAGCCCTCCTGCCGATCAATGTCCTGGAGATCCGGGCGATCAAGCTGTGCCTCTTCAAATGGTCTCAGAGACTGCAAGGGCGTCCAGTCAGGATCCAGTCAGACAACGCCACAGCAGTGGCATATGTCAATCATCAAGGAGGAACAAGAAGCTCAGCTGCAGCATCGGAGATCGCTCGCATCCTGAAGTGGGCAGAGAGGAGCGTACCGGCACTGTCGGCCGTGTACATTCCGGGTGTGGAAAACTGGCAGGCGGACTACCTGAGCCGCCAGATGCTGGACCAGGGAGAATGGTCCTTACACCCGGAGGTGTTCCAACTCCTCTGCCAAAGATGGGGCACACCAGACGTAGATCTTCTGGCTTCCCGACTCAATCGGAAGGTATTGAGGTTTGTGGCCCGGTCAAGAGACCCATGGGCAGACGCAACGGACGCGTTGGTAGCATCGTGGGGCCAGTATCGGCTAATCTATGCCTTCCCTCCCTTAAGGCTTCTTCCTCTTCTGCTCCGCAGAGTGGAGGCAGAGGGAATTCCAATGATCCTAATCGCTCCAGATTTGCCTCAGTGTCCTTGGTACGCCGATCTAGTACGTCTGGTAGCAGACGTCCCCTGGCGCCTACCACTACGGAAGGACCTGCTGTCGCAAGGTCCCATATTCCATCCTGCTTTACAGTCATTGGCTTTAACGGCATGGCTGTTGAGAACCAGGTACTGAGAGACCGGGGCCTGTCAGACTCAGTAATTTCTACTATGAGAAGTGCTCGGAAACCGTCCTCTAGGAAGGTCTATCACCGCACTTGGAGGGCCTACATCTCCATGTGTGAGGAAATGAAATGGCATCCGCGTACCTATTTGGTTTCCAGAATCCTGCTGTTTTTACAGCATGGGGTAGACCAAAGGCTTGCCCTAAGTACGATTAAGGGACAGATATCTGCCCTGGCTGTCTTTTTTCAGCGACCCCTGGCGACTCACTCTCTCGTGAGTACATTTGTGCAGGGGGTTCGACATGTGGCCCCTCCGGTCCGCCCCCCGTTACCTCCGTGGGACTTGAACCTGGTCCTCTCGGTGCTTCAGAAGGCACCGTTTGAGAATATTAGAGATATTCCCCTGTTGACACTTTCTCAGAAGGTGGTCTTTTTGGTGGCTGTTACGTCAGTTAGACGAGTCTCTGAGCTGGCAGCCTTGTCCTGCAAGGCTCCCTATTTGATTTTCCACAAGGATAAGGTGGTGCTGCGGCCGCAGCCTTCCTTTCTTCCGAAGGTCGTTTCGGCTTTTCATCTCAACGAAGACATTGTACTTCCATCCTTGTGTCCTCAGCCGTCGAATCCTAAGGAGTCGGCGTTGCATTCCTTGGACGTTGTCCGAGCTTTGAGAGTATACATATCTGCTACTTCCCTGTTCCGGAAGTCAGACTCACTGTTTGTTTCGGTGGCTGGTCCCAAGAAGGGCCAAGCAGTCTCATCGGCCACCATCTCTAGGTGGATCCGACAGATAGTAATCCAGGCTTACGCCTTAAAGGGTCAGGCGCCCCCCTTTCCTGTCACGGCGCATTCGACCAGGGCAATAGGTGCCTCTTGGGCTTTCCGACATCAAGCGTCTGTTTCCCAACTATGTAAAGCGGCGACTTGGTCGTCCGCTCACACTTTCACAAAATTCTACAAAGTTGATGTAGGTGCATCTTCGGATGCCTCTTTCGGCCGCAAGGTTTTGCAGGCGGCTGTTTAGAGTTGCAACTCCTCCGTTGGAGGAGTGCTGTTTTGTGTTTTGGGGTGAAGTTTGTTTTTATGCTGTTACCACCCCTCGTTTTTTCTCTGACACTGCTTTGGGACGTCCCACTTTGTCAATAGAGAAGCTGTGTCGGTCCATGGACGAAAGAGTAAATAGGATTTTTTACTCACCGTAAAATCCTTTTCTCTGAGTCCATGGACCGACACAGCACCCACCCCTCCTTTTAAGTTTGTACTGCTTTTTGACGAACTGATCTGCGATGTGCAGACTGAGAGGGTATACCCAGAGGGTCCGCCCCCTGGGCGGAACTGTAGAAGGTGTGATGCAACACTTTTTACAAGTTTTTCTGCCTAGTCACTCCTAATTAACGGATAATACCCACTTTGTCAATAGAGAAGCTGTGTCGGTCCATGGACTCAGAGAAAAGGATTTTACGGTGAGTAAAAAATCCTATTTTTCAAAAACATTCTTTATTCAAAAAAAAAAAACATTCTTTTTCCAAAAAACATTCTCTTTTTTAAAAAAACATTCCTTTAAAACATTCTTTTTTTTAAAAAAATTATTTTTTTCAAAAAATGAATCCTAAGCAGGTTTACACTTAACCAATATAGAAATACTTAAAAAAAACTTTTTATATTAAAATAAAGCTTATGATATACTTAGTTAGTCAGGCCCAAACAAAACACTGGACCAAAATTGCACAGGAAGAAAAATGGGAACAAATTGCTTATGGAGGGGAACAAATATGTCACCCATTGTTGATAAAGCAATTTATATCCCATTCAACGTTGAGGCCACCCGGTGTGTGACAACCCAATTTATGTATCCAACTGGTTTCGGATCTAGAGATGCTTCTTTTGCCATTGCCCCCTCTCCAGTTGGGCACATATTTCTCCAAACCAATGAAAATGGTACCCTTTGGGTTTCTGTTATGCACAAGATCATAGTGCTTAGACACACTATGTTTGTCAAAACCACTTTTTATGTTGGTGATGTGCTCACCTAATCTGGTACTCAATTTTCTAATGGTCCGGCCCACATATTCCAAACCGCATGGGCATCGCAAAAGGTACACCACGCACTTTGTAGCACATGTTATAAGGGACCTGATAGGATATGTGGCTCCTGTTCCTGATTAAGTAAACTCCATAGTTCTTCTACCTTGGAGGGCATTCACCCTGCAGACTTTACATCGTCTACACGGGTAAAATCCCTTCAAGTCCCCAAAAAAAGAAGGACGAGTTGGGGGATCTGGTACATTAGGTGCTAGTAGATGTCTGAAGTTAGAAGCACCCCTAAAGAGTACTCTCGGGGTGTTAGACAATAAAGGGCCCAATACTCGGTCGTTCTTTAGCACCGGCCAGTGTTTTTTAATGATCCTTTTTATAGCCCAATGCTGACTTGAATACGTGGTCAGAAAGGCTAAGCCAAAGTCCTCCCTATTTTCCACTTCTGGAGGTCTGTCACACAGAAGTGTCTGTCTATCTCTAAGGCCCACATCTGTAATAGCAGAGTCCAGTTTGGCAATGTCATACCCCTTGGCTATAAATCTTAATTTAAGGATTTCTGCCTCTTTGTGATATTGTTCCAAGTCAGTGCAATTTCGCTTTAGACGTAAAAATTGACCCTTCGGGACCGCCGACAGCCAGGAACTATGGTGGCATGAATCCAAAGGAATATAGCCGTTCCTGTCTGTCGGTTTGAAGAAAGTGGATGTGACTATCCTACTGTCCTTTATTGAGACATTAAGGTCCAGAAAGTGAATCTGGATGGGGCTAATCTCATGACTGAGAATAATGCCCCTATCGTTACTGTTTAGGAGGGATAGATAAGAATTAACTGATTCTACATCACCATCCCAAATAAACAAAATGTCATCAATAAATCTTTTCCAAAAGATTAAATTAGGTGGGCTTTCACAAAGTACTACATCTTCCTCCCACTTAGCCATAAAAAGGTTGGCCATACTGGGGGCAAATTTTGCCCCCATGGCCACGCCCCTAATCTGGAGATAGTGTTTACCACTATGCCAGAAATAGTTATGCTTCATCGCGAAATCCAGCAACTCCATCACGAAGTTGCGCTGCGTGACGGAGATGCTGGAGTCGCGATAAAGAAAATGACGCACCGCCTCATACCCCAAATCATGAGAGATGGCCGTGTAAAGGGATGCGACATCGGCTGTAATAAGTAGATAGGAGGCCTTCCATTCAATCTGACCAAGAAGGTTAATGACGTGCTTAGTGTCCTTAAGAAAAGACGGGGTGCCCAAGACCAGTGGTTGCAAGTAATGATCGATGTATTTGCCGATCCGTGAGGTGATAGAATCGATACCACTGATGATGGGCCTTCCCGGGGGATTGATCAGGGTTTTGTGGATCTTGGGTAATATATACATCACTGGCAATCTGGGTGCCAGTGGTACTAGATGTTCCCTTTCCTTCAAATTTAAAATACCCATATAATGTCCCTTATCAATTAGGGCTCTCAGGTCCTTCTTATATTCCACAGTGGGATCCATGGGTAAACTCAAATATGTCAGAGGGTCCATAACTATCCTCGACATTTTTTCAAAATAGGAGTCATCTCCGATTTGGATCAGCTGTGCAGACACGTCTCTGGAGACTCGCCTATTGTGGATGAAGTGTCTTCACTGGAATTTCTCTGCCTTCCATGGAGTGAACATCGCTCTACTAAGCTTGTTTTGACCCCCCTGAGAAGGGCGGTCGCAGGCTGTTTGGTAAGCCTTCATTTCTCACTTTGGTGGCGGGATCTTCACTTATTGTTGGAATAGCACTTACCAGCTTCATCGGATATCTTCTCTGTGGAACTCTTATCATCAATATAGAGGAAATCCTCTACACATTTATTTGATAATCTTCTTTCTTCACGGGCACTTATGAACTTGATTGGTTTATTTGCATTGTTTTATTAGTGTTTTTGATACTTTTTTCACGTATTTAATTTTAACTGTATAGATATATACAGTTCTTTCCAGCGCTACACTATTTTTGTATACTCATTTTGTTTGTACCTTATATCAAAGGTTTTTTTTGGTGTTTAGCAGCAGGTTTCTTTAAGGGACATATTCATTTTTTTTTTTTTTTAAATCACTTTGCACCTAGCGCAAATTTTTACTTTTTATAACCACATCTAAATGATTCAGAGAAGATTGGGAGAAAGTGCTGTGGTCAGATGAGACCAAAATTGAGCTCTTTGGCATCAACTTGACTCACCGTGTTTGGAGGAAGAAAAACGTGTTTGGAGGAAGAAAAATGCTGAATATGATCCTAAGAACACCATCCCTACAGTCAAGCACAGAGGTGGAAACATGATGCTTCGGGGCTGTTTATCTGCTAAAGGTACAGGCCGACTTTGCTGCATCGAGGAGCCAATGGACGGGGTCACGGGGACGGGGTCATGTATTGTAAAATCTTGGATGAGAACATTCTTCCCACAGCCGGAAAACTAAAGTTGAGTCGTGGATGGGTTTTTCAGCAATACAATGACCCAAAACATACCACCAAGGCAACAAAGGAACAAAGCACATTAGGTCATGGAGTGGCCTAGTCAGTCTCCAGACCTTAATCCTATAGAAAATGTACTTGCCAAGTGACAGCAAAGAAACCTTAAGGATTTAAAAGGATTTAAAGAAGATCCTGTAAAGAAGAGAGGACCAAAATCCTTCCTGAGATATGTGCAAACCTGATCACCAACTACAAGAAACGTCTGACCTCTGTGCTTCCCAACAAGGGTTTCTCCACCAAGTCCTAAGTCATGTTTTGCTTGGGGATCAAATACTTATTTTACTCACTGAACTGCAACTCCATTTATATCATTCTTATCATGTGCTTTTTCTGGATTTTTGGTTGATATTCTGTCTCTATAATTTAAAATACATCTATCATAAAAATTACAAACCCTTCATTTCTTTGTAAGTGGGCAAACTTACAAAATCTGCAGGGGATAAAATCATTATTTTCCGCCACTGTATAACAAACGTGCTGGTTTGAAAGTTAAGGAGTTGTAAAGTCTCAAGGTTTTTCACCTTAATGCATTCTATGCCCCCCAGAGCCCCCCTATTCCTTACCTGAGCCCAATCTTTCCAGTGACAAGAATGAGTCCAGCAGCTCCAGCCGCTGTCTCAGGTCCTCATTGGATAGATTGATAGCAGCAGAAGCAAGCTGCCTCTAAGCCTGAGAACTGAACAATTACGTACATGCTGAACGCTCAGTTCTCAGGTCCACTGAGAACAGAGCTGTGATTGTCAGTCATTGCTCTGTGCTATGCCCCTCCAGTACTCGCTGGAGGTCCGGGCAGGAGAGGGAGCGAGAGCGGCTGGCTCAGGCTCTGAGCAATCTGGATGGATCCCGACTGTATTGTCTGGAACCTTTCAGAATCTGGAGCGGCTCTGTGACCTCAGTCGAAAGCGGGCTTTAACCACTTAAGCCCCAGACCAATACGCAGCATAAGGACCAGGCCCCTTTTTGGGATTCGGCACTGCGTCGCTTTAACTGACAATTGCGCGGTCGTGCGACGTGGCTCCCAAACAAAATTGACGTCCTTTTTTTCCCACAAATAGAGCTTTCTTTTGGTGGTATTTGATCACCTCTGCGGTTTTTATTTTTTACGCTATAAACAAAAATAGAGCGACAATTTTGAAAAAAATTCTATATTTTTTACTTTTTGCTATAATAAATATCCCCAAAAAATATATTAAAAAAACGTTTTTTTCCCCTCAATTTAGGCCGATACGTGATCTTCTACATATTTTTGGTCAAAAAAATTGCAATCAGCGTTTATTGATTGGTTTCCGCAAAAGTTATAACGTTTACAAAATAGGGGGTCGTTTTATGGCATTTTTTATTTCTTTTTTTTACTAGTAATGGCGGCGATCAGCGTTTTTTTTTTTTTTTCGTGACTACGACATTATGGTGGACACATCGGACACTTTTGACACTATTTTGGGACCATTGTCATTTTTACAGCAACCAGTGCTATAACAATGCACTGGTTACTGTAAAAATTACACTGGCAGTGAAGGGGTTAACCAGGAGGGGGCGCTGTAGGGGTTAAGTGTGCCCTGATTTGTGTTTCTTACTGTGGGGGGCGTGGCTTAGCGTGTGACATCACTGATGGTCGTTCCCTATTACAGGGAACAGACAATCAGTGACAGGCTCACTAGGAAGCACGGGGAGAGGTTTGTTTACAGTCATCTCTCACCGTTCTTCAGCTTTGTGACCCGATCGCGGGACACCAGCGGCAATCGGGTCCGCTGTTCCCGCGGGGACGGGCACGGAGAAGAGGACCAGGTCGCGAGCGCGCTGCTGGCGGCGCGCTCGTGGCCCACGGCTGGGCTCTTAAAGGGGACGTACCTGTACGCCCATGTGCCCAGCCGTGCCATTTTGCCGACGTACATCGGCGTGCGGAGGTCCTCAAGCGGTTAAAAAGAAAAAAAGAGAGCGCACAGTCAAAGTGTAGCAGGTGAAAATGACTATAAAGGAATGGAAGTAATGCACTCACATACTTGGGTACCACCTAACAATAAGTACTCAGCAGGATGTTGAGCAGTCTATCCAGTACCTCCATTGGGCCTAGAAACTCAGCAAAGGAAGCAGAAAAAGGAGAAAAGAGAGCGCGCCACTCTTATGCCGCGTACAGACGATCGAACATTCCGACAACAAAACTGTGGATTTTTTTTTCCGACGGAATGTTGGCTCAAACTTGCGTTGCATAAACACAGTCACACAAATGTTGTCTGAAATTGCGAACGTCAAGAACGCGGTGACGTACAGCACGTACGACGAGCCGAGAAAAATGATGTTCAATAGCCAGTGCGGCTCCTCTACTTGATTCTGAGCATGCATGGAATTTTGTGCGTCGGAATTGTGTACGCACCGCTCGGAATTTCCGACAACAAGTTTTGTTGTTGGAAAATTTGAGAACCAGCTTTCAAATTTTTGTTGTCGGAAATTCCGACAGAAAAAGTCCGATGGGGCCTACACACGGTCTGAATTTCCGACAAAAAGCTCCCATGGAACATTTGTTCCAGATTTTTGGGGACCCGGTACCGGCTGTCCGTAGGTCCCCTGGACCCCAAACTTGGCACACATGTAGCCCCACTCTTTCTCTACAAGTGTGCAAAGTTTGTTGTCCAGGGGACCTACGGCCGGGGAGCACCGATTTTTCAAAGCCGGGCACCCCTTCCATAGACTCTTATGTTAAACGGTCATTTCTCTGGTTACTTTGGGGACCCGGTATCGGCCGGTCGTAGGTCTCCTGGACCCAAAACTTGGCACACATGTAGTCCCATTTCTCCTCTACAAGTGTGCAAAGTTTTTTGTCTGGGAGACCTACAACCGGGGAGCACCGATTTTTTAAAGCCATGCACCCCTTCCATAGACTCCCATGTTAAACGTCAGTCTAGTCATGGACACAGTGAGGCATGAGCACAGTGAGGCATGGGCACAGTGAGGCATGGGCACAGTGAGGCATGCACATGGACACAGTGAGGCAAAGTGAGGCACAGTGAGGCATGCAGATGGACACCCTAGGCTTATACTCGAGTCAATAAGTTTTCCCAGTTTGTTGTGGTAAAATTAGGTGCCTCGGCTTATATTCAGGTCGGCTTATACTCGAGTATATACGGTATATGGTTGGTGGCCGCTGTGGATCGCAAGGAAGCAGGAAGTGTCCAGGAAGACATCATATGTAGCTGGGCGTGGTAACACATTTCAGGTACCTTTTTGTGACAGGTACCCACACCCACTTTTGCAATGACATCAGCTTGGCCTGCCTGCCTGCCCCCCATCTGCAACCTTCTGGGACATTCCCACAGCTCTGCTCTGCCACGTGCATGATGCGCAGTGTGGAGTCGGCTTCAAGACTTAAAGTGGAACTTTACCCATAACAACTTAGACACAGCGGGAGGCAATCAGCGGGTCTGGGGGACACAATGTCCACCAGGACCCGCCGATCGTTCAGGAGAGAAGCAGAAAGGCGGCTGCCTATGTAAACAAGGCAGATTGCCATTCTGTGAAAGGGGAAGGAAGTGATCCTGTGTTTCAGCTCAGCAGGAACACAGATCTCTGCCTTCCTACAGTACAAGCACCTCCTACACAGTTAGTAAGCACTCCCTAGGAACACAGTTAACCCTTTGATCACCCCTGATGTTAAAGGGGTTGTAAAGGCAGATTTTTTTTTTATCTTAAATCAAAAATGGAACTTCCGCTTTAAGTGATGGTGACCCCCTGACATGCCACATTTGGCATGTCATTCTTTTTTTTTGGGGGGGGGGGAGCGGATACCCTCTTTTTAGAGGCATCCAGCTCCCACTTCCCTTTCTCACAGGGCAAAAATATGTAAAAGAATATACAGTATATTGGCCTAAACTGAGGAAGAATTAAAAAAATATATATATAATTTTGGGGATATTTATTATAGCAAAAAGTAAAAAATATTGTATGTCCGATGTGTCCGCTGCAATATCGCAGTCCTGACAAAAATCGCAGGTAACCGCCATTACTAGTAAAAAAAAAAATAATAAAAAATAATGTCAGAAATCTATCCCCTATTTTGTAGAAGCTATAACTTTTGCGTAAACCAATCACTATACGCTTATTGCGGATTTTTATTTTTATTTTTTTACCAAAAATATGTAGAAGAATACGTATCGGCCCAAACTGAGAAAAAAAAAGTTTGTTTTTTTTGTTTTTTTTTAAATTGTGATATTTATTATAGCAAAAAGTAAAAAATATTGTGTTTTTTTTCAAAATTGTCGCACTTTTTTGTTTATAGCACAAAAAATAAAAAGCGCAGAGGTGATCAAATACCACCAAAAGAAAGCTCTATTTGTGGGAAAAAAAAGGACATCAATTTTGTTTGGTTACAGCGTCGCACGACCGCGCAATTGTCAGTTAAAGCGATGCAGTGCCGTATCGCAAAAAAATGGCCCGGTCATTAAGCAGCCAAATCTTCCAGTCTGTAAGTGATTAATGCATTCTATGCATTAAGATAAAAAGCCTTCTGTGTGCAGCAGCCCCCCTAATACTTACCTGAGGTCCCTCTCTGTCCAGCAATGTCCAAGACTGTCTCAGCCGACCGAGATTCTCCTTCCTGATTTGCTGAGACACAGCAGTGGCGCCATTGGCTGGCGCTGCTCTCAATAAAAATCAGCTCGCCAATCAGGGGAGAGAGGGGGCAGAGCCAGGTTGGGGCTCCATGTCTGAATGGACACAGGGACCTGTGGCTCGGCTCGGGTGCCCTCATAGCAAGCTGCTTGCTGTGGGGGCACTGAACAGGGGGGAGGGGCCAGGATCACAGAAGAGGGACCCCGAGAAGAGGAGGATCCGGGCTGCTCTGTGCAAATCCACTGCAACAGAGCAGGTAAGTATAATGTGTTTGTAAAGTCTTGTTTTTTTTTCCTATAAAAATAACAATCACTTTAACCCCTTCCCTCCCAGTGTCATTAGTACAGTGAAAGTGAATATTTTTAGCATTAATCACTGTGTTATTGTCACTGGTCCCCAAAAAAGTGTCACTTAGTGTCCGGTTTGTTTGCCGCAATATGGCAGTTTCGCTATAAGTCACTGATCGCCGCCATTACTAGTAAAACTAAATAAATAAATTCCATAGAAATATCCCATAACTTTTGCGTAAGCCAATCAATATGCACTTATTGGGATTTTTCTTTACCAAAAATATGTAGAAGAATACATATTGGCCTAAATTAATGAAGACATTTGAGCTTTTAAATTTTTTTATTGGATGTGTTTTTGTCGCAGGAAAGTAAAAAAAATATATATATATTTTATTTTTCAAAATTGTCCACTTTTTCTTTTTTTTTTGTCTATAGCACAAAAAATAAAAACCGCAGAGGTGATCAATTACCACCAAAAGAAAGCTCTATTTGTGGGGAAAAGAAAGGACATCAATTTTATTTTGGTACAGCGTCCCACGACCGCGCAACGCAGTGCTATATGGCAAAAAATTGCCTGATCAGGAAGAGGGGGGGGGGGGGTAAATCTTCCAGAGCTAAAGTAGTTAAGGAAGTCACAGACAGCTCCCACATCCAAGATGGCGAAGCCTTATGCTGCGTACACACGACCGTTTTGTCATGACGTGAAAAATGCCATTTTTTAAATTGGTCATTAAAAACGATCGTGTGTGGGCTCCAGAGCATTTTTAACGACGTGAAAAATGGGCTAAAAAAAATTAGAACCTGCTCTATTTTTTTACGCCGTTTTTCACGTCGTTCTTTTTTTAACGTCGTGAAAAACGGTAGTGTGTAGGCTTTTACGAGGGGGAAAAAAATGCGCATGCTCAGAATCAAGTATGAGACGGGAGCGCTCCTTCTGGTAAAACTAGCGTTCGTAATGGAGATAGCACATTTGTCACGCTGTAACGGACTGAAGAGCACGAGGCTGAAAAGTGCGAATCGTCTCTCACCAAACTTTACTAATACGAGGATCCGCAAAAGCAGCCCAAAGGGTGGCGCCATCCGAATAGAACGTCCCCTTTTATAGTGCCGTCGTACGTGTTGTACGTCACCGCGCTTTCCTTGAGCATTTTTTTTTTATTACGATAGTGTGTAGGCAAGGCAGGCTTGAGAGGAAACACGAAAAATCACGTCGAGAAAACAATGACATTAAAAACGGCCGTGTGTACGCGGCATTAGAACCAAAGCCCAGCGAAGAATTGTTACATAGCTGGTTGGTAAGCATCTATTTCTTAAAAGTCAGCAACTACAGTATTTTGTACCTACTTGACTTTCATATTATTTTTAATTTGCTAAGTTCTTCTTTAAAATGGAGTTCCACCCAAAATTGAACTTCCGCTTTTCGGAACCCTCCCCCCCTCCGGTGTCACATTTGGCACCTTTCAGGGGGGAGGGGGGGAGCAGATACCTGTGTAATACAGGTATTTTGCTCCCACTTCCGGGCATAGATACCCGAGCCACCCGCGGGTATCTATGCCACTTCTGGCACCTTCTCCATCCCCCACGCTGTCTTCTGGGAAACACACAGGTCCTAGAAGACAGCAGGGACCAGTGGGTCCGCGCAGCGCGAGTCGCGCATGTGCAGTAGGGAACCGGGAAGTGAAGCCGCAAGGCTTCACTTCCTGATTCTCTTACCGAAGATGGCGGCGGCTGCACCCGAGAGCCGAGCGATAGATCGGCTTTGGGTGCCGACATCGGGGGCGCCCTGGACAGGTAAGTGTCCTTATTTTAAAAGTCAGCAGCTGCAGTATTTGTAACTGCTGACTTAAAAAATAAATAAAAATTGGCGGAACTCTGCTTTACGAGATCAAGTTCCTAAAGGGCAGTATTAGGCCTAATGTAGATGGGCGTTCATGTCTAACGCAGCCTTTTCCATTGATATCCAGCACTGCTGGAATGCATGCCTCTGAATGCAAAATGCAGCATTTGTTGGACCTGCATTGGCTGCAGTTGAAAGCGGTTCTAAACCCCGCTATTTTTACCTACAGGTGAGATTATAATAAGGCTTACCTGTAGGCAAAATGAATATCTCCTAAACGTGCACCGTTTAGGAGAAATTCACCCTGAACGCAGCCGGTGATATCACTGGCACATGCGTTCTGAAGGTCCGGCATACCTTGCCGGGAATGGAGGGCGTGACGTCATTGTGGCTCTGGTGAATCACTTACCCGGAGTGCGCAAACCCCAGAGGAAAGTCCAGGGGAACATGTCAGCCCTCTCAGCAGTGACATTAGCTGGAGCGCTTCGTTTCAAGGTGAGTATTTCATAATGTGCTAGTATGCAATGCTAACTAGCACATTATGCCATTGCCTTGCATGTTTTTTTTTTGCAACATCCGCGGTTTACAACCGCTTTAAATGCACCTCAATTGGACATGAGCGTTGGATGAGATGCAATACAAATTGGGTCAGTCGCAGGTCCTGCACTATCATTCACACTACTCTATTAACCACTTGCCACAAAATCACGTACCTGTAGGTCACTCTGCTTCAAGTGGTTGTACCGGGGTGATATGCAGCTGCAGGCATCACCCAGTACCATTTTTTAGAGCCGACGGTCAGCTTTCTTGTAATAACAACCGATGCGGCTAAGCAGCCGGTCAATTGTGATCACAAGCAGCTCCCAGGCTCTCCCCTCTCACCGGGAGGCAGTGTTGCCAACCTACCAAACTGAAATTTACTGACACAACACCCAAAATTTACTGGCACTGACAAGTTTTTACTGCGATTTCAAAAAGTTGCAAAATTACAGTTTTAACTGCAAATTTTGTTTTCTTTAAGCTACAAACAACTACCATATACAATTAGTAATGTGATTTCAAGTAGATCAAGTATTTTTTATATTTTTTTTATATAGCAAGGCAGGTTATTATAACCCATCAGTTTTTGTCACCTATGTCCACAGAGTGAGTGAGAGAGAGACCGACTTTGCCCCCCATGGAGAGAAACCGTTCTTGCTCCCAGACAGAGAGAGACCACATTTGCCCCCCCACAGAAAGCGAGAGAGAGAGGCCACTTTTGCCCCCACAGAAAGAGGGACTGCTTTTTGCCCCCACAGAGAGAAACCTCTGTCGCCCCCACAGAGAGTGAGCGAGAGAGAGAGACTGCTTTTGCCCCCCCCCCCCCACAAAGAGAGGGACTGCTTTTGCACCCACAGAGAGAGAGAGACCACTTTTGCCCCCACAGAAAGAGAGACTGCTTTTTGCCCCCCACAGAGAGAAACCGCTTTTGCCCCCCACAGAGAGAGACCGTTTTTGCCCCCCACAGAGAGAGACCATTTTTGCCCCCACAGAAAGAGAGACTGATTTTGCCCCCCACAAAAAGAGGGACCACTTTTGCCCCCACAGAGAGAGAGAGAGACTGCTTTGGCCCCCAGAGAGAGAGACCAATTTTGCCCCCAGAGAGAGAGAGAGAGACAGTTTTTGCCCCACAAAGAGAGCAAGAGAGACCACTTTTGCCCCCACAAAGAGAGCAAGAGAGACCACCTTTGCCCCCACACAGAGTAAGAGAGGGACCACTTTTTCCCCCACAAAGAGTGAGAGAGAGACCACTTTTGCCACCACAAAGAGTGAGAGAGAGACCACTTTTGCCCCCACAAAGAGAGAGAGAGAGAGACCGCTTTTGCCCCCACAGAGAGAGCGAGAGAGAGAGACCACTTTTGCCCCCACAAAGAGAGAGAGAGAGACACTGATTTTGGCCCCCCCCCCCACAGAGAGAAGACAGCTTTTGCTCCCCACCCCTCAGCAAAAGAACCTCAGGCTGCAGTGCCCAGCAAACAGACTGCTGCCTCCCCCCTCCCTCCTGGCCAGGGAGGGCAAGATATGGGCACATATGAAAATGACTGACTCCAGCAGTACGACACAGATGACCTCTGTGAAAGTGACAGTCTCCAGGCAGGCCGAGCCCCCAGCAGCCCACCCTTCCTGGCTCAGGGCCAAGAGGGAAAGAATGAGCACAAATTACATTGAATTGCAGACAGCACAGATGATGATCTCACCTCCTCCAGTGACAGTCTCTCTCCACCCCAGCCCGGGCCGGGGCTCTGTCTGGGGCTGGGGGGAATACCCCACCTCAGACCTCAGAGCTCCGAGTCTGCAGGCTTGCCATGCTTGTGTGCCTGGTCTGTCCATTGCTGTGGCTGGTGCGACAATCCCCCTCACGCAGACCATGTGCAGCAGAATAGTCTGCCAATCACATTCTTGCATGAGGTCTCCTCCACTCTGGCCGCTCTGCTCCTAATTTTTTGAATAGCTGGTGGGAAATGAGCTATGAGGCCTCCATCAAACCCGCAGCCCGCCAGCCAAATACACTCGGATCAGATTCGGAATGGTTATGGTCTCGGGCATCTCTGGGAACTGCACATGCGCAGTCGAGCCATCACAGCCATTTTTTACTGCCACTTTTCTCCTGATACAGGCTTTTACAGGCAGGAGAAAAGTGCCCTGTTTTTACGGGCGGCCCGTAAAAATCCAGGCCGTTGGCAACACTGCCGGGAGGCCTGAGCGACCCAAGCTAAGCCAGAATCAGCTTTAATCGGGCCTTGGATCTAGTAACTCAGAAGCGATGTCATGACATCACTTGCAGTTTACTGGAGAATTAAAGGCGCCAGATTTTAAAACAATTCAGTATTCAAAACAGCCAAACTTCGCTTTTTTAATGCTTTTAAGTACAAAGGAGGAGTTGTGGGTCTTATAGATCCCAGATCCCTCCATAAAGAGTACCTGTCACTGCCTATTACTGTCACAGCAATAAAAGTGATACGTTTTTTTTTTTTAAAAGAGAAAAAAAGAAAAATGAAAGCACCCCATCCCTCCGAGCTCGCACGCAGAAGCAAACACATATGTAAGTCGCGCCCGCAAATGTAAACAGTGTTCAAACTACACATGTGCGGTATTGCTGCGATCGTTAGAGTGAGAACTTCTTTGTAAATCTAAACTGGTAACCAGTAAAACATTTTAAAGTGTCGCCTATGGAGATTTTAACCTACCGTAGTTTGTCCCCATTCCACGAGTGTGCACAATTTTAAAGCATAACATGTTAGGTATCTATTTACTCGGCGTAACATCATCGTTCACGTCCTTTTGCACTTTGAACCCTGGTCCTGTTGGCCCTTCCTATTATGTGTTATACCCAATCTCATATACATGTATGGTATTTTGTTTCAGAGATTTGCTTTTCTATAAATCCATCTTGTACGGGGTCCTCCCTGAAGATGTGGTGTTGTGTGTTTGTGTTTGTTTTTTCTATGCCAATGTGTATTCTACAAAAAACTCTAACTAAAGAATAAAAAAAAAAAAATTATTCTTCCATCTTCGCAAAGCAAGATGAATGGGAGATTCCCCCCATCAGGACATTTCATTCTGATGCCGCGTACACACGACCGTTTTTTATGTCATTGAAAAAAACGACGTTTTTTCAACGTGATTCTTCTCAAGCCTGCCTTGCCTACACACGATCATGAAAAAAAATGCTCAAGCAAAGCGCGGTGACGTACGAAACGTACGACGGCACTATAATGGGGAAGTTCCAATCGGATGGCGCCACCCTTTGGGCTGCTTTTGCTGATCCTTGTGTTAGTAAAGTTTGGTGAGAGACGATTCGCGCTTTTCAGCCTCGTGCTCTTCAGTCCGTTACAGCGTGACGAATGTGCTATCTCCATTACGAACGCTAGTTTTACCAGAACGAGCGCTCCCGTCTCATAACTTGCTTCTGAGCATGCGCGGTTTTTTCACGTCGTTAAAGCCTACACACGGCCGTTTTTCATGTCGAGAAAAACGACGACGTGAAAAACAACGATAAAAATTAGAGCATGTTCCAAATTTTTAATGGCCATTTTTCACATTGTGAAAAATGCTCTGGAGCCCACACACGATCGTTTTTAATGACCAAATAAAAAAATGGCAATTTTCTCGTCATGAAAAACGGTCGTGTGTACGCGGCATCAGAGTGGGGCTATCCACTTTCAGAATACACCAATCTGCGTCTGCAGCCTCCAATCAACAAAAGTTTTCCAATATTCCTGTTTTGACAGAAGTCAATCTAATGATCAACTTTCATTGAACAGTTACGTCAACACATGCATTGAAATTTGGCCAATCCACACTGAACCGGATGAATTTCGATATGGCCAGCTTTAGATTTGGCTTTTAGATTTGCCCATAATTGTGTTGTTTTTTTGTAGTCTTGGTCACTCTTATTTCTAATTTCCTCCAGATGGACGATATAGAAGGTATGATACAGAAGAACCTCCTGCTGTCGTTTCAGGTGGTGAAAAAGGGGATGATACCAATACCACATCTGATTCCTCAGAAGACGATGATGTCACCTCAGAAGACGATGATGTCACATCAGATTCCTCAGAAGACGATGATGTCACATCGGATTCTTCAGGAAAAATACATATTCCCCAAAAATTCTATTCAACACCTCACAGTGCAGATATCCAATCTGATCCCTCAAAACATGGAAGGAGTGTTGCCGATCGTTCCGCTTGTGGCACTCATGATGGTCCCAAACAGGAGAAGCCATACCCATGTTCTAAATGTGGGAAGAGTTACAGTTCCAAGCAAGGTCTTTTGATACATCAGAAAACACACACGGGAGAGAAGCCCTATTCATGTTCAGAATGCGGTAGACGTTTTGCGGAAAGGTCGAATCTTGCTAGACATCAAAGCACTCACGTTGGGGAGAAGCCATACTCATGTTCGGAATGCGGTAAACGTTTTTACCATAAATCGTCTCTTATCACGCATGAAAAAATTCACACAGGGGAGAAGCCCTATTCGTGTTCGGAATGCAGGGAAACTTTTTCTTCTCAACATTCTAGACTTACTCACCAGAGAACTCACACAGGTGAAAAACCGTACTCCTGTTCCGAATGTGCGAAAAGTTTTACTACAAAATCGAGTCTTGCCAGGCACCACACAGCTCACACGGGTGAGAAGCCTTACACATGTTCCGAATGCGGTAAATGTTTTGCCGACAGAACCCACTTTTATTGCCACCAGAAATCTCATACGGGGGAAAAGCCATTTTCCTGCCCCGAATGTGGGAAAAGCTTCGCCTTTAAAGCCAGTCTGGTTAAACATCAAAGAAATCGCACGTGTGTTGTCCAGTTTTCCTGTTCAGAGTGTGGCAGAGATTTTAGGAGGAAGTCAAGTCTGGTTGTACATAAGGAAATGCACAAGAGACTCCATCTCATGTTTCAACAGAATTACAAAGAGGAGAAACCTGAACTCAAGGCAGATATTAGCCACCTTTCCTGAAGATAAAAGAAATATTGTGTTTTGTCAACTAATTCCCTATTGATTTATAAAAAAAATAAAATAAATTCAAGCCAAATTTTTATTTTTGTTTATACTAGGAACATAACTTACTTCTAATGAAGGCTATCCAATGTCCTTCGCTAATGTTGAATCCTACTTGCATCTGTGAATTTACAATGCTGCTTGGCTTAAAAAACGTGACTTCCTCCCCCCTCCTTCATTAAGAAATCTCCCTGTATTGTTCTCACAGAATGCAACTTGTTCTGTGAGTGAAGAAGGGGATCCTGTCCTTCAACTGCCCCTCCTCCACTCACAAAACATGTTGCATCCTATGGAAACAATACAAGGAGCTATTTCTTCTAGGGGGCGGCTATGTTGTTCCCCTGTGATGTACCCAGGGCCGCCATCAGGAATTTTGGGGCCCCTTACACAGCTTCAGACATGGGGGGTGCTGCCGCCGCAAATTGAGAAGTGGGGGGGCTGCCGCAAATTGAGAAGCGGGGGGGGGGTGCCACGAATTGAAAAGCAGGGGGTTTGGGTGCTGATGAACCCTGGGGACCTCCTGGGCCCCTTACAAAAAAAATAATAATAATCATTTAAAAAAAAAAAGAGGGAGGTTTCCATCCGGGGACCTCCGGGCCTCTGGGCCCCTTACAAAAAAAATAAAAAATAAAATGAATTAAAAAAAAATAATTCAGAAAAAGAATTATAATATTTTTTTTTAATAAAAAATAAATTAAAAAAAAGGGAGGTTTCCATCCGGGGCCCTGGGGACCTCCGGGCCTCTGGGGACCTCTGGGCCATTTACAAAAAAATAAATTAAATAAAATAAATTTTAAAAAAAATCATAAAAAAAATTATAATTTTTTTTTATAAAAAATAAATTAAAAAAAGGGAGGTTTCCATCCGGGGACCTCCGGGCCTCTGGGGACCTCTGGGCCCCTTACAAAAAAATAAAAATAAATAAAAAAAAATTAAATAAAAAAATTAATAATAAAAAAAATTATAAAAAAAAAAATACAAAAAAGGGGGGTTGACATTCGGGGCCCTGGGGAACTCCGGGCCCCTGGGGACCTCTGGGCCCCTTACAAAAAAAAGGGGGGGCCATCCGGGCCCCTGGGGACCTCCGGGCCCCTTACAGGTGTACTGCCTGTACCCCCCTGATGGCGGCCCTGGATGTACCCGTACGTCGCTGGGAAACTTCCTGGTTTACAGGCCTGTGTGCGCGTGTGTGCTCCCTCTGCTTCTCGTGCTGTGGTTGAAGTTCAGCAGCAGGCTCGCAGCCAAAGATTTTGGCTGTGAACCTACTGATGGCTGAGGCTAATCGTGGCACAGATCTGTATGTGTTAGTCAACACAACTCAGATCTGGCTGTTTTTTTTTTTTCTTCCTGATGTCACTTCCCATTCAGAGCCGAAATCAGGAAGAAAAGCCAGCCAGTCTGTGAGTAAAATCAGCACACATACACTTGTTAGGCACATCGTTAACGGTTTGATTGTCCTCCTGATCACCCCTGTCACCCAGCCAGTGCCATTAGTGTACAGTATTATCACTGATCGTTTTATTAGTGTCACTGGAGATGTCAGTGTCAGTTAGTGTCCTTCCCAGCCAGTGTCTGTTAGTGCCAGATTGGTCGCCACACTATAAGTAGCTGATCACCGCCATTACTAATATAGTGTCTGTACGGATCAGTATCTTACTCAAGATCAGAACTACAATAGTGTTCCCAAAAACGCAGTGTTAGCAGGATCAACTCCAATCACTGCCAGCATTTGCGACATGTAGCAGAATACATTTTGGCCTGAATTTATGAAGAAAGTTGATTTTATTGGATATGTTTTATAATAGAAAGTAGAAAATAGAATTTTTTTATCAAAACTTTTGCTCTTTTTTTTTCATTTTATATAATAAAAAATTGAAACCCCAGTGGTGATCAAATACCATCAAAATAAAGCTCTATTTGTGTGAAAATAATTATATACATTTCATTTGGGTACAGCGTTGCATGACTGTTCAATTTGCAATTAAATTAGCGCAATGCTGAATAGCAAAAATCGGTCCAGTCATGAAGATGGGTAAATTCTTCCATAAGTTGAGTGGTTAATAGAGGACGATGGTGGAAGGGGAGGTGTGGGCATCAGGAGACTTTCACAGCCGCTGCTTTTAACCCGTTCAGCACTGGAAGTTCAGAGCTGTGAGGAGGATCCAAAGTCATTAAAGAGGATTTCTACAATAATGCCCTGTATACACAAGCGAAATTTCCAATGGAAAAAGTCAGATGGAAGCTTTTTGTTCGATATTCAGACCGTGTGTATGCCCCATCTGACTTTTTCTGTCGGAATTTCCAACGGACTTAGATAGAGAGCAGGTTCTCTATTTTTCCGACGGAAAAAAATCCGATCGGAATTTCCTATCGTGTGTACAAATTCCGACGCATGCTCGGAAACAAATCGACGCATGCTCGAAAGCATAGAACTTAATTTTCTCAGGACGTTGTAGTCTTTTACGTCACCGCGTTCTTGGTAGTCAAAAGTTCACCGAACTTTTGTGTGACCGTATGTATGCAAAGCAGGCTTGAGCGGAATTCCGTCGGAAAAACCCTCCAACGTTTTTCCGACGGATATTCCGCTTGTGTGTAAGGTACTGTATTTTGCAGATCTCGCTTTTTGTCACAAAGTTTTGAAAATTGAAAAAAAAATAAAAAAAAAATATATATTTTCTTTCTTCATTTTCAAAAACAAATGAGAGCTGTAAAATACTCGCCATTCCTCTCAGCAAATAGCTTGGGGTGTCTACTTTCCAAAATGGGGTCATTTGGGGGGGTTTTGTGCTATTTTGGCATTTTATGGCCTTCGAAACTGTGATAGGTAGTGAGGAGGGAAATCAAAAATTTGCGCCCTTAGAAATCCTGAAGGCGGTGCTTGGTTTTCGGGGGCCCGTACGCGGCTAGGCTCCCAAAAAGTCCCACACATGTGGTATCCCCGTACTCAGGAGCAGCAGCAAAATGTATTTTGGGGTGCAATTCCACATATAACCATGGCATGTGTGAGCAATATATCATTTAGTGACAACTTTTTGTAATTTTTTTATTTTTTTTGTCACTATTCAATCACTTGAGACAAAAAAAAAAATATTCAATGGGCTCAACATGCCTCTCAGCAATTTCCTTGGGGTGTCTACTTTCCAAAATGGGGTCATTTGGGGGGGGGGGGGGTTGTACTGCCCTGTCATTTTAGCACCTCAAGAAATGAGATAGGCAGTCATAAATTAAAAGCTGTGTAAATTCCAGAAAATGTACCCTAGTTTGTAGACGCTATAACTTTTGCGCAAACCAATATACGCTTATTGACATTTTTTTTACTAAAGACATGTGGCTGAATACATTTTGGCCTAAATGTGTGACTAAAATTGAGTTTATTCGATTTTTCTTATAACAAAAAGTAGAAAATATAAAAAAAATTCAAAATTTTTGGTCTTTTTCCGTTCATATCGCAAAAAATAAAAATCGCAGAGGCAATCAAATACCATTAAAAGAAAGCTCTATTTGTGGGAAGAAAAGGACGCAAATTTTGTTTCGGTACAACATTGCATGTCCGCACAATTTACAGTTAAAGCAGCGCAGTGCAAAATTCTGAAAACAGCTCTGGTCCTTTAGCTACAAAATGGTCCGGGGCTTAAGTGGTTAAAAGTCCCCACCACAGTTCTCAGATCAGCAGATGACCTTGATCAAGAGCACCTAAGTTGGCTGATCAGAACTTCTCCCAGCATTGCCACTCATCTCATTCCCCCCACCAAGGAGTAACAGAAGGAATAAAAGAGAATACATGTGTAGCGATACCCCCAACTTAAGAGGGCCGCTGGTATTATTTCGGGCCCTGTACACAGCAGTGCCAGCCCCCGGCAATCTACTCGACCCTCCTCTGGCACAGCTAGTCTAGGGGATGAGGTATTGGTATAACTCTGTAATTGTCTATGAGCAATCCCACAGTAATGCAAACAGTGATAACGTACAGTAATTGACACTGATACCAGAGTACTTAACCATAGCAACTTTACTTTGGTATAGAAGTTATATAGCAATACAGTACATCATAACTCATGCAGAGCCCTGTAATTATAATGACACCTAGCAGCACTGTAAGGGAATGAATCATACACCACGTGCAGCTATTCTCCCCATGAGCAATATGGCGCTCAATATTGTTCTACACTACCCAGTCAGGCCTAACTTAAGTTAAAGTTTAGTCTTATGGTGAAGAATCTTCGCATGCAAGGGTAATCGGTGGTGCACATTCAGGAACAACAATTTGTAAATCCAAAGGAACTGTATCTAGTAACGGAGCAAATCCCAGGAGACTATCAACTCAGTTCTGGAACTAGTCTCCTGTTAAGAGAGTAGGTATAGCCCGAAGGGCCAAAGCAGTCAGTAGGCCTAACAAAGTACTTGGCTATAGCTGTGAGCAGGTGCTCTCTCACCACACCGGACTCAGTCCTCATCCGTAACTTCCACCGCTGTGTATGCGCACACAGGGTATGCGATAGCCGGGTCTTCGGCCCTCCTGATGTCAGTCAGAGGCAAAATGGAGATCAGGTGCCCCACAGGCTCCGCAGTGGGGTGGAAGGCTCTTTGAAAGTGTGCAAGGCCCAGGCTTCGGGCCTTGCAACCATAGCAAGTTCGCACAGGGGGGATCCTTTTGCTAGAAGCGCGGTGTCCAAAGAGGCCGAGCTTAGCCTCACCCCTCACCTTTATAACCCACCCCATGAGTCTCTGCGGGTGGCAATGCACCTTGTGTGCTAAACGGGTTTCTGGGTATCGTAGTCCGTGGGGCCTTAAAGGAGACCCCGCTACACACTCCCCCCACTTGAATTCTTTGGTCCCCAAAGATAGTGCTAACACAAAGTACATACAACATTTGATAAAGCTGCGTATGATGTCGGCAGGGGAAGTTCCCACCAAAACCGAGGAGGGGAATTACCCTGCCCACAGGTCACATTGTCATAAGTGGCCTGCCTAACTGTGCCAGGGGGTGAGTTGGGGTTGCCCTCCACCAAATAAACAGTGGAGGGATCAGGGTTTTCTACACTCCTCCTGGCGGTTATCACAGTGTCCTCTGAACTCTCCCCCATTTGGGTATAAGTCAACTTCCGGGGAGGACGTATGGTTCTTTTCATTCTCTGCTCCCTTGGAATCTCTGGTTCAATCACTGTAGGTTCCTCTTCTGGAACAGACATAGAAGCCCCCATAGTTTCTGGAACATTCAACTCAGATGCAGGAAGATACATTGAGTCTCTTGGATCCTCCAGAGGGAGCGAGTCAAAGGCATCTTCCCATGAGTCTGATAGAGGACTGGATGGAATGAACTCTGTAGCTTCTGCATTCAGTTTTGATCCAATGGAGCTTACTGGAGATGATGGGCACCCGGTTGACTCCTTCACCGGGGCCCTCTGGAGTTTTCCGCCGGCTTGTGATTATTAACTTTCTTTTTCTTGGGACTGGGACATACTTTTCCAATATGGCCAACTCCTCCACAGTTGTAACAAATCGCATCTTCCATCTTAGCTGACATAGCTGGACTGTGTGGCGTCAGTTCTGGGCAGATTTGTACACCACCCAGGCTGGAGCCCCGCCCCATGCATTGCCGGGCTAGCGTGACGTTGGTGGTGGTCTCCTGTACGCTTATAAGACGTCTCCCCAGACCGAGTGCTTATTGCCATACCTGTGCAGACGCCATAGCTCTGAGATGCTCTTGATTTCAAGCACACTATCAAGGTAACACTTTGTGATCTCAGTACAAAGTTTTTCATTCCTTTACTCCTATTTCCAATATTTCTGGTGAATCCTAATGGACTTACCTATCCATCATAGATGTTCACTTACTACCCTGACCAACCATTGGCTATATTATGGAAATGGCAACTTGTGTTCTGGGGATGATGCCTGTGCGTGCCTGCCTTGTGCTGGATTCCAATACCACCTCAGCTCCCGGGACGGACACCCCTCTTGGCACAGCTCCCACTCACACCACAGCTTGGTATATTTTGTAAGTACCCAGAACTGACATATTGTCCCTTCTGGCTGCACCCAGTCAATCTTTTGACTTCATTATACTTTGTTGTTTCAGATATCCTATAGCATCCGCCCCTGAGGAAGTGTATTCACAGAAACGTGTCGGGCACCAAGGATGTAGCTATATGCCCTAATAGGACTCTATTCAGATATACCATTTTTATGACCCATACAATTTTATACTTATTTTACATCATGCCGTTATGTGCTGCCCAGCATATATATGTACCAATCTTATGCCATTTTTAACTATAACAATCTATTGCTATATGTTACCATGTTGACTATTATGTATATGTGTTGATGTTGGTTATGCTATGTGCGCACGCACATGCCACCTTTGATACATGTGACATATTAGTACCATACACTTATGCAATAAAAATGTAATAATTTTTATCTTAACCCCAACCTGTCAACTGCTTCATTTAAAGCCCCCAAATGCCCTTTTCTTCGTTATCTTTCCATATACAGACACCTCCGAATTTGCACCTAGTGTTTAGTCCTTTATTTTCAGTGAGAAAGGAAAACATCCGAGTGCACTTGCCTTAATTTCCAAAATTCTACCAGACAAGTGAACCTTTACTTCTGTTTGGAATTGAGATGTGAAACGAGAGATGACTTCTTTAAAGCCTAATGCCATGTTTCTTTACAATTTAACCACTTCAATACCAGGCACTTATACACCTTCCTGCCCAAGCCAATTTTCAGCTTTCAGCGCTGTCCTAATTTGAATGACAATTGCGCGGTCATGCTACACTGTACCCAAATAAATTTTTTATCATTTTGTTCCCATAAATAGAGCTTTCTTTCGGTGGTATTTGATCGCCTCTGCGATTTTTATTTTTTGCAACACAAATAAAAAAAAGAGTGAAAATTTTGAAAAAAAATAAGTTTTTCTTTGTTTCTGTAATTTTTTTGGTAAATAAGTATGTTTTCTTCTTCAATGACGGGCACTGATATGGCTGCACTGACAGGCACTGATAAGGCGGCACTGATGGGCACCGATGAGGTGGCACCAATGAGGTGGCACTGATAGGCGGCACTGGTATGCAGCACTGATGGGCACTCATAGGCGGCACTGATGGGTACTTATGGGTGGCACGGAAGGGCACTGATAGGTGGGCACGGATGGGCACTGGTGGGTGCCACTGATGACACTGGTGGGTGGCATTGCTGGGCATCACAAAAAAAATTGTGCCAAGATGGTGCCAGTCAGTGCCCATTTGTGGGCACTGATTGGCATAAGTTAGGCATATTATTATACATGTGGATGGCCATGGGGGACTTACCTGGCCATCCACATGTTAGGTGCTTCCCTGGTGGTCCTGGGCGGCATCCTGGTGGTCTAGTGTGGGCATCTGAGGGGGGGCTGCGCTGATAAACAATCAGCGCAAACCCCCACTGTCAGGAGAGCCGTCGATCGGCTCTCCTCTACTCGCGTCTGTCAGACGCGAGTGAGAAAGAGCCGATCAACGGCTCTTCCTGTTTACATCGTGATCGGCCGTGATTGGACACGGCTGATCACGTGGTAAAAAGCCTCCGCCGGAGGCTCTTTACCAAGATCAGTCTAGCGGTGGGTCAGACTGACACACCGCTCCACCAATCGCCGTGATGCGCGGTTATCCTGCAGGACGTCAATAGACGTCCAGTCAGGATAACACAACACTTCCCGGACGTCAATCTCCTATTGACCGGGCGGGAAGTGGTTAAATAGCTTGTTTGGGCCAAGCTGACCCAATCAATTTCTACAACCAAGTTATTCTGCCACTGTCAGCATTGTATCATACTATAGTAGCATCAGTTACACACAGTATGCAGCCAGTGATCTGGGCATGTGACTCCCTGTCTGTTGCCGAAACAAAATCAAGTCGGGTGCAGTGCTTCTCAGCCATTCGGTGGAATCCTTATATTTTTTATGAATGAATACAAGACTTCTTTTGATTGACCGGGGTGGAGACGTGGTAAAATGATGTCACAATTTCAACCTCAGCCAATCAGGGTAAGTCTTGTATTCATTGATTAAAATACAAGGCTTCCCCTGAATGGCTGAGAAACACTTAATTTCTGTCATGCAGCATTGTTCTCGATTGGCATATCCACCTGTCCAGTGGATCCAGAATTTATGTGATGTGATCTACTGCTCAGGTGCAACGGCCTGGATCCTGTTTTGAAAGAAAATTGGTTGGTTTACTACTATCTTTCACTTTAACAGCCTTCTCTCTCTCTCTCTATCCTAGCACACCACCCCTATGCTCATTATCTCAATATATTTTTTACAGATGCCCTATTGGGCTCCTACTCGCTTACAGCGTTGGCAAAAGATGATCCTCTCTGTGTATCATCTTTTCACATTCACTTTTGACTGCCCCGCTGCCGCACTTCCACCGCCTCAGCTCCCAGGGGGTCTGTTAATCATCCTTTTTACAATTTTACAACATACCCACAGGTAAGAGTGTTAGGATTACAGTTATTGTTCCCCCTCTTCCTGTCTTAATTAATTACCATTAATTAAGAATATTTATTATACATTATAGGTGACCCCAATTAACTGCTCCTAATGAGTGGATACGAGTCCACGAAACACGCAGAGCTTTCATATTTGATGTCACATCACAGCAATCATGCGGTTACCATGGGTTTTAACTGTTTGAGTCATCAATTTATATTATATGTTATCATGTCTTGTTTTTGGGTATGCTGCTGATATCGATGTTAATTACGTGCTACCTTGTATATTACGCTACTATTTTTATTATTATAATGTGATATACTAATCATGTTTTACTCTACATTGTATCATATCTATTGATTCCATATCAATATAATTTCATGCATTATGCTCCAAATTGATGTCAATAAATTATTTGTATACTTTATATTGACTGACTCATCCTGCCTTAGTGTTGTGTTTCATACAAAGTCCCACTGCTCCCTTTGTCATTTTCTTTTTCAGCCTGGATCCTGTGCCGCCATCTCGGGTCATCCCTGTCATCATATTCAGGGTCCAGACAACTGGTCCAGAATGCTGCACACCAGTTCCACCCACCTGCCACTATTTCTCCTACTCCTGCCGCCTTCTGGGGTATGTGATTTAGATATCCCAAGAGGCTGCAAGAGCAGAATATGTCAAACTTGCCTAGGTAAGAATGGCATTGAGTGGATGAATTAATCATTAAAAAAAGCAAAAAGGAGGGGCTTTTCAAAATGCAGGGGTAGGGAGCTAGATTTTTCAGGGAGAGTGAAGGCCCCCTTTAACACCTTTTATGAATATAATAAAACGCCAACATGTTCTTTTTATCCCAAGTCACATAAAAGTTTTTTTTAGTTATACATACAGTGGATATAAAAGTCTACACACCCCTGTTAAAATGACAGGTTTCTGTGATGTAAAAAAATGAGACAAAGATACAGGTCCTTCTCAAAAAATTAGCATATTGTGATAAAGTTCATTATTTTCTGTAATGTACTGATAAACATTAGACTTTCATATATTTTAGATTCATTACACACAACTGAAGTAGTTCAAGCCTTTTCTTGTTTTAATATTGATGATTTTGGCATACAGCTCATGAAAACCCCAAAATCCTATCTCAAAAAATTAGCATATTTCATCCGACCAATAAAAGAAAAGTGTTTTTACTACAAAAAAAGTCAACCTTTAAATAATTATGTTCAGTTATGCACTCAATACTTGGTCGGGAATCCTTTTGCAGAAATGACTGCTTCAATGCGGCGTGGCATGGAGGCAACCAGCCTGTGGCACTGCTGAGGTGTTATGGAGGCCCAGGATGCTTCGATAGCGGCCTTAAGCTCATCCAGAGTGTTGGGTCTTGCGTCTCTCAACTTTCTCTTCCCAATATCCCACAGATTCTCTATGGGGTTCAGGTCAGGAGAGTTGGCAGGCCAATTGAGCACAGTAATACCATGGTCAGTAAACCATTTACCAGTGGTTTTGGCACTGTGAGCAGGTGCCAGGTCGTGCTGAAAAATGAAATCTTCATCTCCATAAAGCTTTTCAGCAGATGGAAGCATGAAGTGCTCCAAAATCTCCTGATAGCTAGCTGCATTGACCCTGCCCTTGATAAAACACAGTGGACCAACACCAGCAGCTGACATGGCACCCCAGACCATCACTGACTGTGGGTACTTGACACTGGACTTCAGGCATTTTGGCATTTCCCTCTCCCCAGTCTTCCTCCAGACTCTGGCACCTTGATTTCCGAATGACATGCAAAATTTGCTTTCATCCGAAAAAAGTACTTTGGACCACTGAGCAACAGTTCAGTGCTGCTTCTCTGTAGCCCAGGTCAGGCGCTTCTGCCGCTGTTTCTGGTTCAAAAGTGGCTTGACCTGGGGAATGCGGCACCTGTAGCCCATTTCCTGCACACGCCTGTTCACAGTGGCTCTGGATGTTTCTACTCCAGACTCAGTCCACTGCTTCAGCAGGTCCTCCAAGGTCTGGAATCGGTCCTTCTCCACAATCTTCTTCAGGGTCCGGTCACCTCTTCTCGTTGTGCAGCGTTTTCTGCCACACTTTTTCCTTCCCACAGACTTCCCACTGAGGTGCCTTGATACAGCACTCTGGGAACAGCCTATTCGTTCAGAAATTTCTTTCTGTGTCTTACCCTCTTGCTTGAGGGTGTCAATGATGGCCTTCTGGACAGCAGTCAGGTCGGCAGTCTTACCCATGATTGCGGTTTTGAGTAATGAACCAGGCTGGGAGTTTTTAAAAGCCTCAGGAATCTTTTGCAGGTGTTTAGAGTTAATTAGTTGATTCAGATGATTAGGTTAATAGCTCGTTTAGAGAACCTTTTCATGATATGCTAATTTTTTGAGATAGGAATTTTGGGTTGTCATGAGCTGTATGCCAAAATCATCAATATTAAAACAAGAAAAGGCTTGAACTACTTCAGTTGTGTGTAATGAATCTAAAATATATGAAAGTCTAATGTTTATCAGTACATTACAGAAAATAATGAACTTTATCACAATATGCTAATTTTTTGAGAAGGACCTGTAAATCATTTCAGAACTTTTCATGTGACCTATAAACTGTACAACTCAGTTGAACAACAAACTGAAATCTTTTAGGTGGAGGGAAGTATAAATAAAAAACTAAAATAATATGGTTGCATACGTGTGCACACCCTTAAACTAATACTTTGTTGAAGCACCTTTTGATTTTATTACAGCGATCAGTCTTTTTGGGTATGAGTCTATCAGCATGGCACATCTTGACTTGTCAATATTTGCCCACTTTTCTTTGCATCTCCTGTGCACAGCCCTCTTCAGATCACCCCACAGATTGTCAATCAGATTCAGGTCTGGGCTCTGGCTGGGCCATTCCAAAACTTTAAACTTCTTCTATTTGGAACTGTTCGTAATTCCCTCTACCTTGACTAAGGCCCCTGTTCCAGATGAAGAAAAACAGCCCTAAAGCATGATGCTGCCACCACCATGCTTCACTGTGGGTATGGTGTTCTTTTGGTGATGTGCAGTGTTGTTTTTGTGCCAAACATATCTTTTGGAATTATGGCCAAAAAGTTCAATCTTGGTTTCATCAGGCCATAACACATTTTCCCACATGCTTTTGGGAGACTTCAAAACATGACAAAATTTAGCTGGGCTTGGACGTTTTTCTTGGTAAGAAAAGGCTTCCGTCTTGCCACTGTACCCCCATAAGCCCAGACATATGAAGAATACGAGAGATTGTTGTCACATGTACCACACTTGCCAGATATTCCTGCAGCTCCTTTAATTTTGTTGTAGGCCTCTTGGCAGCTACCCCGACCAGTTTTCTTCTTGTCTTTTCATAAATTTTGGAGGGACGTCCAGTTCTTGGTAATGCCACTGTTATGCCATATTTTCTCCACTTGATGATGACTGTCTTCACTGTGTTCCATGGTATATCTAATGCCTTGGGAATTCTTTTGTACCCTTCTCCTGACTGATACCTTTTAACAATGAGATCCCTGTGATGGTTTGGAAGCTCCCTGCGGACTAGGGGTGCCGAAATTAATTGCGATTCAGGTGTCCCTGATGCGGCATCGATGCATGCTTCCGGGAAAATCGATTACCGGGATGATGCCCGCAGCTGCAGGCATCATCCCGGTACCATTTTTAGAGCGGGCATTCGGTATTCCAATGATAACAACCAATGCGACTAAAAAGCCGCTCGGTTGTTATCCCGGAGGAGCGGGAGGGGACATCCACCCCTCCCGCCACTCTGACCGGGCCTCCAGTCCCACCAAGGGACCCGATCCACGAGCCGCTACTTCCGGCAGCTCGAGACAGACTGGAACGAAGCGCAAAAAAAAACGCATACTCAAGTCGCGCCCGCATATGTAAACGGTGTTTAAATCACACATTTGAGGTATCGCCGCAAACATCAGAGCGAGATAAATAATTCTAGCACTAGACCTCCTCTGTAACTCTAACCTGGTAATCGTCAAGCCCCGTTTATGACAACAGGGAATGACATGCTAAAAAAGGTCATAGACATAGGGGACAATAAATAAAATAATCAAACACTGTCCCAAGCCCAGTGTCTCAACCGGAGGCACGCTAACCTATTTAAAGAAAGCCTGCAAGGGCAGAAATTACACACAAGAAGACATGCACCTGATTATTGATGGAATAATTGGACACACAACTGCTGTCCCGACCATAGCTGTAATACAAGACGGTGACACCAAAGCAGCAGATTATGGGCTTAACACTGAGGGTGGTAGGAAGAAAATGTGGGAAGAAATTATAAAATGGAGTTGCAGTTGATCATATACTCTATAACAGTCGCCTATGGAGATTTTTAGGTACCGTAGTTTGTTGCCATTCCACGAGTGTGCGCAAAAAGACACTCACCTGTTCCACAATCCAGCGGCGTCGCCACCCGAACCCTCCATTCTCTCCCCCGCCTGTCCACGGTGCTGGCAATACTACTGTAGGCGTGACAGCTTGCAGCTTCACAGCCGGGTGCGCATGTCTGACTGCGCTGTCCTGCATAGCTGGGCAATCTTCTGGGACCTGTGATGTGTCCCAGAAGATTGCAGGGAGGAAGGGCCGCCTAGGCGGCCCAAGCGAAAGTGGGAGCTCGTCAGTAATCGTGATGCATCGCGGAATTGAATCAAAATGCTTACCAGATAATCGTAATCGAAACGAATCGTGAGACCAGTGAAGATGCGCACCCCTACTGCGAACCAGGATACAGAAAAAAAATCTCATAGTGATGAAGTATGAACAGCATGTAATACACCATTTATTGACAGTTTTTTTATGATGTGAGTTTAATGACACTTTAACTGCAGTAGACAAAAGTCAGGTCACCAACTTGACAATGTCTAGTAGGGCTGTGTATATCTCAGAATGGGCACAAGTACAAATATTGGATATACATAAATCTATTTACGGCTAAAACAGCTTATATTTACAGTTTATATGTATTTAAACCATTTATTTATCGGTTTGCCTGTAGTTCAGCTTTTAGATTTTTTTTTTCCTTAGAAAGACAATTTCCAAGTTCAGAAAAGGAATATTAACCAATATAAGTTCACTGATGTAACATAAGACATCCTAATGGCTTCTTGACTGCAAGATTTCCTCATGCAGAATTATTTTCTTCCCAGGTAAAACATTTTTTTCATATTCGGACACTGAAATTACACCCATATGAATCTCCTGGTATTTGGTAAGATGAAACTACCTTGTAAAACAAAATCACACAAGCATAGAAAAATAGTTTCGCTCCAGAGCTAGTTCTTTAAGAAATAACATCAATTCTATGTGGGACATTTATCTCTCATGGTCACAAAAAAAAAAAAAAAACACACACAACACAGGACGACGCAAACGCCTAGTGCATTACCACTATCAACATTTATGGGATCCAAAACACAAAAAATAACAGGCATATCAATCACAACTCTAGCCGGCGGCGATGTCATCTGACTATATATGCCAAATTTGGAAGGCTAACATGTTTTGGGGAATGTCCCCCTTCATCAGAGCTCAGCCCCATGTCATCTGACCATGTATGCCAAAGCTGGAATGCTAACGTGTTTCGGGGAATGTCCCCCATCTTCAGAGCTCAGCCCCATGTCATCTGACCATGTATGCCAAAGTTGGAAGGCTAACGTGTTTCGGGGGATGTCCCCTTTCAGAGCTCTGCCCCATGTCATATGCATTCGATTCTGGCATACATCGCCTTCGACTGGAGTTGTGTTTGATACACCTGTTCCGTCTTATGTTTGTGAGAATGTTTTTGTCTTTTGGATCCAATAATTGTTGATGGCGAGAATGCACTAGGCCCTCCTGTGCGTTTTTACAGTTCTTTTGGAGATTTCCCAGTCTAAGGTAGGTCGCATCGGATGAGTCATTACAGGTTGTGACACTATTGGATGTATATGTCTGAGAGCTGGATTTGGCAAACTTTTCTGTGGATGAAGCTTTTTTTCATGAGTGGCAAGAGTTGATTTCAAAAACATCACTCTGAATGTTATTCTCCCCCATATGAACAGTCTTGTGTTTGATAAGATTTGACTTCTGCGTCAAGAATTTTCCACACTTCGGACAGGAAAATGGATTCTCCCCTGAGTGGGTCCACTGGTGATTCACAGGAGTTGACCTTTCAGCAAAAAATTTCCTGCAGTCTGCATATGCAAAAGGCTTTTCCTTTTTGAGTAAAATGGCTTCTGCCCTAAAAATGGGTTCTCAAAAGTGGATCGCTCTGCAAAACATTTTCCTTATTCGGATCGTGAAAACAGCTTCTCACCCATGTGTGTCTTCTGATGTAAAATAAGAAGGTCTCTCCAGATAAAGCTTTTACCACATTCAGTACAGGAAAAGGGCTTCTCTTGGGAGAGAGTCCTTTCATGGTTGGCCAGAGCTGATTTTTTGGCAAAACATTTCCCACATAAGGAACATGAATTATGGCTTCTCCCCTGGGTGAGTTCTCTGATGTGAAAGAAGATGCTCCTTTAGACTCAACCTTTTAGAAAAACATTTCCCGCATTCAGAACAGGAAAAAGTCTTAGAGTGTGTCTTTTCATGATACAGAAGGCTCCCCTTCTGGCAAAAACACTTCCCGCATTCCGAACAGGAATATGGTTTTACCCCTGTGTGTGTTCTTTGATGTGCAATAAGGTTGCTTTTCTTGGCAAAGCATCGCCCACATTCGGAACACGAATACGGCTTCTCCCCCGAGTGAGTTCGCTGATGATGGGCATAAGCTGACCTTTCTGCAAAACACTTCCCACATTTTGAACACGAATAAGGTTTTTCCCCTGTGTGAGTCCTCATGTGTGAAATAAGTTGGCCTCTCCGGATAAACCCTTTCCTGCAGTCAGTGCAGGAAAAGGGCTTCTCTTCTAAGTGAGTTCTCTGATGGTTGGCCAAAGTGGACCTTGCTGCAAAACATTTCCCGCATTTTGAACACGAATAAGGTTTCTCCCCTGAGTGAGTCCTCGTGTGTGAAAGAAGATGGCCTCTCCGGCTAAACTCCTTCCCACAGTCAGAGCAGGAAAACGACTTCTCTTCTAAGTGAATTCTCTGATGGTTGGCCAGAGTGGCCCTTCCCGAAAAACATTTGCCACACTGGAGACAAGAATATGGCTTCTCCCCAGCATGAGTCCTCTGATGTGAGATAAGGTGTGCTCTTCGCTTAAAGTGCCTACCACAATCAGGACATGAACAAGGCTTCTCCCCCAAATGACTTTTCTGATGTTTAGCGAGAGTTGTGGCTTCCCCAAAACACTTTCCACATTCGGAACAAGAGAAAGCCCTCTCCACTTTATGAGTCTTTTGATGGAAGATGAGATTAGCTCTCGAGGGAAAACACTTCCCACAGTCTGTACAGGAAAAAGGCTTCTCCTTTGTGTGGGTTCCCTGATGTTTAGTGAGTTTAATTCGAGATGTAAAACCTCTCCCACATTCCAAGCACGAGAATGGCCTTTCTCCGGTGTGAACTTTTTCATGAGTAATGAGATTTGACCGCTGCGAAAAACATTTTCCACATTCTGAACAGGAAAATGGCTTCTCTCCTGAGTGTATCCTCTGGTGGTTGGCCAGAGTTGCCCTATCAGCAAAACATCTCGCACATTCAGAACAAGGAAAAGGCTTCTCCCCTGTGTGAGTCCGCTGATGTACTGTCAGTTGGGCCCTCCATTTGAAACATTTGCCACATTCTGAACAAGAAAATGACTTCTCCAGGAGATGAGTCCTGTAGTGTCTAACGAATTGTTGTTTTTGAGAAAAGCATTTCCCACATTTGGAACATGAATATGGTTTTTCCACTCCCTGACCTTGCTGATGAAAGGAAGGTTCTCCTCTGTGGGCCAAAAATTCTCCAGAGTCAGAACATGGGGACAATTGATCCATTCGCCGAGATATTTGATCGGTGTTGAGGGTGGAATTATGTGCAAATGTCCCCCCATGTGTAGAGGGTTTAGATGATGGGTCTTCACCATAAAGTACTACGTGGAGATTTTGGGTAATGGGGTTTTCTCCTGGACAATCTGCTGTAATGTTATCACCATCTGCTTCGCCATTTGGACAGAAAACTGGACATTTGTCCAGGTTATTCCAGCCAAGTGGTCCATCTAGAGGAAAAAGAAATGGAGAATAAGAATTGAGGCAAGCAGCACATGAAATCGCTAAATGTAACCAATTTTTGAACTTTGCCCTCCAACCAGCTACCTCACAGTACCAAAGTCACCATTTTTAGAAACATTCCCTGAAAGACATACTTACAAATAGGGATGAGCTTCGTGTTCGAGTCGAACATACGTTCGACTCGAACATCGGCTGTTCGATCGTTCGACGAAGATCGAACGATTTGGGCCGTTCGCGCCAAATTCGAGTGACGCGAACGGCCCACAATGCACTACGCCATCGCAGTGTCATCCAGGCGCTGTGATTGGCCAAGCATGCACTGTGACCCCGCATGCTTGGCCAATCACAGCGCCGGCAGCGAGGAGAGCAATGATTGGCCACAGGCAGGATGCCTGTGGCCAATTATTGCTGATGGGGTTTAGTACACGCCCCACACTATAAAAGGCCGCCAGCGCGGCGGCCTTGTGTAGTGTGTTCCGGAGCAGGGAAAGAGAAGCATAGGCAGGGACAGTGTCATTTTTTTTCCTTTACTAATCCTGGATTCCTTGTGTTTAGGGACAAATAAGGATAGGTAGGGAGAGTGTCAGTGACAGTGTGCTATTCTGTGCTAATCCTTGTTTGTAGGGACAGAGAGGTACAGTGAGTGAAACTGACAGTGTGCTATTCTGTTCTAAACCAATTTTGCTGAACCATATTTTCAATCCTTGAGTTGAGGGACAGAGAGGTACAGTGAGTGAAACTGACAGTGTGCTATTCTGTTCTAAACCAATTTTGCTGTTCCATATTTTCAATCCTTGAGTTGAGGGACAGAGAGGTACAGTGAGGGAAACTGACAGTGTGCTATTCTGTTCTAAAACTATTTTGCTGAACCATATTTTCAATCCTTGAGTTGAGGGACAGAGAGGTACAGTGAGGGAAACTGACAGTGTGCTATTCTGTTCTAAAACTATTTTGCTGAACCATATTTTCAATCCTTGAGTTGAGGGACAGAGAGGTACAGTGAGTGAAACTGACAGTGTGCTATTCTGTTCTAAACCAATTTTGCTGTTCCATATTTTCAATCCTTGAGTTGAGGGACAGAGAAGGACACTCGTAGAAATTATCAGTGTGCTATTCTGTGCTAAATCTTGTTTGTAGGGAGGGACAGAGTAGGACAGTGAGGGAAAGTGTCAGTGTGCTATTCTGTTCTAAAACTTTTTTGCTGAACCATATTTTCAATCCTTGTGTTTAGGGACAGAGAAGGATAGGCAGGGGACAGTGTCAGTGTCATTGTTGCTAAGCCTCCTGCACAATATACACCTCAAGGTAGCCCTTATTGCTGTTTTTCCCATCTCCCTGCAGGCCATCCATTAAAATGTCTGGAAGGCAACCAAGGAGAGGCAGACAGTCAGGAGGCAAAAAAAGAGGGCAAGCAGGCTCTGTGTCTGGGGGCAACAGTGCTGGTCGTGTACGCGGTGCATTGTCATCAGCACATGGCCATGGGACACGCTTGTCCTTGTTTTCGGCAGCTGGACATGTTGAGCCACATCATGCCGAAGACTTGGTAGAGTGGATGACCAAGCCCACCTCATCCTCCTCATCCTCTCACCCAGGCTCAGGGTACTGGCAAAGCAGCTGCCAAAGCGTCCTCTTCTCTGGTATCATTATCTTCATTAGTCAATCCTTCCCTAGACCCACCATGCCCTCCTCCTGAGGAGTCCCCCGAACTGTTTGAGCACAGTGTTGGGTACATGCTCCAGGAGGATGCCCAGTGTTTGGAAGGATCTGATGATGATACCCAGCTAGAGGAAGGCAGCAGCGTGAGAGCAGAGAGAGGGGATGCTCAAGAAGGACACCAATCTGGCAGTCATGTTCCAGAAGCTGCAGCATACTGCCAGATTGGCTCCAGTGATGAGGAGGGAGGGGATGATGAGGTCACTGACTCCACGTGGGTGCCTAATAGGAGAGAGGAGGAGGAGGAGGATGAGGAGGATGAGGAGGAGGCACATCTCCAACGAGGCAGGATGCCCTTGAGTGGCCAGCGTATGGGCAGCACACCGACGGAATCACACCGCAGAGCACCGCCTGTGCAGGGCGCTGCCTCTGCCCGTCATTCAAAAAGTTCTTTGGTGTGGGCCTTTTTTGAGGCGAGTGCATCAGATCGCACAGCTGCTGTTTGCAACATATGTCTGAAGCGTATATCGCGTGGCCAAAACATCAGCCGCTTGGGCACCACATGCTTGATCAGACATATGTTGACCTGCCATGCAGCTCGTTGGCAAGCCTACCTTAAAGACCCACACCAAAGAACAAAGCTGACCTCTTCTTGCACCACATCAGCTGGGATCTCCAACCCCACTATACCTTCACTCCTCTCTGAAACCTGCTCTGAGAGGAATGAAGGTGTAGAATTAGGTGTGTCACAGGCAAGTACTTGCGGGCACTCTGCTAGCAGTACACCAACGTCCGATTCTAGCAGGCAAATTTCCCTGCCCCAGCTGCTGGACCGTCGAAAGAAGTTCACTCCCAGCCATCCACATGCCTAGCGGTTGAATGCTAGCTTGGCTAAATTGCTAGCGCTTCAACTGCTGCCTTTTCAGTTGGTAGACTCGGCCCCCTTCCGTGAGTTTGTGCAATGTGCGGTTCCTCAGTGGCAGGTTCCCAAACGACACTTTTTCGCACGGAAGGCTATTCCGGCTCTCTACAGGCATGTGGAAGGCAATGTCTTGGCCTCGCTGGACAGGGCGGTCAGCGGTAAGGTGTATATTACCGCTGACTCATGGTCCAGCAGGCATGGACAGGGACGTTACCTTTCTTTCACGGCCCATTGGGTCACTCTTTTGGCAGCTGGGAAGGATGCAGGACAAGGTGCAGTAGTGTTGGAGGTTGTTCCACCGCCACGCCTCCAAAATGCTACTACTGGTTGTGACACACCTCTCTCCTCCACCCCCTCCTCTTCTTCTTCCTCCATGGCCTCTTCCTGTGGTTTGTCCTCGGAACCAGCGGTGCTCCGTAGGCGTTCAAGGGGCTACGCAAGTACGCAGGCAAAAAGATGCCATGCCGTGCTTGCGCTGGTGTGTTTGGGGGACAGGAGCCACACTGGGACAGAGGTCCTGTCTGCTCTGCAGGGGCAGGCAGAGAGGTGGTTGACGCCACACCAGCTTAAGCCAGGGATGGTGGTTTGCGACAATGGCACCAACCTCCTCTCCGCCCTCCGACAGGGACAACTGACCCATGTGCCCTGTATGGCTCACGTCCTTAACCTGGTGGTGCAGCGGTTCTTGGGCAGGTACCCGGGCTTACAGGATGTCCTGAGGCAGGCCAGGAAAGTCTGTGTGCATTTCCGCAGATCTTATAATGCCAGTGCTCGCCTGGCTGAGCTTCAAAAGGAGTTGAACCTGCCCAAGAACCGCCTTATATGTGACATGCCCACCAGGTGGAACTCAACGTTGGCCATGCTGCAGCGGCTGCACACGCAGCAGAGGGCCATCAATGAGTACCTGTGCGACTACGGCACCAGGACAGGGGAGCTCGGGTTTTTTTCACCACGCCAGTGGGGCATGATCAGGGATGCATGCACTGTCCTGGCACCATTTGAGGAGGCCACGAGGATGGTGAGCAGTGACAGTGCATGCATCAGTGACACTGTACCTCTTGTCCACCTGTTGGAGCACACGCAGCGTGGAATAATGGACAGGGCACTTGAGGCAGAACAGAGGCAGGAAGAGGAGGACTTCCTTGCCTCTCAAGGCCCCCTTTACCCAGACAGTGTTCCTTCTGTCCCACCCATCGCACAGGAAGAGGAGGAGGAGGAGGAGGAGGATTGTGTCAGCATGGAGGTGGAGGCTGGCACTCAGCATCATCAGCAGCAGTCTTTTAGGGATGATTTACCGTCCCAAGAAACCAGTGGACTTGTACGTGGCTGGGAGGAGGTGGCTGCGGATCATGTCGTCCTTAGTGACCCAGAGGACTCCGGACTGAATGCCTCAGCTAACCTACGCTGCATGGCCTCCCTGATCCTGCAAAGTCTGCGGAAGGATCCTCGTATTCTTCGGATCAAGGAGAGGGACCATTACTGGCTGGTCACTCTCCTTGATCCACGGTACAAGGGTAAGGTTGCGGACCTTATCGTACCGTCGCAGAGGGAGCAGAGGATGAGACAACTCCGGGAGGCCTTGCAGAAAGGTCTGTGCAACGCGTTCCCAGAGACTGGGAGGTTACAAACTCCTGGTCCTGGACAACGAGTTGCTGAGGCTTCGGGCAGTCAAAGAAGGAGCGGTGGGGAAGGTGGCCGTCTGACCGATGCGTTCAGACAATTCTTTAGTCCGCAGCCCCAAAGTATGATCGGTTCGAGCAACCATCGCCAGCGTCTGATATACATGGTGCAGGAATACCTAGGGGCAAGGTCAGACTTGGACACCTTCCCCACCGAAAATCCTCTGGCTTACTGGGTCTTGAGGATGGATCACTGGCCAGAGCTTGCACAGTATGCAATTGAGCTACTGGCCTGTCCTGCATCCAGCGTTCTTTCAGAACGCACATTCAGTGCTGCTGGAGGATTTGTCACGGATCACAGGGTGCGCCTGTCCACCGACTCGGTTGATCGACTGACTTTCATCAAGATGAACCAGTCTTGGATCACCACCAGCTACCACACACCAGATGCTGATATAACAGACTAATTGATTTTAAAATGTCACATCCCTTCAAGACTGATGCTGATGCTGAGTGCCTGTGCTGTTATGTTGACTGGCTATCCTCCTCCTCCTCCTCCTCAATGATACGATTAACGATGATAGCTTGGAAGATCATTTTGGTTTATGGGTGACGCCACCAGTGGCTAAGGCCCAATTTTTCAGCCCCTGTTTAACAGGGGCGTGTAATTAAAATTTTTGATGCAATACTTTGCAACAGGCCTCATTGCTGTGCTCCAAGTACAGTATCTGTGAGGGGTTGCAGTGTTGTGCCACCAGTGCCTAAGGCCCAATTTTTCAGCCCCTGTTCAACAGGGGCATGCAATTATAATTATTGATCTAATAATTCACAGCAGGGAGCATTGCTGCGCCCACCAAGAGTAACTGTCAGGCCTTACAGTGTTGTGGCACCAGCACCACCATCACCACCACCACCACCACCAAAGGCCCAATTTTTCAGCCCCTGTTCAACAGGGGCATGCAATTATAATTATTGATCTAATAATTCACAGCAGGGAGCATTGCTGCGCCCACCAAGAGTAACTGTCAGGCCTTACAGTGTTGTGGCACCAGCACCACCATCACCACCACCACCAAAGGCCCAATTTTTCAGCCCCTGTTCAACAGGGGCATGCAATTATAATTATTGATCTAATAATTCACAGCAGGGAGCATTGCTGCGCCCACCAAGAGTAACTGTCAGGCCTTACAGTGTTGTGGCCCCAGCACCACCATCACCACCACCACCACCACCAAAGGCCCAATTTTTCAGCCCCTGTTCAACAGGGGCATGCAATTATAATTATTGATCTAATAATTCACAGCAGGGAGCATTGCTGCGCCCACCAAGAGTAACTGTCAGGCCTTACAGTGTTGTGGCACCAGCACCACCATCACCACCACCACCACCACCAAAGGCCCAATTTTTCAGCCCCTGTTCAACAGGGGCATGCAATTATAATTATTGATCTAATAATTCACAGCAGGGAGCATTGCTGCGCCCACCAAGAGTAACTGTCAGGCCTTACAGTGTTGTGGCACCAGCACCACCATCACCACCACCACCACCACCAAAGGCCCAATTTTTCAGCCCCTGTTCAACAGGGGCATGCAATTATAATTATTGATCTAATAATTCACAGCAGGGACCATTGCTGCGCCCACCAAGAGTAACTGTCAGGCCTTACAGTGTTGGGGCACCAGCACCACCATCAAAGGGACAATTTTTACTACCACTGATCAACAATTATATGTTATTACAATTCCTGATATTATACTTGACAGAAGGGCGTTCCAGCACCCACCAAAAATAACTGTGAGTGCTTTCAGTGTTGTGCCAACACCAACACCTAAGGGGCCAATTTCTGCAGAGTATATACGGAAGGTCCCTACTTTCAAACATCCAACTTACAAACGACTACTACTTGCAAACGGAAGAAGACAACAGGAAGTGAGAGGAAATCTACCCCTTGGAAGGAAAATTCTCTCCTGTAAGAATTAATATGGGAGAAAGGTGTCTCCTCTCTACTGATGCTTTATCACCAATCCTTGTTTCAATAAAAACACCACATTTCAAAAACAGTTGTCATTGGGACGCAAAGTGAGGTGAAATGTTCTGAACAGGGGCACAGACAGCAAAAAAAATGTGACAGGGGTGATAACCGTTCCCTATGTTTTACAAAAAAACTAAAAAAAAGGAATTTGCCATGGAGCTCCACTTAAACAATGCAGCTGTTCAAAATTATAAACAGATTCTACATAAGAACAAACCTACAGTCCCTGTCTTGTATGCACCGCCTGTATACGGCTGTTCAGAGTATATAGGTCCTTTTTTATTTTGTGTGCGGGGTTCCCCTTAATATCCATACAAGACCCAAAGGGGCTGGTAATGGGCTGGGGTAGGGGGGGGGGGGGTTGATGGGGTAGCTATGCCATTTTTCCTAAAGATTTTCATCCATATTACCGGGACCAGACATTACATTAAAGCCGCAAGCAGTTTTAAATGACTTTTTTCCCTTTAGAAATGTTATTTTGTGCAGGGACAGTTCTAAACACGGGAAACACGTGGCACTTCACAGGCATACTTTAGACACCCCCCAGGTACAATATTTAAAGGAATATTTGACTTTTTTTTTTTCACTTTATGCATCATTAAAATGACTTCTCCCGGAAAACGTCCGTTTTTAAAACTTCTTTTTGCATTGATACATGTCCCCTGGTGCAGAAGCCGGGTTCCCAAACTCTGTTTCGGACAATAACATGGATAATAGTCGTTATAATTAGCACTTTAGAATCCGAACGTTCGCATCCATTGTATTTAATAGGGTTCTAATGTTCGCGCGAACTTTCGGTCCGTTCGCGGGTTCTGGTGCGAACCGAACCCGGGGGTGTTCGGCTCATCACTACTTACAAATGCTCTAAACCTGAACCCATCTACAAATCATAACAAGAATCATATTTCTATAATGCTGAAAGAGCCAAGCATGCTATAAAATATTTTAACTGTCCTCTGAGTGCAATCAGTGGGGAGGCTCTAATCTTAAGTTCAGATGTGTTTGAATAACTTAACTGGATTTGCCCCAACATAAAAAATGGTCATAATTCATGTTGTGCACAATAAAGCAGACTGTCCATCAAACATTTAAATACACATTTACCGTATATACTCGCGTATAAGCCGAGTTTTTCAGCACATTTTTTTGTGCTGAAAATGCCCCCCTCGGCTTATACTCGAGTCACCTCTTTGCGCCTGATATCCTGGACTTTGAGGACCCGGTACCGGTTCCAAACTTGGCTTACATATAGCCACACTCTTCCTCTACAAGTGTGCAAAGTTTGTTGTCCAGGGGACATATGGCCGGGGAGCACCGATTTTTCAAAGCAGGGCACCCCTTCCATAGACTCCCATGTTAAACGGTCATTTCTCCGGTGACTTTGGGGACCCGGTACTGGCCGGTCGTAGGTCCCCTGGACCCAGAACTGGGCACACATGTAGCCCCATTTTTCCTCTACAAGTGTGCAAAGAGTGTTGTCTGGGAGACCTACAGCCGGGGAGCACCAATTTTTCAATCCCGGGCACCCCTTCCATAGACTCCCATGTTAAACGTCAGTCTAGTCATGGGCACAGTGAGGCATGGGCACAGTGAGGCATGCACATGGACACAGTGAGGCAAAGTGAGGCAGGCAGATGGACACCCTAGGCTTATACTCGAGTCAATACGTTTTCCCAGTTTTTTGTGGTAAAATTAGGTGCCTCGGCTTATATTCGGGTCAGCTTACACTCGAGTATATACGGTAATTACCCTGCTATCTTAAACAGGCCACCAAGCAAACTACCAAGAAATCTTTATAAGTTCACCTTCTTAGAAAATCTGTAAGGTGACCTTACACTGGACCCCCTCCCCTCCCCCCCCCCCCCCCCCTCAGTTCAGCTGTACCAGATTGCACCGAAAAGCTGATTCACTGGTCTGGGGATTTGAAACCCCCACGGCTTAATCTTGTGTCCATATTGCTTAACCAGTACAGATTACAGGGATTCTAACTGGTTAACACTGTCACATGATTCAAACAAGGAAGACGCTGCTCCAGGTGAGCAGTCACTACAGTCCGGATGCCCTGGGTGCAAGCCACGGCTCGCCACCGATGAACCCAGGAGGTTCGAACACTCTGTATTTGTTGGCTGTCATTTGCTATTTTTGGAATAAAATCATTGGAACGTTCCTGTGGTGTGAAGCCGTTCTTTTCTTCCAACACTGTCACATGGACGTCGCTGACCAATCAGAAGCCATCTAGCTCGTACTGTCAGTGCTGCAAGGAGAGGAGCGAAAAGAAGGCCGGCAGGATTTCAAATGCCTGGACCAGTGAAGCGGCTTTTCAGTGTCTGACAGCAGGGGGATCGTGGCAATCTGGTACATGGGGACTGGATGGGATGGGGAAGGGTTCCATTGTAAAGTCACCTTACCAATTTTCTGTAAAGATGAACTTACACTTTAAAGACTGTAGATCTGTAATGGTTTGGGAGCATCCACCCCTGATGAGTGTATCAACACGAAACGCGTCGGGCAATATAGGATGCTACTAAACTCCCATATCAGCAATTGATTTATTTACTGTTTTACCAGCATCATGTTTATAACTTTCAACATCATGCCAGTTCATTGCACTGTGTCGCCCAAAGGATTCATGTATATGTAGGTGTGTATTCATGGGAGCTGCTTATCTATTTTCCACACTGTCGTGTAATTTCAGTTGATATTATTTTGTATCCTTGATGTCCATGTTTTATATGTATTGCCATATTGTCATGAGTTTCCAAGTTGATATGAACCTGTGTCCTCAGTGTCCACGACATGTGTGCATTTTTGTGTGCAACCCCCACCATCCAGATACTGTACCATTTCCAATTCCATGTCAATAAAACATGTGTTTCCTTTAACATACCCCTACCATGTCTTGAACTTCATTTAAAGTCCCAAATTCCCTCTTTTCTACATTGTGTACCAGGGATGGAGGCACAGAGCTATGTGCCTCATTTAAAGTCCCACCTGTGCGCACGCACAGCCCCCTCTTTTTTGATCTGTAATTAATGCACCTAGGATGTTCAATGTCTACGGAAATCAATATATGATCTTTATCAGTGGTGCCTCCAAAGCAAAATATTTGACTTGTGCCTGTAACAGAACTCACCTATAGGTATTTCCTCTTCTTTAATCTTCGAGTGTATTTCTTCCTTCACTTCAACTTTGACGATTGTCTGAGTGGCTCTGGTATCCCCGGGGTCTGTGAATAAAGATAAGAGTGAAGCCCCCTGTACTGAGATGTATGCGAGACCCCAGAGAGTTGAAACGCATAGTGGGACAAGTCCTAGATAGGTGTGCACTTACTTTAGTGTATGAAGAAGTGAGCAAGCATGAGTTAGTTAAACCCTTACATTATTGTGAGGTGTACAATACATCACTGACTACCTAGGAGATGAATCAATACATCGACAGTCAGAGATTTAATAAGACAGACAGAAGCTTTCCAGCTACAGCCAACTGATAATCCTCATAGATGGGGACCCAGGTAGCAAACTATAAGTGTCTGAAATCTTTTGGGGCTGATGTACACATTAGTAGATGCTGGAAGAGACAAACGTCTTATGTTTTGTTCAGTGATTATTACTCACCCGTGCTTATCTCTATAGGGATTTCCTCATCTTCAATTTTCACACGTATTACTTCCTCCTCCTCCTCCTCCTCCTCCTCCATTTTGACGTCTCTCTGACTGGCTCTGGTGTCTTTGGGGTCTGTGAATAAAAATGAGAGAGAAGCCCTGTGACAGACCCAACTGGGACAGGGGGGACTAGGGGCAAACAAACCCCCCCATGTCCGCACTTTACGGTCCCACCGCACACATTGCTCCACAGCACATTACCCCTTCACCGCACAGTCCCCCCATGGCTTCCTTGGCTTCTCCTCCTGGCCAACCCCATCTGCCTCTTGTCCTGATTGGCCGGGAGGAGAAGCTGGAAGAAAATAGCGAATATTGATGCGCTATTGTCACAAGTGGGTGGGTTCGGGGCGCAGTGCTCTGCTTGAAAAAGCCCAAGTTTTTTCAAGCCAATTCGAGCCTCATCATGTGCTTGAAAAAAAAAACAAAACAAAAAATCTCAGACACGCTGCATGCATCCCCGCATGCTAACTAGGGGGGCAGCACCCCTAATGGACCGGCCGCTCCTGCCTCCTACCCACTGATTATGGCCCATGGACAGAGCAGATCATTCTCTAATGATAGACAACCACGTGATAAACACTGAGAGCAAGGCTTGGATTAATTCTCTGAATAAGAACAATAAAAGCTTCCCTTCTGTAGTGGATGAAAAGGTGTAATATTAATCTTGTACAGGTTCAGGGTCAGAGGAAATATGGTGGCCCTCTTGCAGACTGGGTTGAAGAGGCTCCTTCACTTGGGACAAAAATATTTATCAACAATATCCCTCAAGACATCTATGAAGATAAATTAATTCCACCTTTTTAGACTGCTGGAACATTTTATGAGTTTGTGTCATAGACTGTTGTAGACTGGTGCTGGAAATTCTGAGATGGGGAGGGATGACTTCTTGTTATGTGTTTATTGTTAAATATGTCTCTCCCATTATGTGCCTCCTAGGTGTGAATTCCCATTGTTAACTGAGTCACCTATTGTTTCTGTCTCTCTGATCTTCTTTTGGAGATGTGATTAATTATGTGACCACTTGTTATCGAACCATTGTGGGATGTTATGTGTTTATGCTTTGTATATCCAGGGTTGTGGGCTGGGTGCTGAACCAGGTTTGTGTGACTAGTTGTTAATTAGATCACTGTCAGCTATTAGTTGCTAGATGTGTATTAGCATAATGTTTGTGTTGACTGTTGCTTAGCTATGTTAATTATATTCCTGTTTACAATTTGTATTGTTAGGATAATGTGATCAGGCCCTACCTGATCTGGTGTGCTACATATTCTGTGTGAATTTACAATAAAGAGTTCCAGTTTGCATCTAAGCTAGTGTCGTCTAGTACCTTCCCGTGCAATAATACCTGGTTCCAGACTGGAGGAAGCTATATCTTGATGGAGGCACCCAAGCTGGTTGCTGGATGGTTCCATCACAAGCCCCTGTACTGAGATGTATGAGAGACCCCAGAGAGTGTGCATGTGGGGGGGGGGGGGACTGGTCACGTCTCTTGGCTGGTAACACACAATGACATGATGTGAGGAGGAGATCCGGAGTCTAATAGAGGCTGATGGCTCCTGACTGCCCCACTGGGCACATACTGTCTCCCCATTACTGTCTACTGACAGAGGGGGGGGGGGGGAGGTTGTTGTAGTGACTAAACAAGGATTTAGTGTTTAGTATTACTCACCTGTGCTGATCCCTGGAGAGATTTCCTCCACTTTACATGGCTCATCACTTCCTACGTTCCCCTTTTCTGCTTCCTCTTTCACTTTAACACCAATAAGATCTTCATCCTGAATAGGACAAACATAAACCCTGAGCATTGTATTAAATAAAACACTGAACAATGTTACACAACAAGAAGACACTTAGTCCAATCTACCTGATCCTCCTGAGGGATCTCCTGATGTTCCTGTGTGGAGTCCCGGGAATACAGAGGACGGGGACATCTCTCTGGGGAATTTCTGTTACTGGATCCATCTGTAGGAAACACACACTGACTGAATACATTGTTTCTATGTCTTTATATCAGAGGATGTGTGTATCTAGGGGGATCCTCAATACTCTTTTACAAGAAATGAAAGTCTCCTCTTACCCGGTGATGTGAGGGGCGGCTGGTTCTCCATCATGACGTCCTTGTAGAGATCCTTGTGTCCTTCTATATACTCCCACTCCTCTGAATGACTGATTCTGTAGTTAAAATAAAAGTTGGATTGTAAAGCTCACAGGTGTTATCCACAACATTTATTGAATATAGATCTATCTTTGTTCATCTCTAGTCGCTGTTAGGCAGAATCCACAAGATCTGTGAGGAGTCACCTATTGTACACTAACACTACCACCATATTTCCAAGGGGGTATCATCCCCAATAAAACAAATTCGAAAACAAAAAAGTACATAGGAGGACTTTAAATATGCACCCCAGGAATGAACTGATCATAAAACAGTAGCCTGTTTTATAATCGATGAATTACTTCTGGGGAGCATATATAAAGTCCCTTAAATACTTTTACTCATGAACACCAATGATGGGGCACTATTCCTCCCACTGACACCAACAATGGGGCACTATTCCTTTCACATACACCAACGATGGGGCACTATTCTTCCCATGGACACCAAAGATAGGCATTGTTCACTCCCACCCACACCAGGACATTCTCTACTCCCACTGGCAACAGTCCGGACACTCTAAAGTCTGAAGGACAGTAAACTGGCCCTTTGTTTAGAAAGTTTGGAGACCCCTGTTCTAGTGCAAGCATTCACCAGACACAACTTTATAATTTCCTAATACTGACTAGGTCCCCATTTTGCCATCATAAAAGCCCTTACTGACTGAAGCATGGACACCACTAGAGCTCTGAAGGTATGCTGTGGTATCTGGCACAAAGCTGTCAATAGCAGATCCTGTAAGTTGAGAGGTGGGGCCTTCATGGATCGGACTTGTTTTTCAAGTACATCCCACAGATACTTGATGGATTGAGATCTGGAGAAGTGTGAGGGACAAGTCAACATCTCAAACTCATTGTTGAACCATTTTTGCTGAAATAGGTCACCGCCATTAAGGAATCCAGTGTCCATGGTGTACTTGGTCAGCAACAATGTTTAGGTGGTATGTATCAAGTAACATCCACATGAATGGCAGGAGCCAAGGTTTCCCAGCAGTACATTCCCGAAAGCATCACAATGCCATACTTGCCAACTGTCCCGAATTTCCCAGGATTTAGACCCTTTTCCCAATTTTATCGTTTCCTGCGAAATTCGGTTTTTGCCAAGGTCTGCGCCGCCGGCCGCCATTTTCAAGAAGACCAGAAGAAGTACGCTGGCCGGGTGGCTACAATAGAAATTGAGCTGTGGCGCCGCCCACCCCAATGCAAGTCTCTGTGACCTGTTATTGAAAGGGGCGGGGAATGGGTGGCGCCGCAGCTCAATTTCTATTGTAACTACGCAGGCCGGCTCGGCCTCTATTTTGTTCTCTCTCAGCCTCTCTTCTGTAATGGCGGCGGAGACACCGCTAGGATACCTGATAGATGTAAGGAGGAGCTCCGCTGGGGACACCAGATGTAAGGAGGGGCTGCGCTGGGGACGCCTGATGTAAGGAGGGGCTCCGCTGGGGACGCCTGATGTAAGGAGGGGCTCCGCTGGGGACGCCTGATGGCATCTGTTGGCAGGCGACGTGACAAGTGACACGCTCAGGGCTCCCACTGATTCTACATTATGGTGAGTTGAAACTAATTAATTTTATATTACAATGTAATAATAGAAATAATGCACTTCAGTCATCCGGACACCATAACCATGGTGCCGGGATTATTAAAGCGCTAACACTAGGTGTTTAAAGTATCTTTATCTACTGATTGTTAAATTTTCTGGAATAGACATATTTCTATTGTGGTGTAGGATCTGGGCCTGCTGTCCCTCCATCCCTCTTTCTTTCCTTCCTTCTCTCTCCAGCCCTCGTTCATCTCAGACTCTAACCACACCAGTTTGAGTCACACCCCTTTAAGCCACACCCATTTTTCACAGCGGCGCGCCACAATTTTCTTTCCCCACTATGTCACACCTACAAACGAATGCCTCGCCCCTAATTATAAGACTCCATCCACAGACAAAAGTGTCCCTATACATTTTTTTTACAATGTTGGCAACTATGCAAGCCCTCTGCCGACTTTCCTTCTTACCATACTGCATGTTGTTGCCATCTATTCCCCAGGAAAGTGATGCATATACACCCAGCCATCCACATGATGTTAAAGAAAACGTGATTCATCAGACCTTCTTCCATTGCTTTGTGGCCCAGTTCTGATGCTCATGTGCCATTGTAGGCGCTTTTGGCTGTGGATACGGGTCAGCATGGGCATCCTGACTGCACTGTTTTCTACCAAAACCAGCATTAAAAATTTGGGCTACAGTAGCTCGTCTATTGGCCACCCACGACCATGTCCTAGTTTGCTGGTTTTCATTCCCTAGACCACTTTTTTATCTTCAGACCGAGAACATCCCAAAAGAGCTGCAGTTTTGGAGTTGCTCTGACCCAGTCATCTACCCATTACAATTTGGCCCTTGTCAGAGTTGCTCAAATCCTTACGCTTGCCCATGTTTTCTGATTTCAACACATGAACTTCAGGGACAACATGTTCACTTTCTGCCTAATATATCCCACCCCCTTTCAGATGCCATTGTAATGAAATACTCATTGTTATTCCCTTTACCTGTCAGAATGTTAGGGCTGATTGGTGTATAAAGTGCTAAAATAGCAGAAAATATCCCCAGAAATCATTCTGGATCATCATCCATTACGTAATGTAAATGGGGTGCAGCGTCTCAACCGACCAACTCCTTTTATTTGACAAGTACCCACAAATCCACGATGGTCAGTATTCCATTTAGCCAAACTTATCTGGGTTGAAGCGGAGGTCCACCTAAAATAAAAATATTAAAATACTGCAGCTGCTGACTTTTAATAAATGGACACTTACCTGTCTAGGGCGCCCGCGATGTCGGCAGTCGAGGCCGAGCAATTGCTCGTCTCTCGGCTGCCCTCGCCGCTGTCCTCAGTGAGGGAATCAGGAAGTGAACCGTTGCGTCTTCACTGCCCGGTTCCCTACTGCGCATGCGCAAATCGCGCTGCGCGTCTTTCATTGGTCCCCGCTGTGTTCTTGGCACTGTGTGTTTCCCAGAACACAGCGGAGGGGAAGTGGCATAGATACCCGCAGATTCTGCGGCTATCTACGCCCGGAAGTGGGTGCAAATACCTGTATTACACAGGTATCTGCACCCCCCACCCCCCTGAAAGGTGCCAAATGTGACACCGGAGGGGGGGGGGGGGTTGGGTTCCGAAAAGCGGAGGTTCACTTTTTGTGTGGACCTCCGCTTTAAGGAACGACAGTTCTCTAAATACAACGACTGATCTGGGGGAAGATAACAAGCCAGGAACTCCATTCCCCCTCGACAGGCGTAATTCTATAAGATGTGGGTAGTGAATATGTCCCAGCGCCCTAAGAGCTGACCATCTAATTTTCTACACATCAGAGGACATACAGAGGTGACCTGATCCCCCCATCCAGTCCACACAGAGTGCTGGGACCCCCTTCTCTCATAATAAGTCATAATTACCTTCTCCACATTGGGTACACACTTTCCAGCCGAACCCCCTCCACCAGCTGCTGCAAAGGAGAGTTCCTGTAAGTTTTTACTTGAGCTACAAGAAAATGGCCACCAATGTTCGCATCCAACTGGCTCTTCTTTCACTCTGCGCACGCGCAAGCTAAAAGACAATAGCTGCAAAACTCCGGTGGGTGTAACAAGATGTCCGCTGTCCTCTTCTCAGAGCATCCTTACAATGGAGGAGTGCGGGGTGTAGAAAGATGGCGGTGACGTAACGTCACTTCCGTTACCAAGTCTGACGGGTCGCCATATCTGACAAAACACCGTGACAGCGAACTGTTTCCAGCCGCCTCTAGAGGACAACGTCTGCCTTGTGAGAGGGGAAGTGTCCTCAGTACAGAGGGAGCAGCGGCCATTTTGTTGTAGACAAAAAAAAATACTAAGAGGTCGTTATTTATAGCACAAAGACATGTCCTTGTGGGGGTGTGAGGCTGGAGAGTGTGTGCCCAATGAAGAGGAGGTAATAATGTCTTCTTATTGTGAGAGAAGGGGGTCTGGTTGGAGGGATCATGTCACCTCACCAAATCCTCATCTTCCTGCAATTCTTCTGATGTGTAGATTCTAGAACATTGGATGGAGATGAGGGGTCTGTTAGGCTGCATTCACACCTGAGCATTCCAGGAACATGGGCAGAAACAATATTTCTTAATGGCACGACAAATGTGCGCAGCGGTCTCACGTTTTGTCGCACAACAAAAACATGCATTGCAAAATGCGCTTGGCGTGCTGCCAATAAAAGGCGCAGGAGCTACTTTGACGTGTTTGTCGCAGGTAAGGCAGCCAATTCACGTGAATGGGCTGCTCTATGCTGTCAGGTAATGAATGCACTAAAAAACGTGTGTCGCGACTAAGTTATGGGCTCAGGCGTGTTTGCAGCTCTACGTGCCCACGCCCGCCAGGAAGCTGACACTCCGCAGTGCTAATCACAGGCAGTGAGACATTTCCCGATCCGCGGCTACACAGATTGGGAAATGTCTCACTGACTGTGGTTAGTGCTGCGGAGTGTCAGCTTCCTGGCGGGTTGCTGGCACATGCAGACATCCCAACCTGCAAAATCTAATTTCAGGGAGGTGGCAAACTCTTTTCAGGGAGGTGGCAAACTCATTTCAGGGAGGTGGCAAACTCTTTTCAGGGAGGTGGCAAACTCATTTCAGGGAGGTGGCGCTTCACGCCTGCAACACCCCCCCCCCCCCCCTTCGCGCCAAAATATTTTAGTCGTTTTTTTATTTTTAATAATTGATTTTATTTTTAATAATTGGGAGGGGCTGGGGCAATGGACAGTGTTGGTAGGGCAGGGAGGGGGATTTTTTTACACTTTAGTTTTCTTGTTTTTGATTTTTTTTTACAATATTTTTTTTAAATATATTTTTGGGGGCTTTGGTGAGATATCAGGGGTCTAAACAGACCCCTGACATCTCCTCTTTGAGACATGGAAAGGGACTGAGGACACAGATTCCCCAGTCCCTTTCTCAGCTCTAAAAATGAATGTATAGGAGATAGTGGCTCCTGTTCATTCATAAACTGAGCAGAGTAAACACAGTTTACTCTGCTCAGTTATCATAGGACACAGGAGCGTTCTCGCTCACTGTGTCCAAGTCCTGACAGGTGAGGAGAGGAGCCGGCTGCGGGGGAGGAGGGGGGGAGGAGGACAGGGGCAGCAGAAGAAAAGACAGGGGCTGGAGGAGAACGGGGGGGCGGAGAAGGACACGGAGGGGGCCGGGGGGCAGAGGAGGACACGGAGGGGGCCGGGGGGGTGGAGAAGGACACAGAGGGGGCGGAGAAGGACATGGAGGGGGCCGGGGGGGGGCGGAGAAGGACACGGATGGGGTCGGGGGAGAACGGGGGGTGGAGAAGGACACAGTGGGGGCCGGGGGGCGGAGAAGGACATGGAGGGGGCCGGGGGGGCGGAGAAGGACACGGAGGGGGCCGGGGGAGAACGGGGGGTGGAGAGGTACACGGAGGGGGCCAGGGGCAGAGGAGGACACGGAGGGGGGCGGAGAAGAACACGGAGGGGGCCGGGGGAGAACACGGGGGGTGGAGAAGGACACGAAGGGGGTGAGGGGGCGGAGAAGGACACGGAGGGGGCCGGGGAAGGAGCGTGTCCAAATGTTTTCATGTCCTAGCAACAAAGCACGACACGGTGGGGGCTAACTGGGAGCTTTCCAAGAGGGGCCAAATGGTCTACAGGTATGACAATATAATAAATGAGTGTGAAACTTTAGTCAGAAAATTAAGTCCTGCTAGATCACTTCAGGCTGGTCCCTTTTACATGTATAGCGATGTAAAACATAAAAAAAAGTCGCTATACTGTTTAAAATCCAATAATACACTGTCTCACCCTGTTCTGCACATGCTCAGTTGCTTTCCATTTTTAGGCACTGCTGAATTTGTAGAGGCCGATTTGCTGACAGCCTTAAAGGGGTTGTAAACCCTCCTGGTTTTTCACCTCAATGCATTCTATGCAATGAGGTGAAAAACCTATTGTAGTGCACATGCCCAGCAGCCCCAAGTTTTACTCACCTAAGCTCGTTGGTTCCCACGCCAGAGATGCGCACACCCTCTCTGGCCGGTGTCTCGGCTCTTGATTGGATAGATTGATAGCAGCGCAGCCATTCGCTCCCGCTGCTGTCAATCAAATCAGATGATGCAGCCGCCGGAGGGCGGTGCCGATTCCTGCTGCCTTTGTCTATGGACGCAGCAGCAGGACATGGGAGCATGCCCCGAAGGGTCACTCGATGTGGGGAGGTGCCAGGAGCGCCGTGGAGGGACCCAAGAAGAGGAGGATTTGGGCCACTCTGTGCAAAACCAACTGCACAGAGGAGGTAAGTATGACATGTTTGTTATTTTAAAAGGAAAAAAAAGGGAACCTTCAAGCCCTGTACACACGATCGGATTTCCTATGGATTCTAATCCGATGGATTTTTCCATCGGAAATCCGATGAAGCTGACTTCCATCAGTCTTGCCTACACACCATCAGTCAAAATCCGACCGTCCCAAACGCAGTGACGTAAAACACTCCGACAAGCCGAGAAAAATGAAGTTCAATGCTTCTGAGCATGCGTCGACTTGATTCTGAGCATGCGTGGGTTTTTTATCCGATGGAGTTCCACACAGACGATCGGAATTTGCTATCGTTTTTTTTCCCATCGGATAAATTTAAAACATGTTCTATTTTTTCTCACCGATGGAAAAAAGACAGATGGGGCCCATACACGATCGGTTTGTCCGATGAGAAAAGTCCATCGGACTGTTTTCAACGGTAAAACCGATCGTGTGTACACGGCATAAGTGTCCCTTTAAAGCAGAATTATACCCTTCTATCCTTTACAGCCAAGGAAGCTGCTTCTGTTTCAACTGTACTGCCATGGTGCTGCACATGTGATCAGTTAGGACACCAGCCATTTGATGGTTTGACAGTTTGGTTAAGGGCACAATTAATTCAAACTGTTTTTTGAAACTGGCAAATCGATGGGTTTAGTTCTGCTTTATGATTTACAGCTGGGGTTTTGGGCTTCAGCAAAATGGCAGCCTCCAGCAAGAACAAACAGGAAGACTGCTGGGGGCAATTTACAGCACACACTCATTTTGGTAGCATAATTATTCATGTAAAATTATGTTCCTTGCTAAAGAACATTATTTTTTATCAAGTTGTTATGGGTAAAATTCCACTTTAAAGCAGAGTTTCACCCAGAAATTTAACTTCCGCTTATTCGGTTCCTCTACCCCCTCCGCTGTCACATTTGGCACCTTTCAGGGGGGAGCAGATACTTGTCTAATACAGGTATTCGCTCCCACTTCCGGCAAAAGATCACTGCAGTATACATGGTACGTGGTGATCTACACCATGTCCAGCCCACCCCCCCCCCCCCCGCTGTCTTTTGGGAGACAAAAAAAGCTACAAAAAAAGTAACCGGGGGTCGGACTTTTAAGGCATGGACACAATGGAGAAGTATATATCAAAAAAGAAGTATTTATTAGACAAAGTACATAATACTGTAGATAACAGTATTCAAGAATTAAAAAATCCTATACGATGATATAGCTTGTGAACTGAGCCCTTGTGTGTCTACGCGTTTCGCCGTTGGGCTTCTTCAGGACAACGATCAAGGTTCAAAAGGAATGACAAGAAAAAAGAACGAGTCTCACTATCTGGAATGAGATACATTCAAATAAAAAATCTAGCAAAGAGACATACATATATCATACATTTTATTATTTAAAAAAGTGTATTCTTAATTATCTTAGTGGACAGCCAAGGGAAAAGAGGACAAAAAAAAAAGGGGAAGACAAAAAGAAAGATATTATACCTTGCACTGGATTGAGTCTCATATACAAAATCCGATAGACAAAGAAATTGTCACAGTATGGAAATATTCCACAAGGTTGTAAGGGGGGTGTACAGCACACAGAGGGATCTAATGGATAAAACATGTGGTGAGTATATTGTATATATTGGTAAATAATCTAAAAAGGTTGAAAAATTCATTAAACATAAATACCTACAGTGGGGCAAAAAAGTATTTAGTCAGCCACCAATTGTGCAAGTTCTCCCACTTAAAAAATGAGAGAGGCCTGTAATTGTCATCATAGGTATACCTCAACTATGAGAGACAAAATGTGGAAACAAATCCAGACAATCACATTGTCTGATTTGGAAATAATTATTTTTGCAAATTATGGTGGAAAATAAGTATTTGGTCAATATCAAAAGTTCATCTCAATACTTTGTTATATATCCTTTGTTGGCAATGACAGAGGTCAAACGTTTTCTGTAAGTCTTCACAAGGTTGTCACACACTGTTGCTGGTATGTTGGCCCCTCCTCCATGCAGATCTCCTCTAGAGCAATGATGTTTTGGGGCTGCCGCTGGGCAACACGGACTTTCAACTCCCTCCAAAGGTTTTCTATGGGGTTGAGATCTGGAGACTGGCTAGGCCACTCCAGGACCTTGAAATGCTTCTTATGAAGCCACTCCTTCGTTGCCCGGGCGGTGTGTTTGGGATCATTGTCATGCTGAAAGACCCAGCCACGTTTCATCTTCAATGCCCTTGCTGATGGGAGGAGGTTTGCACTCAAAATCTCACGATACATGGCCCCATTCATTCTTTCATGTACACGGATCAGTCGTCCTGTTCCCTTTGCAGAGAAACAGCCCCAAAGCATGATGTTGCCACCCCCATGCTTCACAGTAGGTATGGTGTTCTTTGGTTGCAACTCAGCATTCTCTCTCCTCCAAACACGACGAGTTGTGTTTCTACCAAACAGTTCTACTTTGGTTTTATCTGACCATATGACATTCTCCCAATCCTCTTCTGGATCATCCAAATGCTCTCTAGCAAACCTCAGATGGGCCCGGACATGTACTGGCTTAAGCAGGGGGACACGTCTGGCACTGCAGGATCTGAGTCCCTGGAGGCGTAGTGTGTTACTGATGGTAGCCTTTGTTATGTTGGTCCCAGCTCTCTGCAGGTCATTCCCTAGATCCCCCCGTGTGGTTCTGGGATTTTTGCTCACCGTTCTTGTGATCATTTTGACCCCACGGGGTGAGATCTTGCGTGGAGCCCCAGATGGAGGGAGATTATCAGTGGTCTTGTATGTCTTCCATTTTCTAATTATTGCTCCCACAGTTGATTTCTTCACACCAAGCTGCTTGCCGATTGCAGATTCAGTCTTCCCAGCCTGGTGCAGGTCTACAATTTTGTTTCTGGTGTCCTTCGACAGCTCTTTGGTCTTCACCATAGTGGAGTTTGGAGTGTGACTGTTTGAGGTTGTGGACAGGTGTCTTTTATACTGATAACAAGTTCAAACAGGTGCCATTAATACAGGTAATGAGTGGAGGACAGAGGAGCCTCTTAAAGAAGAAGATACAGATCTGTGAAAGCCAGAAATCTTGCTTGTTTGTAGGTGACCAAATACTTATTTTCCACCATAATTTGCTAAATAAATTCTTTCCAAATTAGACAATGTGATTGTCTGGATTTGTTTCCACATTTTGTCTCTCATAGTTGAGGTATACCTATGATGACAATTACAGGCCTCTCTCATCTTCTTAAGTGGGAGAACTTGCACAATTGGTGGCTGACTAAATACTTTTTTGCCCCACTGTATTCAGAAAACCAACAATCCAAAAATAGAAATCCAGTGGTATATAAGATATTTTTGTAGCTTTTTTTGTGTCCTTACTTCAAATTACGGATGTGGCATTGTGAGTGCTTCCTTCTTCATTTTTTTTCCTGTCTTTTGAGAGACACACAGGTCCCAGAAGACAGCAGGGACCAGTCAGAACATGCAGCGCGACTGACGCAGTAGGGAAACAGGCTGTGAAGCCACAAAGGCTTCACTTCCTGATTCCCTTACTTAAGATGCCCGGAGCCGAGGGATGGGTCGGCTTCAGGTGAGGACATCGCGGGCGCCCTGGACAGGTTAACGTCCTTATTTAAATTTTTTTTGTTTTTGCAGGTGGAATTCCGCTTTATCAAATCTGCACAGTTTTTTTTATATCTACTGAGACCCCTTGACTGCATAGGCCGGCCTTTCTTAACCACTTCAACACCGGGATTTTTTTACCACCTCAATACCGGGCCTATTCTGGCACTTCTCTCCTACATGTACAAATCATCATTCTTTTGCTGGAAAATTACTCAGAACCCCCAAACATTATATATGTTTTTTTAGCAGACACCCTAGGGAATAAAATGACGGCCATTGCAACTTTATTTCTTGCACAGTATTTGCGCAATAATTTTTCAAACGCCTTTTTTTTTGGAAAAAAAAATGGTTTCATGAATTAAAAAATAACAAAACAGTAAATTTAGCCCAATTTTTTTGTAAAATATAAAAGATGATGTTACGCCGAGTAAATAGATACTTAACATGTCACGCTTTAAAATTGCGCACACTCATGGAATGGCGCCAAACTTCGGTACTTAAAAATCTCCATAGGCGACGCTTTAATTTTTTTTACAGGTCACCAGGTTAGAGTTACAGAGGAGGTCTAGTGCTAGATTTGTTGCACGCGCTCTAACGCACGCGGCGATACCTCACATATGTGATTTGAACGGCATTTACATATGTGGGCGGGACTTATGTGTGCGTTCGCTTCTGATCGCGAGCTACCGGGGACAGGGGCGTTTTATTTTTACACTTTAAAAAAAAAAATTTTTATCACTTTTATTCCTATTACAAGGAATGTAAACATCCCTTGTAGTAGGAATGGTGTGTGACAGGTCCTCTTTATGGAGAGATGCGGGGTCAATAAGACCCCACATCTCTCCTCCAGGCTGGAAAACATGAGATCGTGAAAAAAATTTCACCAATCTCATGTTTACTGGCCGCAATGTCGGCTTTGTTTATATCTGAGAATCTGGGCGTGACGTCATCACATCGCGCCCGGGCCTCCGACGGTCATAGAGATGACTGGTGACCATCTGGTCACCAGTCATCTCTATAGCCCCGTACACACGATCGGTTTGACTGATGAAAACCGTCCGATGGATGGTTTTCATCAGACCAACCGATCGTGTATGGTACCCATCGGTCTTTTTTCCATCGGTTGTAAAAAATAGAACTTGTTTTAAAATTTTCCGATGGATAAAACACCGATGGGAATTTCCGATCGTCTATGGGCAAGTCCATCGGTTAAAAAACCCACGCATGCTTAGAATCAAGTCGACGCATGCTCAGAAGCATTAAACTTCATTTTTCTCGGCTCATCGGAGTGTTTTACGTCACCGCGTTTGGAACGGTCGGTTTTTAGACTGATGGTGTGTGGCCAAGACTGATGAAAAACAGTTTCATCGGATTTCCGATGGACAAATCCATCGGACGAAAATCCATAGGTTATCCGATCGTGTGTACGGGGCTTATGGTTCACCTCCGGCGCCGGACGATTCATTCTCCGGGCCCCCGATGGCACGGGAGAGCCCAGAGAAGCACCGGATGGCGGCGGGAGAGGGGGGGATGTTCCCTCCCGCCGCCTATAAGAACGATCAAGCTGCGGAACTGCCGCCATGATCGTTCTTATGAATCGCCGGCAGAACAGAAGGATATCTGAATTATGCCTCTAGCTGCACCCATTATTCAGATATCCCCCTACAAAGCCCAGGACGTCATATGACGTCCACCCAGGATGGGAGATCCCATCTGTGGACGTCATTTGACTATGGGCGGGTAGGGAAGTGGTTAACCTTTTCAACACAGAAATAATTTTGCTAAAAATTACTATATCTACAACTTATGATACATTAGTGTGATGGTCGGTGGGAAGAATGCTCCTTACACTTGTAATTGGAAACAATTACCCCCTTATAGATAGCTAAAAAAGATGATTGGTGTCAGTGGGAACTTATCTGAGAGGCAGAAATTGCTCATTGCTCAAGTAGCCCTTAGCAACCTCTGGAGGAAACCTGGTTGAAAAACCCTGGCATAGGCTATTTTCTGAAATTGATGAAATTATTTTAAAAAAAAAGTGTGTGTGTTAATGTTGAAATGATCCCACTTTTAGATGGGGAAATAAGGTAAGGTGTGTGTTTTTAGGATATTGTAAAAATACATATGTGTGATTTTATTGGTTCATTGTAGTGAAATCCTGTTAAATATGGAGGAGTGGGAGTATCTAGAAGGACGCAAAGATCTGTGCAAGGACATCACGATAAAGAACCGGCTGCCCCTCACATCACCGGGTAAGAGGAGACTTTCATTTCTTGAGTATTGAGGATCCCCCTAGATACACACATCCTCTGATATAAAGACATAGAAACAATGTATTCAGTCAGTGTGTGTTTCCTACAGATGGATCCAGTAATGGGAACCCACCAGAGAGATGTCCCTGTCCTCTGTATTCCTGGGACTCCACACAGGAACATCAGGAGGATGAGGTAGGTGGAGCTGAGTTTATAAAGTATATAAAGGGCTTTTTTTCAGTCGGAACGCAGTTCCGGCACCTCCAGCACTGAATGTATATAAGGCCAAGGGGTGCTGGGGTGTGCTGGAAGGTCTGTTGATGCTGGTTGCTGGGGTATCTATTGTTGCTGGGGAAGCCTGTTGCTGCTGGAGGGGGGGATCTTTTGTTGCTGGGGGGATATATTGTTGATGGGAGGGATCTACTGTTGAGGGAGGGGTCTATTGTTGCTGGCTGCTGGGGAGTCTATAAATGCTGGCTACTGGGAGATCTAGTGTTGCTGGTGCGGGTCTATTATTGCTGGGGTGTATCTATTGTTGCTGGGAAATCTATAGTTGATTAGGGGGATCTATTGCTACTGGGGAGATCTATTATTGCCGAGGGGGTCTATGGCTGCTGGGGGGGGGGGGAGTCTATTGTTGCTGGCTACAGGGGACCTATTTTACTGCCTTTCATTAGCAAATTCCATACAAACTAATTAGCATCAAAAATTATACTCTGTTCTTTATTCTCTAAAAGAGACAGTTCTGGGAGGTGGAACCAAGGGACGGAGCTCGGGGGTGGGAAGGGGGTGGAGACAAGAGGACTCGGAAGTGGGGAGTATCTGCACCTATTCTCTGAGAAAAAAAAGCCTGAGTATATCTGAGACCAAATAAACAACATGATTTACTGTATATGGCTGCTGGCGCTATATAACTCCTGTATAATAATAATTAATATTGCTGATCTGAATAATATTCTGTATTATTTTGTATTTTCAAGATTGAAGATGTGATTAAATTTGAAGTAAAAGAGGATGAAGAAGAGACGTACATGACCGATGATGAGTCATGTAACGATGAGGAAATCCCTCCAGAGATCAGCACAGGCGAGTAATAAACACTAATTCCTAGTACACACGAGCTGGTTTTCCGACGGGAAAAGAGCCGTCGGAAATCCCAGGGGGAAAACCGAGAACCTGCTCGGTAACTTTTCCCCTGTACACACGAGAGGTTTTCCCGTCGGGAAAACTCAGATGAGAGCTGTGGTCGGGAATCCCGGCCGTGTGTATGCTCCATCGCAGTTTTTCCCATAGGAAAACTGCCAAGAACTGCCGGGAAAAAGTCCGCCGGGAATCCTGGCGGGAAAAAAGAGAGCAGGTTCCCTTTTTTTGTCTGGTGGTTTTTGGCAGTTTTCCCATCTGAAAAACTGCGAGGGAGCATACACACGGCCGGGATTCCCGACCAAAAGCTCTCATCTCAGTTCTCCCATCGGAAAACCCGCTCGTGTGTACGAGGCATAAGTCTAGGTTCACACTTGTGCGGCTCTGGCTCTGCAACCACATTTTGCATGGGCACAGCAGCCCTTTCTATTGATTGGGCTGCTGCGCCTCTTAAAAACGCAGGGAAAAGGTCAATGACTAAGCACAGGTGTGTGAAACACCTTTGTTGAAGCCACATGAGTAGTGTGTGCGTTTCATGTTCCTGATTTTTATGAAACTTTAATAAACTACAATTTTTCTACGCCGATCCTGCTGCCACCTCCTTTCCTTTTTTGCTGTACATATGCTGGCTGCGGACCAAGGCTGTCACCCGGCACTCTGGCACAGCAAGGGGAGATCTCAGATTTTACCTGGAGCGGTGCAACCTTTGTGTTATATCTTGCAGGGAAAAAGCCCCTGCTTCATTTTTGAAAATGGAGCCGACACGGAAACGGCAAGTGCAGTGCGGTTCTCAGGGCTGGAAGCCACGTTGAGGTTTATAGTGTGTGTGGGTGCCATTAGGATTAATTAGGATAATGGGAATTAGGATTAGATTGTAAACTCCAACAAGCAGGGCACTCTGATCCCTCTTGTATTGAATTGTATTGTAATTGTACTGTCTGCCCCCATGTTATAAAATATATAAATTGTGAATAATAATAATAATAATAGTAATATTATTATATTCGGCTTCCGCCCACAACATTCTACTGAAACTGTCCTACTAAAACTCACCAATGACCTACTAACTGCTAAAACCAATGGCCATTACTCCATACTCATACTCTTATGCCGCGTACACACGATCGTATTTTCCGTCGGAAAAACCTTGGATGTTTTTTCCGACGGAATTCCGCTCAAGCTTGGCTTGCATACACACGGTCACACAAAAGTTCTCTGAACTTACGACCGTCAAGAACGCGGTGACGTACAACACTACGACGAGCCGAAAAAATTAAGTTCAATGCTTCTGAGCATGCGTCGGAATTTTGCGCGTTGGAATTGCTACAGACGATCTGAATTTTCGATTGGAATTTTTTCCGTCGGAAAATTTGAGAACCAGCTCTCAAATTTTTGTTGCCGGAAATTCCGACAGGAAAAGTCCGATGGAGCCTACACACGGTCAGAATTTCCGACCAAAAGCTCACATCTGACTTTTCTTGTCGGAAATTCTGACCGTGTGTACGGGGCATTAGACCTCTCTGCTGCCTTTGACACAGTTGACCGCCTGCTCCTCCTCAGCAAACAACACTCCCTTGGCCTCCGTGATTCTGCTTTATCCTGGTTCTCCTCCTACCTATCTCAGCGCACTTTCAGTGTCACTTACAACTCCATCTCCTCCGCTCCTCTTCCTCTTTCTGTTGGGGTACCACAAGGCTCCGTCCTTGGGCCCCTCCTATTCTTACTCTATACCCCTTCCCTGGGCCAGTTGATAACCTCCCATGGCTTCCAATACTACTAGGGTTGCCACCTCATCCCTTTAAAACCGAACACATATTGATTACACAGGTTCTGTGGCTGATTAAGGTGGTAATTAAACTCACTTAGTGCCTGATCTGCACTAAATTTGCCTCAGAACCTGTGTAATTCATATGTGTTCGGGTTTAAAGGGATGAGGTGGCAACTCTAAATACCACCTCTATGCCGACGACACCCTCTATGTCTCCACTCCTCAACCCCTCGATCTCCTCACGGATCTCAAACATACTGAATGACATATCGGCATGGATGTCACACCACTTCCTCAAACTCAATCTTTCTAAAACTGAGCTTGTTATATTTCCTACTTCCCGGTCCCCCCTCCATGACTTTACCATTAGGATCAACAGCAAAACCATTGGTCCCTCCACACATGCCAGGGTGCTGGGTGTAATCCTTGACTCTGACCTCTCCTTCAGCCCCCATATTCAATCACTGGCTAAATCCTGCTGCCTTAACCTCTGCAACATCTCCAGAATTTGACCCTTCCTGAATAATGACACCACAAAGCAACTTATTCACTCCTTGATTATTTCCCGCCTTGACTACTGCAACTCTCTCCTTAATGGCCTACCCTTACGCAGGCTATCCCCCCTTCAGTCTATTATGAATTCTGCTGCTAGACTAATACACCTCACTAACTGATCCGTGACTGCTGCTCCTCTCTGCCAATCCCTTCACTGGCTTCCCCTACCCCACCGTGTAAAATTCAAAATACTAACAACATACAAGGCCATTCACAACATCGCCCCCATCTACATCACCAACCTCATCTGCAGATATCGCCCAAATCGTCCCTCCGCTCCTTCCAGGACCTCCTGCTCTCTAGCTTCCTTTTTGCCTCCTCCCATGCTCGCCTTTAGGACTTCTCCAGAGCCTCTTCCATCCTCTGGAACTCCCTACCCCGGTATATCTGATCAGCCCCTACCCTGTCCACCTTTAGGAGATCCCTGAAAACTAATTTATTCAGGGAAGCCTATCCCACACCCACCTAACAACTGTCCCAGAGCCACCCCCATCAAATCATTCTCTGCAGCTATTACCTTTTGTACCACCACCCCCTCCCTTTTAAAATGTAAGCTCTACGAGCAGGGCCCTCCTGTACCTTTTGTATTGTACTGTAATTGTGCTGTCCCCCCTCTACATTATAAAGCGCTGCGTAAACTGTTGGCGCTATATAAATCGTGTATAATAATAATAATTAATGGCACCCCCATACATCTTCTAGCAGCAGCGCGTTTTTCTCTGCGTCTGTGGGAACAGGTGCGGTCCTGCAGCGGCAATCACCCGTACAGGTGTGAACCTAGTCTAAATTCAGAAATAAAGAGTCCCAGATTCTGTTTCAATTGTTTTTATTAATATTTTGAGAAGAACAAAAATAAAAAAAGGCACTGTGCAGAGCAGCGAACAATCCTCCCGTGCTCTGTAAAGACAACAAGAAATGGTACATAAGTGGGGGGAAACAGAACAATAGAAAATCTTGGCAATTGGGTTAGATCTTCTCTAAGGTCACAGGTAAGCACTTGGCCACCAACAGATGTGGCCAGGGATAAAATGAGAGTTCTAGATTCTGATTAAGTTGCTGCAACTCTCTTCTTCCCCCTCCTCTGTCAGTAGACAGTAATGGGGAGACTGTATGTGCCCAGTGGGGGAGTCAGGAGCCCTCAGGCTCTATTAGACTCCGGCTCTCCTCCTCACATAATGTCATTGTGTGTTACCAGCCAAGAGATGTAACCAGGAGGATCAGAAAACCAGAGGATCAGCAGAGCTGGGGTTCTTACTAAGCAGGGGGTCAGCAGAGTTGAGGGTTACTACTGAGTGGGGGATCAGCTGAGCTGGGGGTTACCACACACACTCTCTGGGGTCTCTCATACATCTCAGTACAGGGGGGCTTCACTCTCATCTTTATTCACAGACCCCGGAGACACTCAGAGAGACGTCAGAGCTGAGGAGGAGGAAGAAGAGCGTGTGAGGATAAAAGAAGAGGAAATGCCAATAAAAATCAGAATTGGTGAGTAATGAACACAAAAAAACTCTTTATAATTTTCCACTTCTACATGAATGTTCATTAACTTTGTATGATTTTTCTAATAGGAGAGGAACATCACAAGATCCCTCACTATTATCAGGTAGATGGAATGTGGTTGGCAGGTTGTAGCTCTTGTGTTTAACCCAGTCCAAGAAATTGGACAATATATTCTGCTTTTCTTGATATGTAGGAGGAAAACCAGTATGTATATAAAACCCATGATCTAGAAGACGAAGAGATAATTGTGATGGTTGATGAGCCGTTTAAAGAGGAGGAAATTCCTAGAGAGATCAGCACAGGTGAATAATAATTTTTTTAATAAATTTTTTTAACAGCTTATTTTTGAGGCCCATTTACTATCCGAGACCATATTTGCATCTTCAGATTATCCTATGGAGCAGGCAGGGTCCCAGGAATCTCTGGGGGTTATTTACGAAAGGCAAATCCACTTTACACTACAAGTGCAAACTACAAGTGCAAAGTGCACTTGAAATTGCATTGGAAGTGCAGTCGCTGTAGATCTTAGGAGGTAGATCTGAAATGAGGGGAAGCTCTGCTGCTTTTATTATCCAATCATGTGCAAGCAAAAATGCTGCTTTTAATTTTCCTTGCATGTCCCCCTCGAATCTACAGCGACTGCACTTCCAAGTGCACTTTCAGTGCAATTTCAAGTGCACTTGTCGTGCAAAGTGGATTTGCCTTTAGTAAATAACCCCCACTGTGTAAATACTGACCACAGCTTCTGTGGTTGCATTTTTGCCCACCTCCACATCGCCTTTTACCCTGTCTTGATGAGAGGAGAAAATTTAAGCTGAGAATAATACTTAATAATTTGTTTTAAATTCACCTCCCATAATGCATTGTGTTCATTTTATGTGGTCCTGTTCTATAGGCTTTGCTACCAGTCAGTGCGATATAGTGATGGGAGATATCAGGTGAAATGTCAGCTGCATTTTACTGTTTTCCCACCCACTGACATTACACAATGCTATGTGGACACCTCAGCAGCTAATAAAGAGCGGCAAACACTTTACTATGGCATTCAAAGGTTGAAATGTTTTGGTGTAATTGTAGTACAGGAGGGTCTGGATTTCGGGATTTCTGGGCAAGACGCGGTTTTGAAAGTATATACAAACTCTTGCTGCCTGCTCCTACTGGGATATGTTTTTTTTACCACTTGCCCACAGTATTGTTACTGCAAGTGGGCAGCAGCTGCAGGCACCGCAACACATACGCCCTGGGGCACGCTTGACCACTGTGTCTGATGGAAGCAGCGGATCATGCAGCTTGGTAACCGTATGACCAATCATAGTGATCACATGCATACATGTAAGCAAAACAGTCATGAATGGCTTCCATTCATGACTGTTTTCCTAACTATTGTGATGCTGTGATTGTTTCACAACTATCACATGGTAACTGGGGCAATCACACCACCCTGTACCATGTGATTAGTTGTGGCCAATCACAGATCACAAAAGTAAGCAAGCTGCCATGAATAAAGGGCATTCATGACAGCTAAAACTACTGTTTTTAACAGTGAATCTCACTGTTGTAAGCAATAGTGTAAAACAAACTAAAATAGTGTAAAACAAAACAAAAAAAAAACACTGATCACCCCCCTAGAGTAGTACAGTGTCACTATGGTGACACTGAACTGCTCCGATTAGAGCAGGGGTCTCCAAACATTCTAAACAAAGGGCCGGTTTATTGTCCATCAGACTGTTGGAGGGCCGGACTTTGGCCAGCGGGTGGTGGAAAATTTCCTAGCATCAGTGGAACTAAACATATGGTATTAGGGGGAGAAATAGTGCCCCATTGTTGGTATCATAGGGAGGAATAGTGCCCCATTAGTAGTGTCAGTGGGTGAAATGTTGCTCCACTGTCGGTGTCAGATGTCAGAATAGTGTCTCGTATCAGTAGGAGGGATACTGGTCCAAGGCCTGGATTAAGGCAAGCAAAGGGCCGCAGTTTGGAGACCACTGGATTAAAGTATATAAAAGAACCTTAAAAAAAATTGAAAAAAAAAATTATTTATTTTATTTATTTATTTCTTTTTTACATACTGTCAATAGGCGGTATCCTTTAGCACTGCCACACCAGTCATATGATGCTTTGCAGGGGAAAAAAAACCAGCACATCACTGCTGATAGGACAGAGCTCTGCATTGTTTACATATTCAGAGCTCCATCCTGTCTTCCTCCACCAGCGGGTGCCGGTGTCCTGTCAGAAAGCCGCTACCCTTCAGAATATGTAACAGAAGTGACGTTCTGGCACGGCCATCTTGGTACAGTACGCCTACAGTCAGAAGGCGGTAAGCAGACATCTTTTTACACCCACTGAAGTCTTGAATTTCACACTTAGTTTTACCAGTAAACTGAGCTTATATAGTCAAATACAGTATTTGGAAGTCTGTGTGACTGTTTTGATGTTGAATTTTAAAAACATCGGCAAGCCTGCTGACCTCACAGGTTTGCTAATCTGACAGAACACCACTGCTTTTAAACTTTAACATCAAAACAGTTTGACGGATTTCTAAATAATGTATTACACTATATAAGCTCAGCTTCCTGGTAAAAAATAAGTGTGAAATGCAAGACTCCAGTGGTTGTAAAAATATGTCCACTTCGCGACTTCAGACTGTAGGCTTACTGCGGACGAGTGCGGGTGTACCAAGATGGCCGCGACGGAACGTCACTAAGGTTGCACTTTCTGATGGGTAGCGGCTTTCTGATAGAATAATGGAAGTCATCCTTTGGCTGGCACTCGCTGATCGGCTTCTGCTGTGGCTAATCACAGCACAAGAGGCATGCATGCCCCTTACCCAGAAGAGCAGAATCACATATATAGAGTATATACATGATTCTGCACAGCCGGCCTGCACTGTAGCAGTAAAGCTACAGTGCGCGGTCGGCAAGTGGTTAATGTCCTAATAGATACATGGTATCACAAACAATTGCAACTATGCTTGGAGATTTTAAAGTGGTTGTAAACCCTTTACAACCACTTTATGCTACAGGTAATCCTATATTAAGGCTTATCTGTAGCTACCCAGGATATCTCCTAAACCTGCACGGTTTAGGAGATATCCCCTGTATGTGCCGATGTCATCGGCACATGCGCACTGGGGCAAACTAAAGCAATGGCACCTATGTTACCGTTACCGGCGGCTCCCGCGCGCATCGCGGCCAATCACATCGCCGGGGCCGCGATACCCGGAAGTAATCCTCGGGAGAGATATCGGCGGCCAGAGGGGGAGACGAGGATGGCTGTGGGGGCTTCAATCTGAGGTAAGTAATACATAATGAGCTAGTATGCTCTGCATACTAGCTCATTATGCCTTTGTCTTGCAGGGTTTTTTTTTGGGGGGGGTTTACAACCACTTTAAGGCCACGTCTTTCAAAGACTGTGTTCTATACATAAGCAGTTACATTTAAAGAAATCAAGGACTTTTAAAAAATTTATTGCATTTTAAAGTGGAGTTCCACCCTAAAAAAAAAAAAAAAAAAATTACCAAAAATCTACAAGTAAATAGAAAAAAAAATAGAAAAAAAACATTTTTTTTACTTACCAGAAGTAGCAGTTGCTATGCGGATCTTCCTAATCTGCCTCTTCATCCTCCGCGGCTGGTCTTCATCCTCGTGTTGTCTTCTGGGGAATGGTTTCGCGCTGGCTTCTGGGAACTGTGTGTATCCCAGAGAGCAGCCGCCCATTCAGAAAACACTGCGAGACTCGCGCATGCGCAGTAGGAAACGGGCAGTGAAGCCGCAAGGTTCCACTGCCTGTTTCCCTTAGTGAGGATGGCGGCGCCGAGAGCTGCCAGGATCGGCCTCGGGGGACCGACATCGCTGGCGAGTAGGACAGGTAAGTGTCCTTATTAAAAGTCAGCAGCTACAGTGTTTGTAGCTGCTGACTTTTAAAAAAAAAAAAAAATTGCGGGTGGAATCCCTCTTTAATGAGACAGAAGTTCTTCCTTTGAAATTCTGATTTCTTTTTATGTCTTATTTTCTCCAGATGGACGACACGGCTGTGGTAATTGGTGGAAACATCCAATTGTCTCTCCAAATATTGGTACAGAAGATGGAGACATTACAGCAGGCATGTCATTATTAAACTGCATCAACCCAAATCCCTCTCCTGTAATTCAGAGCAAAGATCTGTCATCTGATCCCTCTACACATGAGCTGAGGTTTCCTGAACCCTCCAATACCATCACCCATCACACAGATTATAGAAGGGCTGAAACCCTCCCGTATTCAAAACAATGTTTTACCCAGAGGGAGGACCTTACCACACACCAAGGAGGTCATGAAGTGGAGAAGCGTTATTCATGTTCTGAATGTGGGAAAAGTTTTGGCAAAAGATCAATTCTCTCTAAACATCTGGTGACTCACTCAGGGGAGAAGCCATTTTCCTGTTCAGAATGCGGGAAAAGTTATACCCAAAGATCAACGTTTGCTATACATCTGAGAAATCACTCAGGAGAGAGGCCGTACTCCTGTTCAGAATGTGGTGACAGTTTTTCCCAGAAAGCCTGTCTTGTCTCACATCTAAAGGTTCACACAGGGGAGAAGCCGTATTCATGTACAGAATGTGGCAAAAGTTTCTCTCGGAAATCCTCTCTTGCAAGGCATATAAAGTTTCATAAGGGGGAGAAGCCGCATTCATGCCTGGAATGTGGGAAATGCTTTTCGCAGAGAGCCAAACTTAGTCTACACCAGCTAACTCACACAAGAGTGAAGTCATATTCATGTTTGGAATGCAGGAAATGGTTTTCCACTAGAGTACGCCTTAACTCACACCAGATGACCCACACAGGCGAAAAGCCTTTTTCCTGTTCTGAGTGCGGAAAATGTTTTGCCGAGAGGTCGAACCTCATCTCACATCAGAAAATTCACTCGGGGGAGAAGCCGTTTTTCTGTTCAGAGTGTGGTGACAGTTTTGCCCGAAAATCGTCCCTTGTCAGACACATAAAAGTTCACACGGGTGAGAAGCCACATTCATGTACAGTATGCGGGAGATGCTTTTCTCAGAGAGCCAAACTTCTTTTACATCAAAGGACTCACACCGGGGAAAGGCCGTTTTCATGTTTGGACTGTGGAAGGTGTTTTACTGGAAAAGCATATCTTGTGAGGCATCAGACAACTCATAAAGAGAAGCCAAATTCCCAGGTAATGTCTCCGAATGGACATGAAAAAGTTCTCACGGGATAAAAAGAGGTTTAAAATAAATGTTCAATACAACCTTCCATTTACTTTTTTTTATTTTTACACACTGATCTTCTACTTCATCACCAAACTCTGTACATTCCATTGCCTGGTAATCATATTGACCCACGATAAATGCGTACTGGCCCCCGCTCAGGCTAATAAGGTCCAATGAATTGGATGCTGCTGACTAGTGAGGGTGCAGGCTGGGGAAAGGTTCATCCAAATCCAAAGCACGCTGAAGAAGTAGCAAGAGATAGCCTAGCCACCCACTGCACACCTCGCCCCGGATCAAGTAGTTTAGGGTTAAAAGCAGCCTCAGCTTGATTCATTCAAGCCATGCCCCAAACATGTTTCGCCTTGTCCCCCCAGGGCTTAAAGCGGAGTTCCACCCAAATTTTGAACTTCCGCTTAATCCACTCCTCGCCCCCTTACATGCCACATTTGGCATGTAATTTTTTTTGGGGGGGACTGGGGGCTTCAGTAGGAGTGGGACTTCCTGTCCCACTTCCTCCTTCCGCCCAGGGGTCGCCTAGGCGACACGTCATATCGCCTTTTGGCGGCCCCTCCCTGTAGGTGATCACCTGGGATGTGACATGTCCCAGGCGATCACCTGTTCACTCAGAGAGCACTGCGTCGTTCGCGCATGCGCAGTGAGTGCCCGGCCGTGAAGCCGAAAGCTGTCACGGCCGGGGGCCCACACTATGAATGGAGGCGCCGGCGGAGAAGGGGGGGAGAGGAGCGGAGCTCCGGGCGTCGCGTCGCTGGACAGTGGAACAGGTAAGTGTCTGTTTATTAAAAGCCAGCAGTTACACTTTTTGTAGCTGCTGACTTTTAATAAACATGAAAAAAGTCTGGAACTCCCCTTTAATCATCTCAATTTCACTAACCAGGCAGCAAGTGTATGTGTTTTTGCTTCTTGACCATTTGTTGGAACATGTTGAAGCTGAATCTGTGTTTCAGAATTTCTGAAGGAGGAAGTTGCAGCTTGATAAGATTTGAAGACGAGTCCTCTATCTAGTGAATATTGATCTCTGGCTCATTCATAAAAGAGGGAAGGACAATCTCTTGATTAAAGCGAAAAGCAGGTGGATAAAATTGCTCTAATGGTCTTAGTACTACGGTGCAGTGGCGGTGCGTCCATAGAGGGCGCCGGAGTGCCGCCCCCTCTCGCTCCTGCACCGCCACTGAAAGACAATACATAGATTCATGCATTGCATGAATCTGTGTATTGTCACCGCTGCCGCGCTGCCCACTATTCATATGGCCGGCCTCCTGGTGAGCGCCGGCCATATGAATTAGAGCGGCGGCCGGCGGTGGGTGTGTTCTGGAAGTGTCTATCAAGGGCGGGAGAAGACATCGAGGACGGCGCGGACCGAGGAAAGTAAGTGCAGGGCTGGGGGAGACAGGCTGTATTTGGGAACAAACTGGCTGTATATGGGGACACACTGGCTGTATATGGGGGACACACTGGCTGCATTTGGGGGACACACTGGCTGCATTTGGGGGACACACTGGCTGCATTTGGGGGACACACTGGCTGCATTTGGGGGACACACTGGCTGTATATGGGGACACACTGGCTGCATTTGGGGGACACACTGGCTGCATTTGGGGGACACACTGGCTATATATGGGGACACACTGGCTATATATGGGGACACACTGGCTATATATGGGGACACACTGGCTATATATGGGGACACACTGGCTGCATTTGGGGGACACACTGGCTATATATGGGGACACACTGGCTATATATGGGGACACACTGGCTTCATTTGGGGGACACACTGGCTGTATATGGGGGACACACTGCCTGCATTTGGGGGACACACTGGCTGCATATGGGGACACACTGGCTGCATATGGGGACACACTGGCTGCATATGGGGACACACTGGCTGCATATGGGGACACACTGGCTGCATTTGGGGGACACACTGGCTGCATTTGGGGGACACACTGGCTGTATATGGGGACAAACTGCCTGTATATGGGGGACACACTGGCTGTATATGGGAACAAACTGGCTGTATTTGGGGACAAACTGGCTGCATTTGGGGACAAACTGGCTGCATTTGAGGGGACAAACTGGTGGCGTTTGGGCACAGTGGCTGCGTTTAATGGGCACAGTGGTGGCAATTGATGTTTTTTTTTTTCAGTTTGTTTCCGCCCCCCCAAAAATGTTGAGCACCAGCCGCCACTGGTACTACCCTATCTAGATAGCATAACAGATTTGGTTCTGTATGGCCTTGCTCACATGGGTGTACTGAAAGTGTTACCAAATTCACAATAGTAAAATCAGTCTGTGTATGCAGTAAAGCATGCTTGTTATACTCACTGTGGAACCAAAGGGGTTAATCCTTCACATTGTGTAAAAAGGCTGTTTGATCCTGTCTTTTCTGATCCTTCCCTTCTTCCACTGTTCCCAATCCATCTCCTGAAAAGACTTAGCACATGCTCAATATTGTGTGTATTGCTAGAGAGGTTTTTTTTTTTCTTGAAAGAGTGCCTGTGGTCAGCACAGGGCCAATCAGCATGTTCCATACAGAGGGTTAGGGGTTCTGCAGTGTCATAGGACAGTCAGAGTAGAATGAAAACTCCTCCTAAAAGCTTTAATCAGATACTGATAGAAGTCACAAGACTGCTATATACTGCTGAGTAGGGATGAGCTCTGGCGTGTTCGCATTGAACACGTGCAGAGCCCGCCAGGAAGACGGCACCGCGCTGCGCTAATCACAGCCAGGGAGACATTTCCCGATCTCTGCAGCCGAGCATCGGGAAATGTCTCCCTGTCTGTCATTAGCGCAGCGCGGTGCCGACTTCCTGGCGGGCTCTGCACGTGTTCAATGCGAACACGCCGGAGCTCATCCCTACTGCTGAGAAAAGGTATTTAGCAGTTTATATTTACTAAAATAATTGCATTTCCATGTTCCGTGGGAGACCAGATATAATGAATGCAGGTTCCTGGATTTAGTAACACTTTTAAAGTGGAGTTCCACCCAAAAATGGAACTTCCACTTTTTGGAACCCTCCCCCCCCCCCTCCGGTGTCACATTTGGCACCTTTCAGGGGGGAGCAGATACCTGTCTAATACAGGTATTTGCTCCAACTTCCTGGCATAGATCACCTCAGTGATCTACGCCACTTCCGGCACCTACTCTGTACCCCCGCTGCCTTCTGGGAGACACACGGCTCCCAGAACACAGCGGGGACCAGTGAAGACGTGCAGCGCAACTCGCGCATGCGCAGTAGGGAACCGGGAAGTGAAGCCGCAACGCTTCACTTCCTGATTCCCTTACCGAGCATGGCGGCGGCAGCAGCCGAACCTCGAGCAACAGATCGGCTTCGGCTGCCAACATCGCGAGTGACCTGGACAGGTAAGTGTCCATATACAAAAGTCATCAGCTGCTGTTTTTGTAGCTGCTGGCTTTTAATAATTTTTTTTTTTTTTAGTGGGACCTCCGCTTTAAGCTTACATGCATGCAAAGAGCTGTGTTTGCCTGCATAGGATGCACAAGTCTTCCATGCATCCGCATGAAGACAGTCCCATTCACGTCCGTTAGGACTCAGTGGTTGCACAGACACAGCTGCTGCTCCCAGTTTGACAGTTTTGCGAGTGCATGGCACTGAACTTACAATGTCTGTGTTCAGTTACATACACCCGCATGGATGTGAAAAAGAGCAGTGGCTGTGTCCATGCGGCTGTTGCTTCCCAATAGACATAAATAGGACTGCTTGCACATAGAACACCTGTGCTATCCATGTGGGCAAACATGGCCCTTTGCACGGATATATGCCCAAGTACACCTTTGTGAATAAAGCCTTAAAGAGGAAGTAAACCCTAATGGGTTTTTTAAAGAAAAAAGGAAAGAAACTCCCAGTGGCTTATGCGCAGCTTCAATAATATATTACCTCATAAATAAAAGTATTAGATCATTTTATTGTACTTAAGTATCGAATTTACAAATTCATTGGAAAAGTAAAAGTAAAAAAGGGAGGGGATTGGGAATGGATCCAATTACATAGAAAGGAACAACAATAAGAGCTCTGGTGTACAAATTATAACGGTATTTACAGTCATGTGTCACAATGTACCATATACAGGTCACCACTGTGGGTTGGCATGTATATGGATCTCCGACGCGTTTCGATCTTTAATAATGTGATGATCTTCCTCAGGGGGTATCATGTGGACATCTATGGTATATTAAAAAATATCATTAACATTTTTTACCTCTTTAGAATTAGCATGTCATGCATGCCTGTCAGTGCAGGCTGTAGAAAATGAATAAAGTCATACCTTACGTGAAATACCATATGTGCTAAACCAGAGTGTAGTCTAAAAACATGGTGGATAATTTCTCCATGAGGACCAACCAGCAAGAAGAAGCGAAGAACCCAGGATCTGCCTACAAGAGGTCACATGTTAAAAATTGGACATGCATGGATGTGAGAGAGAGGAGGGGAGAGAGGGGGAGGGCATCAGAGAGTCGCAGGTTGAGCATGTTTATGAATTTTGCATATCTCATAACTATCTGATATATGATGGGTTTTACTTCCTCTTTTGCTCCCTGCAAATTAAAAGCATAATGGGCTAGTATGCATTGCATACTAGCCCATTATGTGACACCCGCAAACGAATCCAGTGCTGTCCCCTGTGCAGGCTGCATCCATCTTCGCCCCTCTTCCTTCCGGGGCCATGGACTCCGGGTCTGTGACTGGCCAGAGCCACGTGACGTCACTCCCGCATATGCACACGCTGGGGAAGGAACGGCACGCAGGTCAGTTTCTTCACAGCGCATGCGTCAATTACATCATCGGTGCACTAGAAGGGAAATATCTCCTAAACGGCGCACGTTTAGGAGATATTTCCACTACCTATAGGTAAGACTTATTCTAGGCTTACCTATAGTTAAAACAACCACTTTAAGGTAAATGGTTATAGTTCTGATAACCTCTTCGGTGAACAACATCTGTTGTTGAATCTAGGGTGACCACATTTCCAAACTGCCATTCGGGGACACACCCCCTCTCTCACCTTCCCCAAAAAAAGATGAGGGGGGGGGCGGGGGGTAATGTAGTCTCGGGGTTGATGGGGAATTTGGCGGCGGGTTATTTGTCAGGTGAATGTGCCACTTGCCACCAGATGCAGTGCCGCCTGCCACCCATAGCCTGCCACTCCCTCTGCATGAGCCACGTAATTTTAGGGGGAGACCCATGCAACACCATAATAACTACCAGCAGGGGGGGGGGGGAATGGAGAGGATAAAAAGAACCTTACAAGATCCCATCCACCACACCACAATACCCCAAAGAATTCATAGAAAAAGAGGTAGAAGAGGGGGAGCCAGAAAGAAAAAGACCCCGGGACAGTTAAATGCAGGGAAATTTATTCTGTCAGGAATAGAATTTACAGAATCAGAATTAAAAGTTTTAGCACAAGGTTTGAAATTTTCCCCAGTAAAAAACCTCAATAAATTTGAATTATTTATTGATGTAGAAAAATATATTAGGAAACTGGATATTAAAAAACATTTTGCTTCTCAACAATCCATTGTACCTTTACAACAAGAGGTGAATAGCTATCAACACAGTGGTTTGAAGAATAACTCTGTGTTCAATCCTAAGAAAGGTACGCATCATCATGTAGAGGTTTTTAAACATATGGTACAGGACGAGATTAAAGAATTACAGGTAAAACAGGCCAGAACCAATCGCTCTTTGGTAGAAGGGATTAAAGAATTGGAAGAAAATAAAAATATAGTAGTTCGCCCGGCGGACAAAGGTGGAGGAGTGGTGGTACTCACCAAGTAAAGCTATTATGCTGAGATCCAGCGATTACTAGATGATACCAGCACCTATAAACCACTGGAAGAAAAAGGAAAAAAGAGGGTGCACCGACCTAGTGCATTACCAATGGCTGGTTTTATTAAAAGTAAATTAAAAGATCATGGGTACTCACAAAGAAAGTCAAATCATGGGCACATAACATTCCATCCAAGGAGACGACCTTTTCCTGGAACCAAATGAGCAGATGACCAAAGAGTCACGATAACAGATATTTACAGCTACGGCTGACGCGTTGCAGGGGCGAGCCCCCTTCTTCAGAGCCAAACAAAATGATGATAGTAACTGGACCTCTCTCTCTCTCTCTCTCTCTCTCTCTCTCTGGACTCTCTTTTAACTATGTGTAGGATGGGCGTGAGTGGTCACCTGTCTATAGCCCCACCCACCACAGGTCACTCCTCCTCTCATCCAAAAAGCACGCCAGTAGGCTTAGTTCCTTACTGACCACACTGCCAGCAGCTGCTAACCCATATACAGTTTGCATGCACAGTACACCAAATTGATAATTTGCAGACTGTAAAAATCACATAAGAACAATGTCTTTCATCAGTGAAGAAAAGTGGACAGTATGTACATACATGCGACTTACCTGTACTATGCAGGCCAACAAATTCCGCCACTTGTTGCTGCCGCCTGCCTGTACATGGCTGAGAGGTCCTCCCATGATGCTGGGCCACCGCTCCATCAGTAGCTGGAACGCACTCTGCCCCAAGAACCGGAAGTCGCGGTGGATATGCGTTCCACCCGCCACTTCCGGCAATCGAAAGACGTCACTACCGCCCTCAAATGGGCTATGGGGCATCTATCTCGGAAACCAGCGCAGGACGCAGACAGCATCTCCGAATCTCCACCACCGCCAGCCCGCCCACCAATAAGATAGTATAGGACGGACCATCGTCCCGTCAACAGATAGGGCGCGTGCTGCCCGGGAGAACCCATTAGCGGCGGTGGATATGCGTTCCACCCGCCACTTCCAGTAAGCCAAGGCATCACTTCCGCCCTCAATAGGTTATGCAGGCATCAGAGGATGACCCGGATGTGGCTAGTTACTATCATCATTTTGTTTGGCTCTGAAGAAGGGGGCTCGCCCCCGCAACGCGTCAGCCGTAGCTGTAAATATCTGTTATCGTGACTCTTTGGTCATCTGCTCATTTGGTTCCAGGAAAAGGTCGTCTCCTTGGATGGAATGTTATGTGCCCATGATTTGACTTTCTTTGTGAGTACCCATGATCTTTTAATTTACTTTTAATAAAACCAGCCATTGGTAATGCACTAGGTCGGTGCGCCCACTTTTTTCCTTTTTCTTCCAGTCCTAAGAATACCAAATATTCTGAGGAGGGCAGCAAGACCCCTGGTCATTCCCTTTTAATGGAACACTCTGGTTGTGCCACCAAGAGACCAAACTTCTGAGCGCAGGAGACTGTTTTCTTTGTACCTATAAACTACTCCCTGGGGATCCCTTGTGGGTTAATAATGGAGTTGCCAAGCATATATTAGACAATAAAGAGGCCCAAAATCTTGTACCACTGGTGCCACGCACCCTGGTCCTATATATAGTACCCAAGATCCATAAAAATAAAAACAAACCCCCTGGCCGACCCATTATTAGTGGGATCGGTGGTTCACTTTTTTCCAGAGTGGGGGAATACCTCGATATCTACCTACAACCCCAGGTCATACAGGGAAGGTCATATTTGAAAGATAGCCGAGAACTTATAAAAGCCCTGTCCACCATAGAAGTTACCAATGCAACTTTGATGGTCGCTGTTGACATAGCGTCGCTTTATACCAATATCAAACAGGACAATGCTGTAGTAGCAGTCAAATTGGCACTTATGGAGGAATCCAAGCTACAAAAGGCTCAAATTAATTTTTTGGTTGATGGACTTAAGCAAGCCATGGGCAATAATTACTTTTTGGCCCAGGGCAGGTTTTATAATCAAATCAAGGGTGTGGCAATGGGGGCTCGTTATGCCCCCAGTGTAGCCAACCTGGTACTAATTAAATGGGAGGGTGAAACTATATACAAAGATACCAACAGGTCCCTGGCCTTTTATAGGAGATACATTGATGATGTCATCCTGTTGTGGGAGGGATCTCAGTCATTATTGGAATCTTTCCTGAAAGGTCTGAATAACAACCAATGTGGTCTTAGATTTACAGAAGAATTTCGTTTGGTCTCCATTAATTATTTGGATTTAACCTTAGTTAAGAGTGGGAACCATGTGGGCACGAAGATATTCTTCAAAAGTACTTGTAGCGGGTATTTGAATTTAGGGGAAGCATCTGGGTGGTAGTGTAACTCAGATGCACTGATTGCTAGGGAATCTGAGACCCTTTTATGGTTTTTGGAGGACTCTGGTGGTGTGAGGTTCGCTGCGGCCTACAGGTGGCATTGTTGCCGGGGGCCGGGGTTGAACTCACACCGCAAGACTGTGCCTTTTTGTCCTCCCCTGGCACTGGTACAGCGGGGCGGGGAACCCGCTGTGACGCAAAGGGAGAGGGGATAAAAGGGGCGGACGCCCTTACCACAGGGTTCAGAGTCGGAGGACGCAGCCGCACCCAGGCACCTTCAGCCTGGGTGCTGGCGTTCCTGAGTTCCGGGCCCAGGTGCCCTTGACCTGGCCGGAGCGAGAGATGGAGTCCATCTCAGGCACCATTAGCCTGGGGTGAGGTACTATGGCGGATGCCTGGGGCTCAGTACCTTTGACTGAGTTCCGCGAGGGTGGAGGAATCCGAGGGGGCCCTAACTCCTTGGGTGCCCGTGTCTGAGTTTGTGAGGTCTGGTGAGCAGAACTTCTCTGAAGAGTCCGGCGCAGCATTGCTGGTGACAGAGAGGCCTCCGGTACCTCCATTGGACGGATATCCTACCCCTGACAGGGGCCGAGCTAGCGAAGGTAATTCATGTTCTAATTTACATAGTCAGTGGCAGTGAATATTCGCCACTGGTGACACCACAGTGGTTAGCTTTATCTGGAAGGATTGTGCCTTGGCCTACTCCCATTGAACTGTTGCAAAGGTCCCCACTGGAATGTGCTGTATGTTTATTCGCTAAAAGAATAAAACTGTGTTGGACCTATTCAGTGTGTGGAACTCTGGTTACTAGGAGCAAAGGAGTCAAGGACGAAGGACAGGACTTGACTCTAGGACACCTACACAAAGCCCTATCTTTCTGGCCTTCACCTCGTTACTATGGAGGACATGGGCCGTGGTGTATCTCATCCCTCCCCCCAGTACTAACACCCCTAGACAAAGACAGACAAGCCGAGAATGAGAAGGGGTGAGAAGGGTGAGGCCGCTACACGTGGGGGCATCGTGTCCGGGATGTGTATGGTGTCTGAAACTGAACTTTGCTGCCCGGAGGAGTTCCGAGTAGGTCGGCCATATTGGGCAACGCGCCACGAGGCAAACCATAGCTGCGTAGTTTGTGGGCGGGGAAAAGAAAAACCCCACAAACAAGTGCAGAGTGTGGGAGGAGTCTGGCCATGTGGACGTACGCACGTGGAGATTCCGGCGCGAGTGGGTCAGTGCGCATTGGAGCAGCGAACAGGAAATATGACTTCAAATACTCTGTGGATTTCAGCTTCTTATTTCACGGACATGACTTCCTTTGCTGCTCCCATTATGGACACAGGAATCAGACTAAGGCCCCGGGGGCGATTGGCTCTGTACACCTGCAGAGACATAGAGGCCCTCGGTGTGATCTGTCCCGGCTGTTCGGGACTGGTGGTTCAGTTGAAGCCATTCGGGCGATGTGAGGTCTGCAAGAAGTTTCTCTTCGAGGTGGAACCATCCACAGAAAGGCCTTGCGCCTTCCACCTCAACTACCTCACAGGTACTGCCACTCCGGAGGGAGAGATCGATGCCATGGTGGGTATTCCTGTGCGCGCTGACCAGGGCGAAGTGACTGCCCAAGCGGAGATTAAAAGAGAAAAATCCGAGGATGCTGCCTCGGTCACCAGCAGCTCCCTGCTCCCACCTCCGAAGAGGAAAGTCGGCCTAGTGATGGCCTCCTGTGGTCGTGGAAGAGCTTCGCCCCGCCGCTTGCCTGGCCTGGATGGATCCGGAGGGAAGAGCCCTGGACATCCCTGTTCTTCTGAAGGCCCTGGTGAGCCAGGGGTTGGGACTGTGTGTGTGGTTGGAGGTGTCGGCAGCCCACTGTCGGTGGAGGCCATTAAGGGGGATGATTCCGTGACTGGGAATTATCTGCCTGCTGAGTGTTATGACACCTCTGACCTGGATTCATTGTCTGACAATGGCGATGATGGGGAGATAGACGAGATCTTCCACCAAAAGGGATGGGACAAGATGAAGTTACCCTTGTCCCGTGTCACAAGGGACCCACCTATGTCTACTGGGGATAGTACACCCCGGGTGGAGGCCTCGGCGCCGAGGGAAGAATCTGGTCCACTGTCTGAAATCCCTCTTCTGGATTCAACTTCCATTTCACCTGCTCCTGTTGCGGGAGTGCAATGCCTGTCACTGCGGGCCCCTATGCCCAGATCTACCGAGGTGGTGAACGCACCTCGCCATCCAGAAGCAATTGTGTTACCCGGAGAAGGTGACCGTGCCACTATGCCACCTTTGGCCAGGCTGCAGCGTCTCTTTGCCCAGAAGGTTGCCCAAGAGTATGGGTGGGAGTACCCATACCTGCCTCAAGAATTGCTATACGAGGTGGAAGTTTTTCGCCGGAGGTGGTACAATACCTTTGTTTGGGACAAACTTAAAGTACCTCAAGCACGCCGGTACCTTTCTTGTTCACCAACGGTCACCAAAAAGTTTCAGGACTGTAAAGCTAAGTTGATGCTGGGAAGGCATATCCATGCGGACAGAGTGGTGATTTGTCGCAAGGATGGAGGAAATGTTGAGTATAACGTGGAGGCTTTTGACAAGCATTTGAAGCCTGTGTTCCTACCGCATCCAAAGTTCTACCTTTAGGAGAAAAAGACTCCTGTGTGTTGTTTCTTGCTGCGCATTGCTGAACTTTCCGGAGTGCCTTTGCCGGAACACAAGGACTGTGCCCTAGTTTTTTTGTATTTAGGCGTTTTTCTCTTTGGTGAAATGGGAGCTGTTACTGTTTTGTTCTCCCTCCTTCTCCTTGCACTTCAGAGAAATCAGTGACTTTGGGGTTTTAGTTAGTGTAGGGCCACAGAAAAAAAAAAAGAAGAAAGAACAAGAGAGAAAGGTTCATCTGGATTTGATAAGTGTCTTGACTGCGGCATTACCACCAGGTGGCGGTGTTGTGCAACGATTGTGTTTGTTTTTTGTACATTATGCAGCACTCATTGGAGCGAATGGGTTTCTTCTCGGACAGACCCATTCATTCCAAGCAAACATATATATATTGTGTTAGGATGTATGTTTCTTTTTCTTCCCTCTGCAGGAGACTCGTCTATCAAGGCTGCTGAGAATGGGGTGGTCCTTAGATAGTAGGGGGGGGGAATTGTACATGTGTAAATGTCAAGAGTATTTTGTTGAAAGTTTTATTGTTTTACATTTCTATTTTCCCTTTCCCATTTTTAGGTCTTGGCACAATTCAGGGCTAAATTGTGTAGTTGGTCTCTGGGCTGAACGTATGTTACCACTCTATGGGTGACATGGGTTTGCACCAGACACTGGGGACCAGTGTCAAATCACCAGGGGGAGAGTGTAGCGAGTATTTGAATTTAGGGGAAGCATCTGGGTGGTAGTGTAACTCAGATGCACTGATTGCTAGAGAATCTGAGACCCTTTTATGGTTCTTGGAGGACTCTGGTGGTGTGAGGTTCCCTGCGGCCTACAGGTGGCATTGTTGCCGGGGGCCGGGGTTGAACTCACACCGCAAGACTGTGCCTTTTTGTCCTCCCCTGGCGCTGGTACAGCGGGGCGGGGAACTCGCTGTGACGCAAAGGGAGAGGGGATAAAAGGGGCGGACGCCCTTACCATCTCAGGCACCTTTAGCCTGGGGTGAGGTACTATGGCGGATGCCTGGGGCTCAGTACCTTCGACTGAGTTCCGCGAGGGTGGAGGAATCCGAGGGGGCCCTAACTCCTTGGGTGCCCGTGTCTGAGTTTGTGAGGTCTGGTGAGCAGAACTTCTCTGAAGAGTTCGGCGCAGCATTGCTGGTGACAGAGAGGCCTCCGGTACCTCCCATGGACGGATATCCTTCCCCTGACAGGGGCCGAGCTAGCGAAGGTAATTCATGTTCTAATTTACATAGTGGCAGTGACTATTCGCCACTGGTGACACCACAGTGGTTTGCTTTATCTGGAAGGATTGTGCCTTGGCCTACTCCCATTGAACTGTTGCAAAGGTCCCCACTGGAATGTGCTGTATGTTTATTCGCTGAAAGAATAAAACTGTGTTGGACCTATTCAGTGTGTGGAACTCTGGTTACTAGGAGCAAAGGAGTCAAGGACGAAGGACAGGACTTGACTCTAGGACACCTACACAAAGCCCGATCTTTCTGGCCTTCACCTCGTTACTATGGAGGACATGGGCCGTGGTGTATCTCACCCCTCCCCCCAGTACTAACACCCCTAGACAAAAGACAGACAAGCTGAGAATGAGAAGGGGTGAGAGGGGTGAGGCCGCTACATACTGATAGGAATGCATTAGTGCCCACAAATAGTTGCTACCACCCACAGTGGTTGAGGGCAATACCCAAAAGGACAATATATGCGCATACGGCGCAATTGTGATAGCATGATAGATTTTCTTTCCCAGGCTGCCATTCTTACTGAGAGGTTCATTGAGAAGGGCTATGCCCAACAAACACTTGTTAAAACCAAAAACAAAGTTGCCCTCATGAATAGGGAATCTCTCCTACTTTCTAAAAAGAAAACCCCTTACTCAGGGGACCTGGCATTCCTTTCGGGGTTCCATAGGCAATATAAAAGCGTAGAGAATACTTTAAAAAAATTCTGGCCTATTCTGTTAAAAGATGCTGATTTAGCAACGGTTTTACCTTCCAAACCCAAATTCATCTATAGGAGGGCCCCGGGTTTGAGGAACATCATCGCACCCAATGTCCCGAACCCTCCCAAAAAAAAAAAAACATTTTTGGACGGATCAGGGTTTCATTACTGTACCTGATGTAAGGCCTGTTGTACCACCACCAGACCTACAAAGAAAATCAGCAAATTCAAATCTATGGTGACCCAGCAAGAATTCACTATTAAACCCCTCATCACCTGCTATTCCAAACATGTCACATATGTTTTGGAGTGCCCTTGCTCCCTCCAGTATGTGGGGAGGACCACACGAGAGCTAAGGGTCAGGATTAATGAGCATGTGACCAATGTTATTAAGGGTTTTCCCAACCACAGTGTGTCACGCCATTTTTTTTACAGTACCACAACAAAGACCCCCCGTAAGCTCACCTTTTATGGGATAGATAGGGCCGTCTATCATTGGAGAGGTACTGATCTCAAAAAGGCCATCTCTCAGAATGAAAACCCAGTGGCTGTACCGCTTGAGGACCATGCAGCCGCTGGGTCTCAATATAGATTTGGACTTAAGTTGTTTTTTAACCAATGATTAAATTTATTTAGCTTTTCAGGGTGCATATATCTATTGTTAATGTAGCGGGGTCTTCTTTAGGGCTCCGGGACTACAGTACCCAGAGCCCCATTCGGCCTCAGGGCGGAGGTTCCGCCACAGAGACTCATGGGAGAGGTTACTTAAGAGAGGGGCGGGGAGAAGCTCGCTCTCTTGGGACAACGCGCGTCAAGCATCAAGTCATCCTGCGCGGATCTGCTGTGGGGTAAGGCCTAAAGCCTAAGGCCTTACCCGAAGTCCGAAGAGCCTTTCACCATCCTGCGGAACCTGGGTGGATCCTGGATCGTCAGTGTAGGACTCCAGTTGGATCGGGGACCCGATCGGTTGCAGACGCTGTGTGCGACGGACACACGCGGTGGAAGACCCAGGCTGGGATCGCGCCTGGAGCGGTGAGCGGGTACCTGCCCATATCCATAGACTGAGTTATATTCAGGCCTATAGACTGCCTAGGTCCACTGTTCGCTCACCAGTGTTCTTTGGGGGTCCGGTAGTTGGAACAGAGTTGAAGTGCCTACCCCCCCCCCCGTTTGCATACTGTTGTTACAAGTTACCACCCTTGTTGGATTACAATTGGTTCATTTCTTCAAGTGCACCAACGAAAGCTGGCCGGTGAAGAAAATATTACTCCCGCAGGGAAAGGGGACTATTTCATGCACTGTCAGGCCTGACATAGGTGGGGAAAGTTATTAAGTTTGTGTTGCTGTGTCTTAGGGCGCGCACGCCATAATAGCTCCGCGTGGTGGATACTGCGCGGCGCCATTTTATAGTGCTGCCTCTGTAGCATTGGTTGGTACAGGGTTTCTGCAGACCCATGTAAGTGTTGCATGTCATGTTTTTATGCCACCATTTTATAGTAAAGCTATTACTTATTCATATTCCTGCCTCAGAGTGTTGTTTGTCTATTTAGGAACTGTTAAGTATCATACACCTGAGAGTGATAGGAAGCTATCCCTAGACTAACTGTGCCAGAGTGGGTCGAGTCAGATTGCCGGGGGTTGGCGGTGCTGTATACAGGGCCCGAGAAAACAAACCAGCGGCTCTCTTAACTGGGGGTAGCGCTACACGTGGGGGCTCTCGAGTCCGGGATCCTGTTGCAGCAAATAGCAGCCAAGAGACACCAGCATGGACCCACTAGAAGTAGTAAAGTGGTGCGCAGCAGTAAAAACAGATCCGCATGAAGTAGTGATCATAGAACTGTCAGGGATCTGGCAAGAAGATGCAGTGAAACAGTTAGTGATGTCGCTGTCCCCGCAACAAAAAGCATATATAGTGGATGTCAGAACAGAACCTCCCTTGACATATGTACTGTTAAAATGGAAAGATGGAATCCCAGAAGACTTCAAGAAGCCGAGCATAGAAACGGCGGATAAGCAAATCTTTAAGTTAATACGCGCTCCACCCGACTTAAAAGATGTCAAGAAAGAGATGAACCCTGGGTTGCCACAAGGCGCTCTCAGCACAGAATTATGCGCGGTTCTAGGGGAAATCATAGCGCAATGCAAGAAAGATCCTGCAGATTACCAAATGTCGGGATACCGGAAACTCAGGATGTTTTCAGGAAGGAAGCCTGTACCCTCAGGTGAAGAGGGGTTTGAGGAATGGTATCGGAACGGAAAAGTTTCCTTATGACGGATATCTGCCCATCAAATTGACTTTTGACCCATCCATAGCAGGGAAGGGGGAAGTGTTTGACACCTTGGCTGTGGTGTGCCCCCGACCGCCTGGAGCCAACAGGAGCTCCTTGATAATAGGGACCAACACGGATCTGGTCAGGAGACTTTTGGTCCCACTAACAAAAAGGGAGAACCCCACAGTCACTGAGATCCACCCAATGTTGAAGACCGCCTACCAACGGTTGATCTTAGAACAAAAGGCCCCGGAAGAGGGGGTAGGGAAGGTCTGGAGACTGGGAAGGAAAGGGATAGTACTGCAACCCGGTGAAGTAACCTGTTTGAAGGCCACAGTGAAACTCACTTGGGAGCAGCCGGGCCCCTTTGTAATGTTGGAACCCGATCCAAGGGAAGAAGAAGGCCCATTGCAGGGTGCCAGTAAGTGTCAGAAATACCACGGAGGGTCCAATGGAAATCCCAGCCAGACTGTTGCTGGGTCGAGTGAGCTCAGCCACGCCAGTTGCCTCCTCAGATGTAGAGAAGACAGATGGAGAAGGTACTGTGTGGGGAAAGCTCTCTATGGAGAATCCAAACCTGCCCAGGGCTTGGAGAGAGAGAGCCCGGAACCAGTTGACTCGGTGGAAGAGGATCTTCTCCCATGATGAGTTTGATGTGGGGTGTGCTAGGAGTGCCACCCATCGAATCTGCCTCCATGAAGACAAGCCCTTCAGGGAAAGGGTGAGGCGGGTTCCATTGGCAGACCTCGAGGATTTAAGGGAACAGCTTGCCGAGCTCAAGCGAACAGGGGTAATCCAAGAATCCAGAAGTCCGTATGCTTCCCCCATAGTGGTGGTACGAAAGAAGAACGGGTCGCTAAGGTTGTGTATCGACTATAGGACCCTCAACAGGAGAACCACTCCGGATCAGTATACCACTCCAAGGATAGAAGATGCTTTGCAGAGCTTGTCCGGAGCCAAATGGTTTAGTGTTATGGACCTGAAGAGCGGGTATTATCAGATCCCGATGCACCCAGAGGACAAAGAGAAGACGGCTTTCATAACCCCAGTGGGATTCTTTGAATTCAATCGGATGCCTCAAGGTCTGTCTGGAGCCCCAGCCACATTCCAAAGACTTATGGAGAAGACTGTAGGAGACATGAACCTCATCGAGGTCCTTGTATACTTAGATGACATCATAGTCTTCGGAAGAACTTTGGAGGAACATGAAGAGAGGCTGGAGAAGGTCTTGAAGAGACTGAGTGAGGAAGGACTCAAGCTCTCCCCTGAAAAATGTCAATTTTACCAATCCTCAGTCAACTATCTGGGACACATAGTGTCTGAAGATGGGGTGTCTACGGACCCTGAAAAACTGGAGGCTGTCACCTCCTGGCCAAGACCCACCACCGTAACAGAACTTAGGTCCTTCTTAGGGTTCTGTTCTTATTACAGAAGGTTCGTGGAGGGGTTTGCTCGAATAGCAAGACCCCTGAATGAGTTGCTGAAGACGGAGGGGGAAGAGGATGACTCGGGCCCCAGGAGGCCGGGAGAGTCAGTCAAGGACCAGTGGAACTAGAGATGTGAAGATGCCTTCCAGATGCTGAAAAAGAGCTTGACCACTGCTCCTGTCCTGGCCTATGCGGACCCGAAGGAGCCTTACGAACTCCATGTGGATGCCAGCCATGATGGACTGGGAGGAGTGCTCTATCAGGAGCATGAAGGACAGCAGAGACCTGTTGCATATGTGAGCAGAAGCCTGACCCCCTCCGAAAAGAACTATCCCACCCATAAGCTGGAGTTCCTGGCTCTCAAGTGGGCTGTAGTCAACAAACTTAGAGATTACTTGTATGGGGCAGACTTCACGGTCAAGACGTATAACAATCCTCTCACCTACCTGTTCACCACAGCCAAGCTGGACGCCACTGGGCATAGATGGTTGGCGGCACTTTCTTTTTTCAATTTCAGTTTGAAATACAGACCTGGGGTGGGAAACCGAGATGCGGACGCCCTGTCCAGAAGGTCTCATGTCCCTACATACAGTGTCGAAGGCTGGACCCAAGTAGCACCTGACGGGGTACGGGCCCTCTGCCAAGGGGCTGAACTCCAGGCCAGGGGAGGCTCAAGAGCGGAAGAGATAGGGGTCACTATCGTAGGAGTCCCCAAACAGTACTGCGAAATAGCCCAACTGGGAGAAGACAACTTACCCAGACTAACAAAGAAGGAGTTAAGATCCGACCAATTGGAAGACCCTGTGCGGAGGTTGTTCCTAGAAGCATTGGAGAATCAGGATCCAAATGTACTCTTACGTCATCCCTCAAAGGAAGCTCGCCTACTTAAGAAAGAGTGGGACAGACTGCTGGTGTGTCAGGGGGTGGTCTACCGAAGGGGCCCCTCTGATGACCAAGAAGACAAGTGGCAGTTGTTCCTGCTGGAGAAACACAGAGAAACTGTCATGATTGCTCTGCACAACAACCATGGACACCTAGGAGTGGAAAGGACTTTCCAACTTGTTAGAGACCGTTTCTATTGGCCTTGCATGAGGGCTGAGGTTGAAGAATACTGCCATTCCTGTGCACGGTGCATACAGAGAAAGACACTACCTCATCAAGCGGCCCCAATGGGCCATTTACAAAGTGAAGGTCCGCTTGACCTGTCCTCTGCCTCGAACCCGACCTGACCGGACAGGGAAATGTTCTGGTGATAACCGACCATTTCACCCGATATGCACAAGCCTTTCCTACCAAAGACCAGAAGGCCTCCACTGTGGCCAAAACACTTGTGGAGAAATACTTTATCCATTACGGATTGCCAAAAAGGCTTCATTCAGACCAGGGCAGGGACTTTGAGAGTAAACTCATACGGAAGCTCCTGGATGCCTTGGGGATCAAGAAAACAAGGACTACCCCTTATCACCCACAAGGTGATGCTCAACGGGAGAGGTTCAACCGAACCCTGCTCAACATGCTGGGAACTTTGAGTAGCGAATGGAAGCAACATTGGAGTAATCATATAGCGGCCCTTGTGCATGCTTACAACAGCACTGTCAGCGACGCTACAGGGTATTCACCTTACAGACTCATGTTCGGGAGGGAAGCTAGATTGCCAGTGGATCTGGCCTTCGGCACTTCCATAGACCATTGTTCTGCTGCTTCCCACAAGGGATATGTGGATAGACTTAGGTGCAATCTGAAGATGGCCTATGAGCAAGCCCAGGCAGCCTCGGATCAACGGGGGGCTTGCAATAAGAGAAATTTTGACCTAAAGGTTAGGATCCAAGACTTACAACCAGGAGACAGAGTGTTGTTGCAGAACCTGGGAGTCCCTGGAAAACATAAACTTGCGGATAGATGGAGACCCGAACCTTATGTCGTTTGCAAAAAACTACCGGGCCTACCCGTTTACAGACTTAAACCTGAAGGAAAGTTGGGGCCATTGAAGACTTGGCATCGGAACCACCTACTTCCTCTGGCTGAAGCGGTTCGGTTACCTCCTAGTATGGATTCCCCTGAACACATGTCTATTCTAGACACCACTAGACCCAACACTCGGTCTCAGACCCCTAGAGAGGGGGATACAGAGGATTCAGAAATAAGTGAAGATGAGGGAGATGAAATTGGCTGGCTTTGGCCTTCCCAGGAACCAACGACTTCTGCTATTGATCTTCCGCCTGACGAAGACACCGAGGATCACACACTGAATGCAGAAGCAACAGAGTTTATCCCTTCCTGTCCTTGGATGGATGCTTGGGAAAGTGCCAGTGAACCATCTGAAAAGGAAGATCCAAGAGAAGCCATGTACCTTCCTGCTCCGGAACCGGATGTTCCTGAGGAAGGGGGAAGCCCTGAGTTAGAAACAGAAGAAGAGTCTGCTCCAACAGAAAGCCCAAGAGGACAGAGGAAGCGGAGGGCAATAAAACCTCCCAGGAGAATAACTTACCCACAGATGGGTGAAAGTGCGGAAGACACTGTAGTCACTGCTAGAAGGAGTATGGAAGACCATGACCCTCCCACTGTTCATTTAGTGGGAGGCAGCCCCAACTCACTCTCTGGCACAGTTAGACAGGATACTAATATTAGTGTGTCCTGTGGGCAGGGGAGTTCACTACCTCGTTTTTGGTGGGAATTTCCTCTGCCGACGCCATATGAAGGATTGATGGATGTTATGAGATCTGTAGTTGGAGATTATGTTATCTTTGGTGACCAAAGAGTTCAAGTGGGGGGAGTGTGTAGCGGGGTCTTCTTTAGGGCTCCGGGACTACAGTACTCAGAGCCCCATTCGGCCTCAGGGCGGAGGTTCCGCCGCAGAGACTCATGGGAGAGGTTACTTAAGAGAGGGGCGGGGAAAAGCTCGCTCTCTTGGGACAACGCGCGTCAAGCATCAAGTCATCATGCGCGGATCTGCTGTGGGGTAAGGCCTAAAGCCTAAGGCCTTACCCGAAGTCCGAAGAGCCTTTCACCGTCCTGCGGAACCTGGGTGGATCCTGGATCGTCAGTGTAGGACTCCATTTGGATCGGGGACCCGATCGGTTGCAGACGCTGTGTGCGACGGACACATGCGGTGGAAGACCCAGGCTGGGATCGCGCCTGGAGCGGTGAGCGGGCTCCTGCCCATATCCATAGACTGAGTTATATTCAGGCCTATAGACTGCCTAGGCCCACTGTTCGCTCACCAGTGTTCTTTGGGGTCCGGTAGTTGGGACAGAGTTGAAGTGCCTACCCCCCCCCCCCTGTTTGCATACTGTTGTTACAAGTTACCACCCTTGTTGGATTACAATTGGTTCATTTCTTCAAGTGCACCAACGAAAGCTGGCCGGTGAAGAAAATATTACTTCCGCAGGGAAAGGGGACTATTTCATGCACTGTCAGGCCTGACATAGGTGGGGAAAGTTATTAAGTTTGTGTTGCTGTGTCTTAGGGCGCGCACGCCATAATAGCTCCGCGTGGTGGATACTGCGCGGCGCCATTTTATAGTGCTGCCTCTGTAGCATTGGTTGGTACAGGGTTTCTGCAGACCCATGTAAGTGTTGCATGTCATGTTTTTATGCCACCATTTTATAGTAAAGCTATTACTTATTCATATTCCTGCCTCAGAGTGTTGTTTGTCTATTTAGGAACTGTTAAGTATCATACACCTGAGAGTGATAGGAAGCTATCCCTAGACTAACTGTGCCAGAGTGGGTCGAGTCAGATTGCCGGGGGTTGGCGGTGCTGTATACAGGGCCCGAGAAAACAAACCAGCGGCTCTCTTAACTGGGGGTAGCGCTACATTAATTTTTAAAAAATATTTTTAATGCCCTTTAATTAATGTACTGTTATTCACAAATTTATTAAATTATGTATTTTATTTATATTGATGTATAACCACAATAATGTCATAACGCATATTTTATGTGCTAGCTATGTGATGTAATTTAATTTTAAAATATTTTTTTTGGTCGGGAGTCATGTTAGTGTTTAGCCTGTCTAGAATTGATATGTCAGTATTATGTGGCCGTTAGAGCCGAGACAGAGGCTGTAACTGGTCCAATCCCCTCCCCTTTGTTTAGCTAATTGATTGACACATATAAGCCCATTCAGTGCCTTACCTGATACGCTTCCTGAAGACGTGTCATACGAAACGTACGTCGAGGCGGTACTAGGTCACGCACAGACGTCACTTCCGGTCCCGATGGCTCGCCGCTGTCAGAGGTGGAACGCACGCCAGTTACTCAGCATTGGGACGTCCATCCACATACGATCATGCCATACAGCCTCAGTGCCGGGCCCGGGGCACCCCCCAAGTAAGCAGCTGTGACAGGGGTCACTTTGGGCACAGGGTGAGCCAGGAAATAATGGACATTAAGAATGTATTGAATTGCTTTAAATTGGGATAGTAATATTAATCCACAAAATGTACTGGTTGTTTGATTCTGAACTCAACAAGTTAATTAAGAGATGCTGATGTGTCACCTGTCTGCTTGTGTAATGTTAATGAATCTCAACTATGCTACAGATCCTTTCATTGTGAATAGTGATAATTAACTCTGTACTTGTGTGTATTGTAAAGCAGACAGACAGTCTGGTGAATATAAAGGTCATGTATAGTCATTTAAGATGTAAAGGGATTAGCTAAGAGATGTCAGAATATGTGTATTGAGAGCTCGTTATGTAACCATTGTGTGATGTTGTGGGTAGAGTTGGAGCATTGTTCATTTAGATTAATGCAGTATTATTTTAGTGTATAAAAAGAGCCTGCTCTCATTAAAGATTGTCAGTCCAGTTGGAAACTTCATACAGAGTGTTTGTCTCGTATGTTTGGAAGGATTAATCCTATGGGAAGCGGTCACCTGACTGTGGAGGATCGGTAGCGGATGTGTGTTCAGAGAGGGAATATCCTAAACGGCGTTAACCCCTTTCATACTTGGGCAGCCGTTACATTGGTTGGCAGCGGTGGGATTTTCCCTCCAGTTACTGGGACACTCCAAACCACCACAGGGAATGACCAGCTATGCAGCCTGCAGGAAAGCCACACTAAAAGACCTACTTGAGAGCCGTGGAGGAACCAGTGGGACAAAGAACAAGGCCACCTTGATCAGGGAGCTAGCCGAGATGGATCAGAGGGATGGTGATGCAGGACCCCGGTCAGTTGAAGACTTGTTTCAGCAACGAGTTCAAGAGCGTTTGGCATTATATGGTGCTAACCCATCAGAGACCGCCATACAGAAAGCCATTAAAGACATCCAGCTGCAGGATGAGCGACAAGAGAAAGAACTACAGCGACAAGAGAGAGAACGAGAGCGACGAGAGAGAAATAGAGCGGCAACATGAGCGGAGAATGGCGGAAATACGCAATCGGAGACAACGCCTAAAGATGCAGCGCCTGTCCGTAAGTTGCCCTTTCGGGCGTTCAAACTATTTAAGGAAGGAGAGGAGGAAATTGAAGCGTTCCTGCAGGACTTTGAGAGACTATGCCAGATACATGAATTACGGCCCCAAGATCGGGTCGCCTTACTGGCGAGTAATTTAACTGGCAGAGCGGCGGATGCGTATCGGGCCCTGGAGGATGAGGACGCTAAAGACTATGACCGGGTAAAAGAAGCTCTGCTAGCCCGATTTGCCATTACACCCGAAGCCAGCCGGATTAAGTTTTGAGAATCCCAGAAACAAACCCACATAACATACGTGGAGTGGGCACATCGTCTGCAGCGAGACCTTTAAGGGCTGGTTCCAGGGAAGCCACGCTCATACCATAGAGGACATCACCCAACTAGTACTCTTAGAACAGTTCTTTAACCACACCCCTCCGGTATTACGGGATTGGGTGCGAGATAAGCGACCACGGACTGTACAGCAAGCGGCTACTTTGGCCGATGAATATCTGGACTCTCGAAGGTCAGGCGAAAGCGAGCACTATCCACTATCTCGGCCCAGTTTACCAGCCTCTAACCCAACTTCAGCACCACCTCCAGCGGCCACCTAATCTCAGCAGCCCAGGTTCAACTCCCAGGACTACTCACAACCCATCAGGTGTTTTTGGTGTAAACAGCTAGGGCACAAAAAGCCAGACTGTCCGTTGAATCCAGCCAGGCAGTCCCAGTCGTGGAGACAGCCAGCAAGGGGGAGCCCCCGCACATCCATGCCTGCGGCCCACTGCGTTGAGGAGGAAGAACATTGGGGCGTCCTGCACGAGGCTGATCCAATACAAGCAGCTAACCGGGACAACAGGCAGCAACACAGGCAGACTGTCTGGGTCAATGGAAAGGTAGCCAATGGCCTACGTGATACTGGCGCCACCATGACCCTACTACAGAAGAACCTCATCCCAGAGAGTCAACATACCGGAGACATGGTAGTCGTAAGAGTAGCGGGAGGTACCATATTCCGGCTACCCGTTGCCCGTGTTCACCTGGATTGGGGGGTTGGTTCGGGACACGTGAATGTGGGGGTGATGAAGGATTTGCCAGCGGATGTACTACTGGGGAATGATTTGGCCCACCTCATTTCTGCTTACGCCCCGATGGGCCCTGATGAAGTCAACCCAGTGACTACCCGTGCCCAGACACGTGCTGCTGAGACTCAGATGCTTCCATGTTTGGACTGGGGGCTGTGCTGAGCCAAGTTAGGGAGGATGGAGGAGAACACCCTGTCGCATACCTGAGCAGAAAGCTATTACCCCGGGAAGTGAGCTATGCGACAGTGGAGAAGGAGTGTTTGGCCCTGGTCTGGGCCCTTAAAAAGTTGAACCCTTACTTGTACGGACAGGAATTTTCCCTAGTCACCGACCACAACTCATTGGTCTGGCTTAACCGGGTCTCAGGAGACAATGGCAGGTTGCTGCGGTGGAGCTTAGCCCTGCAACCTTACAATGTCACCATCAGCTACTGACCCGGTAAGCAAAATGGCAATGCTGATGGGTTGTCCAGGCATTAGACGAATGGAAATATGGACTAACTTCGGAGTCAACCCGTCTGGGGTCTCCTCCTGTGTTAGTCTCCGGCCGAAAGGGGAGATGTGTGACAGGGGTCATTTTGGGCACAGGGTGAGCCAGGAAATAATGGACATTAAGAATGTCTTGGATTGCTTTAAATTGGGATAGTAATATTAATCCACAAAATGTACTGGTTGTTTGATTCTGAACTCAACAAGTTAATTAAGAGAGGCTGATGTGTCACCTGTCTGCTTGTGTAATGTTAATGAATCTCAACTATGCTACAGATCCTTTCATTGTGAATAGTGATAATTAACTCTGTACTTGTGTGTATTGTAAAGCAGACAGACAGTCTGGTGAATATAAAGGTCATGCATAGTCATTTAAGATGTAAAGGGATTAGCTAAGAGATGTCAGAATATGTGTATTGGGAGCTCATTATGTAACCATTGTGTGATGTTGTGGGTAGAGTTGGAGCATTGTTCATTTAGATTAATGCAGTATTATTTTGGTGTATAAAAAGAGCCTGCTCTCATTAAAGATTGTCAGTCCAGTTGGAAACTTCATACAGAGTGTTTGTCTCGTATGTTTGGAAGGATTAATCCTATGGGAAGCGGTCGCCTGACTGTGGAGGATCGGTAGCGGATGTGTGTTCAGAGAGGGAATATCCTAAACGGCGTTAACCCCTTTCATACTTGGGCAGCTGTTACAGCAGCCATTTGGCCTTTTATTGTTATTGCTTTTAAAAATAAAACAGGATTACACTATTGCGGTACCTTCTCTCATTTTGCATATCTTAACCGGAGCCTTCAGCAACCAGGGGCCACTACAGTATCATCTTCTCCATTCATGCAGCAAGTCAATCTTGCTACAAGCGCATTTGACCTATTTTTTAAATAAAAGGGTCAACTACTTTTTGGTAAGCTGCCATCCTTACTTTTTAGCACTTTTGGGTGTCATTTCACAGTCGGTGAAGGTGGATCTATTTGTGATTATTGAATTCCGTTTCACAGGATGATTACAGAGATTACTTGAAGGACTTTTATATGCATCAAGCACTATATTTAAGGACTTTCCTTTGTAGCAGTTTCGTTACAATGCATTGGCACTTTTTATGAGTCACACACTACTGTTCTACATATTGTAGTCGTTCTAGTGGTTTAGAACTTATCAGCACTTAGAGGATCACCATCCTATTAAGACCACAGTGTCTAATAGATGATTCTTGGTTATTTTTCGAATATTTTTTTGCCTAGGTAGGCTGTTGTTTGTTTATATTTTTTTTTTTATTATGTATAAATTTTTTAAAAACGTTAATTAGATCACCACCACTAGTCACTATTGGTTGTGTACAGCGCCCCCACCCTCACTTTTATCACATGAATCTATCTATGGTTGCTGCTGACACTCCCTATTCAGGTGTCTGGCCCCTTTTTGGGCGCTGGGCACCTGAATTACAGTGGCGGGGGGTGTTTTTTGGAAGCGCCTGATTAGCGCCATGCTGGGCGTTCGCTGTTCACTCAGCTGTGTGTTAGCAAAGCGAAGGAATTCACTTTGCTAACACCGAATTCGCCTCTCAGCCAATCAGGTTGCCGGGTCTGTTACTGGTCACCTGATTGGCTGAAATGTCAGGTGCTGTGATTGGACGCCTGAGAGAGGACGGAAAAAGACATGGAGGACGTAGACATGGAGGAGACTGTAGCTGACCCGCTCAGAGACAAGTAAGTTCCGGGCAGCATTTGATGGGGCACACTGGCGGCATCTGATGGGGCACACTGGCGGCATCTGATGGGGCACACTGGCGGCATTTGATGGGGCACAGTAGCGGCAATTGATGGGAACACTGGCAGCATCTGATGAGGGCACAGTAGCAGCAATTGATGGGCACACTGGCAGAATCTGATGGGGCACAGTTGCGGCAATTGATGGGCACACTGGCAGCATCCAATGAGGGCACAGTAGTGGCAATTGATGGGCACACTGGCAGCATCTGATGGGGCACAGTAGCAGCAATTGATGGGCACACTGGCGGCATTTGATGGGGCACAGTAGCGGCAATTGATGGGCACAGTGTCAGCAATTAATGGGCACAGTGGTGGCAATTTATGGGTACAGTGGCTGAATTTGATGGGCACAGTGGCTGCCTTTGATGGGCACAGTGGCTGCCTTTGATGGGCACAGTGGCTGCCTTTGATGGGCACAGTGGCTGCAATTGATGGGGTTTTTTTTCAGTTTGTTTGCACCCCCCCAAATATTTTGAGCACCAGCCGCCACTGCTGAGATAGCTACATCACTCATCCCAGGAAGCAGTTTGCTACACATGCATACACACAATGGGGCCTCTGCCACAGATGCGTGCATGTGTGCATGTGGGGAGAGTTACATCAACCTGGCCATATGTATTATAAGCCTGGAGGGAGGGAGGTAATTGAGGTGTTGTCAATAGCAACCAGACAAATCCTCTCAACCCCTAACCAGCATTTAAGGGGTTGTAAAGGTACACGTTTTTTCACCTTAATGCATTCTATGCATTAAGGTGAAAAAACATCTGAGGATTAGCGCCCCCCCCCCCGTTTACTTACCTGACCCCTCGAACGTCTTGTGCCGTGAACGCACTGGCTTCTCAGCTCATTCATTGGTTGATTGAAAGCAGCACAGCCATTGGCTGGTGCTGCTGTCAATCACATCCAATGACACGGTGCGCCGGGGGCGGGGCCAAGTGATACAGCGAGCCGCTATGGCTGCCGGCTGTATCACGGGAGCGCGCCCGCAAGAACTAACCACCTTGCGAGAGAGCTTGCATGAAAGTGGTTAATTCTTGCACGCGGGGGGGGGGGGGGGAGCCGAGACAGCCGCCGAGGGACCCCAGAAAACCAGGTTCGGGGCCACTCTGTGCAAAACGAGCTGCACAGTGGAGGTAAGTATAACATGTTTGTTATTAAAAAAAAAAAAAATACTTTTACAACCACTATAAAATAATTCCTGCTGATAATTGCTTAGCCATTTAATAATAACAATACAAAATATTTTATACGTTTCTATTACGCTATTATTTTCATGACTAATAATTCTAATTCTAAATCAAGCATAGATCAAGATACATGCAGATCATTCTCACACTCTCCTGCACCCTCCCTTTTCCAAACATACGATAAGCTCCTCCCACTTCCGCCCAGCGTCACTCTTGCCTTTGTTTTGCGTTCCACGGCCGCCCGCCACTTCCTGGTTATCTATTGTGAGGTAGAGGCCACGCGGTGGCCATTTTCTTGTAGCCGCAGTGCTAACCCTCTTTTGCTATATCCTTAAAGAGAGTACAATAATTTGTCTAAGCCCCCGAGTGCAGATAGGTTAATCTCTGATTAAATTTAGTGTCGGAGTTTATTTATTTATTTTTTTACTATAGTCCTCATTGCCAGAGGCGGCCATTTTTCCGTAGCTCAGGAAACTTCCTGGTTGGGGTGTGGGGCTGCAGAGTGTGTACACAGAGAGGAGAAGGTAATAATGTATTTTTGTTATGATAGAAGGGGTCCTAGTATTGTCTATAGATTGGATGGAGGTGGGTATGTGACCTGTTGGGTTGGGTCACATATCCTTTGTACAGCACATAGCCAGGGGTCAGCAGGCTCTGCACTGGGGGGGGGGATTAGTCTCCTCTGGTGTGTTGGGGTCTCTAATGTTGGACCAAGACAGAAGAGGCGGCCCTAGGGTTGCCACCTTTTCTTCAAGCAAAAGCTAAACACTTTAGCGGCTGCATTTCTTTTTTTTGGGGGGGGGGTATACGCTATAAGATTGTAAAAGACCTGGGACACTTTTGGTGGCCTGAAAGAGAGTAGTAATGTGGTGCGTAGTTTGCCGCAGTACTTATTGCGCGTGGCTGAATTGTGAGTGTTCTGCATGGAATGCAGGGGTCAGATATGTCCTGAGGAGAGGGACAGTGCTAGCAGGGGGGGGGGGGGGCAGAGTTAGGTATGTGCTGGGGGGCAGTGGCGGCTGGTGCTCAAAATTTTTGGGGGGTGCAAAAAATTGCAGCCTCACTGTGCCCCATCAAATGCAGCCACTGTGCCCCATCAAATGCAGCCACTGTGCCCCATCATATGCAGCCACTGTCCATATGTGCTGGGGGGCGGTTTGTGGGAGAAGAGGGCCAGTGCCTCTGTGCCCATCATATGCAGCCTCTGTGCCCATCATATGCAGCCTCTGTGCCCATATGTGCTGGGGGGTGCTTTGGGAAGGGAGAGAAATAGTGCTAGGAGGGGTTGTCAGTAGGGATGAGCTCCGGTGTGTTCGCATTGGACACGTGCAGAGCCCGCCAGGAAGTCAGCACCGCGCTGCGCTAATCACAGGCAGAGAGACATTTACCGATGCTCGGCTGCAGAGATCGGGAAATGTCTCCCTGGCTGTGATTAGCGCAGCGCGGTGCTGACTTCCTGGCGGGCGCTGCACGTGTACAATGCGAACACGTCAGAGCTCATCCTTAGTTGTCAGATTTCAAATCCAATCCACACTTCTAGCATTGTCTTCCCCCTGCCAAAGCCTCCCGGCACATATCCTCCTAATCCCTCGATCACTCCACATATTTTTTACCTCGTCCTCCTTTCCAGCCGATCTCTCGTTCCCTCTGCCCATCTACACAGTATAGAAAACTTTTTACAGACCTGAGATCAGCGCGTTCCTGTTTCCCCCCTCCTTCTCCTCCTCCTCGTGTGTGTGTGTGTATACAGAGCGAAGAAGGAGGAGGGGAGGAGCTTTGATTCACTGACGCTCTGCTCTGCTGAACCAGGCTGCCGCTAGGTAGGGGGGAAACATCAGATGTCAGTCTATGTGCAGTCCATGTGAATGATGTGCCCGGGTCTGGGGCAGATGAAAACCCGTACACATCATTCAAAAACCGGACTGTCCGGGAGAAAACCGGACAGGTGGCAACCCTAGGTGGCCCCCTTGGGCACTTTAATGGGAGGGCGGCGCAAAAAAAAGTGCTAAAAAATCTTGTCCCGCCACTGGGGGGCACTATAGAGATAAATATTTCTAAAGAGGACCTGTCACTACTGGATGGTGCAGTTTGGCACAAGGAATGAATGGGGTACATATAATGGTTTTGGTATAATTCATCCTCTGAGCACCCAAATCCAGGGTGTACATAGCATAACAGTCATGGCTTCAACTCAAGGCACTTCCCCTGCTTTTTGAAGTGCAATATGGCCACCTCAGAGGTTCCTGCAGTGTGGATGTGCCACATACACTAGCGTGTGTTTGTGCAGCTGCCAGTCGGGAAATGCCTCCCTGCCTATGATTGGCGGTGTGAAGGGACGGCTTCCTGGCGGGTTCGATCTGAACACGTCTGAGCCCATCACTAACAATCAGAGGGAAAAACATGGACAGCACATTAAAGTAAGATAGTGTTAAAAAAAAAAATAACCCAAGCCATTTACCTACTGGACCCAGTCTAAAGGATAACTAAAGGTTCCTTTTTTATTTAAAAAAAACAAACAAACATGTCATACTTACCTCCTCTGTGCAGTTGGTTTTGCACAGAGTGGCCCCGATCCTCTTTTTCTGGGGTCCCTCTGCGGCGCTCCTGGCTCCTGCTCTTCTCGAGTTCCCCGTCGGAGAAGTGCTCTCCCCCGGAGCACCCATGCGGGCGCGCTCCCCTGTCCTGCTGCACAGACAGCGGGACTCGGCCCTGCCCTCCGACGCCTGCATCATTGGATTTTATTGACAGCAGCGGAAGCCAATGGCTGTGCTGCTATCAATCTATCCAATCAGGACCCGAGACACCATCTGGAGCTGTGTGCTCGTCCCTGGCGCAGGAACGATCGGGCTCAGGTAAGTAAAAGGGGGGCTCTGGGGGGGGGGAGCTGGTGCACTACAAGAGGTTTTTCTAAAGAGGACCTTTAGAATGCATTGAGGTGAAAAACCGTGAGGGTTTACAACCCCTTTAAATGGCTGGAGTAAATATCAAAACAAAGACCACTGTCTTCAGGGGCCCTGAGGGCCGTAGAGTAAGTGCCAAACGGGCCACAGGTTGCCTTCCTGTTCTGCTAACAATGTTTTACCAGACAGGGATTGAGGGTAAGGCCTCGATCACAAGGGCACACTAGAGTCTATGTCCATGCAAGGACTGTGTTTTCCCACATGGAGCTGCACAGGTGTTCTGTGTTTCTTCATTTGTGTCATGTGGGATGCAGCAGCTGCACGGACACAGCCAATGGTCCCACCTGAACTGCAGACAGTGTGAATTCGGGCTGTGCATCTGCTTCAAATAATACACCCATGTGAATGAGGCCTAGGGCTCTGTTCCCACTAGTGCGTCTTTGGACACATAAAGTAGCAAGACAAGTCGCAGCCTATTGATTTCAGTGGCACCAGTCCCAATCTTTGCGACTTAACCACTTATTCTTAGATAGATGTCATATGATGTCCTAGACTTGTGCGAACTGTGAAATCGGACAGGAATCAGATTGCATGGGTGTGAACACCCATGCGATCTGATTCTGGTGCGGCCAAAAAAAAGGTCCTGTGCGAGTTTGGTCCAAATGCGATGCAAATTAAGCCATACAATATGTATGGCATCGCACAGACATCGCATGTGATCTGCACAGAAATGCGATGCGAATCACATGTAATCTGACATCGCACCAGTGTGAACCGAACCTAAGTGGTGTTAGCTGAATGACGCCTGCAGTTGCAGGCATCATCTAGATATCTTTTTTTTTTTTCAGCAAGCGATTCCCTGCAATGTGAAAGCAATCATAGCGGCTGTTTAGCCACTTGATTGCTTTTACATGCGGCAGAAGGGGACCTCCGGTGCTTCTCGCGGCTCGCCTGAGCGATTAGGGAGCCGGAGAATGAATCCGCTGGTAATGGCGGTTTACTATCGAGCTAGCCGTGAACCAGATGGTCCCCGGCCATCTCTATAAACCTCGGCGGCCGGAAGCGATGTCATGACATCACTTCCAGCGCCGGGAGATGTGAACACTGCCATTTTTTTGCAATATGGGTAAATACAGTGGAACCTCGGATTACGAGTATAATCCGTTCCAGGAGAATGCTCGTAATCCAAAGTACTTGCAAATCAAAGCGAGTTTCCCCATAGAAGTCAATGGAAACGAAAATAATTTGTTCCGCATTGACTTCAATGGCATGCAATACCGCATGTGGCCAGAGGTGGGGGGGGGTGTCGGAAAGCCTCGGAAACACTGCAAAAGGCCCGAGGACAGCTCGGCTGAACTCCAGAAAACCTCGGGAACTGAGTATTTCCGAGGTTTTCTGAGCATTTTCGAACGGCTCCGCTCGGCTCCGGCGCCCCCACCTCAGGCCAAACACGGTACTGCACACCGCTGTGGCTTGAATCCTGCTCCTTTTGCGAGACAACACTCGCAAACCGAGTCATGATTTTTACAAATACATTGCTCATATTGCGAAACGCTCGTTAACCGCGTTACTCGCAATCCGAGGTTCCACTGTATTGTGTTTGTTTATTTTTTTTAATTCATGAAAGTTTTCTTCCAAAAAAATTGCGTTTGAAAAAGTGCTGCGCAAATACCGTGTGACATAAAACATTGCAAGGACCGCTATTTTATTCCCTAGGGTCTCCGCTAAAAATATATATATAATGGTTATGGGTTTTGAGTGATTTTCTAGCATGTAGAAGAGAAATGTCAACATTGGCTTGGGCGGGAAGTGGTTAAAGTCCTTTGCTGCAACTTTCTTGTGACTTGAGTGCCAGAGTGTGTAAGTCGCATTCCAAAGATGCACTCAAAATTGCGCAACTTTGGAGTCGCTCTAGTGGGAATGGAGCCCAACTCTCCACCAACAACAACACAGACAGAAATAAAAAATATTCAATCGGTTTCTCAGAGTATAGATTTCCCTTAGGAATTAATGGGGCTGCGGACTGCATGCACAGTACAAACTGGCCATTTTTAAAAGAAAGGCTGTGTGCTTCGAAGAGGGGCACACAGTCATCATCGCTGACTCCTAGTAAGATACGCTCAGGGGGTATAGGAAAATTGTACAAAGGTAATGTTGTATTTTAAGCTGGCCTTAGGTGGCGCAAGATCCAGTGGCAATGTCTTGTGGCACCACTTGTCTTTTGTTCATTTGCGCCACGCTCGAGTTTGCAGGTTATCTTTTTAATACTGACCCCATCCAGCAATATAAGCCAGAAGGACCTGGTTGCTTCTGATCACTCCTCTCTCTGCAAAGCATAAACTCGGTATTCCAATCTTTGAAATTACTGGATGTTTTAAGGCTCCTTTAAACATGCATGTGTGTTGGCAGGAGACACATTTAACCGGCAGCAAGGTTCTGGCTCTGAAGAAGCCCTGGGTACAGAGGGCGCTTCATGCGACCTACTCTTCATATTCTCGTGGGGTGTCTATCCTGATTAGCAAATGTGTACCGTGTGTGATTCACGATGTTCATCTGGACCCCCAGGTAAAATTCGTTATGGTAGTTCTGAGTGTATATACCCAAAAGTATGTCATAGTGAATGTCTATTTGCCTCCCCCCGGTCAGGTGCAGACTCTGTACACTCTCTATGAGAAGCTGGCTCCGCATTGCCCAGCGCAGGTTCTGTTCATGGGAGATTTTAATGCTACGCTGTCCCGTGACCTGGACAGGCCTTCCCCCCAATCCAATTTTAACTCTGATCTCGGAACGTGGGCTCAGGCCACGGAGTTCCAGGAGGCATGGAGGTGGCTTCATCCCCAAGATAGAACTTACTCTTGTTTTTCGGCCACATTTCGAACCTCCTCCCGCATTGATCTGGCTTTTGCTAATTCCACCATGCTGGCTAACGTTCAAGAGGCATGTTATCTCCCCTCTGGCCTCTCTGACCATCACCCCCTTAAATTGACCATTAGGACCACCAGGTCGCGGAACAATGCCCTTTGGATATTGCAACCCCATTGGATCAACAACGATGCTGTCCACGACAGAGTTCTCTCCCCCCTGGGGGAATATTGGGCGCACAATGCGGGGTCGGCTTCTCTGGAGATGACCTGGGACGCCTCCAAGGCTCATAGCAGGGGTCAGTATATCTAGGCTGTGGCAGCGGTGAAGGCGGAACTGGGAGACGGGGTATCTGACCTGCAGCGTAGGGTGGATGAGGCACTGAATCAGTATTCAGCCTCGCCGACGGTTTCCAATTTTGAGCACCTGTCATCGCTTAGGCGAGAACTACATCTCCATGTTTCAGATGCCACTAGTCTTGGTATACAGGGTAGCAGACAGGCATACTTTGAACATGGAGACAAAAATAGCAAACTGCTGGCGATGCTAGCGCAGCAGGACAGGCCCTCAGCGGTTATATCGGAGATCCTCACGGCAGATGGCGCTTTAGCCACCTCTCAGGAGGATATTCTGTCTGCATTCAACACTTTCTACACCTCTCTCTATGTCTCTTCACTTCCTGACGGGTTTGATCCTACGCCTATGATCTCCCTGCTGGACACGTTGGCCCTGGGGTGGCTCTCTGACACGGAGAGGCAGCTCCTTGTCTCGGAGATCACCCCAGAAGAGGTCACACTGGCCATTAAATCTTTTCCGGCAGGTAAAACCCCAGGGCCGGACGGCCTGCCCATTGAGTACTATAGGGCCCACGCAGAATTGCTCGCCCCCAAACTAGCTCAGATGTTTCAAGCTTGCTTGAATCAAGACTCCTTGCCGCCCTCTATGAGAGAAGCCCATGTAGTTCTCATTCCTAAGCCTAATAGAGACTCTAAGTTCTGCGCCTCATACAGGCCAATTGCACTTCTCAACTGTGACCTTAAAATTTTGACCAAGTTACTGGCCACTAGACTCAACGTAGTGATAAAGTCCCTAATTGACCCCGACCAAACGGGCTTCATGCCCGGTAGATCTACAGACATTAATATACGCAGATTATTCACTAATATTCATGCCCCCCATACTAACCAGGGTACTAGAACCATTGCCACCTTGGATATAGAGAAGGCATTCGACACAGTGGAATGGGTCTATCTGTGGGAGGTGCTTAGACGAATGGGGTTCCCGTTAAAATTTATAGGCTGGATACGCACACTTTACACTGGTCCTACGGCACGCATTAAGCTGAATGTCTCCTTGTCTCCTCCGTTCTCCCTGCAGAGGGGCACCAGACAGGGATGCCCTCTCTCCCCGGCTCTGTTCGCCTTGCCGTGGAGCCTATTGCTGAGGCCCTTAGGAGCTCGGCCGAGGTCCGTGGTCTTCGGGTGGGCTGGCTGGAGGAGAGAGTGGCTTTATACGCGGACGATATGCTCCTGTTCCTGAATGACGCTGGTGACTCTCTGCGGGGCGCACTTGGTATCATGGATGCCTTCGCCGCCTTCACGGGGCTGAAGGTGAACTGGCACAAGTCGCAATTGTTCCCAGTGGATGCGGGCGCCCGGTCCTCCTCGCCCTCCCCTCTCCCGCTTCAGTGGGTTGAGCAGTTCACCTACTTGGGAATTGTTATCTCAAGGGAGACTGGGGATTTTGTGCGGCTCAATCTCGACCCTGTCCTGGTGACCATTAAAGCCAAACTTAAGGCGTGGAGTAACCTCCCCCTTTCTCTCATCGGGCGTATTAACCTGATTAAAATGAAAGTCCTCCCTAAACTCACGTACATTTTTCGGAACTCCCCTCACTGGCTGACTAAAGTCTTCTTTAATTCCCTCAGGCAACTCTTCCTTTCCTTTATTTGGGGGGGCAGGCCACCTAGATTCAAATATTCCACCTTGACCAGGCCTGTGGACAGTGGAGGCTTGGCTCTCCCTGATTGTTACAAGTATTATTTGGCCACTCAGCTTGTGACCGCCCACTGGTGGCTGAGACCGGACCTGACCAACTCCGCAACGGTGTTGGAGGCAGCCATAGTGGGGTCCCTGGAGGCACTGGAGGGACTGCTATTCAGGGGGGCCTAAAACGCCTCACAATCTCACCCCTTCCATGCGTACCACTATGCGGGCATGGAGGGCGGGTGAGGCACTAAGGGCACCCCAGCCAAACTCTTGGTCTCCTCACACCCCCCTGTGGCTGAATCCCAACCTATCGCAATTCCACACTATCCCCGATCCGCAGGCCTGGGCCAAGTATAAAATACTGACCCTCAAACATATCATTACCAACGGAGATCTCACTCCCTTTCACACTTTATGTGCCAGAGAAAATTAAGTACTGTCCGTGATACTTTTTTTATTTGCACTAACATAGAATTTTTCAGGACAAGCTTTCGGGGTATGTCCCCTTCTTCAAGGTCCAAGCAGTACTGATTCACAATTTTTTTAGCAGAATGTTGAAACAAAACAAGAAAAAAAAAAAAAAAAAAATCTCAGAGGGAAAGGAAAAAAAACACATACAAATCAATGGTAATAAAGATAGCAGCAGAGTTAGTGAGATAAGACAGAGTTAGTGAGATAAGACAGAGGGAGAGCTATAGACTTGAGGGGGGAGATGCTAGTCACAGAGGGGGTCATAAAACCTTAGTATAATGGGTAAGGAAACCAATATCTAAATTTAGGCCATTCGTTTTTGTGTTAAAAAGAATTATCATTCTTAGTTCAAATGTTTTCCTTTCCTGGATAGTTCTGAAATTCCCTTTAAGAACTAAAACATTGAGGTCTTCTATAGTGTGTTAGTTCTCAATGTTTTAGTTCTTAAAGGGAATTTCAGAACTATCCAGGAAAGGAAAACATTTGAACTAAGAATGATAATTCTTTTTAACACAAAAACGAATGGCCTAAATTTAGATATTGGTTTCCTTACCCATTATACTAAGGTTTTATGACCCCCTCTGTGACTAGCATCTCCCCCCTCAAGTCTATAGCTCTCCCTCTGTCTTATCTCACTAACTCTGTCTTATCTCACTAACTCTGCTGCTATCTTTATTACCATTGATTTGTATGTGTTTTTTTTCCTTTCCCTCTGAGATTTTTTTTTTTTTTTTTTTTCTTGTTTTGTTTCAACATTCTGCTAAAAAAATTGTGAATCAGTACTGCTTGGACCTTGAAGAAGGGGACATACCCCGAAAGCTTGTCCTGAAAAATTCTATGTTAGTGCAAATAAAAAAAGTATCACGGACAGTACTTAATTTTCTCTGTCACAATTGCACTAATACGGCTACAATTACGTCAAGTACACTTTATGTGCTAAATTCAACGTACCTGACCGAGCCCACTTTAGATATCTCCAAATTGCACATGCCTTCAGGTGCCAATTTTTGGGCAGGCCAGTTGAACTGGCATACTCAGAGCTGGAATCTACCATCCGGGTGAAGGACCTGGAGAAACCCACGTCTCAGATCTATGGATCCCTGCTGGTTGCTGCTATCCCCGAGCTGTCTTCCCTCCGCAGGAAATGGGTGGAGGACATACCGGGGCTGGACGCGGACGACTGGAGGGAGGTTTGGGATTATCCCTTCTCCCCTCTGATCTCAGCAAGGGACAAATTAGTCCAATATAAAATTGTGCACAGGGCTCACTACACGCCTCACAGGCTGCACCAGATGTCACCGGAGCATTCTCCGGAGTGCTGGCGCTGCTCCTACCGGCCAGGGGGATTCTTCCATATTTTCTGGGCTTGCCCAGCAATTGTACAGTATTGGAGTGAAGTGCTACGGGTGGTCAATAAGGCCACTGGGACTTGCGTCCCATGTGAGCCCATACACTGTTTGCTAGGACTGGTTGACCAACTGCCAATGCTCAGAGCCAGAAAAACACTCATATCCCTACTATTGTACTATGCGCGCAAAGCCATTACAATGAATTGGAAACAATCGTCTCCCCCCTCTGTTAAATTTTGGAAAAACTTAGTTAATGCCAGTTTGCCCCTGTATAGAGCCACGTACTTGTCTAGAGGTTGTCCGCACAAATTTGAAAAGGTATGGAATTGTTGGCTAGATGACAGAAGCACGGCAGGTGATACAGTGACCACTGTCTAGACTCCTACTGTATCATTGGAATATCGATCTATTAACCCAAATACTGTTTCCAGGCTACCTTCCTCTATCAATATCACTTTGAGCATGACGTATCTTAAATGAACCCTCTCCCCAAGCTTGGGGTTATAGTATAGGTTAAGTTAAGTGTATATGTTATTTGTCGCCCTGTGGCGGTCTGATGCCGAAACAGGGTAATGGCCCCTGCGTGGGCAGCTGTTGTGCCTAGGTGTGGGCAAAATGTGTGTATGTTCTATAAAACTTCAATAAAAAGATTTAAAAAAAAAAAACATGCATGTGTGTTTGTATGGACACGTATGCGGCCCTGCATTTCTCATTATAATATGCGTTCTAATCTACATTTCACAAGGTATTTACTTTAAATAAATACATCAGAGCTTTCTTCTATATATGTTTATATATCTATTTTGTATTTGTTCTGGTTTTAGATTTTTCTTTTTATGGTTCAACCAACACAACTTAGTCGAAGGCCAAAGCGTTTACAAGGACGTGACTAAGGATGGAGAAGGAGCAGGGTCACGTGTCTGAGAGGATAATAAACCTCACCCTGGAGGTTATCTACTTGCTGACCGGAGAGGTGAGGAGGATTCTGGGAGGTCACATGACATCTCTCTTATCTATATTAATAAAACACAGAGCTGACCGGAGAGGTGAGGAGGATTCTGGGAGGTCACATGACATCACTCTTATCTCTATTAATAAAACACAGACCTGACCGGAGAGGTGAGGAGGATTCTGGGAGGTCACATGACATCACTCTTATCTCTATTAATAAAACACAGACCTGACCGACCGGAGAGGTGAGGTGGATTCTGGGAGATCACATGACATCTCTCTTATCTCTATTAATAAAACACAAACCTGACCGGAGAGGTGAGGAGGATTCTGGGAGGTCACATGACATCTCTCTTATCTCTATTAATAAAACACAGAGCTGACCGGAGAGGTGAGGAGGATTCTGGGAGGTCACATGACATCACTCTTATCTCTATTAATAAAACACAGACCTGACTGGAGAGGTGAGGAGGATTTTACAACATTATGCTACTGGTAAGCCTATATTGAGGCTTACCTGTAGCTACCCAGGATATCTCCTAAACCTGCACGGTTTAGGAGATATCCCATGTCCCCTGCATGTGCCGATGTCATCAACACATGCGCACTGGGGCAAACTGAAGCAATGGCACCTATGTGCCGTTGCTCCAGTCTGCGTGCCATTACCGGAGGCTCCCGCATGCATGCGCGGGAGTGACGTCATCGCGGCTCCGGCCATTAACAGCGCCGGAGCTGTGATACCCGGAAGTAACTCGGGCGACATGCCGGCGGCCGGAGGGGGAGACATGGACCGCTGCGTGGGCTTCGATCTGAGGTAAGTAATACATAATGAGCTAGTATGCTACTAGCTCATTATGCCTTTGTCTTGCAGGGTTTTTTTTTTTTTGGAGGGATTACTTCCTCCTTAATATAACACAGACCTGACCGGAGAGGCGAGGAGGATTCTGGGAGGTCACATGACACTTTTTAAGTACAAAAATTACTTAGATATTATTAATTGGATACAATAGGAATATTTAGACCTGAATGTTATAATTTAATACTTTTGCTTTTGTATATAGAATTATATAACTTTCAAGTTATCTGATGGTTTGTCGGCTTCCAACATGATAAAGACCCAAAGTCCCGGTATAGATCCTCCATCTCACTGTTTGAGAATGAACAAGAAGGTTGAAGAAGTCACCAGTGAGATCATTGAGTTGCTGACAAGAGAGGTGAGCGGTTTGTCGGGAATTCTGGGACATTATCCAGTAACAGACAAGGGATGTGTCTGGATGGTGACGGTATCATTGTGTGTGTCAGGTTCCTATAAGGTGTGAGGACAGCACTGTGCCTTTCTCCATGGAGGAGTGGGAGTATATAGAAGGACACAAGGATCTCTACAAGGACGTCATGATGGAGAACCGGCCGCCCCTCACATCACCGGGTAAGAGGAGACTTTATTGTAAAGGAGAGAAGAGTATTGAGGATCCACCTAGATACACACATCCTCTGATATAAAGACATTAAAAAATCAGGGAATTGAACAGGCTTCCTTCGCCCTTGGTGTGTGCTACATTAACTAAGCAGATAGACCTGTTTCAAAGTGAAATAGAAACTGGTGCACAGTCGGCCTCTAATTAACAAAGAAAATGTGTCCGTTTTCAATATAGAAAACTGCTGTAAATTACCCCCAAGTTGGACCTGGCATACGGAATGTAAACTGCCACCAAATGGCTCACATCCCTCACTCTGCTCCTGCAATGATTACATTGCACAAGCAGAGCCTGCAGGGTTAACACCTTGCCTTTTCTCTCCTGCATTCAGCAGAGTGGGGGGTGCAGGGATGGGCAGAGGAATCTGGAGCATGCAGCCTCAACTGTACTGCGGTCTGTGTTGTATCTATCAAAGGTATGGCATTGCACAGGTAACAGATTGATTATAATTAACAAATGGGGTTTGCGCCATTTTGTTAATTAGAAGCAACTTCTGCTCTGTTTTCTCGGTTTAGAAGAGTGGAACAGACATTTTATAACCCCCCCCCCCTATTGTATTCAGTCAGTGTGTCTGTGTTTCCTACAGATGGATCCAGTAACAGAAATCCCCCAGAGAGATGTCCCCGTCCTCTGTATTCCCGGGACTCCACACAGGAACATCAGGAGATCCTTCAGGAGGATCAGGTAGATGAAACTAAACATTATATATTATTTTTTAGAATTCTCAATCTGAAAATATAATAAAATACTGTATATGTGTTTATTTTTTTGTAAATGTAAGAATGAAGAGCCATATGTGAGAGTTGATGAGCAATGGAGAGAGGAAAAAGCAGTAGAGCGGTATATGACGGGTGATCCATGTAAGGATGAGGAAGTTCCTCCAGAGATCAGCACAGGTGAGTAATAAACATTAAATCCAGAGAAGAGTCCCAGATCCTCCTTGTTCAGTCACTACAACAATCTCTTCTTCTCCCCCCTCCTCTGTCAGTAGACAGTAATGGGGAGACAGTATGTGCCCAGTGGGGGAGTCAGGAGCCATCAGCCTCTATTAGACTCCGGCTCTCCTCCTCACATCATGTCATTGTGTGTTACCAGCCAAGAGACGTGACCAGTCTCCCCCCCCCCCCACACACACACTCTCTGGGGTCTCTCATACATCTCAGTACAGGGGGGCTTCACTCTCATCTTTATTCACAGACCCTGGAGACACTCTGACAATTGTCAAAGTTAAAGAGGAGGAAGAAGAAACACACTTGAAGATTAAAGAGGAGGAAATTCCTATAGAGATCTGTATAGGTGAGTTCTGTGACAGGCAGAAGTCAAGTATTGTGCTTATTTTTATGAGCCTTGTGTTCTCTATGTAGGTACCAATAAAGATCCTGTATTCATTTCAATTGACATTAAACATCCTAGGTGCATTAATCGCAGTCGACAGTCCTTATCCACTTGCCGACCAGCAACGTACCGGTACGCCGTGGGATTACAAGGGTGATATCTCAGTCAGCGATGGCCGAGATATCTTTTTTCTCAGCCGCTGATTCTAAAGCTGGTAAAATTAATCCGATTACTTTCACAGGCGGCGGAAGGGGGTCCCCCCCTCCTGCCGCTGCCTTTACTGGGCTCTCCCTGTAAGGAGGCCACCGGTGGCATCTGGTTCCTGAGACACAGTGAGAGGAACAGATGTCGTTGCTCCAAAGTGTGACATCAGAAAAAAGGTGAGGAGGATTCTGGGAGGTCACATGACATCACTCTTATCTCTATTAATAAAACACAGACCTGACCGGAGAGGTGAGGAGGATTCTGGGAGGTCACGTGACATCACTCTTATCTCTATTAACAAAAAAGAGCTGACCATAGAGGTGAGGAAGATTCTGGGAGGGCAAATGACCATCACTCTTATCTCTAGACATGTGCAATTTGTTTTGTAACTAATTGAGATTTGGCCGAATTTTGCATCAATAAAAAAATGACAGATTTAACCACTTGCCGACCCCTTCACGGAGATATACGTCGGCAGAATGGCACGTACAGGCACAATCGCGTACCTGTACGTGGCCCTTTAACTGCCGACGTCGGGGTCGCACGCGCGGTGGCGCGCTTGCGACCCCCCTGCCTTCCCCGTGAGTGGGACCGCGGGTCCTGCGGACTCGATCGCCGCGGGGATCCCCGCGATCATCTCACGGAGGCTCGGAGCGGGGAGATGTGTGTGTAAACACATCATTTCCCCGCTCCTCTACTGACAATGTCAGCGATCTCCGCTCTGTGTAATCAGAGCGGAGATCGGTGATGTGTCAGTCGTAGCCACGCCCCCCCCCTCAGTTAGAAACACGCCCCTAGGCACACTTAACCCCTCCAGCGCCCCTAGTGGTTAACCCCTTCACTGCCAGTGTCATTTTCATAGTAACCAGTGCATTTTTATTGCACTGATCGCTTTGAAAATGACAATGGTCCCAAAAATGTGTCAAAAGTGTCCGATGTGTCCGCCATAATGTCGCAGTCACGAAAAAAATCGCTGATCGCTGCCATAACTAGTAAAAAAAATAAATAATAAAAATGCCTTAAAGCTATCCCCTATTTTGTAAACGCTATAATTTTTGCGCAAACCAATCAATAAACGCCGATTGCGATTTTTTTTTTACCAAAAATATGTTGAAGAATACGTATCGGCCGAAACTGAGGAACAAAAATGTTTTTTTATATATTTTTTGGGGATATTTATTATAGCAAAAAGTAAAAAATATGTCATTTTTTTTCAAAATTTTCGCTCTATTTTTGTTTATAGCGCAAAAAATAAAAACCGCAGAGGTGATCAAATACCACCAAAAGAAAGCTCTATTTGTGGGAAAAAAAGGACGCCAATTTTGTTTGGGAGCCACGTCGCACGACCGCGCAATTGTCAGTTAAAGCGACGCAGTGCCGAATCGCAAAAAGGGGCCTGGTCATAATGGCCCGTATTGGTCCGGGGCTTAAGTGGTTAAACTAATACGAAAGAAATAACAAATTAATTTGGCATGTTTCGTTAATCTGTTAAGGGTCTAATGAAAAAAAAGGTCATAATAAGAGGAAATCTTACAGTCCAATCAGCTGATTCATTTTGTGTTGGAGGTTGGATTACTGACAAAGTGCATTCCTGAGAACTGAGTGAGGCCTCGTACACACGACCGAGTTTCTCGGCAAGAACCAGCAAGAAACTTGCTGGCAGAGATGTCTTGCCGAGAAATTCGTTCGTGTGTATGGTTTCTCGTCAAGAAAACCGACAAGTAATCTCGACGAGAAAATAGAGAACCTGCTCTCTATTTTCTCGTCGGCATGTTTCTCGACGAGAAAAGTGAGTGTGTGTACACTTACCTGTCCTCCCGGAAGCCTGCGCATGTTCGAAATTAATTCGACGCATGCGCGGTAGCTTCCTAGGCATAGGTAGGGTATACCAAGATGGCGGCGATGGCATCGAATGTGACGAGCGCATGCTCGTCGTAGTCGATGACGTCACCGCGTACGCTCCATTCAAAGAACCGCGGGTTCTTTGAATCAAGCGTCTGTACACTCGGCCGGGACAAGTTTCTTGTCCAAGAATCTCGTCGAAAAAAACGACATGTTTTTTTCGACGAGAATCTCGGCCGTGTGTACGAGGCTTCAGAAGGGTGTTGTATTGTATTTGAGCATAGGAGAACAGATATTGTCATTGTGTGTGTTAATGGATTCAATAAACAAATGACTTTCCGAACTACGAATCGTTATCGCAAATATATATACATAACAAAACTATTTGTTATAATGAATATCTATACTCTACAGAAATAACGAATTATCCGAAAAAGAATTAATGTAACATAACGAATATAACAGAATGAATTTATGTATTTTACGAATGAAAACAAAACAAAGCAAAATTTTCCGTTGTGCACAAGTCTACCTATCTCTAGTAATAAAACACAGACCTGACCATAGAGGTTAGAAAGATTTTGGGAGGGGCTCAAATCACACCAAAGACGTGCATGCAGCAATTTTGGAACCGCACTGCAACCGGATCGCATGGTTGTTTTGTACAATGCAATCTGGTGCCTGCACGTGCACTGTGTTTGCGACCTGCGTTTGGGGTGTCGTTAGGATTGCACTGAAACCAACTGCAATTCGCAAGGGCAGTGCAGAAAAAACACGCATGGATTGCTGTGTTTCCCGCACAGCATTAGTGTGAACCTAGACTATATGTGTTGTCTAGCAGGTATGCTTTGAACATGAGACTGGTTGAACAGAATTATAAGTGTGCATTTAAATGTTTGACAGGCAGTCTGCTTTAATGTGCACAACATGAATTATGACCAGATTTTTGGGCAAATACAGTTAACAGTTATTCAAACACATCTGAACTAAGGTCGCGTACACACGACCGTTTTTCCCGTCGAGAAAAATGACATTTACTCTTTCGTCCATGGACCGACACAGCTTCTCTATTGACAAAGTGGGTATTATCCGTTAATTAGGAGTGACTAGGCAGAAAAACTTGTAAAAAGTGTTGCATCACACCTTCTACAGTACCGCCCAGGGGGCGGACCCTCTGGGTATACCCTCTCAGTCTGCACATCGCAGATCAGTTTTTTTCTGTCTAGCAAGGAGTAGGACATGGCTCCCTTCGGGCCCATTGGTCCGGGGAAAAAAGATATATATATTTATTTTATTTTTTTGCTACATTTGTTGTTTCCTGCGATCTTCGATCAACTGCCGACTGGGTGACAGGCTGGATCCTCGATCCTTGTAGTCTCCCCAGTTTCGGCCATCGAGCGTGTGCCGACCCTAGCTACGCGCTGGGTTTTCCACGACATGCCCGTCGCTCCACGGGTGGCCGGTGAGCCTACGCTCCAGGGCCTGCATCGGACCGCTCAGCTTCGGCTGACCTTACGGCCGAGTCGCAGCAGCCTGGCCGGTGAGCTTACGCTCCAAGGCTTGCATCGGACCGCTCAGCTTCGGCTGACCTTACGGTCGAGTCGCAGCAGCCTGTCCGGTGAGCGTCATGCTCCAGGGCATACATATGATCGTCCCTTCTGGGTCCAATCACAGCATGCCTGGCCAACAGTCACCTTCCGTGCGCGGACGATGATCTGTTTGGAATGTCTTCCAGCAGAATACATGCAGGATAGGTAAGTAAAACTCCCCTGCCTCGGCTGGGTGATTTAGCTGGACATTCCTGGAGAGATCAAGTAAGTGGTTGTGGCCCCTTTCTTCCCTCTCTCCCTGCCTTTCCCTCCTCCCTGGGCTTCTAGCTAAAGGTTGCTGGGTGCTGGGGGTCACCTAGGGGGTCCCACTGGAGCGGGGCTGGCTGTAACTAACATTTAAAAGAAATGTCATTTTTGCTTACCTGTGTTTCTGTGTCTCCATGCTGTCGGCGGCCATTTTGAGGTGGTCCATGCCAAGTTTGGCCTCTTGTAACTGCCTGGCGGCCATCTTCCTGTGGTTCGGCCACACCCACTGGCCCCTATCAGGTGATCGGCGGCCATGTTGGTCCACCCTGTATGCAGATATTGCCGTTCGGCGGCCATCTTTTTGGGGGCTATGGCTGCCTGACCTCTATCTTCTGTCGGCGGCCATTTTCTTAGAGCCCACATTATCTTCCATACAGACGTTTTTGGCAACCATTTTGCGAGAGCCTCCGGCCTCTAGGGTGCATTACACTGGCGTGAAAATTCACACAGGAAGTGCTGATAAAAGAAGCAGACTGACACAGCAGCAAGGGGACAGCATCACAGGCGCAGCATAGCAGTACCTATCCAGGGTGGTGAGTCCTCTGGGTAGCCCAGCATCTCTGCAGCGCAGGAGGGTGGCCTATTGATATCTTGCCTGGAGCCCTGTGAGTGTCAGCGTGTGGTCAGCATGGCATCTGAGCCAGATGTCTTCTCCCCTGAAACACCAGATTTAGCAGCTGGTGCCCCTGAGGTGTCTATGAACGCTATGACTGCAATCCTAGAGGCGTTTGCTGCCAGGGTGGAAGCAGCACACGGGAATATAGGGGGTAGTAAACGCCCCGTCCCCTGCAAGCTTCTGGGGATATTTCTGATGCAGAACCAGGTCCAGCTACGGCTCATGGCCCAGATTCTGATGCATCAGAGACTGCAGACCGTGACCGATCGGACAGTGAGGAGGACTCCAAGTCCAGGTCAGTACGCGAGACGGCTTTGGTATCTGACCTTATTACTGCAGTGCGGGATACGCTAAAGTTGGAAAATACTGCAGAAGCAGCAGAGACTCCGGTCCACTTGGGTTTCATAGACCTGCCCGCACTGCTAAGGTGTTCCCTTGTGTGTCTTTTGATAAACTCTTATACAAGGAATGGGAGAACCCACTGAGGGTCTTTACAGCCCCAAAGAGGTTTGCGGTACGGTACCCCTTTTGAGGAGAGTTTTCTGAAGAAATGGACCTCTCCCCCCTATAGTGGACCCTCCGGTGTCCAGACTTAATAGAGCCACCACAATTCCTGTAGAAGGGGCTCCTGTTTTCTAGGACCCTGTGGATAAGAAGGCTGAAGCACTCGCTTGCTACCTATACTCAGTGGTAGGCTCGGCAGTACGCCCGGCATTGGCGGGGGCCCTAGTGTCTCACACACTTACTGAATGGGCAAGATTGCTACTCCAGGGGTTAAGGAGCGAGATGCTCCTCCTGATGAGATAACATTGGCCGACCTGTTGGTCCAGGGCCTTAGGTTTGTCTGCGAGTCAGACATGAATACTATTCCCCTGCTGTCTAAAACTTCGGTTTATGCAGTAGCAATACGCCGCCTGATCTGGCTAAAAGGCTGGTCTGCGGACCAGACTTCCAAGAAAGCCCTGTTGGATCTGCCTTTTAAGGGCGACAGACTTTTTGGGGCTTCTCTGGATGACATCATCAAGGATGCCACAGGAAGTAAAAGCACTTTGCTTCCCCAAATTAGCAAGGGTAAGGGGCCACGCCAAGGGCAAGGGCCCTCCTTTACTGCACACAAGTGGTTTTTTCGTCCCCCTAGGGCGACAGGGAAAAGACCCCAGGCCGACAAAGCGCCTGCCCAAGGACAAAAGCGTCCTTGGTCCCGCAGACCCAACAAGCCTGCGGACAAATCTGCGTCCACATGAAGGTCCGCCCCCACCCAGCTCTCGGGTGGGGGGACGTCTTCACGAATTCGCGACTCAGTGGACTGCTCTAGTCTCCGACAGGTGGGTTTGCGAAGTAATCTCCTCAGGCTACAAGATAGAATTTCTCTCTTGTCCACCAGACAGATTCATCACCTCCAATCTCCAGCTACTACCGACCCGTCGGGAGGCCCTGTATGGGGCGGTCCAGGGTCTACTGGAACACGGGGTAGTTATTCCAGTTCCAGAACAGGAACGGGGTCAGGGTTTTTACTCAAATCTGTTCATTGTGCCAAAGAAGGAGGGGGTTCGTCCAATCTTGGATCTCAGAGCCCTCAATTGCTTTGTGAAGGTACAAAGATTTCGGATGGAGTCGGTTCGATCCGTAGTCACGGCTCTCCATCCGGGGGACTTTCTGGCCTCCTTGGACATCAAGGACGCATACCTGCATGTCCCCATATACTCCAGACACCAGAGGTTTCTGCGATTTGCTATCGGGAAGAACCACTACCAGTTTGTGGCCCTCCCGTTTGGCCTTGCCTCAGCACCCAGGACGTTCACCAAGGTGCTCACTCCGATTCTGGCACTTCTAAGACAGCGGGGTATCGCTATCACAGGTTACTTGGACGACCTTCTGCTGAAGGCCCCTTCAAGCTCAGAATTAGAGGTAAGCGTGTCCATTACCTGTCAGACTCTTCGAGACTGTGGTTGGATACTAAACACGCAAAGGTCAGTATTGGTGCCCACTCAACGCCTAGTGTACCTGGGGTTGATTCTGGATTCCTCAGAGGCAAAGGTATTCCTCCCTGTGGAGAAGTTGCAGACCCTCCGGGCTGCAGTACGGCAGCTGACTTCCAGGAATTGGTCGTCACTCCGTTTTTACATGCGAGTGTTGGGCCTCATGGTAGCCTCCTTCGAGGCGGTCCCATATGCTCAATACCACACTCGAGTGTTACAGAAGGAAGTTCTGTCCAGATGGAACAGATGCCCTTCATCTCTGGATTATCAAATCCGAGTGAGCCACCTAGTCAGGAGATCCCTGGTATGGTGGCTGACAGCACCGGCTCTAATGGCCGGGAAGTCATTTCTTCCGGTTTACTGGATAGTGATCACGACGGACGCCAGCCTTACAGGTTGGGGGGGGAGTCTGGGGTGTCCAGTCGGCGCAAGGTCGCTGGACCCCAGAGGAAGCCCTCCTGACGATCAATGTCCTGGAGATCCGGGCGATCAAGCTGTGCCTCTTCAAATGGTCTCAGAGACTGCAAGGGCGTCCAGTCAGGATCCAGTCAGACAACGCCACAGCAGTGGCATATGTCAATCATCAAGGAGGAACAAGAAGCTCAGCTGCAGCATCGGAGATCGCTCGCATCCTGAAGTGGGCAGAGAGGAGCGTACCGGCACTGTCGGCCGTGTACATTCCGGGTGTGGAAAACTGGCAGGCGGACTACCTGAGCCGCCAGATGCTGGACCAGGGAGAATGGTCCTTACACCCGGAGGTGTTCCAACTCCTCTGCCAAAGATGGGGCACACCAGACGTAGATCTTCTGGCTTCCCGACTCAATCGGAAGGTATTGAGGTTTGTGGCCCGGTCAAGAGACCCATGGGCAGACGCAACGGACGTGTTGGTAGCATCGTGGGGTCAGTATCGGCTAATCTATGCCTTCCCTCCCTTAAGGCTTCTTCCTCTTCTGCTCCGCAGAGTGGAGGCAGAGGGAATTCCAATGATCCTAATCGCTCCAGATTGGCCTCAGCGTCCTTGGTACGCCGATCTAGTACGTCTGGTAGCAGACGTCCCCTGGCGCCTACCACTACGGAAGGACCTGCTATCGCAAGGTCCCATATTCCATCCTGCTTTACAGTCATTGGCTTTAACGGCATGGCTGTTGAGAACCAGGTACTGAGAGATCGGGGCCTGTCAGACTCAGTAATCTCTACTATGAGAAGTGCTCGGAAACCGTCCTCTAGGAAGGTCTATCACCGCACTTGGAGGGCCTACATCTCCATATGTGAGGAAATGAAATGGCATCCGCGTACCTATTTGGTTTCCAGAATCCTGCTGTTTTTACAGCATGGGGTAGACCAAAGGCTTGCCCTAAGTACGATTAAGGGACAGATATCTGCCCTGGCTGTCTTTTTTCAGCGACCCCTGGCGACTCACTCTCTCGTGAGTACATTTGGGCAGGGGGTTCGACATGTGGCCCCTCCGGTCCGCCCCCCATTACCTCCGTGGGACTTGAACCTGGTCCTCTCGGTGCTTCAGACGGCACCGTTTGAGAATATTAGAGATATTCCCCTGTTGACACTTTCTCAGAAAGTGGTCTTTTTGGTGGCTGTTACGTCAGTTAGACGAGTCTCTGAGCTGGCAGCCTTGCCCTGCAAGGCTCCCTATTTTGATTTTCCACAAGGATAAGGTGGTGCTGCGGCCGCAGCCTTCCTTTCTTCCGAAAGTCGTTTCGGCTTTTCATCTCAACGAAGACATTGTACTTCCATCCTTGTGTCCTCAGCCGTCGAATCCTAAGGAGTCGGCGTTGCATTCCTTGGACGTTGTCCGAGCTTTGAGAGTATACATATCTGCTACTTCCCTGTTCCGGAAGTCAGACTCACTGTTTGTTTCGGTGGCTGGTCCCAAGAAGGGCCAAGCAGTCTCATCGGCCACCATCTCTAGGTGGATCCGACAGATAGTAATCCAGGCTTACGCCTTAAAGGGTCAGGCGCCCCCCTTTCCTGTCACGGCGCATTCGACCAGGGCAATAGGTGCCTCTGGGGCTTTCCGACACCAAGCGTCTGTTTCCCAACTATGTAAAGCGGCGACTTGGTCGTCCGCTCACACTTTCACAAAATTCTACAAAATTGATGTAGGTGCATCTTCGGATGCCTCTTTCGGCCGCAAGGTTTTGCAGGCGGCTGTTTAGAGTTGCAGCTCCTCCGTTGGAGGAGTGCTGTTTTGTGTTTGGGGTGAAGTTTATTTTTATGCTGTTACCACCCCTCGTTTTTTCTCTGACACTGCTTTGGGACGTCCCACTTTGTCAATAGAGAAGCTGTGTCGGTCCATGGACGAAAGAGTAAATAGGATTTTTTACTCACCGTAAAATCCTTTTCTCTGAGTCCATGGACCGACACAGCACCCACCCCTCCTTTTAAGTTTTTACTGCTTTTTGACGAACTGATCTGCGATGTGCAGACTGAGAGGGTATACCCAGAGGGTCCGCCCCCTGGGCGGTACTGTAGAAGGTGTGATGCAACACTTTTTACAAGTTTTTCTGCCTAGTCACTCCTAATTAACGGATAATACCCACTTTGTCAATAGAGAAGCTGTGTCGGTCCATGGACTCAGAGAAAAGGATTTTACGGTGAGTAAAAAATCCTATTTTTTCCTTTGGACGAGAAAAGCGATCGTCTGTGGGCTTTTTGTCGTTTTTCTCTACGGGAAAAACGGCATTAATCACAACGAGAAAAATTAGAACATGCTCTAATTTTTCTCGTCGTGATTCCCGTCGTTTTTTTCCGCGGCAGTTTTCCCATAGGGAAACACTGCCGCGGAGCCCACACACGGTCATTTTTCTCGACAAAGAGAAAAATGTCGGGAAAAACGGACGTGTGTAGGGAACCAAGCCGTTCACTCGTTTTTCCCATTGATAATTTCTCGACGGTGTTTTCACCGTCGAGAAAATCGATCGTGTGTACGCGGCATTAGAATTAGAGCCTCCCGACTGATCCCACTCAGAGGACAGTTTAAATATTTCATAGCATGCTTGGCTCTTTCAGCATTATAGAAATGTGATCCTTGTTATGATTCCTAGGTAGGTTCAGATTTAGAATATTTTTAAGTATGTCTGGAGGTGTTTCAGGAAATGTTTATAAAAATAGTGACTTTGGTACTGAGAGGTAAGTGGTTGGCAGTGTTCATTTTCAATTTAGTTTTAGTCATAGTCTTTTGACTAAAATGCCATTTTACTTTTAGTCGTGATTTAGTCATCTGAATTGTAGTTTTAGTCGTATTTTAGTCTATCAAAATAGTGTTCATTTTGTCAACGATAATATTTTCATTGACAAAATCACTGGTGGTTTAATGGCAAAGTTCAAAAATCTGTTACATTTAGCAATTTTAAAGTGGTTGTAAACTCTCTGATACTACTTGCACCTACAGGAAAGCCTACATTAAGGCTTACCTGTAGGTGCTTGCAATATCTCCTTAACCTACACGGTTGAGGAGATATTTGCAGAAAATCGGGCACCGATGTCTACGGGGCATGCGCGCCGTAGACAGCGGTGCAGGCGCACTGAGCGCGCCGGGTCTTGAATGGGAAAGTGCCGTAAACGCACGTGTGCGCGGGGATCGTGCCGGCCAGTCACGGCGCCGGAGCGGCGATACCCGGAAGTCACTCCGGGTATCATGGCGGCGGTGGAGGAGAGGAACGAGGGTCGCTGCGGGGGCTTCAATCTAAGGTAAGTAATTCATAATGAGCTAGTATGCTAGTCATACTAGCTCATTATGCCTTTGTCTTGCAGGTTTTTATTTATTTTGGGGTTTACAACCACTTTAACTGCTCCTCACCTATATTCTTATTCTCCTCAATTTCTTATTTCTCTAGATAGACCACTCGACTGGAATAACCTGACCAAATGTCCAGTTTTCTGCCCAAATGGTGAAGCTGATAGTGATAACATTACAACAGATTGTCCAGGAGAAGACCCCATAACCCAAAATCTCTGCATAGTACTTCATGGTGAAGATCCATCATCTAATCCCTCTATATATGAGGGATCTTTTGCACATAACTCCACTCTCAATAGTGATCATATATCTCAGAGAATGGATGAGTTGTCCCCATGTTCTGAGTCTGGAGACTTTTTGGCCTACAGAGGAGAACCTTCCTCCCAGCAGCAAGATCAGGGAGTGGAAAAACCATATTCATGTGTCAAAAGTGGGAAATGTTTTTCTCAAAAACAAACGTCCATTAGACACTACAGGACTCATTTGGTCGAGAAACCGTTTTCTTGTTCGGAATGTGGCAAATGTTTCAAATGGAGGGCCCATCTTACTGTACATCAGCGGACTCACACAGGCGAAAAGCCTTTTCCTTGTTCCAAATGTGGGAGATGTTTTGCCGAAAGGGCTACTCTGGCCAATCATCAGAGGATACACTCAGGAGAGAAGCCCTTTTCATGTTCAGTATGTGGAAAATGTTTTTCGCAGAGGTCAAATCTCATTACTCATGAAAAAGTTCATACCGGAGAAAGGCCATTCTCGTGCTTGGAATGCGGGAGAGGTTTTACATCTCGAACCAAACTTACTGTACATCAGAGAACCCACACAGGGGTGAAGCCTTATTCCTGTTTGGACTGTGGGAAGTGTTTTTCCTTGAGAGGAAATCTAATTTTCCATCAAAAAACTCATAAAGTGGAGAGGCCTTTCTCTTGTTCCGAATGTGGAAAGTGTTTTGTGGAAGCCACAACTCTCGCTAAACATCAGAGAAGTCACTCAGGGGAAAAGCCATATTCCTGTTCTGACTGTGGTAGACAATTTATCCGAAGGGAACACCTTATCTCACATCAGAGGACTCACACTGGCGAGAAGCCATATTCTTGTCTTCAATGCGGGAAATGCTTTGCAGAAAGGTCCACTCTGGCCAACCATCAGAGAATTCACTTGGATAAGAAGCCCTTTTCCTGCCCCCACTGCGGGAAAGGATTTATCCGGAAAGGTCACCTTATTTCACACCTGAGGACTCACACAGGGGAGAAACCTTATTCGTGTTCTAAATGTGGCAAGTGTTTTGCAGAAAGATCGACCCTTGCCAATCACCAGCGAACTCACTTGGGGGAGAAGCCGTATTCATGTTCCGAATGTGGGCGATGCTTTGCCAGGAAGGACAACCTTATTGCACATCAAAGAACCCACACGGGGGTAAAACCATATTCCTGTTCTGAATGTGGGAAGTGTTTTTCCCAAAAAGGCAACCTTCTGTTTCATCAGAAGAGACACTCTAAGACTTTTTCCTGTTCTGAATGTGGGAAATGTTTTTCTGAAAGGTCAACTCTAAAGAACCATCTTCTTTTACATGAGAGAACTCATCCAGAGGAGAAGTCATATTCGTGTTCCTTATGTGGGAAATGTTTTGCCGAAAGGTCAACTCTGGCCAACCATAAAAGGACTCACTCACAAGAGAAGCCCTTTTCCTGTACTGAATGTGGCAAAAGCTTTATCCGGCGAGACCATCTTATTTCACATCAGAGGACACACACGGGTGAAAAGCCGTTTTCATGTACTGAATGTGGAAAATGTTTCGCGGAACGTTCCACTCTTGCCAATCATCTAAGAACCCATTTAGGGCAGAAGCCGTTTTCCTGCTCTGAATGCGGCCGATGTTTTACACGGAAGGACAACCTCATTTCCCACCAGAAAACTCACACAGGGGAAAAACCTTTTGCATGCCCCGACTGTGGGAAATGTTTTGCTGAAAAGTCGACTCTTGCGAATCACCAGCGGACCCACTCAGGGGAGAAGCCATTCTCCTGTCCGAAGTGCGGAAAATGCTTTTCACAGAAGTCAAATCTCATCAAACACGAGAAGGTTCATATGGGGGAGATTCATGTTCAGAGCGCAGAAGATGTTTTTGAAATCATCTCTTGCCACTCATGAAAAAAAAACTTTATATGGGGGAAGCTTTCAGGCAGTGACCATGAGAGAAAAATGTCCCACAAAAAAAATGATGTTATTTCCTAAAGAACCAAATACCAGGAGAATTCATATAGGTTCAGTGTCCAAATATGGAAAATGTTTTACCCAGGAAGAAAACCTTTATGTTTTGTGAAATCCTGCAGTCAAGAAGCAATAAGGATGTCTTTTTTTTTACATCAGAGAACTCTTAGTGGGTAATATTAATTTTCTAAACATGGGAAATGTTTTTCTAAAAAAAAAATAAATCTTAAAGTTGAACTACTAACAAACGGCTCAATACATGGTTTAATTACATAAAATACATAAAAATTGTAAATATAAGCTGTTTTATCTGTAAATAGATTTGTGTCTATCCAGTATTTGTACTTATGTCTTTCTTGAGATTATATATATATATATATATATATATACACACACACACACACACACACCCCTGCTAGGCATCTGTAAATAGATTTATGTCTATCCAGTATTTGTACTTATGTCTCCTCCTATCAGAATGTTGCTTTTCAGCTCATATGTATTGGCTACACCTGCGTGCCTGCCCCTTCCTCTCTCAGTTTAATTACGTTCAGGGGATTACAAGACCACAAGATTGCCAGGTTAAAATTTGGCATTAACACGTTGCATTTAAAAAAAAAAGTGTAATATTTTTATTTAGAGTGGTTGTAAACCCTTACATATACCCAGTGAAGTGACTGGCCTCAGGTGATACACAGAGAGATACACCAATCCTCCTACATAAGTTGTAGCTGTCTATCTGCAGTCTTATCTTCTCTACAGCCGTTCAAAGTGCTGAATCTTAAAGATTGTCTTAGAGTTCAGAAAAAAGGGGGGGGGGGAAAGCTGAAGTTAAAGGGGTTGTAAAGGTACACGTTTCTTCACCTTAATGCATCCTATGCATTAAGGTGAAAAAACATCCAAGAATACCACCTCCTCAGCCCCCCCCCCCCCCCGTTTTACTTACCTGAGCCCGTTCACCTGCTGCGCTTGCCCCCGACGTCCTCTTCGCCGCTCAGCCTAGCCGTTTATTGGTTAGAGTGGATGGATTGAAAGCAGCGCAGCCATTGGCTCGCGCTGCTGTCAATCACATCCAAGGATGTGGCGCGCTGGGGGTGGGGCCAAGTGATACAATGAGCGGCTATAGCTGCCGGCTGTATCACGGGAGCGCGCCCGCAAGAACTAACCACCTTGCGAGAGAGCTTGCATGAAAGTGGTTAATTCTTGCGGGGGGGGAGCCGAGACAGCCGCCGAGGGACCCCAGAAGTCCAGGTTCGGGGCCACTCTGTGCAAAACAAGTTGGACAGTGGAGGCAAGTTTAACATGTTTGTTATTTAAAAAAAAAAAAATTGCCTTTAGTGTCCCTTTAATCTCTGCAGAAGTCAGTGATAAGAACTGATTGGAGGGAAGGGGCACACCCCTCTTCACACAGCTCACAGGAACAGCGCTGAGGCTGTCAATCAGCTGGAGTTCTCTCCCCTATCACCATTTTTCTCTTGGTGTCAGGAAAACTTAGCAGAGGAACGAGGCAGTGGACGAAAGTAAAACTTAGTGATCTTAATTGAGTGTTTTGTTCATATTTCATGTCTAAAGCCTCGTACACACGAACGAGTTTCTCGGCAAGAAACGACAAGAAAACTGCCGAGATAGCTTTCTTGCCGAGAAAATCGTTCGTGTGTATGGTTTCTCGTCAAGAAAACCGACAAGAATCTCGACGAGAAATATAGAGAACCTGCTCTCTATTTTCTCGTCGAGATTCTCGTCAGCCTGTTTCTCGACGAGAAAATTGTGTGTGTGTACACTTACATGTCCTCCGGGAAGCCCGCGCATGCTCGAAATGACTTTGACGCATGCGCGGTAGCTTCCTAGGCATAGATAGGGTGTAGCAAGATGGCGGCGACGGCATCGAATGTGACGAGCGCACGCTCGTCGTAGTCGATGACGTCACCGCGTTCGCTCCATTCAAAGAACCGCGGGTTCTTTGAATCGAGCGTGTGTACACTCGGCCGGGACAAGTTTCTTGTCCAAGAATCTCGTCAAGAAAAACTACGTGTTTTTTCTTGACGAGATTTTCGGCCGTGTGTACGAGGCTTTAGGTTTACAACCACTTTAACGTCCGAGGGCCCCTTTTCACATGGCATTGCCTGTGAGGTAAATCCAGACAGTGCAGTTGGCATGTGTACGATATTCAGTTATGTGACTGGTTAGCATGTTGGACAAAAAAGTTTCTGCAATTTTGTTACATGAGGATACTACAACCTTGTCAATATGAATTAAAGACATCTCAATTTTCAGCATGTCGCTTGCCATTTCAGATCTTGAGAAAAAGAGTATAGAAAGGCAATATGAGAACAGAGAAGAGAAAAGAAAGTAAAAAAGGGAGAAGGAAGGGGGAGTAAAGTAGGGACAAAGGAGGAACAGGAAAGGGGGGATGAAGGGGAGTACAGAAGGGAGGCCTGGTTTAGAAATGCTTGATGGGCAGAGATAATCTTATTCAAGAGTAAGGAGCCTTTATGTGAAGTATTCTTTGAGTTTAGGTGTTTCATTGAAAATTGGGCCACATTCACACCTGTGAATGGGCCTGATCACCTGTCAAGCTGTCTGCATTCAGGGGCGATCACTTGCAGATGATCGCTCCATGAGCGATGACATCTGAGCGGCTGCATTTAATTGTGGGAGTCGGCACCCTCCCATTGCTTTCACCAGGGCTGCCTCCCACAGCTAATTGCCAGGAGCCCCACTAGTGTCCTTGCATGCAGGGCCAGGACAACAGGGGCGGGGGGGCATATGCCCTGGGCACAATTTTAATATGTGGAGTGAACACACTGGGAGCTTGCTGCACAACACCTTTCTTGCTTCTCTGGACCCTCCAGATGACACCTTGCCCAGAGCACGGGATCAGCAACCCCGCTTCCAAGTCAGTCTATGTCTTACACCCCCCCATCCTTTTTACAGCACCGATGCACTGTGGCTCCTTTGCAGCTGCCAGCTTCTCCCCCTCTCCTCTCCCACCAGCTTCTGGTGCTGCAGGTGAGCCACAGGGGGATTTAAACCTGTTGTAAAGGCTTAAGGTTTTTCCTTCTGTATGCAGCAGCCCCCTCCATTGCTTACCTAAGCCCCATTTCGAGCCAGCGCTGTGCACGAGAGCAGTAGCTCTCCCAGGTCTCTTTCCCCTCATTAGTTGAGATATCAGCGGGAGCTATTGGTTCCCGCTACTGTCAGTCACAGCCAGTGAGGGAAGATTGGGGTGGGATCGAGCTGTGGTCCATGTGTGAATGGATGCCAGATGCAGACACACACACACACAGCAGCTTGGGAGCCCCCATAGCAAGTTCCTTGCGGTGGGGCACTCAACAGGAGGGGAGGGTCCAGGAGCGCCGACGGGGGACCCAAGAAGAGGAGGATCAGGGCTGCTCTGCAAAACCACTGCACAGAGAAGGTAAGTATAACATGTTTATTATTTTAAAAAATAAAAATAATTGCCTTTAATATCACTTTAACTCTGCAAATAGATCCCCCACTGCTCTGACCCCCCCCCCCCCACCTCCTCTGTACTGCCCCTCCCCTCATTTCCCAGCAACTCCTTCCTGCAGTGCTGCTGGACAGCTGCCCATCTTCCCTCTCCTGTTGGCTGCAGATGCTGGAGATCAATGTCAGGATGAAGAGCCTGGGGCTGGTGAACATGTCATGCTTACCAGCCCCTTCCTGAATTAATACAGTTAGCGAACCAGTACCAATCGCTCCTGTGTTCATTCATCACTGATGCATAGTAAACAGTGTTTAATATGCTTCAGTTTGTAAATGAACAGGAAGGCTCTAAACAGAGAGATTCATTTTCATTCATCTCCAGTGCAGCTGAGGCTGCAGAGAAAAAAATTAGGGATCTCTGTCCTCAGTCCCTTTCTCGGTCCCGAAAAAGAGACATCAGGGGTCTCAGATTACTCCCTGCATTCCTGGATGGTGGCTCCGGATTACTTCTAGACCCTCATTAGTGGTTAATTGTCGCAACCACTGCAAACATTTTAGCTTGGTGCTAAACATGCTGTTTGTAGCCCACCGACTATTCCACCTGGGGTGGGGGGGTTGGTGCAGTCTGACATCTTTTCCCTGGACACCAGTACACCAGTTCACCTTGTCCCACCTCAGGCTGGGATCCCCTTCTCTTTCTTTTATTACCACCTTATTGGCAGCCACACAGTTTGACACACCAGGAAGTTATCAATCTCAAAAGCTCCTTTCTTTTCCAACTACAATAAAATGGCTGCTAAACCAAAAATAATTTATTATAAAACGATTAACGTCTATCATTTGATAGAGAACTTAATATTAATAAAAACAATAATATATAATATTAAATAAAAAAAATATATAATTGCTTATTTTCATTTCATAAATTGTTCTTTGCACTACAAGAAAATGGCCGCCTCGCTTCAGAAGAAATTCAGTTTGGTTCTCTAGCGGTCGCTTTGCATGGAGAAGCCCAGTGTGCGGGGTCTTCCTTAGGATTCTGGTATGCCTTATAAGCTCTCTACAGCTTACGTTTCACAGGGTTGCTATGGAGATACGCGTGCACAGAGATGAAAGCGTTGGGCGGCTATGGTCTTGAAGCTTGCGCTTGCATAGAGAGAAGGAAGGGACGGATGTGAGGCTGGGCGGTGTTTCATCAGATTAGGCGACACGTCAGAATTTGTAATGGAAGTGATGTTCCATCGCCGCCATCTTGCTACCCCCCGCACTCGCCCACAGTAAGGATACAGTGAGAAGGCGGCAAGCGGACATCTTGTTACACCCACCGGAGTCTTGCATTTCACACTTATTTTTAACAGTAAACTCAGCTTATATAGTGAAATACAGTATTTTGAAATCTGGTGTTCTGTCAGATTAGAAAACATGTGAGATCGAATTCTGACGGGTTGCTTACTTTGACGAAACAACTGAAGATTGACCAGTCTCTATGGCAATCAGGAAGCAGCTGGGAGGCCGTGGAATGCACACAGAAGAGCAAGAGCTACAAGGTGGAAGTAGAAGGAGAGTAGCGATTAATATTAAGGACAAAGCAGCAAGCCTGAGCTGGCTCAAAATTATATTAAAATATTTATATTGAAAATACTCATGCAATTAATCCAGTATTTGACAACAACATAATGGTGGGAATAAACCATAAAATATTCAAGGATCAAAATGTCCCTGGGTAGAGATGTTTCCATTTGAGTAAATACAATAGACTAATATGCCCTGATAGGCGGCACTGATATGTAGCACTAATGGGCTCTGATAGGCGGCACTGATATGTGGCACTGATGGGCTCTGATAGGCGGCACTGATGGGTGGTGCTCATTGACAGCACTGATGAGCAAGCACTGATAGGCTGCATTAAAGTCCACTGATATCTTTACTGTCAAAAAAAAGTGCACTGATATGAAGCACTGATTGGCAGCGCTGATGGGCACTGATTGGCAAAACTGAGCAAGCACTGAAAGGCAGCACTGACTGGCATCACTTGTGGGCACTGTTGGGGCTGCACTGATGATCAGTACCTTTAAAATGGCTGCTTACCAGAAGCCAGCCAAAGAGCGCAGTCGGCTATAACCTAGCCACGGCCCTTAGCTTGCATGCAGTAGATGGATGGAACTCAAAGCCAGTCCGGACACCCAGGACACTCCTCCGGTATACCGTATATCATGTACTGTGATGCTAGCTCCGTATGCTCTCATTCAAGAGTTTGTAGCCATGCAGTGTAGTCTGACTGGCAAACGTGCACACCGCCCCGGGCAGCTCTCCGTCCTCCTACTGAATCCGCACTTGCACACTGAGGACTTTTTACCTACGGTGGTGGTCACTCCGGTTATTTCAAGCACTGTGGTGTCACTTTACTGGACTGTTTTGGATGTTTACAGCAACTGTGATTCCTTGCCTATTGGCTACTATAGGTCACTCTGTGGACTGCAATTTTACCATTAGTTGTTTTGCCTTCCTGAGGATTGACTCGATATAACTTTTTATTGGCGCAGCTCTTTCATTACAATTTAATTACGCCCATTCGATTTTAGACAACTAAAATTAGTTTTAGTTGACTAAAATGTACTGGAGATTTAGTCGACTAAATACGACTAAAACTAAAACAATTGCAGAAGACTAAAATGGGATTAAAACTAAAATATCATTTTAGTCCTAAGACTAAAACTAAATCGAAATTTTTGCCAAAATTAAAACTGCTCCTCACATGCTGTCAGTGTAAGACAGGAAAGCTGATAACCGCTATTAACTTGTTTACATGTGATCAGCTATGATTGGACACAGCTATCACATGGGTAAAGAGCCTCGTTATCCACTCCTTACCAAGATCGGCGGGCGGGAGGTGGTAATGTATAAAAAAATAAAGGTTCTATTAAGTCATTTCACCATTAATTTAACGACTTACCTTAATTTTTTACATACATGTTAAAACCAGCATTTTATTTATTTTTGTGCTAGAAAATTATTAACATTTTTTAGACAGTATAGCTTTTCTGAAAGCAGAAGCCCTGGAGAATAAAATAGCGGTGGTTGCAATGTCTTATATTTCACTATATTTGCACAAGTGTTTATCGAACAAAATTTTTCCGGAAAAAAATACGCTTAAATTAATTTTAGTGCACACAAAATAAAATATAATGCCCAATTTTTTGGTAAAATATGGATAATGTTACATCAAGGAAATAGATACAGAGCTATTCAAGATTAAGGCTACTTTCACACTGATGCGCTGGCGGTATAGCGGCGCTATTTTTAGCGCCGCTATACCGTATTTTTTTCCGCGATTTACGGGCGCTAGCGGGGGGATTTTAACCGAAAATGGGTTAAAACCCCCGCAATAACGCCTCTTTGCGGCGTTTTGTGGGCGCTTTGGAGGCGCTACCCCATTGATTTCAATGGGCAGGGGCGCTATAGGAGCGGTATTTTTACCGCTCCTATCGCGCCTCAAAGATGCGGCTTGCAGGAAATTTTTGACCCTCCTGCAAGCGCAACGCTCCAGCGGCTTTTTTGGGGCGCATTGCAGGCGCTATTTTTAGCGCAATAGCGCCTGCAAAGCACCTCAGTGTGAAAGGGGCCTTAAGGTTTGCACGTGCCTGTTAAATGGCGATAAACTAAGGCAGTGGTCATAAACTCTGTCCTCAGGGCCCACCAACAGGCCAGATTTTATGTATTACCTTGGGGAGATGCAGACTAGAATACTGCAATCACTGAGCAGCAAATGATATCACCTGTGATGTATTTCAGTTATCTTGCAAACCTGGCCTGTTAGTGGGCCCTGAGAACAGGGTTGATGACCACTGAACTACGGTGCATACTATTGCCCATAGGCGACATTTAAAAGCCTTTACAGGTTATCAGTTTAGAGGTAAACACAAGCTCTGGCACTAAAATTATTGCTCTCACTCCGATGTTCGCGGCGATACCTCACGTGTGGTGCGATCACCGTTTGCCTTTGCGTGTGAGCACAAGGGAAAGGGGTGCTATAGCCAGTGGCACTGATCATTTGTGAAAACACGACAGGATGGTTGCGCACAAGTTGTATGATTGATTGACTTGTTCCCAACCAGCCTGCCCATATATGGATCAAAATTCATCCAGTCCCAGCTGAACTGGCTGAATTTCGATCCATATTTGGCCACCCTTTGTGTCTTCAAGTGCTTCCATGTTGAGAAAGATTCCTAAGCCCTGTACACACGATCAGATATCCTATGGATTTTCGTCTGATAGATTTGTCCATCAGAAATCTGATGAAACTGTTTTCCATCAGTCTTGCCCACACACCATCAGTCAAAAAACCGACCGTTCCAAACGTGGTGACGTAAAACACTCAGATGAGCTGAGAAAAATGAAATTCAATGCTACTGAGCATGTGTCGACTTGATTCTGAGCATGCTTGGGTTTTTTATCTGATGGATTTCCCCACAGACGATCGGAAATTGCCATCGGTTTTTTATCCATCAGATAATTTTAAAACATGTTCTATTTTTTAAAACCGATGGAAAAAAGACTGATGGGTCCCATACACGATCGGTTTGTCTGATGAAAACAATCCATCAGACGGTTTTCATCAGTCAAACTGATCGTGTGTACAGGGCTCTAGTGTTCCCAAGTCCTTCTTAGTAAAAAAGATTCCTAGTGCCCCTCATTGTTTTCTAGTTGAGATTTCTAGTGTTTCCAAGTGCTTCATTGTTGAGAAGATTCCTAGTAGCCATGACTATGACTAAGGCTACATGAAACGCGTAAGCCCTGTATTATTCTGTGAATAATGATAGAAATACCCGCGCTATGGAGGCAATTACTAAAATAAAAATAGAAACAAATGAAATAATAAATAACTTTACGGGCTGCTGCTGTAGTGCAAGGTAAAAAAAAAACAAAAACAAGTGAATAAAGTGTGAATATTATACTCAGCGCTGCTCCAACAAACAATAAAGTGCCTACATTAATATAATCAACACAATAAAAAATGTATTAACAATATAAAGTGCTTAGTGCAAACTTATAAAGTACAATCAAATAAAGTCCATCCATATATCTGGTGTGCTGAACTTGTGCAACTTGAAGTGTGCAGATCCTGGTGACACTCCGTGCTCCCCTCCTGGGTCCCCACTCACCAACAATAATCTTTAAAATCACCTGGTATATGGGTTGGAGTATCACCTTCAATCAATGACTAGGACTGCTGGATGTGTTCTGTGTATAGGTGAGGATGACCTCTTTCTACCACTGATAAGCTATGAGACCTTAGGTATATCCTATATCTGGGTGAAGGTATCACCTCTCCAACTCTCCCGGTGATTGGATACCCATATTGTAGACCTATGGCAATGAAGAGAAAAAAGTGTATAGTGTAATACTGCTAAATTTATTTGTTAAGGGTCAAAATCATTACACTTACATCAAAGATTTAAAAACATGCAAAAAAACGCTGCCTTGGCGTGCAAACATCAGTCACTAGGTCTCCTCCGCTTGACGCGGTTTACCCCTCTCTTCAGAAGCTGGGGGCGCCCGTGACGGGTTACCTTTTATGTATTAAATATTTTAAAGGTGGGGTAAATGGCGCTGCCCAAGTGAGGTGATTGTATAACTCTAAAGCCCCGTACACACGATCGGATAACCTATGGATTTTCGTCCGATGGATTTGTCCATCGGAAATCCGATGAAACTGTTTTTCATCAGTCTTGGCCACACACCATCAGTCAAAAAACCGACCGTTCCAAACGCGGTGACGTAAAACACTCCGATGAGCCGAGAAAAATGAAGTTTAATGCTTCTGAGCATGCGTCCACTTGATTCTGAGCATGCATTGGTTTTTTATCTGATGGAGTTCCCCACAGACGATCGGAAATTCCCATCGGTTTTTTATCCATCGGAAAATTTTAAAACAAGTTCTATTGTTTACAACCGATGGAAAAAAGACCGATGGGTACCATACACGATCGGTTGGTCTGATGAAAACCATCCATCGGACGGTTTTCATCAGTCAAACCGATCGTGTGTACGGGGCTAAAGTGTTATATCCCCAGGTGGGGGAATAAAAATTAACGTGACAGAAAAAAATAACTTAATATTCTGTGATAAAGTGTCGATGTGCAAGAGCAGAACCGTACCATTGAGGGGTGCCCCCTAGTGCAGGAGCTACCCCTGGGTAATGAAAAAATGCTAGTGTGCGTTAGTAAAATGTGCAAAATAAGCAATAGGCCAGTGTTGGATGGTCAGAATAAACAATCGTGTGAACCAGTGATAATTAAATGTGAGAAGAGCAGAAAATAGTATAAATCCAACCAATATAAGCCTTATTCCAATACTGCCACCAGGGGCAGTGTATGGTAAGTCCAGGTAGGCTAAGCAGATAATGGTTATAAATGAAATAATAAAACAAACAGAATATTGAATTCCAACGCCAGTTGCAGTCACAGAAACCCACTGCAATGTGAAAACAGATGTCCGTGACAAAGTATAGCAGCAAATATAACTTTCAGTTTTTAGTTTGAGAATAGATACATTTCTATCCGGGCAGTTCAAACAGCAATAATATAACTGTTAGTAAATGGTGACTTTTGTGTGTATCCTTTTGGTTCCTAGCAGTCTCCAGGTGACACTTGTGCTCCCCCTCAAGGTTCCCCACTCACCAGAAGTAGAAACCCCTGCAGGGGTATCAGGCACATAGAGTGGGTGGTTTGGTTTCTCCAATCGTTGTGGGCTCCCTCTCTTTTCCTCCGCTCGATTCCCGGAGGTTCCTATCCTTATCCTGGGCTCACTGTATCAACCCGCTGCTGTATTCTTTATGTTGCAGGTAACTTCCCCAGCTAGCAGGCTTCCAGGCAGGACACTGCATAGTGCTTTCACAGCTTTTCACTGTCCACCATTCACCATCCACAGTCTCCACTATACTCCTCTATATAGTGTGGACTGTGGATGGTGAATGGTGGACAGTGAAAAGCTGAGTTTTTATTGTATTGATTATATTAATATAGGCACTTTATTGTTCATTGGAGCAGCGCTGAGTATAATATTCTCCCTGTATTATTCTGTACTACATCTGGATTAATAAATGTGGTGGGTTGCTGGGACGCAGGGAGGTCCCAGCAAACAACCACCAGTGTTGAATATACAAACAATGTGCTTGCTCCAGTAATCTGAGGAGGAAAACAGAACTTCCTCCTCCAGTGCTTAGCCTCCCATCCTGCTTCCTGCCACACTGATAACAGGGACCCTGATGCAAGGAGGGATTCTGGGCACTCTGATTTCAGGTTATCAGGAAAAACTGCTTTTTTAGTACATTTTTCATGTTTTGTCATAGTGGGGTGGGCTGGAAGAAAAAGTAAACTTTTCTCAAACTAAGCCTGTTTCTACCACCTTTGGAGATCAGAGGTTGCATGAATGGATCAGAATACAGTGTTCAGGTTTTGCATGACCTCTGGACAAGTCTTCCTTAATCTGGCAGGCATGGATACAATTTGCTGGGACCCACCTGAAGTGTTCAAAGGATAGACAGCGAACTTGTGTGTATGAGATTTGTAGTGAGATTGAGTATGTTAGCCTGAGGGGTAGATGTCAGGACCTGGGTTACCTGCTGGTGGCATTGTGCTTCCAAGTGCAGAAGGTTGTAGTTCTGAAGTCAATCAGTGGGTGTTTTCCAACAGGCTGCAGATCCCAGTAATCAGTTTTCACCTGATGCTGGAAGGGTATTTAGGCCCTCCCTTTTAGTGCCTCCTGTATTTTGTTTTGCTGTTGCCATTTATCCCGTTCCTGTTCTATATGCTGTACCCTGCTGCCTTGAACCTGCTGTCCTGTCTCCCAGAAGCTTATAGCAATCCGTTTCCAAGTGATGCTGGTTGCTGGGACGGTATTTAGTCTTTCCTCTGCTAGTAAACTTCATGTCAGTGTTTTGCTTTGCTGTGTTAAGTCAGATGCTGTTTGCCATTTATCCTGCTCCTGATCTTGCCCTGCATGCTGTACGCTGTTGCCTTATATCTGCTCCCCTCGTTCATGTTCCCAGTCCTGGTCCCCCCTTTCCTTGTATCTCTGGTATTCCCTATGACATGTGTTCCTAATCTTGTATTATAGTTAGGTGGTTAGTTATTTTGTCATTTGGATAATGTTCGCTTATATTTTCCTCTTTGCTGGTTTTTGGATATCTTTTGTTTACCATTACTAAACTCACTTCACTTATACTGTATATATGATTTGGTTTCAGTTTCCTAAGTGAAGCCATGCAGATCTGGCCATCCCTGCTGCTAATTCCTGATATCCATCAAAATATTCTACGACCTTGTCATTTAGCAAGCCATTGCTAGCTTTCTTCTAAAGATGCTTCTGGCCTGCCTGTGTCTGGCGTCTATACTTTTTGTGCCACAAGTTTTCTTTAACGTTGACGATTCATTTGAAAGAAAGCATTCAAAACCAATAAAAGAAAAAAAAAAAAATGTAAAAAAATTTATTTCATTTTTTTTTAAATAGCATCTGGACATTTTTTCCACTTTGAATACAAGACACTCATGTGCACCTCTCCAAACTTAGTTTCTTATTTACTACCACAGGAAGCTCTTATCTCTTATGGGACCCAAGATGGGTGTAAAAGGAGGACTTTTTTGAGAACCCTTTCCCACACTCCGAACATACATATGGCTTATCCCCTGTGTGGACTTTCTCGTGTCTGATAAGATTTGATTTAATGGAAAAACATCTACCGCATTCCGTGCATGAAAACGGCTTCTCTCCCGTGTGAACTTTCTTATGTGTCAAAAGGGTTGACTTAAGGGAAAAACTTTTACCGCATTCCGTGCACAAATACGGCTTCTCCCCTGAGTGAACCTTTTCATGTGCATCAAGGGATGACTTGTGTGAAAAACACCTCCCGCAATCCGAACACGAATAATGCTTGACCCCCTTGTGAACGTTTTCATGACTGGTTAGCGTTGATTTATGGGAAAACCGCTTCCCGCATTCCAAACAGGAGTATGGCTTTTCGGCCGCGTGGGTCATCTGATGTGCGATAAGGTTTGGCCTGTGAGAAAACTGTCTGGCGCACTCAGAACAGGAAAATGGCTTCTCCCCAGTGTGAATTTTCTTGTGCTTAAAAAGAGAGGAATTAAAAGCAAAACATTTGCCGCATTCAGAACAGGAATACGGCTTTGCCCCAGTGTGAACTTTTTCGTGAGTGGTAAGAGCCGACTTATGGGAAAAACTTTTCCTGCACTCTGAACAAGAGAACGGCCTCTCCCCTGTGTGAGTCATCTGATGTCCGACAAGGTTTTGCCTATTGGAAAAACACTTCCCGCACTCGGAACATGAATACGGCTTCTCTCCTGTGTGGGTCCTCTGATGTCCAATAAGATGCTGCTTGTGGGAAAAGCTTCTCCCACACTCTAGACATGAATATGGCTTCTCCCCAGTGTGAACTCTCTTGTGCTTAATAAGAGATGAACTAAAAGAGAAACATTTTCCGCACTCTGTACACGAGTACGGCTTCACCCCTGTGTGAATGCTCTTATGTTGGGTTAGTATCCAATTTTCAGTAAAAGATTTCCCACATTCCTGGCATACAAATGGCTGCTTGTTCGAGTGAGTTTTCTGGTGTCTCGTCAGCTGCTGTTTCAGAGAAAACAGTTTCCCGCATTTAGAGCATGAATATGGCTTCTCGCTGTCATGAGTCCTCTGGTGGGAGACGAGTTCGGCTCTCTGCAAAAAACATTCTCCGCACTCCGAACAGGAAAATGCTCCACCCCTAAGGTCTGCTGTATGAAAGAGACAGAAATAAAATATATTAAGCCCAATTCCAGGTTGAGCACCCCCCTCTTCCCTGTTTTTACTCCCCACCCCCCCATGTGTTTTTTGTTTTTCTGCATACATACTATTTATTCTGAGATCTTTTGCCCAGTTAGTCAACACCATTAGTCCTTTCCCTCCTCTAGCAATGAGTGGTCCTGAATTCTTCTGCATTAAGATATATGTTACCAGCACATCAACAAGCTTATTGTTTTGCTGGGGACATATCTTATCCATGTACACCATGACCAGTTGTAAGTCACTGCAGCTCTTGCTCTGTGCATTGGATTTGCATAAAGCACCCTGGATCCTCCTCTTATCGGGTCCCTCTTCGGTGCTCGTGGCCCTTCCTTCCTGTTGAGAGCCCCCGCAGCAAGCAGCTTGCTATGGGGGCACCCGAACCCAGCCATAGCTCCCTGTGTCCATTCAGACACAGAGCCGCGGCCCCACCCCTTTTCTCTCCTTATTCGCTGACTGACTGATTGACAGCAGTGAGAGCCAATGGCACCATTCTGCTGTCTCAGCCAATGAGGAGGGGAGTCCTTGGCAGCCGAGACAATCCTACAACATCGCTGGATCTAGATGGGGCTCAGGTAAGTATTAGGTGGGCTGCTGCACACAGAAGGCTTTTTATGTTAATGCATAGAATGCATTTTCTGCCTTTACAATCAATTTAAATGCCTTCCTGGAGAGCGCAAGGCCAATGGTGATGTCATGATAAACATGTAGAAAAAAAGGTCAGCACTTGTTTACAAAGCCCCCAATTTATACTAAGATCATACAGGCAAAAATCCAAATATATCATTACACTGATATTTTGGGGACCTTGTTTCTTAATGTGAACACCTCTCCAGAGTAAGAAGTTCTGACGTTTCCCGTGAAGGGTACTGTTATTACTACAGCAAACAATGGTGCGCTAACAACCTTGTTGCAGCAGTTTGGGGATAAGACCCTTTTCGGTTCCAGGATGACTGTTATGGTGTACAAAACCAACTCCATATAAATACGGGATTTAATGCTTTTTTTTTTTGTTTAAAAGGAACTCAAGTTGCACCACACAGAGCCCTGACCTTAACCTTGTTGATATGAATTATAACACCAACACTAAAACAGGTCTCATCAGTACCTGACCTAAGCAATGCTCTTAACTGAATTGGCACAGATCCCCACATAAACACTCCAAAGTATTGTGGAAAGCTTTCCCAGAAGGTCTTCTCATCCAACATCCACATCTGAGCTGAACAAGGCACACATTTCTACAGACACACTTCAAAATCGTATGGTATGGTATGTAGCCACCTGGTTAAAAAGTGAACCTTAAAAAAAATATATAAATACTCGTGGTATGTTTCAATTTGTGCAAAATGCTGCAGCTGCTGTCCACCAAGTGCTAAATTTCCTCACAAATGTAGTCTCACTAATACGTATATGAAACATGTTTGCACCGATTCATATATGCACTTAATTTGATTTGCAAGCGCTGTATTATTGAGACTAAAAAGTGAACCTGTCACAATGGATGTACTTTAGCTCGCAAGACCTTATTCATTTATTCGGTCACAATAAATGTGCTTGGAGTCAATCTCTTGTTTTGAAAAAAAGATTTCTAAGGAGAGGGAATAGCCTGTCCCCCTGACGATGTCAGCTGTGATGAAATGCGTAGGTTAGGGCCTATGAAAAAGGCGCCATGATGCACACCAAGCTGATTGAGCATGAAGGGGTGACATGTCCTACATCTGTCTGGTCACCGTTTCTGGGTATAGAATTGTTGCCTTGGCACAATCAAACTGACGACCTGGATTTAACTACATTCCCTGGGCGAGAGGCCCTCTCTGCATTCCTTCATTTTCTCCCCTCTTATGCCGTTTCTTTCTTGCTCCATGGTCATCTAATACCCTAATCCTCTTCCCCTATGGCTGCTTTCCCTCCTCCATCTTTCTGACTCAGTGATAGGCTATGTTGTTTAGATATGGTGTATATCCCTGCCTATATTTCGCCTTTTACATTATCCCACTACTGGGCTAGGCATGCCATAGCGAAGCATTGTCTCTCGTTATGTTAAAGTGGAGGTCAGATACAAATACTACAGCTGCCGACTTTTAAAATAAGGACACTTACCTGTCCAGCGCGCCCGCAATGTTGGCACCCGAAGCCGATCTCTGCCTCGGCTCTCAGATGCTGCTGCCGCCGCCGCCATCTTCGGTAAGGGAATCAGGAAGTGAAGCCCTACTGCGCATGTGTCTCCCAGAAGACAGCGGGGGGGGGGGGGGGGGGGGCGGCCGTGGCGTAGACTCCTGCAGATAATGTGGGGATCTATGCCCGGAAGTGGGTGCAAATACCTTAGACAGGTATCTGCTCCTCCCTCCCCCTGAAAGGTGCCAAATGTGACACCCGAGAGGGGGGGGGAGGAATCCGGACAGCGGAGGTTCCATTTTTGTGTGGACCTCCGCTTTAAAGAGATTCTAATCTACCGTATATACTCGAGTATAAGCCGACCCGAATATAAGCCGAGGCCCTAATTTTACCACAAAAAAAAATGGGAAAATGTATTGACTCGAGTATAAGCCTAGGGTGAGAATGCAGCAGCTACTGTAAGTGGAAAAGAGGGTCAACAATGCCCATTTGCAGCTTCACTGTGCCCATTTGCACGCCACATTTAGTTTCTGTACACGTTCCTCCATTTGTTCTTTCAGCTGCTGTAGTTCATTTTTACTTCCTTAGCAATTTCTTTTTCTGCAGAATCTTCCCCAGGGTCACCAGATTCCAACCATCTACTTAAGACATGGGCATGCCTGTAGTGTATCTGTATTCTTGTCGGGTCGCGGGCGTCCATTTTTCAAAAGTCGCGGCTTCCTACTGGTCCCGTTCTGTGATAGGCGTTTGACACTGTGTTCCGCTACCGCCTATCACGGAGGCCCTCTCATCCTCGGACTTAGTTTCCCAGCAGACACTGTGTTCAGTGTTCCACCAATCACGGACCTTCTTTCATCCTCGGGCAAGAGGACGACCATGATAGGCGGAACACTGAACACAGTGTCTGCTGGGAAAGTCCGAGGATGAGAGGACCCCCGTGATAGGCGGTAGCGGAACAGTGTCAAACGCCTATCACGGACCAGGAGGAAGCGGCAACTTTTGAAAAATGGACGCCCGCGACCCGATGGGTACACTGACTCGAGGGGGATATTTTCAGCCCTAAAAAAGGGCTGAAAAACTCGGCTTACACTCGAGTATATACAGTAATTTACTCCACTTTATTGTATCTTAATATATAAAAAAATTTGAATGCATAAAAAAAAAAAAATGTATACACACACACACGGCCTTTTATATAATTGTTTGTTGGGTTCCCCAGCATGATGCACTGACCACTATCCTCACAACCATATTAGTTCTTTCTGACCACCTATACTGTGCAGCGCTGGGCATGCTGTTCTATAACTCTGCTTATGTGACCCTTTCTGTGCTATTTGACTGTGATGTTGGTTATCAATGCATACTTTGGATGTTGACTGTAGCTTTCTATGAAAAATAAGGGAATAAAAAAAAAGGAAGTGTTGTCTTCTGCTCCTTATCTAGAGGTAGAACTGATAGTAAAGTGGGCAAGGTCTGCTCTGCCTGCCTAGAGAAAACCTACGGCTTGTGACATGTCTTGGAGCTTGATTATTCTATGAGGGCGCACTTTATTTTTTTCAAATGAAATCATTTATACTGTATCACGCTATGGGATCACCCCTTATTCTTTGCTTTTGAGAGACATAGTGGCAGTACACTTCCCATGTGGCTTGTGGAGAAGATATGGTGATTACCAGGAGACATTAAAGTGGATGTAAACCCTCCATACATCCAGTGAAGTGAACAGCCTCAGATGATACACAGAGATTAACGAAATCTCCCTAGATAGGTTTTACATGCATATCTGCTGTCTTCACATTTATATACTGTTTAGAAAGTTCAGATCCTGTGAGGAAATGTTCTCTTCCGGTTTAACACAAAGTGTGATGTCTGGGCATACAGCCAAGATAGCTAAACATGTTGTTTGGAGGAAAGGCACACCCCCCCTCCACCTAGGCAGAGACTCTTAGAGGTGTTTTGTAACAGGGCCAGCTCCATGCTAATCTATTTTAGCAACCTCCCCTAACAGAAATGTCAGGCTGCTTTTATCTGATGTGTCCGAGAATTTGTCAGGAGTTATCAGGCTGATAACAGAGTAACGGTTCAGGAGAGAGCTACTGGACTGATATCTGCAGTATTTTGTTATCTCTCTTCAAAGAGCTATGTGCCCAGCTCAAATTTAACCTCTCATGTGCTGATGGGGATGGATCCATTGCAGCAGTCCACCAGCTCAGCGGGAGATCTCTCCGTTGATCTCCGCTGAGCCGGCGGATGACAGGTCCCTCTCTGCTCACTGAGCAGGGAGGGGCTTGTCGAGCGCCGCTGCTTGTCTATGGAGAGATTGGACGAAAACAGACAGCGTGTCAGTTTTTATCAGATCTCACCCGATCCGATAGGACAGATGGGGACGTATCGCCATACGTTTGATTTTAGCAGATCGGATGTCAGCGGACATGGTCACCGCTGACATCCGATGCTCCATAGACAAGCATGGAGCGCCCGTTCAGGTCCGCCGAATAAACTGACAGGCAGACCTGAACGGTCCGTCCGTGTGAAAGGGGCCTAATGGTCAACAGGATCTGATAATAATCTGGAGTTTGGGTTTCTGGTTCGGGTACACTGAATTGTTTTATTGCACACTGGTAAAAACAACTTTCAAGATTGGATCAATACACTTTGGTTTCGTAGATTTTTATATTGAATATATTGTTTTTCTCTTGTTTTTGTATTTTTTTTTTCCATATTTATATTCTTTATTGTTTTCACCAATTCGAAACATCCATTTAACAGTGTCTATACGTACATCACATTGTATCATTTTAAGATGCGCTCTTTACCCCTTACCCACCCACCCCTCTCCCCCCACCCTCTTATTTTTATTCACATAAACCTACTGCAACCACTACTCCAGTTTTATACACTCTAGGGCAGGGATCCTCAAACTACGGCCCTCCAGCTGTTGCAGAACTACAAATCCCATGGGGCATTGCAAAACTCTGACATTCACAGACATGAATAGGCATGATGGGAATTATAGTTCCTGAACACTTGGAGGGCCATAGTTTGAAGACCCCTGCTCTAGGGGTATTTCACTTCTTTATCCGTTTGCTACCGTTCTCGATCTCTTTTCCTCACTGCACCTCATAAGGCTTACTACCAGTTGTTTAATTAATCTTCTCTCTTCTCTTTAGGGCGGGCATCCCATTCTTCTCAACCAGGGCTCCCATAGTATTTTCAATTTGTTAAAGTTGCCGTGTCTAGTCAAGACTACTTTTTCTTTCCACACTGTCGTGTTTATCACAGTAACCCATTCTACTGATGTCAGTGCTTTCTGTGATTTCCAGTTTTGTGCTATCACTTTTCTGGCCTGGAACAGACACCTCAGTACCACTACCGTAATGCCCCTTTGCTCTTTCCTCTCCTCCATACAACCCAGTAAACATGTTTTAGCCTCCAGTTCCAATCTTGTCTCGAAGGTTGTATTTATGATGTCCAGTACCTTGACCCAATATCTATGAAGTTTCGGGCATTTACACATCATGTGTATAAGGTCCCCTGTATCTTGACACCTGGGGCATTTATCATCTGGTTTACTTCCGAACATATGCAGTCTTTTTGGTGTGTAATAGACTCTATGCACCAAGAACAAATGGGATACTCGGTGCGACGGGGAGAGTGACACCAATGTCCCCATCTCCAGTATCCGTTCCCATTGTTCTTTAGTTATAGGGCCTAAATCTTTCTCCCATTTCCCTTTGTTCTTTTCCACGCTCTCCACGACATATGGAACAACCACTGATCTGCATGTATAATTCTGAAATGAGGCCTTTAAAGCTTCCTACCTTAAGTAGCCTTTGAAGATGAGGGATTTTTTGCCATGTCACTGGATGTATTTTAAATTGAGTTTGGAGGGCATGTCTTATCTGCAGATACGTGTATATTGAATATATTGGGATTTGATAAGACTATTAACAGATCATAGATCAGTGTTTCTCAACTCCAGTCCTCAAGGCGCCCCAACAGGTCATGTTTTCAGGCTCTCCATTGTTTTGCACAGGTTATTTGATCAGTTTAACTGCTTTAGTAATTCCCACAGCTGTTTCATCTGAGGGAAATCCTGAAAACATGACCTGGGGGCGCCTTGAGGACTGGAGTTAAGAAACACTGTCATAGATCACTTGTTTTTGTTTTTTTATAATTACTGTTTGATGATAAATACCATTTAAAATCTTTATACACTGCATATTTTCTTTACATGCTTATTGCAAATTTGGTATCACAAATTTATTGTGCTGGCAGCTTATCCACGTAGTTCACCTCCTAAGGGAATACACCGCTAACAGAGAAACTGAGCTAACCTGGATGAATTGTAAAACCACACAGCCTTCTCTCTTATGATAATCCAAGTCCACTTTACAATGAGTTCTGCCTCTGGATAAAGAGCAGAACACAAAACTTCTAAACCCAGAAAGGGTGACGAGACAGATGTAGAACATGTCACCCCCTCTGGCTCTCTTCAGATCCATGTTCAATGAGCTTAGCTGTGTATTTTGGTAACTTTAAAAAGGAGAAGTATGGCCAAAGCTCTTTTGACTATACTTCTGTAAGTCACAAGAGTGCACTTAGTTCTGCACTCTGATTCAGTTTCAGAGCAACAGCGGGCTAAAGCTTGCTATCAGTTGATGTCACAGAGCTGTCCAGACTCTACAGGGACCCTGACAATAATGTTGGGTTGAGTAGTATCTTAATAAAGCGCGGTCTTACCCCAAAGGGTCCCGACACGCATAGCAGAGTTCCTGGGAAAAGAGGACCCAGGAACCAGAAGCAGCACAGAGCGGCAGAAAGGGTGGAAGAGAGGCTACGCAGGGAAGGCTTGCGTGAAAAGCCAAGTCTTCAGTAACCCGCGGAAGACCGGAATAGTAGGGGCCTCCTGGAGCTCGATAGGGAGGCTATGCCACAAAACGGTACCCTGGTGGGAGAAGGCCCGACCATCACGCCGGATCTTCTTGGGCACCGAGATGTGGAGGAGATCTCTGCCGGTAGATCTGAGTGATCTAACAAAAGCTTGTTTATGAAAACGAGAGCAGAGATAGCTTGGGGCCAGGCCTCTCATTATCTTAAACATAATACATCCAGCCTTAAATAAGGTGCGATAGTGGACCGGCAGCCAGTGCAAGGCGCAGAGGACAGGGGAGATATGATCCCTCAGCGGGACATCCATGAGTAACCTAGCCGCAGCATTTTGAATAAGTTGAAGCTTCTGCACTAACATCTTTGGCAATCCCAGATAAAGAGAGTTGCAGTAGTCTAGGCAGCTACCTTTCGTGGCGCAGATGACAGTTTTTCTGTCCGAGATATCCAAATATTTAAACAGCCCCCTCAGGAGTTTTAGCTGCCAGTGACAGATGTCTGACCAGCAGATGGCTCAGCCTCTCAGTGTGCCACGAATAGCCTGAGCCAGCCGCTCTTGTCTCCTCTACTGCCTGGCACTCCACTGAACAAAGCAAAACATTCCATACAATTCACATATGGGGGGGGGGGGGGAGTGGAAACCCTCTTTTTAGGGGCGCCGGAAGGAAGTTCACCTCTCCCCCTTCCCTCTCTGGAATCATCTGGGACAGGTCCCAGATGATTGCCTGGCCAGTCGCAGTGCGCCCATGCGCAGTGTGTGCCCGGCTGTGAAGCCACAGCCGGGCGCCCACAGTAGTGATGACAGCGCCGCTGAGATGAGGGGGTAGAGGAGCGGGGCTTCGTTCCTCCGCATCGCTGGACTCCAGGACAGGTAAGTGTCCGATTATTAAAAGTCAGCAGCTGCAGTATTTGTAGCTGCTGACTTTAAAAAAATAAAATAAAAATTAAGTCGGAACTCCACTTTAATGTGATGTAGCAAGTTTGTAACACACACGTATACAAACTACGGTTTGCAAGTATGACTTGCTACTTTAATGTAAAAATAAAGCGGATTCCAAAGAGGAAGCCTCAGGGCCAGTTCACACCATGGATAGTACAGGAACACACTGTGCATTCCTCTGTTATGCATATGTGATCCGGGTGCTATGCAATTTCAGCCCATACATTTGAATGGGCTTAAAACGCGTCGGTTCGCAGCATGCACTACTTTACACAATTTCTGTAGCATGCGATCTGTGTGCTTAAAACCTGTGTTTGGGGTGTTAGCATTGCACTGATACCCGCTGCAGATCGCACGTGCAGTGCATTTTGAACGCAGTGTGGAAAACGTGCACAGAATCCGGGTTTCCCCGCACAGCAGTCTGTTGTGAACTAGCCCCAAGACCTCATTCTTCCACACGTCTCAACTACAAATAACTTGCTCCAGGGAGCTGTACTCCTCAGATTTGGAATAAGGTGACCAAAGGATAAAAGGTGCCAGCCCAGGGACGGACAGATACTTACTTTATTTAGCCGATTCTCATCTGCTCGGTTATGGCCACATAAAATTCTAACAGATGGAAATCGTTTATTTTTTTCTCAAAAATGGAAGATTCATTACATGAATGAGGAGAACCTGGGACTCTTCTCTGGATTTAGTGTTTATATCTCACCTGTGCTGATCTCTGGAGGGATTTCATCCTCCTTACACACATCATCACCCATCACATACGACTCTTCTGCTTCCTCTTTAACTTCAACTTTAACCATATTGTCATCCTAAATAACACAAAATGACACAAAGCTCAAAAAAGGTGAAGGTTTTGTTTGTGCGGGAAGAAAATGATAGCACAACAACCGCATACATGGTCAGATGTGACATGACAGTACAACGGAATCTATAAACATGACTTTCCATTTCTGATTATACTCAAAAGAATTGGAACAACAGGAAACATTAGATTATATGTAGGCTCTAGTGTTGGCACACATAAGGGCAGCTCCATAGATCCCTGCCAGGGAAAGAAGCCACCCTGAATCTGGAAAGGGGGAAGGTGCTGAGGAGACCAGGTGATTGTGGTGTGTGTCTAATAAAAGAAGAAGCTGCATATGTTGTAAATATTGATCTCAGCATTAGAATTTGCCCCCCTAAAAAAAGATTTTTGACTTGCCTGTAAAATCTGTTTCTTGGCATACAGTGCAGGATACAGGCATCCCTAGATGACTGGGTTATAGGTTGCCATCTTCAGGTGATTGGACCCCTCCCAGTGACAGTTATCCTCAGTTTTGTAGAAAGCAATATGGACAAATGGGACCTGAGGGGGGGAGGCTTGTGTCCTGTGCTCCAAAAAAATAGATGTCAAAGATCTTTTTTTTCTTGATTGTACAGTACACAGTTATATTCTTGGATGACTGGGATCTCCAAAAGCAATAGGGCTGGGCGATTTTCCCCCCCAAAAAAAATCTGCGATTATTTTATAAAAAAACTTGATTTACGATTCGTTTTTTTTTTTTTTTTATTTATTATTATATTAATTAAAGTGCATCAACAAACAAAATTGCAAAGGCAAAGCCTTTCTCTAACTGCAAAGTCAGTGTGCAACAGAGATTGTTAAACATCCAAATTATTAATACAACAAAAAATCTGCTACACCGGCGGCCATTCCAGTATTCAAAAGCCACGCCTCCTCCTCGTCTGTGATAGGCGGAACACTCAATTTCCCAGCATTCAGTGTTCCGCCTATCACGGACATCCGCTCATCCTCATAACACAGACGAGGATGAGAGGATGTCCGTGATAGGCGGAACACTGCCTGCTGTGAAATTGAGTGTTCCGCCTATCACAGACGACGAGGAGGACCAAAAATTGCCGCTCCAGGCAGATTACGTTTTGGAAAGATGTTTCTCTCTCAGAGACCAAGGGTGCCGGCAATGCACATAGCAATGAAAACAAAAATGGTGAGGACAGCCGCACTCCATTCCAACGTATGTTTATTGAAGAAAGACAGGCACTACAAAAACCAGCATAAACCAGGACAGCTGACGCGTTTCACACTTGTTCAGTGTTTACTCATAGCTGAATAATACAAAAATGACCTCTAATACATATAACACTCCTAACCAAACATGTGATCACAACCAGGTGTATGTTAAATGACCATTAATTAGGAAACAATTGTGGAATCACTAGAAAGCAGCTGTAGGCTGCTGAATGCAATGCAGCTTGATAAAACTCAAAACTGCAATGCAATTAGTGGTTCTGCTACCATTAGGTGGATATACTGTACATACATGTATTTATTATTTTTTGTTCAGATGGGGTTCATGGGAGATGAATCATATGGGTATTAGCCCGGATGGTGAAAATAAAGAACGGTAGTATGTGAATGGTATATGATATCCTCCTCATGAATAGTATGATATTAATATATAAAATCATATGCATGTGGTAGTATGTCATTGTTTCATATAATATGGGAAAAAGTGGCGTGAAAAAACGACCAAGTGTGTATACAAAAGTTTTGTTTATATATGTGAAAATATATAAGAAAAATATATTTATAAAGTGTAAAATATATAAAAGGGGAACAAACCACGCATGCGTGAAATACACAGCACATGACATAAAGTTCATATGATATATATGTGTGACATGCAAAAGTGTAGAGACCTAATCGGTCTTGTGTAGATAGTATAAATATACCAAGTGAATATATATATTACATAAAGGTGAGCAATTATAGGATTCGTATGGATTCCTATATATACACAATGCTGTAATAGGTGAATGAAATGTAATATATAAAAAATAAAAATAAATGATATACTAAAATGTGTTCCTAGTGTTGTTATTCTTAGTGCCATAAACTCTAAAATATGATATGTGCATCAAAAATGGTGTCTCATTATGCATGCGTGAGCATATGCACGCGTAGATAAAAGCGCATGCATGCACGGACACACGCACCTGTGAAGAAACAAATATCTAGGCACCATACACAGAGATGGCAAAGACATCCAATTGAGTCTCTGACCAAGAAATATTCTTGGCAGAAAGACCCAGGTGAGGATATATCTGCAAAAGGTATGTGAAGTGCCGTAGAGATAATAATATAATGATGTGATAGTGTGGTTTTTGTAGTGCCCGTCTTTCTTCAATAAACATACGTTGGATTGGAGTGCGGCTGTCCTCACCATTCTTGTTTTCACAGACGACGAGGACTCGGGAGGCGCGGCTTTTGAACACTGCAATGGCCGCCGTCTGTCTGCATGACACGCTGATCAGGTAGGCAGACGGCGGCTTGCGGTTACTTAGTGTTACATTACATCTACTCGTGGAGGCTGCGGCGAGTAGATGTAATTGGGGTAACGCCGCCCAGTGCCATTCCGGATACGCCCCCTGCAGCCCTGCTACAGAAACTTTGAAGGAAAAAAAAAATAATCGATTTTCTTCAAATCTGAATCAATTTGAACTCAAAACTCGATTCAAGATTAAAATCGATTTTTTTCCCAGCCCTAAAAAGCAATACAAAAAAAAAAAAGGGGTGGGCAACACAGCAATGAAACTGCCAACAGGCCCCTAACTAGACAGCTGCTTGAAGTACCTTACAGGGGGAGCTGGCATCAGCAGAGGCTTGAACATCCTCCTGGTAAAACTTAGCAAAAAAGTGTGAATAAAGGACCACGTGACAGCCCTACAAATCTGTAAAAAAAATGCTTGATGCTGAAAGGCCCAACAACTATCAAGCCCCCAATAAAAACACGGCATGAAGAACACATAGTGTGTCACAGTGGTGTCCTCTACCCCCATTCACATTACTACTCCCCAGTAGTGTCCTCTGCCCCCCCCCATAGTTGTGTCCCCTGTCCCCCTTCACATCACTCGCTACTGTAGTGTCCTCTGCCCCCCATAGCATGGTCCTCTGTCCCTTTCACCTCCCACTGTTGTGTCCTCTAATCCCCCCGCCTCCCAACAGTAGTGTCAGCTGCCCCTATTCAGTAGTGTCCATCCTCTGCCCCTTTCACATCACCCCCTACTGTAGTATCCCATTGACACCCCCCCCCCCATAGCAGTGTCCTCTGGCCCCCCGCAGTAGTGTCATCTGCCCCTCGGCACCCCCATATATTAGTGTCCCCTGCCCACCTTCACATCACACCCCACTGTAGTGTCTTCTGCTCCCCATAGCAGTGCCATGTGTCCCCTTAACACCACCCCCTACTGTAGTGTCCTCTTCCCCCAATAGCAGTGTCCTCTGTCCCCTTTACACCACCCCCCACTGTAGGGTCCTCTTCCCCCAATAGCAGTGTCCTCTGTCCCCTTCACACCACCCCCCACTGTAGTGTCCTCTGCCCCCCCCCCATAGCAGTGTCCTCTGTCCCCTTCACACCACCCCCCACTGTAGGGTCCTCTGCCCCCCACTGTAGTGTCCTCTGTCCCCTTTCACACCACCCCCCACTGTAGTGTCCTCTGTCCCCTTTCACACCACCCCCCACTGTAGTGTCCTCTGCCCCCTTTCACATCACCCCCCATAGCAGTGTCCTCTGCCCCCCATAGCAGTGTCCTCTGCCCCCCATAGCAGTGTCCTCTGCCCCCCTTCACATCACTCCCCACTGCAGTGTCCTCTGCCCCCCCATAGCAGTGTCCTCTGTCCCCTTCACATCACTCCCCACTGCAGTGTCCTCTGCCCCCAATAGCAGTGTCCTCTGTCCCCTTCACATCACCCCCCACTGTAGTGTCCTCTGCCCTTCATAGCAGTGTCATCTACTCCCCTCACATCACTCCCCACTGTATTTTCCTCTCCCCCCCCCCCCATAGCAGTGTCCTCCATCCCCTTCACATCACTCCCCACTGCAGTGTCCTCTGCCCTTCATAGCAGTGTCCTCTGTCCCCTTCACATCACTCCCCACTGCAGTGTCCTCTGCCCCCCCATAGCAGTGTCCTCTGTCCCCTTCACATCACTCCCCACTGCAGTGTCCTCTGCCCCCCATAGCAGTGTCCTCTGTCCCCTTCACATCACCCCCCACTGTAGTGACCTCTGCCCTTCATAGCAGTGTCATCTACTCCCTTCACATCACTCCCCACTGTATTTTCCTCTTCCCCCCCATAGCAGTGTCCTCCATCCCCTTCACATCACTCCCCACTGCAGTGTCCTCTGCCCTTCATAGCAGTGTCCTCTGTCCCCTTCACATCACCCCCCACTGCAGTGTCCTCTTCCCCCATAGCAGTGTCCTCTGCTCCCTTCACATCACTCCCCATTCTAGTGTCCTGTGTTCCCCCAAAGCAGTGTCCTCTGCCCCTCTTCACATCACATCACACCCCTCCCCCCCTGTAGTGTCTTTTGCCTTCCCCCATAGCTGTGTCCTCTGCCCATAAAAAAAAGCAGTGTCCTCTGTCCCCTTCACATCACTCCCCCGTAGTGTCCTCTAGAATAGATGGTGACAGGAAACACGACCTTGCAAGTCAGTTCAGCTAAGTGGCTGTAGGCCACAAGCAAAACTGAACCCGTGCCAGAAACGGCAGCATCCATCACATTAGGGACACTAGCAAAGAACTGAGGATAACTGTCAGTGGCGGTGGTTATATGGGATCTTTTCAGGTCTGGTTGTCATCATTCACCTAAAGGTAGCAACATATAACCCAGATGTCCAAGACTATGCCTGTGACCAGTACTGTATGATGATGAAATACGTTTTTAATATCACGTTATTAAGGAATGCAAGAGGATTTCATATCATGCACACCTGTATGTTGATGTGATTTTTAGTAAAAGAGGGGAATCGTTCGCTTTATTTGCTTGCCGTCCGCTCACAGTAGGCTGTGGGCTGTGAGCCGGCAGCATAGCCAGGCACCGCAATGTACACGTATGTCACAATGTACTTCCTGGTTTGGTATGCGCCCCCTGCTGACCTGTGCTGTGATTGGAGATAGCTCGAGTTTGTCAGCAGATTTGACCCAATGATTTTGACTGAAATCTGCTGATCAGTTGTGGCCAATCACAGCACAGAGTTCTGCATTTACAAATGCACAGAACTCTGTACACAGACAGTGATCTTTCTGTTTCGACTCATCAACTCCGAGTTCAGAGAGTAAAAGAAGCACACATTAGACTTGCATAGCAACAAATGCCCTGGTCATGAAGGGGGAAAAACCTGCCAACGTCTTGCAAATTTGCGACCTTTCAGGGGGTAGGCCTTGGTGGAGAGAGGCCGCATATTTCTGCACCAATTAGACACAACTGTGCCGAGGCAGTGCGCCCTTCGCGCTCCTGGCAGTTAGGGTGACCACATTTCCAAACTGCCATTCAGGGACCCCCCCCCCCCCCCGCCCAAAAAAGATGGTTTTTGATACTTTTTTTTTGCCAATTTTTGGGGGAAACGGAGGAAAACTGGAGGGGGACAGCAGCAGAATGGAGGGGGACACAGCAGGACAGAGGGGGACAAAGTGTGAGTGTGACAGTACAGTAACAGGAAGTTTGTCAATGGACTCTGGCAGACTAGGCTAGCACTGACTGCACTGCAGGCGGCAAACTTGGGGACCTCGGCTCGTGGGCGGGAGGAGCCTGGAGGAGGACTCGGATGAGGCTCAGGCGGCTGGCTGGCTGCACAGTAGAGTGGCTCTGTCTGGTCACTGGCGTGACAGCGTCACTCACTCTGTACTGGCTCTGGCTGCGGAGGCGCAGGGCGGGTGCACTGCCCACACTGAATGACAGGCCGAGCTGACATCACTGGTTGCTAGACGCGGAGCGGCCCCTAGCCTAGCAACCAGACTGGCAGTGGCAGCCAATGTATTATCAAAATGTGTCTCAGGGTTACTAATTTTATAAGGTGGCGGTGGCGGCGGACGGACGGAGTCGGCAGAGCGGACTGGTGTGGTCTGGTCACTGTTTTTTTTTCATTCCGGGACGTCTGTATTGTCCCGGAATGAAGCTGACGGGACAAAAAAAAATCTCTATTCAGGGACAATCCCGGGCAATCCGAGACACGTGGGCACCCTACTGGCAGTTACCGGCGACTAACGGAAAGTTCCTGATCACTTCTTACGATCGGGAACTTTCCGATCATGTGACCGCCTTGACAGCCAATCACACCGGTCACGTGATCATAAACCCCACCTCCCGGCATCTGAAACCCCTTAAAAGGGCCGGAGCAAACGGGTTAAGTAACTGCTCAATGTTTATCCGCTTCAGCCCCGGAAGATTTTACCCCCTTCCTGACCAGAGCACTTTTTACAGTTCGGCACTGCGTCGTTTTAACTGACAATTGCACGGTCGTGCGACGTAGTTTCCAAACAAAATTTGTGTTCTTTTTTCCCCCCACAAATAGAGCTTTCTTTTGGTGATACTTGATCACCTCTGTGGTTTTTATTTTTTGCACTATAAACAAAAGAACAGCGACAAGAAAAAAAAAAAAAAAAAAAAAAAAAAAAAAAAAAACACACAATATCTTTTACTTTTTGCTATAATAAATATTTTTCAAAAAAATTATTTTTTTGCTTAGTTTAGGCCGATATGTATTCTACATATTTTTGGTAAAAAAAAAAAAAAAAATCGCAATATTGATTAGTTTGCGCAAAAGTTATAGCGTCTACAAAATAGGGGATAGAATTATGGCATTTTTTTATACTGGTAATGGCGGCGATCTGCGATTTTTATCGGGACTGCGACATTATGGCGGACACATTGGACACTTTTGACACATTTTTGGGACCATTGACAATTTTACACTGATTACTGTATAAAGGTCACTGGCAGGGAAGAGGGTTAACACCAGGGGGCGCTCACGGGTTTAATTGTGTTCCCTCTCTGTGTTCTAACTGAAGGGGGGGTGGGACTTATAAGGGGAAATGACAGATCGTTGTTCATACTTCGTATGAACAGACGATCAGTCATTTCTCCCCTGAAAGAACCGGGATCTGTAAGTTTACACACACACACAGACAGACAGACAGACAGATCCCGGTTCTCGCTGTGTCACGAGCGATCGCGGGTGCCCGGTGGTCATCGCGCGCCCCCCTAGTGGCCACAGGGCGAAGCAACGCAACATAACCTTGTTTCGCCCAGCCGAGCTATGCTGCCGCAGTAAAACTGTGGCCGCAGGTCGGCAAGTGGTTAAGCTGATTTGCACCTATACAAATATTACAATAAAAAAAAAAAAAGAAGCAGAATGAAGTGTGTTGTTACTTATTATTTTCAGACGTTAAAAAAAAATATATATATATGTTTGATTGTTAAAGCAGGTACTTATTTTAGCAAGTAAGTTCACATTCAGGTGAAGCACCTACTTGGTCATCTTGTGGGATTTTATAGTCTTCGTCTTGAGAATCCGAGAAATATAAAGGACTGACACATCCCTCTACTGTGTGTTCATGACTTGGTTCCCCTGTAAGAAAAATACACGGAGCCGTTAAAAGATTCTATCACTATGTCCATCCAAGGCAGAGTGAGTGAAATCACTCTGCATGGTACTATAGACCAGGGGTAGGCAATTTGCGGCCCTCAAGCTGTTGTGGAACCACAAGTTCCATGAGGCATTGCAAGATTCCGACAGCCACAAGCAAGACTTCCAGAGACATGCACAATGGGATGTAGTCCCGCAACAGCTGGAGGGCCAAAGTTTGCCTACCCCTGATATACACCAACATCTCCTGTTAAAAATAGTAGTATGTATTGTACATCCTACTATCCTTAATGTTTGACTCCATAGATATACACTGATTAGCCATAACTTCATGACCTCTCACCTCAAATTGAATAGGTCTCCCTTTGGCTGCCAAAACAGCACTGGCCTGTCCAGGCATGGACTCCACTAGACCTCTGAAGGTATGCTGTGATCAGGGCCGCTGATAGGGGGGGGGGACCACCAGCCCTCCTGTAGGGGGCCCGGACAGCAGGAGGATCGGTGGAGCAGAGAATAAAGAATGACAGCGTCTCTCACCCAGCAACTTAAAGCCGGTTTCTCTCCATCTCGCACCCGCCGGCTTTCAGCTGCTAGGTGAGAGACACAGGGCTGGATTTAGGGGGTGGCGGGGTGGGTTGTTATGCCCCCCCTGGCCGGCTGCAGATGAGCTCCTTCCCCCGCCCACACTCACAGCTGGGACGAGGAGACGGCAGCTTGGAGCCTGGAGCGGTGAGAGAAGAAGTGCCAGCGGGAGGTGTGCTGTGTTTTGTTCTCCCCTCCTGTCAGAAGAGCGCTGGTCTTTACAGTACATGAGACCGGAGCGCTCTTACTGTAGATCGCATGGCACTGAACACACACCGCCCTCTATCCACATTTGTTGCTGCCGGGAGGTGAGCACTGAGCAGCCTTTGGAGGAGATGGGGGCGCTGTGTGTGTGTGTACAGTGCAATGAAATCTACAGTAAGAGCGATCAGGTGTCATGTACTATAAATACCAGCACTCTTCTGACAGGAGGGGAGAACAGAACACAGCACACCTCTTCCTGGCTGTGTTGGCATTGGCAAATGTAATGGGGATCTGGGGAGGGTGATATGTGTGAGGAAGAAGAATGGGGGGATATGTGCTGGGAGGAGAGATTGGGGGGCAGGGGGGTAATACTAGGAGGGGGGATTTTTGTTTGGAAATTTGTGCACGGGGGCCCCGTCAGGTAGGCTGTACGGGGCCCCGTGATTTCTATAAGCGGCCCTGGCTGTGATATCTGGCACAAAGCAGTCAACAGCAGATCCTTTAAAAGGGGAAGTAAACCCGTTTTTGTTTTTCCTGCAAAAAAAATTAAATAAAAATACCTGCAAGAGAAAGGCATAATGAGCTAGTATGCATAGCATACTAGCTCATTATGTGGCACTTACCTGAGATCGAAGCCCACGAAGCGCTCCTCGTTCCCCTCCGCCATGTCACCTCCGAGCATCTTCCGTGTATCGCCGCTCCGGCGCTGTGACTGGCTGGAGCGGCGATGACGTCACTCCCGCGCATGCGCGAGGTTCCGGAATTATCCCATTCAGAAAACCGGCACGCTCAGTGTGCCGTTGTCTACGGCGCGCATGCGCCGTAGACATCGGTGCAGTGTTTTCTGCAAATATCTCCTTAACCGTGTAGGTTAAGGAGATATTTCTTGCACCTACAGGTAAGCCTTAATCTAGGCTTACCTGTAAGTGCAAGTTGTCAGAGTGGGTTTACAACCACTTTAAGTCATGTAAGTTGCAAGGTAGGACCTTCATGGATCGGACTTGTTTTTCCAGCACATCCCACAGATGCGCTATTGCAGTGGTCATCAACCCTGTCCTCAGGGCCCACTAACAGGCCAGGTTACATGTATTTTTACCTTGGGGCGATGTAGACTAGAATACTGCAATCACTGAGCAGGAAAAAAAGTTTCACCTGTGATGTATTTCAGTTATCTTGCAAACCTGGACTGTTAGTGGGCCCCGAGGACAGGGTTGATGACCACTGCGCTATTGGATTGAGATCTGGAGGCCAAGTTAACACCTCAAACAACTTCTATTGCTCTGTGATACAGTTCTGATGCTCACCTGCCCATTGTAGCTGCTTTTGGCTGTGGGCCAGCATGGGCATCCTGACCAGTCTGCAGCTACACATACAAAACAGACTGCGATGCCCATTTTTTCTGATTTCAATACATTAAAGGTTAAATAACCCCACATCAGTAAAATAAGTCTGTATATGCAGTAAAGTGTGCTTGTTATATTCACTGTGGAAACTAAGGGGTTAAACCTCTGCATTGTGTAAAAAGGATGTTAGATCGTGTCTTCTCTGATCCTCCCCTTCTTCCACTGTCCCTAATCCATCTGCTGATAGAACAGAGCCTTGGGGGCACTCTGCACATGCACAGTTTGGTGTATATTGCTAGACAGGGTTTTTTGTTTGTTTTTGGGAGGGTGCGTGTGATCAGCACAATCAGCGCTGTCCAGACAGAGTCAGGGATCCTGGAGCCTCATAGGACAGTCAGGGCAGAATGAAAACTCCTCCTACAAGCTTTAGCCGGTGTTTGGCTGGACACTGATAGAAGTCACAAGACTGCTTTATACTGCTGATGAGATAAAGTATTTAGCAATTCATGTTTACTAAAATAATTGCATTTCCATGTTTTGTATACTGTGGGAGACTAGATATAGTGAATGCAGGGTCCTGGGTTTAGTAATACTTTAACTTCAGGGACAACATGCTTACTAGCTGCCCCAATATAGCTCACCGGCTTTCGGATGCCATTTTAACATGATAATCAATGTTATTCACTTAAAAGCGTTAGCCAAGTCAGTTATGTTTGTTTTTTTTGTTTTTAGGTACTCCCAGGTGGGCTATGCCATAATGTGCTAGCATATTATCACATTATGGTAGACTTAACTGTCAAACTGTGCCCTCCAGCTTTGGGGTGTGATCAGTCCGGCGGACCCCCAGCGCTTCCATTTTTGGCTGGTCTTCATTCTGGTTTCCGAGCCTTCAGCCATTTAAATGGCTGGGCCGCGATGACGTCACTTTCGCACATGCGCACAGAAGTGTCAGAGCCGCAGCACAGATCTGGGCCTGAGCAGCTCAGTGTACATGATGTCTGTCAGCAATTTTTTTACAAACAAAGATTACTACCACTTTAACCTGTCAGTGGACTCATGGCCGATTGGTGTATATTTATGGCCAAGCATACCATAGTCTAATATCGGTAATTTTATACAAACATGTGGCCTGAGGGCCAAATGTGGTCCATTGCTTGCCTTTATCTGGCCCTCGGAGCACTATTTCATCAACTAACACCAATGACGGGACACCATTCCTCCCAGTGACACCATCAATGGCACTATTCTTCCCATTGATAACAAACAATGGGGCCTTCTTTTTCCCCCCATTATAACCAAAAATGGGGCATCGTTTATGCCTACTGATGCTGAGACATTTTCAACTCCCACTGGCCACAGCCCAGCCCCCCCCTAAGGCCTGAAGGACAGTAAATTGGCCCTTTGTTTAGAAAGTTTGGAGACTCCTAGTATAAATTATAACATTGTGTTACGTTGTTGTAGAATATCGCCTGCACTTACCTCCTGAAGAAGTGCACATACGTTCTGTGAAACGTGTCAAGACTGAACAAGCCCGGCCTTGATACTTTGTGGTTTAAACAGACATGTGATGGGTAATTATGCCTCTGTTTAACTTCTAAAAAAGTGTTTGTAGCTGTCCCTTGTGCAAGACCTTTTTGGAGGAAATTTATTTTGATACAGATCTATTGATTATTCGATGATGGATATTTTATAGGTTTTAATATATATCTTTGAGAAGGCTATACAAGAAGCAGTATGTTTTTTTAACAGGATATTTGAGTCTATGAACTATGAGCACTATAAAAAGTCCATTTACATTGATTTTATTGATTGCATTATAAAAAGTTTGGGATGTAAGTACTGTTGACTTGATCCCAAGTTGTTAAGTTCTTCTTATTACCTTATTAATTACATTCTACAAAAGATGATTAAAGAAGGTGTAAAGGCAGAAGTTTTTTTTATCTTAAAGTGATTGTAAAGCTTCATTTTTTTTTTAAAATAACAAACTTGTTATACTTACCTCCTCTGTACAAGGGTTTTGCACAGAGTGTCCCCGGTCCTCCTTTTCTGGGGTCCCCCGGCGGCACTCCTGACTCCTCCTCTTCTCGATTACCCCCCCACGGAGAGCCGCATCCCATGGGGGCACTCATGCGGGAGCGCTAACGAGTCCTGCTGCTGCATCCATTGACACGGCCCCCGCCCCCTCCTGTGTCACTGGATTTGATTGACATCAGCGGGAGCCAATGGCTCCTGCTGCTATCAATTTATCCAATGAGGACCCGAGACACCGGCTAGAGCTGCTCTGCTCAGCCCCGTCGCTGGAACGATCGGGCTCAGGTAAGAAAAAAGGGGGGGGGGGTCTGGGGAGGTTGCTGCAGCACAAAAGGTTTTTCACCTTAATGCATAGAAGGCATTAAGGTGAAAAACCGTGAGGGTTTACAACCCCTTTAATGCATTTTATGCACCAAGATAAAAAACCTGTGTGCAGCAGCCTCCCCAGCACCCTCTAATACTTACCTGAGCCCCATCTCTCTCCAGCGATGTCCACGAGTGTCTTAGTCATCCGGGACTCTCCTCCTAGTTGGCTGAGACACAGCAGCGGTGACATTGGCTCCCATGTCTGTCAATCAAAGCAGGTTAGCCAATCAGAAGAGAGAGGGGCGGGGCTCCTTGTCTGAATGGACACAGGGAGTTATGGTTGGGTTCAGGTGACCCCATAGCAAGCTGCTTGCTGTGTGGGCACTCGACAGGAGGGAGGGGCCAGGAGCAGCAAAGATTTACCCAAGAAGAGGAGGATCTGGGCTGCTCTGTGCAAAACCACTTCAGAGGAGGCAAGTATAACATGTTGGTTATTTTGTTTTTTAAACAAGACTTTACAATCACTTTAAGCAGGAGAACTGTACAGAACAATGTATAAGGATAATCTATGTATCTCTCCTGTGCTTAGTGTTAATTACTCACCTGTGCTGATCTCTATAGGAACTTCCTCCTCTTTAATCCTCACATGTCCTTCTTCCTCCTCCTCAGCTTTGACCTCTGTCTGAGTGGCTCTGGTGTTTCCAAGGTCTGTGAATAAAAGATGAGAGTGAAGCCCCCTGTACTGAGATATATGAGAGACCCCAGAGATCCCGCCACTCAGTAGTAACCCCCAGCTCTGCTGATCCTCTTGTTTTCTGATCCTCCTGGTCACGTCTCTTGGCTGGTAACACACAATGACATGATGTGAGGAGGAGAGCCGGAGTCTAATAGAGGCTGATGGCTCCTGACTCCCCCACTGGGCACATACTGTCTCCCCATTACTGTCTACTGACAGAGGAGGGGGGAGAAGAAGAGATTGTTGTAGTGACTGAACAAGGAGAATCTGGGACTCCTCTCTGGAATTAGAGCTAATACGCATTAGTGCATTAATCTGTGTCTTAACACAGCTGTAATACGCAGGTCAATGCAAGGGCACCTAAAAAACAATTGTTTTAGGTGTCCTGTTCACACTACAATACTGCGTTGCATTAAAATGCAACATGTATGCATTTTACCACAACACAATGCAGGTCAATGAGTGTAAAACACACCGCAACGCAAGTAAACAAGTTTGCTTTGTGATTTATTTTGTCCCAAGCACCCATACCAGTGGCCATCTTTGAGAGATTGGAGAATGAGGAAGAGATGATTGTGTGCAGAGCAGGCGCTTTCTAGTCTGCATTATTAAGGTTGATAAGTTTGTTGCCCATGTTTAGGCACGCAAAATCCTCTACAACCCCCAGCAAAAAGATTACAAGGAGAATCGTAAAGGGGCCTGTGGCTAGCACAATCTCAATGATTAGGACTGATGTGCTGGGCACCCTGTTTACCAAGTGTAGCACCCTCTAGTGTGCTAGAATAGTTTAGCTGTAAAGTAGAAAAATTTGGCCTGACAGAGCCAGGCCTGGGTTGAAAGGTGGGTCAGGGTTAAGTGACTCAGCGTGGCTGGATGACTTATCAAGCAGCTCCTCTGGTAACTCCCCCTGCTCTCTGGAACCTTGGAGAAGCTTCCAGAAGTAGAGGGTGGAGTCTAGGAGGAGCTGCTTGGGGTATTGAGGAGTGCCCCAGCCATTCCCCAGGAAGTGGCGGGGCACCTCTTAAATACTTTTTGGTCATGCCAGCAAGGGGAGTCGAGTGGAAGATGGAGAAGGAGGGCCCAGGAGATTGTCGATGGCCCTTGTGGATACCCCCTAGTCTGCGGGGGAGGGGGGGTGCCGGAGGGACCCTCCACAATCAATGGAGGAAATCCTTCCTGGAGGCATGGGAGCAAGTGTGAGGACAGCGGGAGAGTCAGCTTGTCCAGAAGTCAGCTGGGTGGGCTGGTGGTGAGTGTGCAGCCTGGAAAGACTGTGGTGTCAGTCTGGAAGGACTGCGGAGAAGTATCCAGGAAGGCTAGTGCAAGGGGCAGCTGCAGCCAGGTGGGCTGGCAGTGCCTTAAGAGGTGGTGCTGGGATCAGTAGCCACAGGGATATAAGCTGGACACTAACTTTTGCTACACATGTAAAAGGGGCCTCGGGTTCCTGCTTACTACAGGCTGTTGCTCAAAGATCTGTGTCAGAATCATTTTCATTCAGTGTGCCAGCGGAGTTCTGCAAGCAAGTGTGCTGGAGGAGTGTATATAGAGACTGTATATAAGAAAGTTTTCCCTGAAGTTGTTCTAAAGTCAGATGGGCATCCCATAAAACCTCTACTCCCCATCCAAGTTTTATCTCCTCAATAAAAATACAAAAACAAGTATTGGACTGTTTCCCGACTCTGGGAGCCCGAGGAAATTCAATGTGCCTGGCTGTGCAGGGTGGGGGGGGGGATCCCTTTTCACCAGTGGCTCCTATGTGGCGTGTGCTACACAAGACACTATCCAAAAATTAATATGTCTAAAATGCCTAGCATTTTAAACACAAGCATTTGAAATGAGCATCAAGGCATGTCAAAAAATGGCCATCAATGCAAATCAACTCATTAAAGTGCAAATTCACACTTGTAAGGCTTGAAAACACAATGAAGCATGAGCGACTCAGCGCTCTGGCTGCTGTGTTGGCGGCTGGCTAGGGGGCAATGTGGTGTGCAATTTAGCGCACTGCACGTCCCTTTTTTTGTTTTGGTTTGTACAAGCTTTATTTGAAGTGTACAAAACGTACGATTCATTCATTGCAATGTCGGGCCGTGTGATGAGTTGCACAGCCTGATATTGTACTGGGATTCGGACCGCTGTGCCACGATAAAATACAGCATATCTACAGTTTAGTGCAGCGCTAGGCTGCATTGCAGTGTGAATGGGAGGCAATTGTTTCCTGTGTGTCCCTGCAGTGACAGACATTTTACCATGTGGTAAAACTTTTGTCCCCGCAGATAGTGTAAAATGTCCCTTAAAAACGCACATAAAAGTGATGGAAATGTACATCCATTTTCCCTGCATTTTACTGCAAGTCAGTGTGAATTCAGCCCTAATGTTTATTACTCACCTGTGCTGATCTCTGGTGGGATTTCATCCTCCTTGCACGGCTCATCACCTCCTACATACAGATCTTCTTCAGCTTCCACTTTAACAACAAACAGTCCATCAATTGAATACAGAGGAAGAGGACATCTCTCTGGTGGGTTCCCATTACTGGATCCATCTGTAGGAAACACACACTGACTGAATACATTGTTTCTATGTCTTTATATCAGAGGATGTGTGTATCTAGGAGAATCCTCAACACTCTTCTCTCCATTACAAGAAAGGAAAGTCTCCTCTTACCCGGTGATGTGGGGGGCGGCCGCTTCTCCATCCTCTAACAGATCCTTGTGTTCTTCTGAATACTCCCACTCCTCATATATCTGTATTTGGAAGAAAGCTGGTTTATAATGTATCATTGTAATCAATTGGACATCATCTCACCAAAATCTTCTTTCCCTGCCTCTGCCTGTGTAGTAGAGCCCCCCAAAGACCTCTATGGGACGGCTCCTGTATCAGGAGATGGCCCCACTGATGTTGGTATGCACCGAATGGGTTTTTTGGTACCGAAACCGATACCGAAAAAAAATCTTGATTGATCCCGAAAACCAAAAGCCGATACCGAAACAACGCCGATACCGAAAAGTTACTGTTTTTAAAAAATATTTTTATACATACAGATGGCCAGAGACTGGGGCCATGGTACAGGAGATGGCCAGAGACTGGGGCCATGGTACAGGAGATGGCCAGAGACTGGGGCCATGGTACAGGAGATGGCCAGAGACTGGGGCCATGGTACAGGAGATGGCCAGAGACTGGGGCCATGGTACAGGAGATGGCCAGAGACTGGGGCCATGGTACAGGAGATGGCCAGAGACTGGGGCCATGGTACAGGAGATGGCCAGAGACTGGGGCCATGGTACAGGAGATGGCCAGAGACTGGGGCCATGGTACAGGAGATGGCCAGAGACTGGGGCCATGGTACAGGAGATGGCCAGAGACTGGGGCCATGGTACAGGAGATGGCCAGAGACTGGGGCCATGGTACAGGAGATGGCCAGAGACTGCGGACATGGTACAGGAGATGGCCAGAGACTGCGGACATGGTACAGGAGATGGCCAGAGACTGCGGACATGGTACAGGAGATGGCCAGAGACTGCGGACATGGTACAGGAGATGGCCAGAGACTGCGGACATGGTACAGGAGATGGCCAGAGACTGCGGACATGGTACAGGAGATGGCCAGAGACTGCGGACATGGTACAGGAGATGGCCAGAGACTGCAGACATGGTACAGGAGATGGCCAGAGACTGCGGACATGGTACAGGAGATGGCCAGAGACTGCGGACATGGTACAGGAGATGGAGCCAGCCTGTGTGTCCCCAGATGCAGCCAGCCTGTGTGTCCCCAGATGCAGCCAGCCTGTGTGTCCCCAGATGCAGCCAGCCTGTGTGTCCCCAGATGCAGCCAGCCTGTGTGTCCCCAGATGCAGCCAGCCTGTGTGTCCCCAGATGCAGCCAGCCTGTGTGTCCCCAGATGCAGCCAGCCTGTGTGTCCCCAGATGCAGCCAGCCTGTGTGTCCCCAGATGCAGCCAGCCTGTGCAGGGGAAGAGAAAGGAGAGCCGCTGCCGCCTGGTGATTAGAGCGCCGGGAACATAACAGCTTTCATTTCAATAGCTGTGTGTTCCCTGCGGTGCGCCATCACATACAGCCCCTCCCCCTTGTCCGCAGAACTTTGATAGACAGATCACCTGATTGGACGGGTGATCTGTCTCTCAAAGTGCCCGGACAAAGAGGAGGGGCTGTATGTGATGGCGCGACACATTGAACACACAGCTATTAAAATGAAAGCTGTTATGTTCCCCGTGCTCTAATCACCAGGCGGCAGTGGCTCTCCTCTCCCACAACGACACCCCCGTAATGGGTGGCACCAGAGGTGGGGGGCGGAGCCCCGCCCCATTTTCGGCTCCAGTATCGGCCTAATTTCCCTTTCGGCTTTTTACCGAAAGAGCCATTATCGGCCGATATGTTTCGGTGGCCGAAATTTCTGTGCATCCCTATATGCAGTTGTACTAAGCAGGCACGACAATGGCCAGATGCCAGTGAATTAGAGCGGAGACTGCGAGACAGACCTTCTCGTCCAACTAGGGTTGTCACCTCATCCCTTTAAAACCGAACACATACTAATTATACAGGTTCTGTGGCTGATTAAGTTGGTAATTAAACTCACTTGGTGCCTTATCTGCATTAAAAGCGGTTGAATGCCAGCAAAAAAAAAAAAAAACCTGTAAGGCAAAGGCATAATAAGCTACTATGCACCGCATACTAACTCATTATGAAATACTTACTTTAGAACGAAGCGCCGGCATCACCTCCCGGTCATCGCTGAGGGAGCTGACATGTTCTGTGATTGGCCAGAGCCATGGTGACGTCACTCTTTCCAGCAAGAAGCTCTGATTTTCCGGCAGCATCCGCCGGACCTTCAGAGCGCATGCGCCGCTGACGTCAGCGGCTGCATGCAAGGTGAATATCTCCTAAACCGTACAGGTTTAGGAGATATTCATTTTACCTACAAGCCTTATTATAGGCTTACCCAGTGGAGGTGCGTCCATAAAGGGCGCACGGGCACCGCCCCCCCTCTCACCATAGATAGAGTCATGCATTGCATGACTCTCTATGGTTGCCGCTGCCACCCCCTATTCATGTGCCCGACCCCTTTTCGGGCGCTGGGCACCTGAATTACAGCGGCGGGGTATTTCTTAGAAGCACCTGACTAGAGCCGTAGGCTCTAATAGGCGTCTAAAAAGGTGAACAGCGGGCGCCATGCTGGGCACTCGCTGTTCACTCAACGTTGTGTGAATATTTGCCTTCCTAACACTGAACCGCCCCTCAGCCAATCAGGTGCTCGGGTCTGTTACCTGTCACCTGATTGGCTGAAACGACAGGCGCTGTGATTGGATGCCGCCTATCAGGCGTCCAATCATAGCAGAGGACGGGAAGAGAGGACGGGAGAACATCGCCGTGACCCGCTGCCCCACCGAGACAAGCTAAGTGCCGGGCGATGCACAGTAGCGGCAGTGGATGGGCACAGTAGCGGCAGTTGATGGGCACAGTAGCGGCAGTTGATGGGCACAGTAGCGGCGTTTGAGGGGGGGGGGTTTGTTTGTTTGCGCCCCCAAAAAAAATTTGAGCACCAGCCTGCCACTGGGCTTACCTGTAGGTAAAAATGTGAAAGCGGGGTATACTGTACAACCGCTTTAAATTAGCCTCAGAACCTGTGTAATTTAAAGGGATGAGGTGGCAACCCTACGTCCAACATCAGTGCCTGACCTCACAAATGTTCTTCTGGAAGAATGGTCAAACATTCCAATAGACACTCCTAAACCTTGTGGACAGTCTTCCTAGAAGAGTTAAAGCTGTCATAGCTGCAAAGGGCGGGGCCAACTCAATATTGAACCCTACGGACTAAGACTGGGATGCCATTAAAGCGGAGGTCAGCCCACCGCTGCAAAAATTAAAAGCCAGCAGCTGCACATACTGCAGTTGCTTAATAATCGGACACTTACCTATCCTGGAGTCCAGCGAATTCGGCACCGCAGCTTATGTTTCCATCAGCTGTCGGGTGCATGCCGCCTCCACTGCGAGTAAGGGCATCTGGCAGTGTAACCTTACGATTTCACGCCGGGAACCCTACTGCGCATGCACGAGGCTCCACTCCGCTCTCCTACTGGCCCGGCGACAGGAGGAGGGAGCCCCAGTCGTGACGTCAATACCCGCTGCTGAGGCTCCCGGAAGTGGGGAAAGCAAACTTGTGAAAGACAGGTATGCTGTCCCCCTTCCCCCCCGAAAAGGTGTCAAATGTGGCACCAGAGGGGGGGAGGAGTACAATGAGCGGAAGTTCCACTTTTGGGTGGAACTCAGCTTTAAGCTTCATGTGCATGTAAAGTAGGGTCGCCACCTTTTCTTCAAGTCAAACCCGAACACTTTAGCGGTGCACAACAATGTTTTTTATAGTATAAACTATACATATATTTTTCAATTAAATAACATTTCTAATCATATGAAGTTAATCACAATAGTCCCTGTTTACATCAGAGTCCACAGAGTTCCCCGTTACATCAGAGTCCACAGAGTTCCCCTTTTACTTCTGAACTCGTAGAGTTCCCTTTCACTGTAAGGGGGGACTCTGCAGACTCTGATGTAAGGGAGAACTCTGGGGACTGTAACATAAGGGATGCGCTAAGAACCCCGATTGAAGGGGGAACACTCAGGACTCTGATGTACGGAGAGGACGCTGATGTACGGAGAGGACGCTGATGTACGGAGAGGACGCTGATGTACGGGGGAACACTGTGGCCTCTGGTGTAAAGGGAAACTCTGATGTAAGGGGTGCTCTGAGAACCCTGATTTACCTCAGTGTACTCACTCAGAGGCAGGAGAGAGAAGAGGGAGACTTCAGTCACAGACAGGGATGGATGGTGAGCTCACTCACCCCTTGGCAGTTAGTACCTCTCATCCAGATGTTTCTGAGGCTGCTGGACTTCAAATTCCAGGCCACCACTTCCCATTTCTGAGGCACAGCACTGGGGATTGGAATGTGGGCAGACACAGAGGGGTAGGGGTGGGAGGAGGAGCAGATCGAACCCTCTCTCCTCTCCCATCTGTATGTGGGGGTAACTTTTAGTGCTGGCTTTGGGCAGTGTGAAAGAGAGTATAACAGACACTGTCAGCTTACACAACTGGAGACAGCAACCCTGCTGGGAGGCCAGAGTCCAGACTGGATAATGTGTTTCAAGCAGTTTGAAACCCGGACACATGATTCCAAACCAGAACTGTCTGGGTGAATCCTGGACAGGTGGCAACCCTAGTGTAAAGGCAGGCGCCCCAATACTTTTGACAATATAGTGTATGAGCGATTATTCCTCCTCCACTAGCGCCTTTCTATAACACGCGGGTTGTGGTTTTCCAGGGAGAATACGCGCCCAGCACCATCTTTCCCAGCCGCAGCAGAGGTCACTAACGTTCCAACACATCAGACCGCCTAAGCGTTTCAGTAACAAGGGTAGAAATACACGTTTCTGCCCCCATATCTAAAAACAGATGAAAAATGTGGCAAAACATGCATTGCGCTTACACTGGCACCACAAAGTGGGTAGCAGCCCTGCATTTCGCTGCGACGGCAAAACACCCAACGCAAAAACACGCCTGCCTCGGGGTCAAAAAAAAGGGTACATAAGCTATTTGGTGCGTTTGTCGCATTAAGGGCAGTCTAATTCATGGTGTTGCATGACAAATGCGGTTAAAAAAAAAACAGGGTCACAAAGGCGAGGATGCAGCCTCAAAGGACTTGTAAGAAGATGATTTGGGAGGTGACATGTTCCCCCATCCAGTCCACAGAGTGCTGTGACCCCCTTCTCTCCTAATAAATGTATATTAACATTAATACCTCCTTCTCGTTGGGGACACGCTTCTCCAACCTCACATCGCTACTGGAAGTTTTGTTTTAAAGCTAATCTCCCCTGCTTTCTCCTCCTCTGGTCTCCAACAAAATGGCTTCCGCCCCTCATGCACTGTGGACACTTCCTCCTCTCAGACGATGTTTCGTCAGATATGGCGACCTGTCAGAATTGGTAACAGAAGTGACGTTCCGTCGCCGCCATCTTGCTATACCCCTCACTCCTCCATAGTAACAATGGCAGATGGTCGCCCACTAGTGGGGTTTCTGGCTCTACACTGGAATTAATGCTCTGATATGTTTATGGGTTAACCCTCTATGAAAGCACAACTGCATCAATGATTGACTTCTTGTGTAACACCTCTGAGACTATGTATGATCACTGCAATTCTTATTTCTGTTGTTTTGTTTGTTTTCTTTTATAAATAAAAAACTTTTCTGTTAAAAAAAAAGGAATTAAACAACTCTATCACTGTCCAGCCTCTAGTTGCGTCACTGGGACAACCAGGAAGTAGCTGGGCAGCCGTGGAACGCAAACAGGAAGTACGAAAGCCATAGGGCGGAAGTTGGAGAGAGTGGTTATAGAGAGGAGACACTGGCAGCGATCGGCTTGTTCTAGTGTGGAGCCAGAACCACCACTAGAGGGCGACCGTCTCCCGTTGTCTTCAGTGTAGGAAGGGCGGCGGCCATTTTGTTGTAGCGCGCATAGTGCTACCTAACCAAAAATAATATGAGAAAAATAGTGTTAGCGGTAAATATGTTGGACTAATATTAAGTTCTTCTTGCTTGTTGCTACATAAAAAAAAGAGAATTTGAAGCTATTCTGTTTTTGAGTTATAGCTGGAAGAATTGCTGCCATTTTGTTGTAGTCCATAGTTGAGGACAGGAAGTAGTTCTATTTGTTTCAGAATTCTCCTGCTGGGGGTGTGAGGCTGGAGAGTGTGTGCAGAGCAAGGAGGAGGTGGTAATAATATTCATATATTTTTATTATTATAGAATGGGGTTCAGCATTATCTCTGGACTGGATGGGGAAGGGTGCAAAGGGTGGTGGTGTTCATCTAACCTCAACCAATCCTCATCTTCCTGCAAGTCCTCTGATGTGTAGAACATTAGATGGGGGGCTCTGCTGGGTAAGATGGGGGGGCTCTGCTGGGTAAGACGGGGATGTATTTTCTACAAAGTAATAATAGAATTACACCAATCGATGGAGGAATATAAATGTTTGTGCTCCTGTGGTTAGGAAATGAAAGGAGAGCTAACAGTAGACGGCGGAGATTCCCCTCTCTGCTCAGAGGCATAGTATAATAATAACACATTCTGGCAGAATCACTTTTATTTTTTAATTAAAACAATCTTAAAGTGGAACTAAACCCACCGATATAAAGGAGCAACCAACAATGTAATATATTGCAGCTTAGGGGTGCTTGCTGCATTAATTTTCTTTTCTTTGTCTTTTTTCCCCCCTCTAATTTAAGGGGAGCGCAGCTTTATTTTCTCTATTTTTATATATATACATATATATTTATCAGAGACCCTAGGGAATAAAAAGGTGGCTGTTGCAATATTTTATGTCACACCGTATTTGCGCAGCGTTCGTCTTTCAAACGCCAATTTTTGTGAAAAAATACACTTTTATGAATTAAAAAAAACAAAACCGTAAAGTTAGCACAATGTTTATTTTATAATGTGAAAGATGAAGTTACGCCGAGTAAATAGATAACTAACATGTCACGCTTTAAAATTGCGCACCCTCGTGGAATGGCGACAACCTACGGTAAGTAAAAAATCTCCATAGGCGACGCTTTAAAAAAAAAATGAACAGTTACCAGTTTAGAGTTACAGAGGAGGTCTTTTGCTAGAATTATTTTTCTCGCTCTAGGGAGAGCGGCGATACCTCACGTGTGGTTTGAACACCGTTCGCATTTGCGGGCACAACTAAGGCCCCTTTCACACTGGGGCGGGAGGTGCAGTGATGGTAAAGCGCCGCTATTTTATTTATTTTTTGGAAAATCTTTTTTGTTTTATTTGTTACAAACACAGACAATACAAACGTACAACAGCACAGCCAACATCTGGCTAACAGCATGGGCGGGACCCACGCAGGGGTCACAAGGTAGAATTACAAAACCAAGACATGCTAGGGTAATAACGTATATTCTAATAAGCCATCATCAATGAGCTGGCCCGGCTCCGGATCCAGGGGTAGGATGATAGTTAACTAGCTCACCTAAGTAGCTGTGCTAGCAAGGGTTGGTTTAACAAGACTTCAGTGGATGGTATCAGAATTCAGTGAAGCCTCCTAGTCTGCTGCTGCAGTGGAGGGCTCCGCCAACCATTTAGACCAGACCCTGTCATATTTTTTCGGACAGCCTCTATGTACATAAGTCTCTTTGTATAAGGGTATCACATTATTGACAAGTGTTTTCCATAGACCTACAGAGGGAGGGGCTTTCCGCTTCCAGCATAGGATGATGGACTTCCTGGCATAGAACAGCAAGAGACCCAACAGGGTTCACTCGGCCACCCTGGGCACCAGGTCCTCCACCAGCCCCAGCAGGCATATTCTTGGGTATGGGACAATAGAGATACTCAACACTTCATTCACCTCCAGAAAGATTTGTGACCAAAAGACTGTAATTACCGGGCAGGACCAGAATATATGAATGTAGTCCCCCGGAGCATGGTCACAACGCCAGCATTCCGGGGAGAGGGAAGACCTCATCCTGTGCACCCGGGCGGGAGTGAGATATACTCTATGGACAATCTTGTATTGAATGAGGCGATCCCTCAGGGAAACAAGTATTTTAAATGGGAAGTCCCATACAGCCTCCCAGTCCTCAGAGTCCAGCTCTGGAACATCCCGGCCCCATTGCTGATGGAGCCTGGTCAACTCAGGAGAAGAGACCCGGAGGAGATGTGTGTATAAAACGGAGGTGGGTTTATTTGTACAGTCAAAGCGCAAAATCCGCTCCAAGTCAGACTGCACCAGCTGCCTCTCGCCTGATGGAAACTGAGCTCTGAAAGCATGGGACAACTGAAGATATCTGAACCCGTATGAGGACGGGGCATTGTGGTTAGACATTAAATGATCAAAGGAGAAAATCGAGAGGTCTGAGGTGACATCCGAGAGTATTTTAACATGGTACTTGGTCCACACCACCGGGTCTGGGATTTCGAAAAAGTGATGTAGGTTGGGATTGTTCCAGAGGGGGGCGTTCGGGGATACTGCAGTCGAAGGGTATTTTTCACAGGCCAAGCCCTCCCTCCAGGCCTTAAGGGTGGTACACATAGAGGGGGTCAGGTCGTACGGAGCCTTCGGACCCCGCAAAAGGAGGTTCGACAAAGCCTCCGCAGATCGTAACACTGCAGCTTTAGTGGCCCAGGCCGAGTTGGATCTATCCGGAACCAGCCACCAGAATGCAGTGACTAATTGAGCCGCAATGAAATACTTGTGGCAGTCCGGGAATGCCAGACCCCCCTGCGAACAAGGGCGCATGAGAGTGGTCAGCTTGAAGCGGGGAGGACGTGGGCTCCATAGAAATGAGGAGAAAATTTGATTTAGGTGGGAAAAAAATGATTTGGGAATCCACTGAGGGGAGTTACGAAACAAATATGTAAATTTGGGGAGGATTTTCATTTTAATAAGGGTTGAAAAGCGCCGCTATTTTTAGCGGCGCTTTACCGTTGGAATTGCGGCGGTATTCGGCCTCTAGCGGTGCGGTTTTACCGCGCGCTAGTGGCTGAAAAAGGGTTAAAAACCACCACAAAGCGCCTCTGCAGCGGCGCATTGCGGGCGGTATAGCCGCGCTGTCCCATTGATTTCAATGGGAAGGAGCAATAAACACACCGCTCCTTCACCGCTCAAAAGATGCGGCTAGCAGGACTTTTGGAGCGGTCCTGCTAGCGCACCGCTGTTTAGGGTCGGTTTGCAGGCGCTATTTTTAGCGCAATAGCGCCTGCAAACCACCCCAGTGTGAAAGGGGTCTTAGGTATGCACTTAAAATCATTCAAAACGCCAAGTTTGGTTGTTTTGAATACTGTCTTTTTTTTTTATTCTGGCGCCTTTAAGTCTTCAGTAAACCGGAACTGATGTCATGACATTGCTTCCAGGTTACTAGACCCGGGACCCCATCAAAGCCGATTCTGGCTTTGTTCGGGTCTCCAAGCCAGCCGGAGACCCGAAGGTGGCGGGGGGGGGGGGGCATGGCAGGGCACCCCCGCCCTCCCGCTGCCTGTGATAACAATGGAGTGGCTGCTTAGCCACATCAGTTGTCATTACAAGAAAGCCGACCGCCGGTGTCTTGTCGACCTAGTTCTTCCCCTATCTATATGGTTCCGAGCTCGACTGCGCATGCGCACTCGGAACACACGGAAATCTACGAACATCTACAGCTGTTCGTCAGCTGTAGACACGCTCGCTCCTGAGGATACACGCCGCGCAGAAAGCGGCGGGGGCGAAGACTGGGACATGCCGCTCTATAGGGCGCCATTAAACAAGTTGATGGCCGGGTGACACGCCGCTCTGTATTTTTTTAAATGGCTATCAGTGCCGCCTAGCTAATAGGCGGCACTGATAGGCAGCAATGATGGGTACTAATAGGCAACACTGACTGGCAGCACTGATGGGCACCAATAGGCGACACTGATGGGCACTGACTGCCAGCACTGATGGGTACTGAACTGGCAGCACCAATGGGCTCTATTGGGCTGCACTGATGATCAGTGCCCTGTTTATCAGTGTAGATGTCCCCTGTGTGGATTGCCACTTATCAGCTCTCCTCTCCTCTCGCTGTCAGCATGAGGAAAGGAATGCCAATAACTGGCAAATCCTGTTACACTGTGATCAGCTGTGATTGGACACAGCTGACCACGTGTTAAAGAGCCGCTGTAATTGGCTCTTTACCCCTATCTGTGATCAACTGTGTCCGAAGGACACAGCAATCACAGATCCCTGCTGATGCGTGCCACAGGAGGAGGACATCAATAGACGCCCTCCCAGAAATTTGTGACGGCGCTGTATTCAACTTTCGGCTATAGCGTGCCCATGAAGTGGTTAAATTCACTGGCTTACCATTAGGGCTGGGGGAAAAAATCGATTTGAATCTTGAATCGAGTTGCAAGACCAAATCGATTCAAATTTTGACCAAATTGATTATTTTTTTTTCCATAGGACCGACGCTCCGAGGACTAGGCCGAAGCTGCGGCCTTGCCTAAAAAATCCTGCCCGCAGCTCGTCGCGATGCTGGGAAAAGGGCGCGAGGCCGGATGCCGCGGACTAGGCCGAAGCCGCGGCTTCGCGGCCTTTTCCCAGCATCGCGGCAAGCTGTGGGCGCCGGTCCTAAGGAGCTGCGGGCGCCGGTCCTAAGGAGCTGCGGGCAGGAGCTCGCAGCTCCTTAGGACCGGCGCGGTGTCCATCAGGAAAAAAAAAACTTGATTCGAATCGTGAATCAAGTTTTTTTTGTTTTTTTTAAATCGCAGATAGCCCAGCTCTACTTACCATAGAGATGACCGAAATGTCCCAGATCATCTCATTTGGTCTAAGAAAGCGGAAGCAGCGAGGATTTTGGCACTTTCTGATTTGCCAGCATGTAAATAAGCCATTACTGGCTTGGGAAAACATTGGATCAAACTGATCTCAGTTTGATAAGATGCTTTTAAGGGCAGAGGAGAGATCTGGGGTCTAATAGACCCCAAATGTCTCATTAAAGAGAACCAGTCCCTGCCTATGCTATCCCAGGGGATATTGTTCATTTTAAGTTTATTTTTTATTTTTATAGAAATTGTTTTTTTTTTTTTTCAAGTACAGGCTAAAGCTGGTAATACATTATACAATTTTTATTTTCAATTTCCTTTAGATTTACCTTTTTTATAAGGATGAGCTCCGGCGTGTTCGCATTGGGCACGTGCAGAGCCCGCCAGGAAGACGGCACCGCTCTGCGCTAATCACAGGCAGGGAGACATGTCCCGATTTCTCTGCAGCCGAGCATTTGGACATGTCTCCCTGCCGGTGATTAGCGCAGCGCGGTGCCGACTTCCTGGCGGGCTCTGCACGTGCCCAATGCGAACACGCCGGAGCTCATCTTTACCTTTTAACACACGCCGGAGCTCATCTTTACCTTTTAACTATGTAGTGCAAGGGCCTACCTGATTACATACAAATTGAAAGTGTTTAGGTTCGACCTCATAATATATGGTTTTGGTAAATGCAAAGGAAAGTTGTACAAGAATATTGTATAATGTATGGCCAGCCTTGGACATAGCAGTGGGAATATTTAGGAGAATGCAAAAATCTGATGGCGAGCCAGCCGGCCCTCACAACACCAGGTGGGCTAGTAGATGAGGTCATTAGATTTCTATGAAATATGTTTTACATGATGATGTTGTTGATGTTTTTCAGATGTATTAACTGTACACACCAATCAGTGTTCTAATTATGAGCTATAAAATGCAAAAGACGTGAATGTATATAGAAGGACACCAGGATCTCTACAAGGACGTCATGATGGAGAACCGGCCGCCCCTCACATCACCGGGTAAGAGGAGACTTTCATTTCTTGTAAAGGAGAGAAGAGTATTGAGGATCCCCCTAGATACACACATCCTCTGATATAAAGACATAGAAACAATGTATTCAGTCAGTGTGTGTTTCCTACAGATGGATCCAGTAACAGAAATTCCCCAGAGAGATGTCCCCGTCCTCTGTATTCCCGGGACTCCACACAGGAACACCAGGAGATCCCTCAGGAGGATCAGGTAGGTGGAGCTAAATGCTTTACAGCAACCCATATCCAACAGTTTTCTGGGTCTTGGTTAATAAATGTAATTTCTGTATTATTTTGTATTGTTAGAATGAAGATGTGATTATTTTTAAGCTTGAAGATGAAGAAGATTTGTACATGGAAGGTGATGATCTATGTAAGGAGGAGGAAACCCCTCCAGAGATCAGCAGAGGTGAGGAATAAACAGTAAATCCAGAGTAGAGCCCCAGATTATCCTTGTTCAGTCACTACAACAATCTCTTCTTCTCCCCCCTCCTCTGTCAGTAGACAGTAATGGGGAGACAGTATGTGCCCAGTGGGGGAGTCAGGAGCCATCAGCCTCTATTATACTCCGGATCTCCTCCTCATATCATCTCATTGTGTGTTACCAGCCAAGAGACGTGACCAGGAGGATCAGAAAAACAGAGGCTCAGCTGAGCTAGGGGTTACTACTGAGCGGGGGATCAGCAGAGCTGGGGGTTACTACTGAGCGGCGGATTAGCTGAGCTGGGGGTTACTACTGAGCGGGGGATCAGCAGAGCTGGGGGTTACTACTGAGCGGGGGATCAGCAGAGCTGGGGGTTACTACTGAGCGGGGGATCAGCAGAGCTGGGGGTTACTACTGAGCGGGGGATCAGCAGAGCTGGGGGTTACTACTGAGCGGGGGATCAGCAGAGCTGGGGGTTACTACTGAGCGGGAGATCAGCTGAGCTGGGGGTTACTACTGAACGGGGGATCAGCAGAGCTGGGGGTTACTACTGAGTGGGGGAACAGCAGAGCTGGGGGTTACTACTGAGCGAGGGATCAACAGAGCTGGGGGTTACTACTGAGCTGGGGTTCAGCAGAGCTGGGGGTTACTATTGAGCGGGGGTACAGCAGAGCTGGGGATTACTACTGAGTGGGGGATCAACAGAGCTGGGGGATACTACTGAGTGGTGGATCAACAGAGCTGGGGATTACTACTGAGTGGGGGATCAACAGAGCTGGGGGATACTACTGAGTGGTGGATCAACAGAGCTGGGGATTACTACTGAGTGGGGGATCAACAGAGCTGGGGGTTACTACTAAGCAGGGTTACTACTGAGCAGGGGATCAACAGAGCTGGGGGTTACTACTGAGCGAGGGATCTACTGAGCTGGGGGTTTCTACTGAGCTGGGGTTCAGCAGAGCTGGGGGTTACTATTGAACTGGGGTTCAGCAGAGCTGGCGGTTACTATTGAGCGGGGGTACAGCAGAGCTGGGGGTTACTACTGAGTGGTGGATCAACAGAGCTGGGGGATACTACTGAGTGGTGGATCAACAGAGCTGGGGATTACTACTGAGTGGGGGATCAACAGAGCTGGGGGTTACTACTAAGCAGGGTTACTACTGAGCAGGGGATCAACAGAGCTTGGGGTTACTACTAAGCAGGGTTACTACTGAGCAGGGGATCAACAGAGCTGGGGGTTACTACTGAGCGAGGGATCAACAGAGCTGGGGGTTACTACTGAGCTGGGGTTCAGCAGAGCTGGGGGTTACTATTGAGCGGGGGTACAGCAGAGCTGGGGGTTACTACTGAGTGGGGGATCAACAGAGCTGGGGGTTACTACTGGACGGAGGATCAACAGAGCTGGGGGTTACTACTAAGCAGGGGATCAACAGAGCTGGGGATTACTACTGAGCGGGGGATCAGCAGAGCTGGGGGGTTACTACTGAGCGGGGGATCAGCAGAGCTGGGGGTTACTACTTAGCTGGGGGATACCACACACACTCTCTGGGGTCTCTCCTATATCTCAGTACAGGGGGCTTCACTCTCATCTTTATTCACAGACCCCGGAGACACTCAGAGAGACGTCAAATCTGAGGAGGAGGAAGGAAGACACGTGAGGATTAAAGAGGAGGAAGTTCCTGTAGTGGTCGGCATGGGTGAGCAATAAACTCTAAAAACAGAAAGTTATTTTCTTTCTCGTACATCACGGGACACAGAGCGACATAGTCATTACTAATGGGTTATATAGATACCTTCAGGTGCTGGCACTGGCAACTTCCAAAACCGGAAGTACCCTCCCCTATATAAGCCCCTCCCATCCGGGAGCACCTCAGTTTTTTGCCAGTGTCTAAGGTGTTGGCCAAGAAGAAACATGTGTTTTTCACTGAGCTTGCGTACAGGTTCTTTTGGGCCTCAGTAAGCTATTCCGGATCCGACCAAAAAAGCTTCATAGCTAAACGGTCGGTACCCGGGCCTTGCAGAGAAGAGCAAGGTTTTGCCTGTAATGCTTCTCTTAGGAGAGCTGGACCCTGGGATCCAGAGCTCTGGTCATACCCACGACCAAGATGTTTTCTGTGCAGGGTGCTATACAGGTCCAGGGGAGTGGAATCCTTGGGAACCCGGTCCCTGAAGGTTTGATTACAATGCCTGCCGTGATAGGTGAAGTTTGGGCTTTTGTGGACCAAACAAAGTCCTGCGGCGGGGAACAGGTAAGTGGGGGCCCCCAGGAACTTGGTTCTATTGGGGGACCCCCAAGCCTAATTTGTCTTTCTGTCTGTTACCTAATGGTATTCCCGCTGATATCTGTGCATGCCTGTAACTACTAAAAAAATGTAATAATTTTTAATGGTGGTCAAGAAAAAAAAAAAAATTTTTTTTTTTTTATATATATATATATATTTAATATATTAGACTGCGGTACCTGTGTTTGTCCACTAGAGGCCGCTGTGGAACGTTTCTTGTCATGTGGACTAGCTTCTTCTCATCAGAGCAAGTCCAGGCAGATGGTGAGTTCTCTTATGGGAAACTGCTTCCTCTGCCATGTTGCAATGCTCGTCCATCCCCCGGCCTGCGGCAAAGGGGCCCTGGCTCTTGTCCCTGGTTTCCATTTTCGAAATTAGCGCCGAAGGCGCATGTGGCCGCGTGCGTGCGCGTGCACGCGCCTCTATATATAGAGGTGAGCCGGGAAAGGGGCCGGAGCCTGGGGGATGACGCTCTGTGCGCGCCGCAGCGCTTCTGCGCATGTGCGGGCGTCCCAGCATGTTAAAAACCACAATTTTGTGTGGTGAGCTGGCTATGAAGTACAGAGACAGAGCTGGCAACATTTAAAAAAGGCATACAGCAAGCGGTTGATACAGGCATCCCCTAGAAAGGCACATTAGTAGACACCAATTGTTTCTTATAGCAGCATTTATGCTAGACTATTATCAGTAACTGGTGTATTTCGGCTGGAATACCTCAGCTTTGTGGCTTAGGAATATGCCGTCTAAAAACTCCGGGACTAGAAATTCCAGGAGGAATAGGGGGTCTCCATCGGGCTCTGAGGATCTTGGGCATGCTTTGGCTGCACCAGTCTCCCCTGAAGAATCAGAGGTTAGTGACCGTAGAGCACCCTCAGGAGTACCTGGTACTGTGGCTGTCCTCAGTTCACCTGCTCCTGTGTATGTAACAGAGGAGGTTTTTTCCTCAGCTCTGGGAGGGCTGGAAGAGAGATTGTCAGCATTGATCGCGGCTTCCCTGTCACAGGAGAAAAGCGCCCGATCTCCGTCTCCTCCCTCAGAGTGCCTGTTAACAGAGCAACAGTCCCATACAGGGATCGACCTACCTGAGGGGGATCAGGATGAGGTCGATTCGGTTGTAGAGGAATCAACAGTGGAAGAGCCGTTCTCAGCATCACATGCTGAGAGGTTATGGGTTCAGTCCCTGACTAATATGGTCCGATCAGCATTTAAAATGCCACTTGCGGAGCCATCATCCACTTCTGTCTCCTCGTTGGGGTCGCTAAAAGCTCCCCAGACTGTTTGTTCCTTTCCAATCCATCCTTTACTGGAAGGGCTCATTTACCAGGATTGGGAGCATCCTGACAAAATATTTACTCCCCCCAAGAGATTTCCGGTGGTCTATCCCATGGAGGATACGTTCATCAGAAAATGGAGGGTCCCTACAGTGGACGCAGCCATCTCTTGTGTGAATAAATCACTGACATGTCCGGTGGATAATGTCCAAATGTTCAAGGACCCAATAGATAAAAAATTGGAGTCCTTATTAAAATCTGCTTTCTCTACGGCAGGATTGGTGACACAACCAGCAGTGGCAGCTATTGGGGTCTGCCAAGCAGTGAAGGATCAGTTGAAACAGGTCTTAAGGGACTTGCCAGATCAGCAGGCTCTTGCCCTAGCTGATCTACCTAGAGCCTTATGCTTTGCGGTGGACGCTATAAAGGATTCAATCCATCAGGCCTCCCGCCTTACGCTGTCTGTGGTACATATGCGCAGGCTTCTATGGCTCAAAAACTGGTCTGCTGAAGCTCCCTGTAAAAAATTGCTGGTCAGCTTCCCATTTCATGGTGAACGCTTATTCGGGGAAGACCTGGACAAATATATCCAGAGAATTTCCAGCGGTAAAAGTACACTTTTGCCGGTTAAAAATAGAGTTAGAGGTCCCTCTTTTAAGAGGCCTGCTTCTCCAGTCCCTAGGACATCGGCTGTGAAACAGTTCCGACGGCCTCCTCGGTCAAATCCCGGAGGTAGAAATCAGGGACAGTTGCAGGGTAACAAAAAGCCCTGGGTCAGGAGAGGTACAAAACCTCCCCCAAAGTCAAATGCATGAAGGGTTGCCCCCACTCAATCGGGTGGGGGGAAGACTTCAGTTGTTCACAGAGACCTGGCGGGACACCATCAGAGACAGATGGGTGCTCTCCGCAGTAAATCTGGGATACAAATTGGAGTTAAAAAACTCCCCTCCTTCCCGCTTTATAAGGTCAAACGTGCCAAGGGATCCCCAGAAGAGAGGATCCCTCCTGTTGGCACTAGAACAATTATTGCTCCAAGCAGTAATTATAGAGGTTCCCCTGGAAGAATGGGGGTTCGGGTTTTACTCAAACCTCTTTACAGTCCCGAAGCCAAACGGGGACGTGAGGCCCATATTAAATCTAAAAGGGCTAAACAAATTCCTACATATCAGGACTTTCCGGATGGAGTCGATCCGATCGGTAGCCACTGCCCTACAAGGGGAGGAATGGTTAGCCTCGATCGACATCAAAGATGCTTATTTGCACATTCCCATCTTTCCAGTCCACCAAAAATTTCTACGCTTTGCGGTAGAAGGGCGCCATTTCCAGTTCAGAGCCTTACCCTTCGGTCTGGCCACAGCACCACGAGTGTTCACAAAAATTCTGGCCCCATTATTGGCCAATCTAAGAACACGAGGTGTAACGATAATGGCATATCTAGACGACTTGTTGCTGATAGACCACTCAGTGGAAAAACTAGAAGTGGTTGTTCACGAGACAATCAAGTATCTGGAATATCACGGTTGGATTATCAACCGAGACAAGTCAGCCCTAAAACCAGTCAAAAGTCTGGAATACTTGGGGCTAAGGCTGGATTCAGACCAGAGAAAAATTTTCTTGCCTCAAGAAAAGGGGTCGTCTTTGAGAGATTTGATCCACTTAGTGGGTTCAAAAAGACAGCCATCCATACGCCTGTGCATGAGGCTGCTGGGAAAAATGGTGGCATCATTCGAAGCAGTACCCTACGGTCAATTCCATTCAAGGAAGTTGCAAAGGGCCATACTGTCAGCCTGGAACAAAAGAGTTCAGGCTTTAGACTTACCAATGTCCCTGTCCCCTTCCGTTCGCAAGAGCCTCCATTGGTGGTTGGTTCCCCAGAATCTGGAAAAAGGGAAATCCTTCAGTCCGATTTCCTGGAAGGTGGTCACTACAGATGCCAGCCTTATAGGCTGGGGAGCAGTACTGGAGCAATGGTCTCTCCAGGGCAGATGGTCGGATGCGGAAAAGGCCCTGCCCATCAATCTCTTAGAGATACGAGCAGCCCGGTATGCCCTAGTAGCATGGACATCCAAACTCCAAGGGTCCCCTGTCAGAATTCAATCAGACAATGCCACAGCAGTGGCATATATCAATCGTCAGGGGGGCACCAGGAGTCGTGCAGCCCAAAGGGAAGTAAATTACATCCTGAGATGGGCAGAAAGATATGTCCCAGCCATATCTGCGGTATTCATTCCAGGAGTGGAGAATTGGAAGGCGGACTTTCTAAGTCGCCAACAATTATGCCCAGGGGAATGGTCCCTTCATCCCGAGGTTTTCCGGACAATATGTCAGCGGTGGGGAACACCGGATGTAGACCTGCTAGCATCCAGATTCAACACAAAAGTGGACAGGTTTGTCTCTTGGACAAGGGATCCCCTAGCTTGCGGCTCGGATGCCCTAGTGTTCCCTTGGGATCAGTTCAAGCTGATATATGCATTCCCACCGCCACAATTGTTACCTCGATTACTCCGCAGAATCAGGGTAGAAAAGAAACCAGTGATTCTGGTGGCTCCAGCGTGACCCCGAAGAGCATGGTACGCGGAGATTGTAAAAATGTCAGTGGGGAGTCCTTGGACCCTCCCACATCGTCCGGACCTGCTTTCGCAAGGACCGATATACCACCCTTCCTTACCAGCCCTAGGTTTGACGGCCTGGCTATTGAAGCCCACATTCTAAAAAAGAGAGGGCTCTCTAATGCTGTGGTATCTACCATGATCAATGCCAGGAAGCCGGTATCCAGGCAGATCTATTATAGAATCTGGAAGGCGTACATCGCCTGGTGTGAGGCCAAGAAATGGCATCCACGTAAATACGTAATAGGTAGGATTCTGGACTTCCTACAATGGGCTGTAGATAGGAAGCTTGCCTTGAGTACTATCAAGGGTCAGATTTCGGCCTTGTCAATATTTTTTCAAAGGCCCTTGGCTTCGCATTCACTAGTCAAAGCCTTTATACAAGGAGTGATGCGTATTAGTCCTCCGGTTAATATTCCCATATGTCCATGGGATCTAAACTTGGTTCTGGCGGTTTTACAGAAACAACCATTTGAACCATTACAGCATATTTCCTTGGTGCTTCTCACCAGGAAATTGATTTTCTTTCTCGTACATCACGGGACACAGAGCGACATAGTCATTACTAATGGGTTATATAGATACCGTCAGGTGCTGGCACTGGCAACTTCCAAAACCGGAAGTACCCTCCCCTATATAAGCCCCTCCCATCCGGGAGCACCTCAGTTTTTTGCCAGTGTCTAAGGTGTTGGCCAAGAAGAAACATGTGTTTTTCACTGAGCTTGCGTACAGGTTCTTTTGGGCCTCAGTAAGCTATTCCGGATCCGACCAAAAAAGCTTCATAGCTAAACGGTCGGTACCCGGGCCTTGCAGAGAAGAGCAAGGTTTTGCCTGTAATGCTTCTCTTAGGAGAGCTGGACCCTGGGATCCAGAGCTCTGGTCATACCCACGACCAAGATGTTTTCTGTGCAGGGTGCTATACAGGTCCAGGGGAGTGGAATCCTTGGGAACCCGGTCCCTGAAGGTTTGATTACAATGCCTGCCGTGATAGGTGAAGTTTGGGCTTTTGTGGACCAAACAAAGTCCTGCGGCGGGGAACAGGTAAGTGGGGGCCCCCAGGAACTTGGTTCTATTGGGGGACCCCCAAGCCTAATTTGTCTTTCTGTCTGTTACCTAATGGTATTCCCGCAAAATTCTGTGCATGCCTGTAACTACTAAAAAAAATTTAATAATTTTTAATGGTGGTCAAGAAAAAAAAAATATTTTTTTATATATATTTAAGATATTAGACTGCGGTACCTGTGTGTTGTCCACTAGAGGCCGCTGTGGAATGTTTTCTTGTCATGTGGACTAGTTTCTTCTCAGCAGAGCAAGTCCAGGCAGATGGTGAGTTCTCTTATGGGAAACTGCTTCCTCTGCCATGTTGCAATGCTCGTCCATCCCCCGGCCTGCGGCAAAGAGGGGCCCTGGCTCTTGTCCCTAGTCTCCATTTTTTAAAATTAGCGCCGAAGGCGCACGTGGCCGCGCGCGTGCACGCGCCTCTATATATAGAGGTGAGCCAGGAAAGGGGGCGGAGCCTGGGGGATGACGCTCTGTGCGCGCCGCAGCGCTTCTGCGCATGTGCGGGCGTCCCAGCATGTAAAAACCACAGTTTTGTGTGGTGAGCTGGCTATGAAGTACAGAGACAGAGCTGGCAACATTTAAAAAAAGGGCATACAGCAAGCGGTTGATACAGGCATCCCCTAGAAAGGCACATTAGTAGACACCAACTGTGATATAGCAGCAATTGTGCTAGACTATTCTCAGTAAAAGTGGTGTATTACGGCTGGAATACCTCAGCTTTAGGCTTAGGAATATGCCGTCCAGAAGCTCCGGAACTGAATCTTCCAGGAAGCGAAGGGGGTCTCATCGGGCTCGGAGGATCTTGGGCATACTTCTGCTGCACCAGTCTCCCCTGAAGTTCAGAGGTAAGTGACCGTAGAGACCCCGCAGGGGTACTTGGTACTGTGGCTGTCCTCAGTTCACCTGCTCCTGTGTATGTAACAGAGGAGGTTTTTTCCTCAGCTCTGGGAGGATTAGAGAGAGATTGTCAACATTTATCACTGCCTCCCTGTCAGGGAAAGCACGCCCGATCTCCGTCTCCTCCTTCAGAGTGCCTGTTAGCAGAGCAACAGTCCCATACAGGGATCGACCTGCCTGAAGGGGATCAGGATAAGGTTGATTCTGTTATAGAGGAATCAACAGTGGGGGAACCTTGTCTCAGCATCTCAAGCTGAAAGATTATGGGTTCAGTCTCTGACTAACATGGTCCGATCAGCATTTAAAAATGCACCTTGCGGAACCATCAACCACTACTGTATCCTCGTTGGGGTCGCTAGAAGCCCCCAGACTGTTTGTTCTTTTCCACTTCACCCTTTACTGAAAGGGCTCATTTACCAGGATTGGGAACGTCCTGAGAAAATATTTATTCCCCCAAGAGATTTCCGGTGGTCTATCCCATGGAGGATAAGTTCATCAAAAAAAAAAAAAATGGAAGGTCCCTACAGTGGACGCAGCCATCTCTTGTATGTATAAATCACTGACATGTCCAGTGGATAATGTCCAAATGTTCAAGAACCCAATAGATAAAAGATTGGAGTCCTTATGAAAATCTGCTTGGTGATACAACCAGCAGTAGCAGCTATTGGGGTCTGCTAAGCAGTGAAGGATCAGTTGAAACAGGTCTTGAGGGACTTGACAGATCAGCAGGCTTTGCCCTAGCTGATCTACCTAGAGCCTTAGGCTTTGCGGTTGACGCCATAGAGGATTCAGTCCATCAGGCCTCCCGCCTTACGCTGTCTATAGTACATATGCGTAGGCTCCTATGGCTCAAAAACTGGTCTGCTGAAGCTCCCTGTAAAGAATGGCTGGTTAGCGTCCCATTTCATGGTGAACGCTTATTCAGGGAAAACCTGGACAAATATATCCAGAAAATTTCCAGCGGTAAAAATACGCTCTTGCCGGTTAAAAGCAGAGTTAGAGGTCCCTCTTTAAGAGGCCTGCTTCTCCAGTCCCTGGGGCATCGGCTGTGTAACAGTTCCGACGGCCTCCTCGGTCAAATCCCGGGGGTAAAAAACAGGGACAGTAGCAGGGTAATGAGAAACCCTGGGTCAGGGGAGGTACAAAACCTCCCCCAAAGTTAAATTCATTGAAGCCCCCACTCAGTCGGGTGGGGGGAGGACTCCAGTTGTTCGCAAGAGACCTGGCGGGACACGATCAAGACAGATAGGTGCTCTCCGCAGTAGGTTTGGGATACAGTTTGGAGTTAAAAGACTCTCCTCCTTCCCATTTTTGAGGTCAAACGTGCCAAGGGATCCCCGGAAGAGAGAGTCCCTCCTGTTGGCACTAGAACAACTATTGCTCCAAGGAGTAATTATGGAGGTTCCCCTGGAAGAATGAGGGTTCGGGTTTTACTCAAACCTCTTTACAGTCCCGAAGCAAACGCGGACGGGAGGCCCATATTAATTCTAAAAGGGCTATACAAATTCCTGTATATCAGGACTTTCCGATGGAGTCGATCCGATCGGTGGCCACTGCCCTACAAGGGGAGGATTGGTTAGCCGCGATCGACATCAAAGATGCTTATTTGCACATTCCCATCTTTCCAGTCCACCAAAAATTTCTACGCTTTGCAGTAGAAGGGCGCCATTTTCAGTTCAGAGCCTTACCCTTCGGTTTGGCCACAGCACCACGAGTGTTTACAAAAATTCTGGCCCTTTATTGGCCAATCTAAGAACACAAGGTGTAATGATAATGGCATATCTGGATGACTTGTTGCTGATAGACCACTCAGTGAAAAAACTAGATGTGGTCGTTCACAAGACAATCAAGTATCTGGAATCTCACGGTTGGATTATCAACCGAGACAAGTCAGCCCTAAAAACCAGTCAAAAGTCTGGAATACTTGGGGCTAAGGTTGGATTCAGGCCAGAGAAAAATATTCTTGCCTCGAGGAAAGGTGTTGTCTTTGAAAGATTTGATCCACTTAGTGGGTACAAAAAAGACAGCCGTCCATACGCCTGTATATGAGGCTGCTGGGAAAAATGGTGGCATCATTCGAAGCAGTACCCTACGGTCAATTCCATTCAAGGAATTTGCAAGGGGCCATACTGTCAGCCTGGAACAAAAAAGTTCAGGCCCTAGACTTACAATGTCCTTGTCCCCTTCCGTTTGCAAGAGCCTCCGTTGGTGGTTGGTTCCCCAGAATCTGGAAAAAAGGAAATCCTTCAGTCCGATTTCTTGGAAGGTGGTCACTACAGATGCCAGCCTTATAGGCTGGGGAGCAGTACTGGAGCAATAGTCTCTCCAGGGCAGATGGTCGGATGCAGAAAAGGCCCTGCCCACCAATCTCTTAGAGATACGAGCAGCCCGGTATGCCCTAGTAGCATGGACATCCAAACTCCAAGGGTCCCCTGTCAGAATTCAATCAGACAATGCCACAGCAGTGGCATATATCAATCATCAGGGGGGCACCAGGAGTCGTGCAGCCCAGAGGGAAGTAAATTACATCCTGAAATGGGCAGAAAAATATGTCCCAGCCATATCTGCGGTATTCATTCCAGGAGTGGAGAATTGGAAGGCGGACTTTCTAAGTCGCCAGCAATTAGGCCCAGAGGAAGGGTCCCTTCACCCCGAGGTTTTCTGGACAATATGTCAGCGGTGGGGAACATCGGATGTAGATCTTCTAGCATCCAGATTCAACGCAAAGGGGGACAGGTTTGTCTCTCGGACAAGGGATCCCCTAGCTTGCGGCTCGGATGCCCTAGTGTTCCCTTGGGATCAGTTCAAGCTGATATATGCATTCACACCGCCACAATGGTTACCTCGATTACTCCGCAGAATCAGGGTAGAAAAGAAACCAGTGATTCCGGTGGCTCCAGCGTGGCCCCGAAGAGCGTGGTACGCGGAGATTGTAAAATTTCATTGGGGAGTCCTTGGACTCTCCCACGTCGTCCGGACCAGCTTTCGCAAGGACCGATATACCACCCTTCCTTACCAGCCCTAGGTTTGACGGCCTGGCTATTGAAGCCCACATTCTAAAAAAGAGAGGGCTCTCTAATGCTGTGGTATCTACCATGATCAATGCCAGGAAGCCGGTATCCAGGCAGATCTACTATAGAATCTGGAAGGCGTACATCGCGTGGTGTGAGGCCAAGAAATGGCATCCACATAAGTACGTAATAGGTAGGATTCTGGACTTCCTACAGTGGGCTGTAGATAGGAAGCTTGCCTTGAGTACTATCAAGGGTCAGATTTCGGCCTTGTCAATATTTTTTCAAAGGCCCTTGGCTTCGCATTCACTAGTCAAAGCCTTTATACAAGGAGTGATGCGTATTAGTCCTCCGGTTAATATTCCCATATGTCCATGGGATCTAAACTTGGTTCTGTCGGTTCTACAGAAACAACCATTTGAACCATTACAGCATATTTCCTTGGTGCTTCTCACCAGGAAATTGATTTTTCTAGTAGCCATTTGTTCGGCTAAAAGAGTATCGGAATTAGCAGCTATGTCCTGTAAGGAGCCATATCTGGTTATCCATAAGGATAGAGTAGTGTTACGTCCTCATCCAGCCTTTCTTCCTAAGGTGGTATCGAGGTTTCATTTGAACCAAGATGTGGTTCTTCCTTCTTTTTTCCCCAAACCTACTTCGGTAGAGGAAAAGTTATTGCATTCTTTGGATGTAGTAAGAGCAGTTAAAGCTTATCTAAAAGCCACTGCTCAGATTCGCAGAACGGATACTTTGTTTATTCTGCCGGAAGGCCCCAGAAAGGGTCAGGCAGCGTCAAAATCTACTTTAGCCAAGTGGATTCGACAGGTCATAATACAAGCCTATGGCTTGAGAAGGAGACCGCCTCCGTTCAAAGTTAGAGGGCACTCCACGAGAGCAGTTGGGACTTCATGGGCAGTGCATCACCAGGCCTCCCTGGCTCAAATCTGTAAGGCCGCAACATGGTCTTCAGTACACACGTTTACTAGGTTCTACCAGGTGGACGTTAGAAGTCAGGAGGATGTCGCCTTTGGGCGCAGTGTGTTGCAGGCCGCAAAAGATCCTCATGTCTGATAGCGCTCAGCTTATATATGGTGTATCCCCCCCCCTCATTTGGCATTGCTTTAGGACATCCCATTAGTAATGACTATGTCGCTCTGTGTCCCGTGATGTACGAGAAAGAAAATAGGATTTTTATAACAGCTTACCTGTAAAATCCTTTTCTTGGAGTACATCACGGGACACAGAGCTCCCGCCCCTCTTTGGGGACACTTATTGCTTTGCTACAAAACTGAGGTGCTCCCGGATGGGAGGGGCTTATATAGGGGAGGGTACTTCCGGTTTTGGAAGTTGCCAGTGCCAGCACCTGACGGTATCTATATAACCCATTAGTAATGACTATGTCGCTCTGTGTCCCGTGATGTACTCCAAGAAAAGGATTTTACAGGTAAGCTGTTATAAAAATCCTATTTTTTTTTTTACTCTGATTGTGTTTGGCAGGTTGGTTCTGTACATTTATTCTTCAGCTGTCTTGTCTCTGTGGAGTGGAATTCAAAGGTAATAAGCAGAATAGTTTTGCATTTATATATGAGGCATTACACACTAGTTCTGGTGACCTGGGGCTCCCCAAGGGATTCCCTTAACCATTTAAGGACCCAGCCTGTTTTTCAGACTCGGTGTTTACAAGTTTAAAACATTTTTTTTTGCTAGAAAATTACTTGGAACCCTCAAACATTATATATTGTTTTTGTTTCTAACACCCTAGAGAATAAAATGGCGGTCATTGCAATACTATTTGTCACACCGTATTTGCGCAGCGGTCTTACAAGCGCACTTTTTTTGGAAAAAATTCACTTTTTTGAATTAAAAAATAAGACAACAGTAAAGTTAGCCCAATTTTTTTTTTATATTGTGAAAGGTAATGTTACGCCGAGTAAATTGATACCCAACATGTCACGCTTCAAAATTGCGCCCGCTCGTGGAATGGCGTCAAACTTTTACCCTTAAAAATCTCCATAGGCGACGTTTAAAAAATTCTACTTCTTTGGAGTTACAGAGAGGAGGTCTAGGGCTAGAATTATTGCTCTCGCTCTACCGATCACGGCGATACCTCACATGTGTGGTTTGAACACCGTTTTCATATGCGGACGCTGCTCACGTATGCGTTCGCTTCTGCGCGCGAGCTCGTCGGGACGGGGCGCTTTAAAAAAAATATTTTTTTGTTTTCTTATTTATTTTACTTGATTTTATTTATTGTTACACTGTTTTAAAAAAAAAAAAAATGGGTCACTTTTATTCCTATTACAAGGAATGTAAACATCCCTTGTAATAGAAAAAAAGCATGACAGGTCCTCTTAAATATGAGATCTGGGGGTCAAAAAGACCTGAGATCTCATATTTACACTAAAATGAAATAAAAAAATAAATAAAAAAATTGTAATTTTGAAAAAATGGCAACAAAAAAATGTCCCTTTTAAGTCGCACAGGCGGAGCTGACGTTGTGACGTCGCTTCCGCCCTGCTATGGTATGGAGATGGGTGGGGGCAATTTTCCCCTCCACTTGTATCCATACCACAGAGGGACAAGGACCCGATCGCCTCCGCCGCTACCGACGGCTCCGGTAAGCGGCGGAGGGCACGGGAGGGGGCCCTCTCCCACCGCAGATAATGGTGATCTCGCGGCGAATCCGCCGCAGAGACCACCATTTATCGCTTACAGGACCGATTCCTGAAGAGATGGATATCTTGGTTGTGGCAGCAGCTGCTGCCGTTACCGAGATATCCCTCTTCAAAGCGCCAACATGTATATACAGGAGCTGGTCCTTAAGTGGTTAATTTGGAGAGATTTCCTCTCACTTCCTGTTTTGGCTTTGGGACAGGAAGTGAAGGAAAATCGGTAGCGGCGGAGGCGATCGGGTCCTGTCACGTCAGTGGTATGGAGACGAGTGAGGAAAAGATGGCCCCCACCCGTCTCCATATCATTGCAGGGTGGAAGCGACGTCAAAACTTTACTTCCGCCCAATGCTCTTAAAGAGACTTTTTTTTTTTTTTTTTTTTTTAACCACTTGCTTACCGCCGTATAGTCATAGGACGGCGGCAGGAATCCTTTGTCCCTCCGGGCAGCCGTCATATGACGTTCTCATCATTGTGAAGAGCGCGCGCTCGCCGCATCACTGTGGACCCGTTGCGCGTGCCCGGGCGGCCGCGATGTCCGCCGGGCGGCCGCGATTGCTCATCACAGACCAGGGACGTGGATCTGTGTGTGTAAACGCCCAGATCCACGTCCTGTCAGGGGAAGAGGATAACTGATCGTATGTTCCTTGTATATAGGGACAACGATCGGTCTTTTTCTCTCATCAGTCCCCTCCCCCCCCCACAGTTAGAATCACTCCCTAGGACACACAATTAACCCCTTCAGCGCCCCCTAGTGTTAACCCCTTCCCTGCCAGTCACATTTATACAGTAATCAGTGCATCTTTATGGCACGGATCGCTGTATAAATGTGAATGGTCCCAAAATAGTGTCGAAAGTGTCCGATGTGTCCGCCGCAATGTCACAGTCACGATCGCCGCCATTAGTAGTAAAAAAAATAAAAAATAAAATAATAAAAATGACATAAATCTATCCCCTATTTTGTAGACGCTATAACTTTTGCACAAAACAATCAATATACGCTTATTGCAAATTATTTTTTTTCACCAAAAATATGTAGAAGAATACATATCGGCCTAAACTGATGAAAAAAATTGTTTTTTTTAAAAAAAAAAATGGGATATTTATTATAGCAAAAAGTTAAAAATTTTGTGTTTTTTTTTTTTATTTTTATTTTATTTTTTTTTCTAAATTGTCAGGTTTTTTTTGTTTATAGCGCAAAAAAATAAAAACCGCAGAGGTGATAAAATACCACCAAAAGAAAGCTCTATTTGTGGGGAAAAAAATGATTAAAATTTAATTTGGGTACAACGTCGCATGACTGCACAATTGCCATTCAAAGTGTGACATCGCTGAAAGCTGAAAATTGGCCTGGGCAGGAAGGGGGTGAAAATGCCCGGTATTGAAGTGGTTAAATGACATTTAAATTTTTTATTTACATTTTTTGCATTTTAGTGTAAATATGAGATCTCAGGACTTTTTGACCCCCAGATCTCATATTTAAAAGGTCCTGTCATCCTTTTTTTCTATTACAAGGGATCTTTACATTCCTTGTAATAGGAATAAAAGTGACCCAATTTATTTTTTTATTTTTTTAAAGAACAGTGTAAAAAAATAAAATAAAAGGTAAAATGAATCAGAAAGGGACATTTTTTATTTTATTTTAAATGCGCCCGTCCCGCCGAGCTCGCGTGCAGAAGCGAACGCATACGTGAGCAGCACCCGCATATGAAAACGGTGTTCAAACCACACGTGTGAGGTATCACCGCGATCGTTAGAGCGAGAGCAATAATTCTAGCCCTGGACCTCCTCTGTAACTCAAAACATGCAACCTGTAGACATTTTTAAACATCGCCTATGGAGATTTTTAAGGGTAAAAGTTTGTCGCCATTCCACGAGCAGGTGCAATTTTGAAGCGTGACATGTTGGGTATCAATTTACTTGGCGTAACATTATCTTTCACAATATAAAAAAAAATTGGGCTTACCTTGAATTTTGTCTTATTTTTTAATTCAAAAAAGTGTATTTTTTCCCCAAAAAAGTGCGCTTGTAAGACCGCTGCGCAAATACGATGTGACAAAAAGTATTGCAACGACCGCCATTTTATTCTCCTATATAAGTATATATATATATATATAATGTTTGGGGGTTCTAAGTAATTTTCTAGCAAAAAAAATGTTTTTAACGTGTAAACACCAAATCTCAGAAAGAGGCTCGGTCCTTAAGTGGTTAATGAAGCTTGACAAATGCCCAGTGTGTGTTGATTTTCTACTTGTTTTTAAAGGGGCTCAGTAGTTACCCTCTTATTGACTTCAACGCAAAATCACATCCCTTTTGACTTCAACGCAAAAACGGCAGATTCATTAACCACTTCAACACCGGGCTTTTTTTACCACCTCAATACCGGGCCTATTCTGGCACTTCTCTCCTACATGTACAAATCATCATTCTTTTGCTAGAAAATTACTCAGAACCCCCAAACATTATATATGTTTTTTTTATCAGACACCCTAGGGAAAAAAAATGACGGTCGTTGCAACTTTTTATCTTGCACGGTATTTGCGCAATAATTTTTCAAACGCCTTTTTTTGGGGGAAAAAAAATGGTTTCATGAATTAAAAGTAAAGTTAGCCCAATTTTTTTGTAAAACATGAAAGATGATGTTACGCTGAGTAAATAGATACCGAACATGTCACGCTTTAAAATTGCGCACACTCATGGAATGGCGGCAAACTTCGGTACTTAAAAATCTCCATAGGCGACGCTTTGAACATTTTTACAGGTTACCCGGTTACAGAGGGGGTCTAGTGCTAGATTTGTTGCACGCGGCGATACCTCACGTGTGGTTTGAACAGCGTTTACATATGTGGGTGGGGCTTACGTGTGCGTTCGCTTCTGATCGCGAGCTACCGGGGACAGAGGCGTTTTAAAAAAATAAATAAAAATTATTATTTATTTTTTTATTTTACTTTTTTTTTTTTTTTACACTTTTTTTTTTTTTTATTTGATCACTTTCATTCCTATTACAAGGAATGTAAACATCCCTTGTAATAGGAATGTGTGTGACAGGTCCTCTTTATGGAGAGATGCGGGGTCAATAAGACCCCACATCTCTCCTCCAGGCTGGAAAGCATGAGATTGTGAAAAAAAAATCACAGATCTCATGTTTACTAACCGCAATGGCGGCTTTGTTTACATTTGAGAACCCGGGCGTGACGTCATCACATCGCGCCCGGGCCTCTGACAGTCACCAGTCATCTCTATGGTTCACCTCCGGCACAGGACAATTCATTCTCCAGGCCCACTATTGGCACGGGAGAGCCCAGAGAAGCACCGGATGGCGGCGGGAGCGGGGGCGGGATGTCCCCTCCCACCGTCTATAAGAACGATCAAGCGGCGGAACTGCTGCTATGATCGTTCTTATTGTGCACAGAATCGCCGGCAGAATAGAAGGATATCTGAATGATGCCTCTAGCTGCACCCATCATTCAGATATCCCCCTACAAAACCCAGGAGGTCATATGATGTCCACCCAGGATGGGAGATCCCATCTGTGGACGTCATTTGACTATGGGCGGTTAGGGAAGTGGTTAATTAACCACTTCCCTACCCAGCTATAGTCAAATGACGTCCACAGATGGGATCTCCCATCCTGGGTGGACGTCATATGACGTCCTCGGCTTTGTAGGGAGATATCTGAATGATGCCTGCAGCTAGAGGCATCATTCAGATATCCTTTTGAAGTGCCGGCGATTCTGTGCACCATAAGAACGATCATAGCAGCGGTTCCACCGCTTGATCGTTCTTATAGGCGGCGGGAGGGGACATCCCGCTCCCGCCGCCATCCGGTGCTTCTCCGGGCTCTCCCGTGCGATCAGGGACCCGGAGCGAATCTTCCGGCGTTGTTGGTGGGGTCACGTGATGAGCATAGAGATGACTGGTGACCAGATGGTCACCAGTCATCTCTATGATCGTCGGAGGCCCGGGCGCGATGTGATGACGTCACGCCCGGGTCTCAAATGTAAACAAAGCCGCCATTGCGGCTGTAGGTGAAGCAGGTAATGCCGCCACCCAGGTGTACTTCAGGTAAATGCAAGATCATTTTCAGTGACCCCCGGATCCGTGAGAAATCAAAATGACACATATGGAAACGGATAGTGTGTTCATTAGATCTCTGGCCTTTATTGAATTTTGAGTGGCTTTTATGTAAAAGAAAGATAGGAGGGGCAATGTCTTAACACATACGTTTCTAAAAATAATACAAACTCAGTATATTCTTATCTTATATTATACTGCTGAATTTAGTTTAGCAAAGGGCTTTTCTTATACAATCAGGCTACTACATGCTTAACCACAATGACTAGCAGAATGTGACTCTATGCAAACTATGAGTTAAGCTAAGTATGTCAAAGTTCATTTCTACTTAAAAATGGAGTTGATTATTTATACATATTTTATACATTCTATTACAATCCCCTCTTTTATCACGAACGTGATAATAACAAACCCTGAACCCCCCGACATTCACCTGGACCACTTTCTCATAAATCATTATCCTAAGCATGTAACAATAAACAGATAATCTCAGCTTCATAGCAATTGTCCATGAAATACAAAGGGGGCAGGGGCGTGACAGTCCTTAAAAGCAAGTGGGAGGGGCATGAAAGCCTTTAGGCCAAATAAAAAATTGTCCCAAAGAAAAGCACAAAAAAAAATCTCTTGTATGGCTTCTGAATGTCCAATAAATTCATGAAAGGGAAGGAAAAAGAAATGTCCACATTATAATTCTCATTCTCCTAAACTTTTCCCAAAACTTTTGGTTCGATTCTGTGTTTACACATATTTTACAGAGATCCTTCTACCCCAAAACCCTGCCTCTTTGTAAGGATAGAACTTGATATCCACAGACAGATGGGAACTGATGCATTGGGCTAGACTTGGGCTTCAGGCTGGCGTATCTGGATCTCTCCCTTGTGATGCTCACTGGAATTTCGTAGACCTTGGGCGTGCGTCATGGCTAACCCTCAAGGTATCATTCCAGGAATATTTTCCAGCAGGTGTCCGCCTTTACTCATCTCAGCATCTCCCATGGCATTTGAACAACAAAGATGAACAACGAAGATTAACAACGAAGATGAACAACGAAGTTTTCCATGTAAAAGCTGTAGTCATCTCTTCAACCGGATAGGGTATAAGGCAGGGTATAAATGGGGTATAGGGTAGGAATGGGATGGGCATTTCTTCTGGCTGGCTGGGGCAGATATTCCTCATCCAACATGAATAATCACAGAATCTACCTGATCAATTAAGGCCTTAACCATTGGAGGTATTAAAAATAATATTCCTCATTAACTCAAACATAAGTAAAGCATGCAGAAATATAAACTGTTTCTCAGCAACAGTCTTCATTATGTAGATTCAATATGTTTAACTAAACATTTTTTCAAATCCAGTAGCACAGCAGGACTTCAATAAAACTTAAACAACTTTAGTTTTTCTATCCCCGGGACCCAAGTGGACCCGAGGAACTCAGAACAGAACATTTTACCCAAACACATATTCTGACTCAGAAGTCAGCCTCCTAACTTTTCAAATATATCTGATCATCAGCAACAAACAAAACATTTATGGATAAACTTCATTACATCATTAACACTTCATGATTGAAACTCTGGGAATTCAAAAGGCAAATATATCCAGAATAGTCACTCTGACTGTTATTCAAACAAACTTTCCCATCATATTTTAGTACCTCATGGACTCAATATATGCAGCAATTTATTTAGTATATCCTGGTTACTTAACCCAAAGTTTTAGAGAAATATATATTATCAGGAACATGGGCCTAATAACTTCTACTCCCTGAACAAGAAAACACAATATGAGACAACCATCTCTTTGTGTACATTTTAAACCAACACTTAAGATACTTTACTAATCAAATAATACCTTGTGCATTCATTAAACACGATACAACCACTTTCTCCTTTTATTCACATCCATTTGGCCATTCCATTCATTCTTCATTTAGAAATGTTTTCCATATTTGCCCTTTGAACATCTTTTAAGCACCTTTTACCATTACTTTTTTTTTTTTTCCGTATTTTCCCCTAGTGCATAGGATTACACAAACCTTAAGTTACTTCCTTTTTCTTTACCAACCACAATTCCTCTGGCGTAGCGCCTGGAATACATAACTTCCTTGGATGAGGCTGGCTCACACACCTGCGGTGCATTCGCACTCCGCACTGCCCAAAAAGGTGTGCGTTTTCTAGGCAGTGCGGTCCGGCTTACGTGCGAATTCAGGGCCATTGACTTCTATGGGAATGCTTCTGAATCGCACATGTCATTCAGTTGTGAACAGTATAAAATCCTGACCTGATATGCAATCCTGACCTGATCCTGATCAAAAACTGACATGAAGCGCTGAACAACTACTTTGTCAATTAGCTGTGAAAACAGAGCTCAAACTCGCACTGCATGTGTGAACCCAGCCCTAAACTTGTATTTAACCAAAAAAAAGAAAATCAAACATTTTTAAATCCCCAATCATTGTTCATACAGCCTAAACACAAATTAAAACCATTTGCACAAATATCCATTCCCTTGTCTTGTAACAGGCAATGTCCTTATACAATGCAAAAGTTCGCTTTTTTTTTCCTCTCAACCTCAACAAAACTATATTTGTCGAAACTGAAAAGAAAAACAACACCTTTTAACTTCAATAACGTAAGGATAGGCAATTACACAATTAAAACAGTCCCCAAAGTCAGACTCCAAGGCTCTAAGGCTCTGTCTCCACTACTGTGAGTTGCTGTGCGACTTGACACATGCAAAGTCGCATGACAAGTCAAAAACCCATGTAATTCAATGATCCTTGTTTTAATCCGTGCGACTCAAGTCGCAGCAAGGCAAAAAAGGTTCTTGCACTATTTTGTTCCTACTTCGGTGCGACCTTTTCTCACACTTTTGCATGACATTGTATCAAAAATCGCATTGCAAAGTCGCACTGCAAATCACGCAAATCTGGGGTTGCAATAGTGGAAACAGAACCTAACTGAAATAATCGAAATACCCCATGTATAAGTTGAAATGCTACTCTAAAAAAATTGTATCTGATCAGATTCCTCAAAAAAAAACATTTGGTACCAGCGAATACATGTAATTTTATCAGTGACGTCACATTCCCCTTTTAATGTTTCCAATTAATTATGCATTGGACATGGGAATATGGGCCCAACACATTTCATGAATAGACTGACAATAGTTGCAACATTTTAACAATAAACATGTATTTCTTTCTCGTACATCACGGGACACAGAGCGACATAGTCATTACTAATGGGTTATATAGTTACCGTCAGGTGCTGGCACTGGCAACTTCCAAAACCGGAAGTACCCTCCCCTATATAAGCCCCTCCCATCCGGGAGCACCTCAGTTTTTTGCCAGTGTCTAAGGTGTTGGCCAAGAAGAAACATGTGTTTTTCACTGAGCTTGCGTACAGGTTCTTTTGGGCCTCAGTAAGCTATTCCGGATCCGACCAAAAAAGCTTCATAGCTAAACGGTCGGTACCCGGGCCTTGCAGAGAAGAGCAAGGTTCTGCCTGTAATGCTTCTCTTAGGAGAGCTGGACCCTGGGATCCAGAGCTCTGGTCATACCCACGACCAAGATGTTTTCTGTGCAGGGTGCTATACAGGTCCAGGGGAGTGGAATCCTTGGGAACCCGGTCCCTGAAGGTTTGATTACAATGCCTGCCGTGATAGGTGAAGTTTGGGCTTTTGTGGACCAAACAAAGTCCTGCGGCGGGGAACAGGTAAGTGGGGGCCCCCAGGAACTTGGTTCTATTGGGGGACCCCCAAGCCTAATTTGTCTTTCTGTCTGTTACCTAACGGTATTCCCGCTAATATCTGTGCATGCCTGTAACTACTAAAAAAAATGTAATAATTTTTAATGGTGGTCAAGAAAAAAAAAAAAAAAAAAATAATTTTTTTTATATATGTTTAGTATATTAAACTGCGGTACCTGTGTTTGTCCACTAGAGGCCGCTGTGGAATGTTTTTCTTGTCATATGGACTAGTTTCTTCTCAGAGAGCAAAGTCCAGGCAGCTGGTGAGTTCTCCTACAGGAAACTGTTTCCTCTGCCATGTTGCAGTGTTCGTCTATCCCCCGGCCTGCGGCAAAGGGGGCCCTGGCTCCTGTCCCTGGTTTCCATGTTTGAAAATTAGCGCCGAGGCGCACGTGGCCGCGCGCGTGCGCGTGCACGCGCCTCTATATATAGAGGTGGCCGGAAAAAGGGGCGGGGCCTGGGGGATGACGCTCTGTGCGCGCCGCAGCGCTTCTGCGCATGTGCGGGCGTCCCAGCAGGTTTTTAAAAAAGCCACATTATTGCAGTAAACTGGCTATGAAGTACAGAGACAGAGCTGGCAACATTTAAAGGCATACAGCAAGCGGTTGATACAGGCATCCCCTAGAAAGGCACATTAGTAGACACCAACTGTTTATTATAGCAGCATTTATGCTAGACTATTATCAGTAACTGGTGTATTTTCGGCTGGAATACCTCAGCTTTGTGGCTTAGGAATATGCCGTCTAAAAACTCCGGGACTAGAAATTCCAGGAGGAATAGGGGGTCTCCATCGGGCTCTGAGGATCTTGGGCATGCTTTGGCTGCACCAGTCTCCCCTGAAGAATCAGAGGTTAGTGACCGTAGGGCACCCCCAGGAGTACCTGGTACTGTGGCTGTCCCCAGTTCACCTGCTCCTGTGTATGTAACAGAGGAGGTTTTTTCCTCAGCTCTGGGAGGGCTGGAAGAGAGATTGTCAGCACTAATTGCTGCTTCCCTGTCACAGGAGAAAAGCGCTCGATCTCCGTCTCCTCCCTCAGAGTGCCTGTTAACAGAGCAACAGTCCCATACAGAGAACGACCTACCTGAGGGGGATCAGGATGAGGTTGATTCAGTTGTAGAGGAATCAACAGTGGAGGAGCCGTTCTCAGCATCACATGCTGAGAGGTTATGGGTGCAGTCCCTGACTAATATGGTCCGATCAGCATTTAAAATGCCACTTGCGGAGCCATCCTCCTCTTCTGTCTCCTCGTTGGGGTCGCTAAAAGCTCCCCAGACTGTTTGTTCTTTTCCGATCCATCCTTTACTGGAGGGGCTCATTTACCAGGATTGGGAGCATCCTGACAAAATATTTACTCCCCCCAAGAGATTTCCGGTGGTCTATCCTATGGAGGATAAGTTCGTCAGAAAATGGAAGGTCCCTACAGTGGACGCAGCCATCTCTTGTGTGAATAAATCACTGACATGTCCGGTGGAAAATGTCCAAATGTTCAAGGACCCAATAGATAAAAAATTGGAGTCCTTATTGAAATCTGCTTTTTCTACAGCAGGATTGGTGTCACAACCAGCAGTGGCAGCTATAGGGGTCTGCCAAGCAGTGAAGGATCAGTTGAAACAGGTCTTAAGGGACGTGCCAGATCAGCAGGCTCTTGCTCTAGCTGATCTACCTAGAGCCTTATGCTTTGCGGTGGACGCTATAAAGGATTCAATCCATCAGGCCTCCCGCCTTACGCTGTCTGTAGTACATATGCGCAGGCTTCTATGGCTCAAAAACTGGTCTGCTGAAGCTCCCTGTAAAAAATTGCTGGTCAGCTTCCCATTTCATGGGGAGCGCTTATTCGGGGAAGACCTGGACAAGTATATCCAGAGAATTTCCAGCGGTAAAAGTACACTCTTGCCGGTCAAAAATAGAGTTAGAGGTCCCTCTTTTAAGAGGCCGGCCTCTCCAGTCCCTAGGACATCGGCTGTGAAACAGTTCCGACGGCCTCCCCGGTCAAATCCCGGAGGTAAAAATCAGGGACAGTTGCAGGGTAACAAGAAGCCCTGGAGCAGGAGAGGTACAAAACCTCCCCCAAAGTCAAATGCATGAAGGGTTGCCCCCACCCAATCGGGTGGGGGGAAGACTTCAGTTGTTCACAGAAACCTGGCGGGACACGATCCGAGACAGATGGGTGCTCTCCGCAGTAAATCTGGGATACAAATTGGAGTTAAAAAACTCCCCTCCTTCCCGCTTTATAAGGTCGAACGTGCCAAGGGATCCCCAGAAGAGAGGATCCCTCCTGTTGGCACTGGAACAATTATTGCTTCAAGCAGTAATTATAGAGGTCCCCCTGGAAGAATGGGGGTTCGGGGTTTACTCAAACCTCTTTACAGTTCCGAAGCCAAACGGGGACGTGAGGCCCATATTAAATCTAAAAGGGCTAAACAAATTCCTACATATCAGGACTTTCCGGATGGAGTCGATCCGATCGGTAGCCACTGCCCTACAAGGGGAGGAATGGTTAGCCTCGATCGACATCAAAGATGCGTATTTGCACATCCCCATCTTTCCAGCCCACCAAAAATTTCTACGCTTTGCGATAGAAGGGCGCCATTTTCAGTTCAGAGCCTTACCCTTCGGTCTGGCCACAGCACCAAGAGTGTTCACAAAAATTCTGGCCCCATTATTGGCCAATCTAAGAACACAAGGTGTAACGATAATGGCATATCTAGACGACTTGTTGCTGATAGACCACTCAGTGGAAAAACTAGAAGTGGTTGTTCACGAGACAATCAAGTATCTGGAATATCACGGTTGGATTATCAACCGAGACAAGTCAGCCCTAAAACCAGTCAAAAGTCTGGAATACTTGGGGCTAAGGCTGGATTCAGACCAGAGAAAAATTTTCTTGCCTCGAGAAAAGGGGTCGTCTTTGAGAGATTTGATCCACTTAGTGGGTTCAAAAAGACAGCCATCCATACGCCTGTGCATGAGGCTGCTGGGAAAAATGGTGGCATCATTCGAAGCAGTACCCTACGGTCAATTCCATTCAAGGAAGTTGCAAAGGGCCATACTGTCAGCCTGGAACAAAAAAGTTCAGGCTCTGGACGTACCAATGTCCTTGTCCCCTTCCGTTCGCAGAAGCCTCCGTTGGTGGTTGGTTCCCCGGAATCTGGAAAAAGGGAAATCCTTCAGTCCGATTTCTTGGAAGGTGGTCACTACAGATGCCAGCCTTTTAGGCTGGGGAGCAGTACTGGAGCAATGGTCTCTCCAGGGCAGATGGTCGGATGCGGAAAAGGCCCTGCCCATCAATCTCTTAGAGATACGAGCAGCCCGGTATGCCCTAGTAGCATGGACATCCAAACTCCAAGGGTCCCCTGTCAGAGTTCAGTCAGACAATGCCACAGCAGTGGCATATATCAATCGTCAGGGGGGCACCAGGAGTCGTGCAGCCCAAAGGGAAGTAAATTACATCCTGAGATGGGCAGAAAGATATGTCCCAGCCATATCTGCGGTATTCATTCCAGGGGTGGAGAATTGGAAGGCGGACTTTCTAAGTCGCCAACAATTATGCCCAGGGGAATGGTCCCTTCATCCCGAGGTTTTCCGGACAATATGTCAGCGGTGGGGAACACCGGATGTAGATCTGCTAGCATCCAGGTTCAACACGAAAGTGGACAGGTTTGTCTCTTGGACAAGGGATCCCCTAGCGTGCGGCTCGGATGCCCTAGTGTTCCCTTGGGATCAGTTCAAGCTGATATATGCATTCCCACCGCCACAATTGTTACCTCGATTACTCCGCAGAATCAGGGTAGAAAAGAAACCAGTGATTCTGGTGGCTCCAGCGTGGCCCCGAAGAGCATGGTACGCGGAGATTGTAAAAATGTCTGTGGGGAGTCCTTGGACCCTCCCACATCGTCCGGACCTGCTTTCGCAGGGACCGATATACCACCCTTCCTTACCAGCCCTAGGTTTGACGGCCTGGCTATTGAAGCCCACATTCTAAAAAGGAGAGGGCTCTCTAATGCTGTGGTGTCTACCATGATCAATGCCAGGAAACCGGTATCCAGGCAGATCTACTATAGAATCTGGAAGGCGTACATCGCCTGGTGTGAGGCCAGGAAATGGCATCCACGTAAATACGTAATAGGTAGAATTCTGGACTTCCTACAATGGGCTGTAGATAGGAAGCTTGCCTTGAGTACTATCAAAGGTCAGATTTCGGCCTTGTCAATATTTTTTCAAAGGCCCTTGGCTTCGCATTCACTAGTCAAAGCCTTTATACAAGGAGTGATGCGTATTAGTCCTCCGGTTAATATTCCCATATGTCCATGGGATCTAAACTTGGTTCTGTCGGTTCTACAGAAACAACCATTTGAACCATTACAGCATATTTCCTTAGTGCTTCTCACCAGGAAATTGATTTTTCTAGTAGCCATTTGTTCGGCTAAAAGAGTATCGGAATTAGCAGCTATGTCCTGTAAGGAGCCATATCTGGTTATCCATAAGGATAGAGTAGTGTTACGTCCTCATCCAGCCTTTCTTCCTAAGGTGGTATCGAGTTTTCATTTGAACCAAGATGTGGTTCTTCCTTCTTTTTTCCCCAAGCCTACTTCGGTAGAGGAAAAGTTATTGCATTCTTTGGATGTAGTAAGAGCAGTTAAAGCTTATCTAAAAGCCACTGCTCAGATTCGCAGAACGGATACTTTGTTTATTCTGCCGGAAGGCCCCAGAAAGGGTCAGGCAGCGTCAAAATCTACTTTAGCCAAGTGGATTCGACAGGTCATAATACAAGCCTATAGCTTGAGAAGTAGACCGCCTCCGTTCAAAGTTAGGGCGCACTCCACAAGAGCAGTTGGAACTTCATGGGCAGTGCATCACCAGGCCTCCCTGGCTCAAGTCTGTAAGGCCGCAACATGGTCTTCCGTACACACGTTTACTAGGTTCTACCAGGTGGACGTTAGAAGTCAGGAGGATGTCGCCTTTGGGCGCAGTGTGTTGCAGGCCGCAAAAGATCCTCATGTCTGATAGCGCTCAGCTTATATATGGTGTATCCCCCCCCTCATTTGGCATTGCTTTAGGACATCCCATTAGTAATGACTATGTCGCTCTGTGTCCCGTGATGTACGAGAAAGAAAATAGGATTTTTATAACAGCTTACCTGTAAAATCCTTTTCTTGGAGTACATCACGGGACACAGAGCTCCCGCCCCTCTTTGGGGACACTTATTGCTTTGCTACAAAACTGAGGTGCTCCCGGATGGGAGGGGCTTATATAGGGGAGGGTACTTCCGGTTTTGGAAGTTGCCAGTGCCAGCACCTGACGGTAACTATATAACCCATTAGTAATGACTATGTCGCTCTGTGTCCCGTGATGTACTCCAAGAAAAGGATTTTACAGGTAAGCTGTTATAAAAATCCTATTTTTTTTAATCTATATAGATAACTTTTCTGAATCAAATCCTTCTTTAACATTTTCTCCACCTCAGCAAGTCTCTCGGACTCTCTGCATATGGAATGCAAATATAGCAGTATGCTTTGCGCAAAAGCGTTGACGAAGGTATAGTCGGTTGTTTGATCCCCTCTTTCACTTGAAGTGAAATAGCAGATTTATGCAAGCGGACATATACCTCTGTGTATTGTGCTAAACAATACTTTGGATAGAAGGAATCACTCAAATAAAGCACCACACACAGATGAGTACCCTACTCTGTCCCTCTCACCTGCCCACTTTAGCAACGCTCTCCTACTTGGCGGGATCAAAGGACATATATCAATTACTCAACAATCCGTTTGTATTCAGAAGAAAAATCAACTTATACTTTAAATTGGAATTCCAAGACAACAACAAACACATAAAATGTAAGCATTTTTCTCTGAGCAGATGGAAGAGAATTCCCTATACTAACAACAACTTTCCCTATAGTATAGCTAAAACCGAAAAAAAATGTCACTGATCTCATGCTTTCCAGCCTGGAGGAGAGATGTGGGGTCTTATTGACCCCGCATCTCTCCATAAAGAGAACCTGTCACACACATTCCTATTACAAGGGATGTTTACATTCCTTGTAATAGGAATAAAAGTGATCAAAAAAAAAGTAAAATCATTGTAAAAAAATAAATAAATAATAATAAAAAAAAAATTTAAAACGCCCCTGTCCCCGGTAGCTCGCGATCAGAAGCGAATGCACACGTAAGTCGCCCACATATGTAAACGCCGTTCAAACCACGCATGTGAGGTATCACCGCGTGTGTTAGAGCGCGTGCAACAATTCTAGCACTAGACCTCCTCTGTAATTCTAACCTGGTAGCCTGTAAAAAAAATTAAAGCGTCGCCTATGGAGATTTTTAAGTACCGAAGTTTGGCGCCATTCCATGAGTGTGCGCAATTTTAAAGCGTGACATGTTAGGTATCTATTTACTTGGCGTAACATTATCTTTCATATTTTCCCCAAAAATTGGGCTAACTTTACTGTTTTGTTATTTTTTAATTCGTGAAACCATTTTTTTTTTTTTTTTTTAAAAAGGCGTTTGAAAAATTATTGCGCAAATATCGTGCAAGAAAAAATGTTGCAATGACCGTCATTTTATTCCCTAGGGTGTCTGCTAAAAAAACATATATAATGTTTGGGGGTTCTGAGTAATTTTCTAGCAAAAGAATGATGATTTGTACATGTAGGAGAGAAGTGCTAGAATAGGCCCGGTATTGAATAGGTACAAAAAGCCCGGTATTGAAGTGGTTAAACTTAAAAAAAAAAAAAAACTGTCAGTTTCGGTTTTCGGACAAGTGCATCCTGAATTTTTAGTTTTAGAACAGGATTTTCATTTCGGTGCACCACTAATTTACAGCAAACTGTTTTTTTCTCTTTTGGGATTAAAGGTTTTGCATGAATAAATAAAAGCTGATCATTATCACTCCTGTCCGTGTTAAATGGTTTGTCCCATCCATGTAAACCAATACATTCCGCTGGAGAGTTTTTGTTGTGAAAAACAACAGACTTACTGGCTGGATCACCAGATGGGGGGGAAAAAAAAGAAAAAAAAAAAGAAAACAAATGCAGCCCTCACCTCAAATGATTGGTAAGCTGCGATATATATTACGTGTTTGGTTTTGAGTTTAATACCGCTTGTACGTTTGTCTTCCTTTTTTTATAAAGAAATGGTTGTTCTGCCTGCAGAATGCCACAGAGCTCTGCTTGTCCCAGATTTATCAGCAGTCTTACTAAACATTCTGTCATGACACATAAAGGTCTGTTTGTCTTTCCTACAGATGCACTCAGGTACCGCAACATAACAGAGGGGTGGCCCAGTCCTCTGTATCCCCAGGCTTCTACACAGGATGATCAGGTAGGTGAAACTCTGGGTTTAAAAGCAAAGGTTAAACTCTTTGCAGCCACTTCGGTGATGGTTGTATGGTATTTTCCAGGGCCGGTTCCCCGTTGGTGACAACTGTGGACCATGTCCTAGCATTTTTTTTTATAAATTGTATTTTTATAAAATTTTTCTAAAGAAAATACAAACAGAAATAAATACCAAACATGTAGTACGGCGTATAAGAATGCTAAGTGAAAGGGTATATAACAGATGTTAAAACCAGGGATGAGCTCCGGCGTGTTCGCATTGAACACGTGCAGAGCCCGCCAAGATGTCGGCACCGCGCTGCGCTAATCACAGCAAGGGAGACATTTCCTGATCTCTGCAGCCGAGCATCGGGACATGTCTCCCTGCCTGTCATTAGCGCAGCGCTGTGCCGACTTCCTGGCGGGCTCTGCACGTGTTCAATGCGAACACGCCGGAGCTCATCCCAAGTTGAAACCATAGATAAATCGCTACAATGCTACAAAATTCACAAAAGCCAAATAATTCTACTGTATAGACCAAGAAGGATGGAAAGGGGGAAAGGGGGGGGATCTAGCGAGCGGGCGGCACTAACAAAACCAATATTTCACATTAAAGGAATTGTTGCTCTCTGGATCCAGTGTCAGCGGGGTCCCAGGACACCCCGAGGAGAACCCACCTAGGAGGGAGGGAGAGTGGGAGGAAAGGGAGGGAGCACCATGGAATCACAAAAACAGGCTAACAGGACTAGAGGAACATAAAATTGAGCACTTATGCTTAAGAGTGTACTGCACTACTGGGGGGATAGTGAAATGGCACCTGGATTAAGCTTCGACTGATCCCACAGGTCCCAAGTCTTGGAAAATTGAGGAAGTGTATCATGGACTGTCTCAATCAGGTGTTCCAATATTTGCAGAACCTGCACAAAGGTGGGTGGGGAGGGGGACAACCATCTCACAGGTAAAGCTCTTTTTGCTGCTAGGAGGAAAATGGCGGCTAACTTTTGGGCGTGTCTGGGGATACTAGGAAACGGCAAACCCAAAAGATACTGGATCGGGTCCAGTGGGAGAGTCGTTTCAAAGAGCTCTTGCAGATGGGTTTGGATGGAGGACCAGAAAGGTTGAATCATGGGACATTCCCAGAAAATGTGGAAGTCATCCCGGCACCTCCAACACACCCGGGAAGCTTTGGGGTCGTATCTATGTAAGATCTCCGGGGTCCTATACCAAAAAAAGTAGTATCTTATAGGTCATCTCCCTCTGCTCCACACACCTTGAAGACTTAAAAGATTCTTTTAATGACACAAATATCAAATCACACTTACAGGAAAGGAAGCAAAGGAAGGCTCATCTGTAAAGATCCTGTTGTCCTCGTCCCGGGTCTATGGTAGGGTGACCACATTTCCAAACTACCATTCAGGGACACCCTCCCGTCCCGAAAATCAGCTTGTGCTGTAACGAATCACAGCACAGTGATTGGACACAAGAGGCGGGATTTATGATTTCTCCAATCACAAGCAGGGGGTGGGATTGTGCTCCTCCAGGCATTCCCGGCCAGGACAAGTACTGTCGTTTTTCTATGCAGAGATGGTAAGCTGCAGTCGTTGTTGCTGCTCAGCCTGGAGCAGATCCTGTGGCCATCAGGAAGAAGCTGGGGCTGAGGTCACGGGATCACTTCCGGGGGAGGACTCCACAGAGTGAGAAGGGTTGGATAAGCAGGCTACGCGCTCGGAGCCACTGCTCCTTCTATTGGCCAATAGCCCCAGCTTCTTCCTGATGGCCACAGGATCTGCTCCAGGCTGAGCAGCAACAACGACTGCAGCTTACCATCTCTGCATAGAAAAAACGCATCCGGATCTGGCGCTTCCCTACGGACCACTGACACACAGATGAGACTTTGTATTTCCTGTTTCCTACTCTGCATCTTCTACATCTGTGCAGCCCATAGACCCGGAACAAGGACAACAGGATCTTTACAGATGAGCCTTCCTTTGCTTCCTTTCCTGTAAGTGTGATTTGATATTTGTGTCATTAAAAGAATCTTTTAATACTGCACTTAGGTGGCGCTTCCTTTTTCTCTACCCTTTTTCGTCTACCACAGAGTCAGCTCTCTGAGGACAGCAGCCGCCATCCACCAGCCATATTATCTGCCTTTTAACCCTTGAACTGCCTGTTACCATTATTATTTTAAACAGACTCATTGCCATATCCCCGTTTACTCATGCACTTTGTGTTTGCGCTAACAGCTACCTTTTCCATTGTACACCTTAAAGAGTTGGAAGTGGTCTCTCAAATCTTCTGCCACTGAGGGAGTTGGATAGGTCGCTTAATAATCTGGGACCATTTCTGCATGTAAGAATGAAATGTGTCGGTGAGTGAGGAAGCTTCATGCAGGAATCTATAGATATCTGAAATAAGATGGGCTTGGTATGGGCCTTGAGCACATAATAGTTCAAATGAGGTAGGTTTATCTAAGGTTAAAGTAGGGGATTTAGAGGAAAAATAGTGTTTGAATTGGAGGTAAGAGTAAAATAAATGTTTAGGGATCTGATATTTACTCTGTAGTTCATTAAAAGGTAAAAGCGTGTGGGTGAGTGGATGCACAAGGTTTCTGAGCTGGAAAATTCCTGCTTGTGTCCACGGGAGCATTTGAGTATAAAAAAGACTATCCGGGACATCAGGGTTGAAGAATACATTTAATATGGGCGGACATGTAGAAGAGAGGGAGAATTGGCGCGAGTACTTCTTCCATATGGAAATAGTGAATAACTCTAAGTTGAGTTATGGATGTCTCTAGGTTTGTCCAAATCCATAGAGCAGGGGTGGACTGGTCTAGTGATACTCATTTCAATCTCCGTCCAGATGCTGGATGCCATTCTAGAAGACCAAGTGATAATCGGTTTGAGGTGGGAGGCAAAGATATATTAAGGTCTGGGGCCCCCAATCCGCCTCTGGACCTAGGGGCCAACACCACTGAGCTGGCTATGCGGTGGGCCTTGTAGTGCCAAATAAAGTTCATGTCCTAGCATTGTTTGTTTAAACAAGCACTTGTTATTTTCATCAGAAGCCCACGCGGTTTTTTGAATGCAGAGGCCTGGCGTGACGTCATAACATCGCGCCCGGCCTCCGACGATCATAGAGACTCCGGCAACCATCTGGTCTGCCCGTAAGAACGATAAAGCGGGTAACCAGCCGCTATGATCGTTCTTATGGTGTAGGAAATCGCTGGCTGAAAACGCTGATATCTGAATGATGCCTGTAGCTTTAAGCATCATTCAGATATACCACCACAAAGCCCAGGACGTCATCTGATGGCCAGCCCTCGGCAAGTGGTTAAAATGGCTTTTTAGATCACAATAACATAGTAAAACTTGTATGAGATTTAACTACCTGCCGTATAGTAAAATGATGGCGGGCGGGATCCCCTCTTGTTCTGGGGCGACCGTCATATGACGTCGCCACAGTGTCACCGCGGTTGTGCCGTTTCCCTAGGACACAGTGCAAATCGCGGCTCTTTACCCATGTGATGGGCTGTGCCCAATCACAGCTGATCACATGTAAATAGGAAAGTGACGTTTATCGGCTCTCCTCGCCTCACACTGTGAGGCGAGGAGAGCCGATCAGCAGCATCTCCTCGTAGGGGAGAATGTACAGGTAAGTATATAGAATAATTCCGCGCTGCCCTTCAGATAAGCAGCTAACACAACAAATAGACAAATAGCAAGAATGTGGAAACAAAAAGTGTAGCGCTAATCAAAAAATGAATAAATGCCTATAGACTTAAATTTGCAGGGTGCTCAAATGGTGAATATGAACAATGAGAATGTGAATGTCCTCATAAGTACACGATTATATGTCCGTATGTGGGGAAACTCAGTACCAGTGCAAAATTACACAACTGTCTGTCTATAAAGTGACAAAACTTCAATATTTGTAAAGTTCAAAACTTGGTGATGGCTTCAAACAAAAACAAAGTGATAAAGGTGAAGAGGCGATGAAGTGAAGAAAACCACCACCGATAGGCAAGAGGCTTACCAGAACGTTTGAACCCGAGAGAACATACGTTCAATGGGTCAAACAGGCTTTGTGTGATGGAAACACAATGGGACCTGGACAATCCTATATATACTCCAAGTTGCTGTACAGGGGATGACCAAATGCCAGCAGGATGGAATAAACCACAGAGGAGGATAACTTCTTAACAGGTTAATCTCATGAGAAGTGGTGGTCCGGGAAATCCCAAATTGATGTAGAAGGGTGTGTATCATGAAATAGGAGAAAGAAAGGGCCACATAGCGTAACTGTATTATGTATCAAAATTTAATGAAGTAAGAACACTTACATTTAAGATGATAAAAAAGTGCTTTACAAAGTAGTGCTGTAACAGTAGAGTCCCCGTCGCGTTTTGTCTCCTAGGACATCGTCTGGGGACGAAACACGTTGGGAGGACTCCACTGTTGCCACACTACTTTGCAAAGTGCTTTTTTATCATCTTAAATGTAAGTGTTCTTACTTCATTAAATCTTGATACATAATACAGTTAAGCTATGTGGCCCTTTCTTTCTCCTATTTCATGATCATTAAATTTTTGATACATAATACAGAGTTACGCTATGTGGCCCTTTCTTTCTCCTATTTCATGATACACACCCTTCTACATCAATTTGGGATTTCCCGGACCACCACTTCTCATGAGATTAACCTGTTAAGAAGTTATCCTCCTCTGTGATTTATTCCATTCTGCTGGCGTTTGGTCATCCCCTGTACAGCAACTTGGAGTATATATAGGATTGTCCAGGTCCCATTGTGGTTCCATCACACAAAGCCTGTTTGACCCATTAAACGTATGTTCTCTTGGGTTCTAAGGTTCTGGTAAGCCTCTTACCTATCGGTGGTGGTTTTCTTCACTTCATCACCTCTTCACCTTCATCACTTTTGTTTTTGTTTGAAGCCATCACCCAGTTTTGATCTTTACAAATATTGAAGTTTTGTCACTTTATAAACAGACAGTTGTGTAATTTTGCACTGAGAATGTACAGGTAATAAGGGCACCAATCATCAGTGCAGCCCCAGCAGTGCCAATCAGTGCCCATCGGTGATGCCAGTCGGTGGCACCTAATCAGTGCCGCCTCATCGGTGCCCATCAGTGCAGTCTATCAGTTCCCATCAGTGCCGCCTCATCAGCACACATAAGTGAAGGAGAAAAATTACTTATTTACAAAATGTACTGATAGAAACTGAGAAAAACATTTTGTTTTTAAATTTTGGGTCTTTTTTCAGCAAAGAATCATACAAATACCAGCAGTGATTACATGCCACCAAAAGACAGCTCTATTTGTGGGCAGAAAATTTAAAAAATGTCATATGGGTAAAGTGTTGCATGACCGCGCAATTGCCATCAAAGTGCGACAGCACTGAAAATTGGCCTGAGCAGGAAGGGGGTAAAAGTGCCTAGTATTGAAGCGGTTAACGATTTAGGCTTTTTAACCTTCTTTGCGACAACTGGTAAAGTGCTTCTAAAGGCTGAAAGTTTTTTTTCACCTTAATGCATTCTCTGCAGCTACCTCCCCAGCACGCCCATTATACTTACCCAATCTCGAACCAGTGATGTGCACGAGAGTGGCGGCTCTTTTAGCTCTCTCCTCATTGGCTCAGGCACAGCAGTGGGAGCCATAGGCACCAACGGGGACCTGGGAAGAGGAGGATTGGGGCTGCTCTGTGCAAAACCATTGCACAGAGCAGGTAAGTAGAACATGTTTGTTATTTATCTGCTTGCCGCCCGCCCTCAGTACTTTTACTGCGAGCGGACAGCAGCTGCAGGCTAAGCAACGTAACTGGACGTCGCTTGGCAAATGCGCAGCAGCACGCTCCCGTGACTACTGTGTACGGTGAACTCTGTTTTTTTTTCTATATGTACTACATCTTTATAAATATGTGACAGTCAGACTCTTCTCCTGACAATTGCTCTGCATATAACACAATATATTAGGGGTTGTTGTCTTTAGATGATCAGCAACTGAACACTCTTATTTTATAGATCTGGTTGTATGTTTACTATATCTGTCCATGTACTGTGTATGCCAGTTATACCACCATTTCCTTTGCTTCTTGCACAAATAAAGCATTCATTTGTAGCCCTGAATATTTCTATAATTGTTTGTTATTCAGAGTGAAAATTTGATCAAAGTTAAAGAAGAAGCAGAAGAGCCGTATGTGGGAGGTGATGAGCTGTGTAAAGTGGAGGAAATTCCTCCAGAGATTGGAATAGGTACGTAATAAAAAATAAAGTAAAGGGTCCTAGGTTCTGATTGTGTTTATAGTGCCCCCCCTAAGAAAAACCTGGTTATGATATTTTACATGCTTTTTAAGGTCTTACGGGGCATACTACATTGTATGCTCATGCGAGGGTCATGTTTACCTGCATGGGGATGCATAGGTGTTCCATGCATCCCAGTGCAGACAGGATTGCCTAGGCAAACCGAGCGTAAGTGGGAGTGGGTACCTATCAAAACTGGGTTTGTACCAAATGTAGTAGAGGAGAGGGGGAAGAGGACATAAAGCAGAACTTCCCCTTTTGGCTGCTTTCAGACCAATGCAGTGCAGTTTGACCTCACCCTGGATGCAGCCTATGAGTAAACACTGAACAAGTGTGAAACGCGTCAGTGGCCTGGTTTATGCTGGTTTTTGTAGTGCTTTGTAGTCTTTCTTGAATAAACATACATTGGATTGGAGTGCGGCTGTCCTCAGCATTTTTGTTTTCATTGCTATGTGCATTGCCGGCACCCTTGGTCTCTGAGAGAGAAACATCTTTCCAAAACGTAATCCGCCTGGAGCGGCAATTTTTGGTCTTCTGGATGCAGCCTAGTTTACCCTTATGTTTGGAGTGGGTTAGCGGCACTCTCCCATACAGTTCTAATGCGAGGTGTGTCTAAAAAGTTTGGTGAATGGTCCGATATCTCAATGGCAGCATGCACCAGGTGCGTGCGCATGCACCTGGCTATCCAGAGACACGTCGAGAAGCGCCACCTAGCGTGGAGTACACGTGACCGTCAAGGTAAACCCGCTGCGGGGAGTCAAATGTAGTCAGTGTGAAAGGTAGGGTTAAAGTGCAATGGAGCAACGAGTGAACATCAAGTTCTGATACAAATTGGAGAAAACGGCAACGTAGACACATGAAATGTTGGTGCAAGTGTAAAGGACGGGAGCCATGAGCAGAAAATGTATTTACGACGGGTTCAAACGCTTTTGCAATGGGAAGGAAATGACTGAGGATGAGCCACGTTCGGGTTGGCCATCAACAAGCAGAGACCCAGACATGATCGAGCAAATGCGACAAATGCTGGCACAATATTGGCGACTGACTCTACGATTCATAGGGGAGGAATTGGGCATTAGCAAGGACACAGTGCGCATCTTCGTCCGCAAAGTTTTGGGTAAGCGCAACATCTGTTCCTGGTTTGTTCCACAAGCTGACAAACAAAAAGCAAAAACAGATGGAAACCTCTGGAGATTTCATTACCATGTGTGACCAGGATCCATCCTTTCTGCCAACCATCATCACAGGGGATGAGAGCTGGTTCTATCAGTTCCATTTGGAATCCAAGTGGCAATTGATGGAATGGCATTCACTGTCTTCCCCTCGACCCAAAAAGAATCTTCTTTCTGTTTCTCCGCCTGAATAGCGTCATGAAAGGCGCCCATTTTGTGGATGTGGTGGCAATCCAAGAATGTGTGACAGCAGTTTTGCGATCGACTGCTAAAGAGTCCTTTGCTGACAGTTTCCAGAAGCTTTATGAACGTTGCCAAAATTGTGTGAAGGATGGCGACTATTTTGAAGGCCAATAAAGGTATGTCGATTTGTATCTTCTGTTTTTTTTGTTTTGTTTTCAGATACCATTCACCAATCTTTTTGGACACACCTCGTATGTATTGCAAGTTCGGTGCGCTTTTCTGAAAGTGCAACAAAGATGCAGCATGCAGGAGTTTTGGTGGACTTTCAGAAAGTGCACCAGAACCGTGGCACACAATATAACTCTATAGCCTCGTACACACGGCCGGTTTTTTCGTCAAGAAACGACAAGAAAACTGCCGGGAGAGCTTTCTTGCCGAGAAAACCGGCCGTGTGTACGAGGCTTTCAGGTTTCTCGTCAAGAAAACTGGGCAGAATCTCGACGAGAAAAATAGAGAACCTGCTCTCTATTTTCTCGTCGGCCTCTTTCCCGACGAGAAACCCGAGAGTGTGTACGCTTACCTGTCGCCGTGGAAACCCGCGCATGCTCGAAATGACTTTGACGCATGCGCAGTAGCTTGCTATGCATAGGTAGGATGTAGCAAGATGGCGGCAGCATCGAATGTGACGAGCACACGCTCGTCGTAGTCGATGACGTCACCGCGTTCGTTCCATTCAAAAGAACGGCGTTCTTTTGAATCGAGCGTGTGTACACTCAGCCGGGACATGATTCTTGGCAAGAATCTCGTCAGGAAAAACGACGGGTTTTTTACTGACGAGATTCTCGGCCGTGTGTACGAGGCTTCAGGGAAAGCGCATCTAACCCACTTCAAACACATGGGTAAGCTGCACTGCACCCAGGGTGCAGTTAAATCACACAGCACTGTCTGAAAGCAGCCTTAGGGTGAAGTTCTGCTTTAAGATAAAGCTTTCAAAAAGCTTTATAGAAAAAGAGTTCCAGGTTTGATTTAAAGTCCCAACCTCCTTTTTCTTTAGGGAAGCACATGTCCTTACTCAATCACGGCCCTTAATTTAAAGTCTCACCCCTTTTCTTTATCTAACCAGTTGAAACAAATGATTGATGTTCAATAAGACCAGAATCCTTCTTGAAATACCTGATTTTCCTTCCATGTGTTTTTTTTTTTTTTTTTACTAGATGGCAGATACAATGCTAAGAACTGGGAAGAATGCGCCACTATTGCTCTGCAAAGTGAAATACAAACTGTTGACATCATAGCAGATTCTCCAGGACACCTTCCGGTTAACCCAGCCATTCTCAGTACAGATCTAACATCCTGGGGTTCTTCTGGTGACTTGGACCCTAAAATCCATCCTAGGGCTTACACAGGGAGTGAAACCTTCTCGTGTTCTGAATGTGGTGAATGTTTTACCCAGGGAGAGGACCTCACCTTCCACCAGAGAGGTCATGAAAAGGAGAAGCCATATTCCTGTTCCGAATGTGGGAGATGTTTTTCTCAAAAAGTTCAGCTCACTAGACACCAAAGAACTCACTCGGCTGAGCAGCCCTTTTTATGTACGGAATGTGGAAAATGCTTTACGGAAAAATGGATACTGGCTAAACATCAGCGTATTCACGCAAAGGAGATGGAGTATTCGTGTTCAGAATGTGGGAAATGTTTCGCTTTTAATTCCTCCCTGACTAAGCACAAGAGAAATCACTCTGGGAAGAAGCCGTTCTCATGCTTGGAGTGCGGGAGGTGTTTTTCCAACAGGGAAAGTTTCATTGGGCATCAGATGGCTCATGCTGGGAAGAAACTGTTTTCATGTTCGGAATGTGGAAAATGCTTCTCCCAGAAATCGAATCTCACCACTCATGAAAAAGTTCACACGGGGGTAAAGCCGTATTCGTGTTCAGAATGTGGCAAATGTTTTTCCCAGAAGGCAACTCTTACCACGCACGAGAAAGTTCACACAGGCGAAAAGCCGTATCCGTGTTCGGAGTGCGGGAAATGTTTTTCTCAGAAATCGACTCTCACGACTCACGAGAAAGTTCACACTGGAGTGAAGCCATATTCGTGTCTGGAATGCGGAAAAAGCTTTTCCCAGAAGTCGACGCTCACCACTCACAAGAAAGTTCACACGGGGGAGAAGCCGTATTCATGTTCAGAATGCGGGAGATGTTTTTCCAACAGACGAAATCTTATTGGTCATCAGACAATTCATACAGGGGAGAAGCCGTATTCATGTCTAGAATGTGGTCGATGTTTTTCCAACAGACGAAATCTAATCGCACATCAGATAACTCACACAGGGGAGAAACCGTATTCGTGTTCAGAGTGCGGGAGATGTTTTTCCCATAAGTCCGCTCTTACCAGCCATGAAAAAATTCACACTGGGGCAAAGCCATACTCGTGTTCTGAATGTGGGAAATGTTTTTCGTTTAATTCATCTCTTTTTAAGCACAAGAAAACTCATAATGGGGAAAAGGCAGTTTTATGATATTAGTGCGGGAAAAGTTTTGTCCACTAATCGATTTGTCGATTCAAGAAGAATTCCTCCTATTATGTTACATCTCAGTTCCTATAGGGGACACATCCTTCTTGTGCTAGACTTGGGGTCTCTAAGCTTTTTATACAAAGGGCCAGTTAAGTCTTTTTAAGACTTTAGGAAGGCCAGTGGTAGTAGAAAATGCCTCAGGGCTTGGTGGTCAGTGAGAGTAAAAAAATTACACAGCGCTTTTGGTCAGTGGGAGGGGGAGTCGTGCCCCATTGTTGGCATCAGGGGAAGAAATATTGCCCCATCATTGGTGTTAGTGGGAAGAAAAGAGTCCCATCATTGGTGTCAGTGGAAGAAATATTGCTTTTATCATTGGTGCCAGTAGAAGGAATCGTACCCCATCATTGGTGTGAGCGGAAGGAATGGTGACCAATCATTGGTGTCAGTGGAAGGAATAGTGCCCCACCATTGGTGTCAGTGGAAGGAATAGTGCCCCCACCATTGGTGTCAGTGGAACGAATAGTGCCCCCACCATTGGTGTCAGTGGAAGGAATAGTGCCGCACCATTTGGTGTCAGTGGAAGGAATAGTGCCCTATCATTGGTATGAGTGGAAGGAATGGTGACCTATCATTGGTATGAGTGGAAGGAATGGTGCCCTATCATTGGTATGAGTGGAAGGAATGGTGCCCAATCATTGGTGTGAGTGGAAGGAATGGTGCCCAATCATCGGTGTCAGCGGGAGGAATAGTGCCCCACCATTGGTGTCAGCGGGAGGAATAGTGCCCCACCATTGGTGTCAGTGGAGGAAATAGTGCTCCACCATTTGGTGTCAGTGAAAGGAATAGTGCCCCATCATTGGTGTCAGTGGAAGACATAGGGCGCCATCATTGGTGTCAGCGGGAGGAATAGTGCCTCATCACTGGTGTCAGTGGAAGGAATTGTACCCTTTCATTGGAGTCAGTGGGAGGAATAGTGCCCTATTGTCTGTACTAGTTTGAAGAATAGTGCCCCATTGTCGATATTAGTGGAAGAAATAGTGTTCCAATGTTTAAAGAAACATAACCCCACTGTTGTCGTCAATGAAAGGACTTATGAACCACTGTTGGTGTCAGTGGAAAGAATGATGCCTCATCATTGGTGTCAGCAGGAGGTAACATTCCCTCGAATCAATGAGGGAAATAGTGCCGCAAGGGCCACATAAAGGCAAAAACTCCGCTGGAAGGTGGAATTTGAGTTTGGGTAGGTGCACTCAACTGTCTTGTTTTCATCGAGAAAAATACAGGTCTAAAAACGTTACTTAACCACTTCAATACCGGGGATTTACACCCCCTTCCTGCCCAGGCCAATTTTCAGCTTTCAGCACTGTCACGCTTTGAATGACAATTGCGCGGTCGTGCGATGTGGCTCCCAAACAAAAATTTTTTCCCCCACAAATAGAGCTTTCTTTTGGTGGTATTTGATCATCTCTGCGGTTTTTATTTTTTCCGCTATAAACAAAACAAAAACACGTACATTTTGAAAAAAAAACACAATATTTTTTACTTTTTGCTATAATAAATATCCCAATTTTTTTTTAAAAGAAATTTTTTTTTCTCAGTTTAGGCCGATACGTTTTCTTCTACATATTTTTGGTAAAAAAATCGCAATAAGCGTTTGATTGGTTTGCACAAAAGTTATAGCGGCTAGAAAATAGGGGATAGATTTATGACAATTTTTTTATTATTATATATTTTTTACTAGTAATGGCAATTATCTGCAATTTTTGTCAGGACTGCGATATTGACTGCGGACAGTTCGGACACTTTTGAGAATATTTTGGGACCATTCACATTTATACAGCGAACAGTGCTATAAATATGCACTGATTACTGTATAATGTGACTGGCAGGGAAAGGGGTTAACACTAGGGGGCGATCAAGGGGTTAAATGTGTTCCCTAGGGAGTGATTCTTACTGTGGGGGGAGGGGACTGACTGGGGGAGGTGACCGATCGGTGTCACTATGTACAAGGGACACACCATCTGTCTCCTCTCTCTGACAGGATTTGGATCTCTGTGTTTACTCACAGAGATCCACGTCCCTGGCTCTGTAACTGCCGATCGCGGGTACCTGGCGGACATCGCGGCCGCCAAGCACGCGCATCGGGACCCTGGAGGCCCGAGGACGTCATATGACGTCCACCCAGGATGGCAGTGCCACCTTGTGGACGTCATATTACAATACGCCGGTATTGAAGTGGTTAAACCAATTTTTGTTTCCTGGGTTTGCATGCTGTGAGAAATGTTATAACCCGTGTCAGGCGTTTTATTGTTAGGATGTTTGTATAATACAGTTAAAGTTTATTAGTCACAAAAGTCTTATGAAATGCCAACACATTTGAGGTTTCAGGGGCCTTCTTCATCAGAGCTGGAGATTTATCTTCCAGTATGCTTTTATTTAAACAGTTTTAACGTCCAAGAGGTAGTGTTGGGCGAGGACCCAGCATAAGTTTGGCCTGAACATCGCCTACACCAGAATTTGCTGGGGGGGGGGGGGGCTCGGCGCATTGTGCTGCACTGCACTCTTCACGGTGCATTCTTATGCTGCGTACACACAACCGTTTTTAATGTCATTGAAAAAAACTGTTTTCTTTCTCGTACATCACGGGACACAGAGCGACATAGTCATTACTAATGGGTTATATAGATACCGTCAGGTGCTGGCACTGGCAACTTCCAAAACCGGAAGTACCCTCCCCTATATAAGCCCCTCCCATCCGGGAGCACCTCAGTTTTTTGCCAGTGTCTAAGGTGTTGGCCAAGAAGAAACATGTGTTTTTCACTGAGCTTGCGTACAGGTTCTTTTGGGCCTCAGTAAGCTATTCCGGATCCGACCAAAAAAGCTTCATAGCTAAACGGTCGGTACCCGGGCCTTGCAGAGAAGAGCAAGGTTTTGCCTGTAATGCTTCTCTTAGGAGAGCTGGACCCTGGGATCCAGAGCTCTGGTCATACCCACGACCAAGATGTTTTCTGTGCAGGGTGCTATACAGGTCCAGGGGAGTGGAATCCTTGGGAACCCGGTCCCTGAAGGTTTGATTACAATGCCTGCCGTGATAGGTGAAGTTTGGGCTTTTGTGGACCAAACAAAGTCCTGCGGCGGGGAACAGGTAAGTGGGGGCCCCCAGGAACTTGGTTCTATTGGGGGACCCCCAAGCCTAATTTGTCTTTCTGTCTGTTACCTAATGGTATTCCCGCAAAATTCTGTGCATGCCTGTAACTACTAAAAAAATGTAATAATTTTTAATGGTGGTCAAGAAAAAAAAAAAAAAAATTTTTTTTTATATATATTTAATATATTAGACTGCGGTACCTGTGTTTGTCCACTAGAGGCCGCTGTGGAATGTTTTCTTGTCATGTGGACTAGCTTCTTCTCAGCAGAGCAAAGTCCAGGCAGATGGTGAGTTCTCTTATAGGAAACTGCTTCCTCTGCCATGTTGCAGTGCTCGTCCATCCCCCGGCCTGCGGCAAAGAGGGGCCCTGGCTCCTGTCCCTTGTTACCATATTTGAAATTAGCGCCGAAGGCGCACGTGCCTCTATATATAGAGGTGAGCCGGGAAAGGGGGCGGAGCCTGGGGGATGACGCTCTGTGCGCGCCGCAGCGCTTCTGCGCATGTGCGGGCGTCCCAGCAGTTTAAAAAAACCACAATATTGTAGTGAGCTGGCTATGAAGTACAGAGACAGAGCTGGCAACATTTAAAGGCATACAGCAAGCGGTTGATACAGGCATCCCCTAGAAAGGCACATTAGTAGACACCAACTGTGATATAGCAGCAATTGTGCTAGACTATTCTCAGTAAAAGTGGTGTATTACGGCTGGAATACCTCAGCTTTAGGCTTAGGAATATGCCGTCCAGAAGCTCCGGAACTGAATCTTCCAGGAAGCGAAGGGGGTCTCATCGGGCTCGGAGGATCTTGGGCATACTCCTGCTGCACCAGTCTCCCCTGAAGTTCAGAGGTAAGTGACCGTAGAGACCCCGCAGGGTACTTGGTACTGTGGCTGTCCTCAGTTCACCTGCTCCTGTGTATGTAACAGAGGAGGTTTTTTCCTCAGCTCTGGGAGGATTAGAGAGAGATTGTCAACATTTATCGCTGCATCCCTGTCAGGGAAAGCACGCCCGATCTCCGTCTCCTCCTTCAGAGTGCCTGTTAGCAGAGCAACAGTCCCATACAGGGATCGACCTGCCTGAAGGGGATCAGGATGAGGTTGATTCTGTTATAGAGGAATCAACAGTGGGGGAACCTTTTCTCAGCATCTTAAGCTGAAAGATTATGGGTTCAGTCTCTGACTAACATGGTCCGATCAGCATTTAAAAATGCACCTTGCGGAACCATCAACCACTACTGTATCCTCGTTGGGGTCGCTAGAAGCCCCCAGACTGTTTGTTCTTTTCCACTTCACCCTTTACTGAAAGGGCTCATTTACCAGGATTGGGAACGTCCTGAGAAAATATTTATTCCCCCAAGAGATTTCCGGTGGTCTATCCCATGGAGGATGAGTTCATCAAAAAAAAAAAAAAAAAAAAAATGGAAGGTCCCTACAGTGGACGCAGCCATCTCTTGTATGTATAAATCACTGACATGTCCAGTGGATAATGTCCAAATGTTCAAGAACCCAATAGATAAAAGATTGGAGTCCTTATGAAAATCTGCTTGGTGATACAACCAGCAGTAGCAGCTATTGGGGTCTGCTAAGCAGTGAAGGATCAGTTGAAACAGGTCTTGAGGGACTTGACAGATCAGCAGGCTTTGCCCTAGCTGATCTACCTAGAGCCTTAGGCTTTGCGGTTGACGCCATAGAGGATTCAGTCCATCAGGCCTCCCGCCTTACGCTGTCTATAGTACATATGCGTAGGCTCCTATGGCTCAAAAACTGGTCTGCTGAAGCTCCCTGTAAAGAATGGCTGGTTAGCGTCCCATTTCATGGTGAACGCTTATTCAGGGAAAACCTGGACAAATATATCCAGAAAATTTCCAGCGGTAAAAATACGCTCTTACCGGTTAAAAGCAGAGTTAGAGGTCCCTCTTTAAGAGGCCTGCTTCTCCAGTCCCTGGGGCATCGGCTGTGTAACAGTTCCGACGGCCTCCTCGGTCAAATCCCGGGGGTAAAAAACAGGGACAGTAGCAGGGTAATGAGAAACCCTGGGTCAGGGGAGGTACAAAACCTCCCCCAAAGTTAAATTCATTGAAGCCCCCACTCAGTCGGGTGGGGGGAGGACTCCAGTTGTTCGCAAGAGACCTGGCGGGACACGATCAAGACAGATAGGTGCTCTCCGCAGTAGGTTTGGGATACAGTTTGGAGTTAAAAGACTCTCCTCCTTCCCATTTTTGAGGTCAAACGTGCCAAGGGATCCCCGGAAGAGAGAGTCCCTCCTGTTGGCACTAGAACAACTATTGCTCCAAGGAGTAATTATGGAGGTTCCCCTGGAAGAATGAGGGTTCGAGTTTTACTCAAACCTCTTTACAGTCCCGAAGCAAACGCGGTCGGGAGGCCCATATTAATTCTAAAAGGGCTATACAAATTCCTGTATATCAGGACTTTCCGATGGAGTCGATCCGATCGGTGGCCACTGCCCTACAAGGGGAGGATTGGTTAGCCACGATCGAAATCAAAGATGCTTATTTGCACATTCCCATCTTTCCAGTCCACCAAAAATTTCTACGCTTTGCAGTAGAAGGGCGCCATTTTCAGTTCAGAGCCTTACCCTTCGGTTTGGCCACAGCACCACGAGTGTTTACAACAATTCTGGCCCTTTATTGGCCAATCTAAGAACACAAGGTGTAATGATAATGGCATATCTGGATGACTTGTTGCTGATAGACCACTCAGTGAAAAAACTAGACGTGGTCGTTCACAAGACGATCAAGTATCTGGAATCTCACGGTTGGATTATCAACCAAGACAAGTCAGCCCTAAAAACCAGTCAAAAGTCTGGAATACTTGGGGCTAAGGTTGGATTCAGGCCAGAGAAAAATATTCTTGCCTCGAGGAAAGGTGTTGTCTTTGAAAGATTTGATCCACTTAGTGGGTACAAAAAAGACAGCCGTCCATACGCCTGTATATGAGGCTGCTGGGAAAAATGGTGGCATCATTCGAAGCAGTACCCTACGGTCAATTCCATTCAAGGAATTTGCAAGGGGCCATACTGTCAGCCTGGAACAAAAAAGTTCAGGCCCTAGACTTACAATGTCCTTGTCCCCTTCCGTTCGGAAGAGCCTCCGTTGGTGGTGGGTTCCCCAGAATCTGGAAAAAAGGAAATCCTTCAGTCCGATTTCTTGGAAGGTGGTCACTACAGATGCCAGCCTTATAGGCTGGGGAGCAGTACTGGAGCAATAGTCTCTCCAGGGCAGATGGTCGGATGCAGAAAAGGCCCTGCCCATCAATCTCTTAGAGATACGAGCAGCCCGGTATGCCCTAGTAGCATGGACATCCAAACTCCAAGGGTCCCCTGTCAGAATTCAATCAGACAATGCCACAGCAGTGGCATATATCAATCATCAGGGGGGCACCAGGAGTCGTGCAGCCCAGAGGGAAGTAAATTACATCCTGAAATGGGCAGGAAAAATATGTCCCAGCCATATCTGCGGTATTCATTCCAGGAGTGGAGAATTGGAAGGCGGACTTTCTAGGTCGCCAGCAATTAGGCCCAGAGGAAGGGTCCCTTCACCCCGAGGTTTTCTGGACAATATGTCAGCGGTGGGGAACATCGGATGTAGATCTTCTAGCATCCAGATTCAACGCAAAGGGGGATAGGTTTGTCTCTCGGACAAGGGATCCCCTAGCTTGCGGCTCGGATGCCCTAGTGTTCCCTGGGGATCAGTTCAAGCTGATATATGCATTCACACCGCCACAATGGTTACCTCGATTACTCCGCAGAATCAGGGTAGAAAAGAAACCAGTGATTCCGGTGGCTCCAGCGTGGCCCCGAAGAGCGTGGTACGCGGAGATTGTAAAATTTCAGTGGGGAGTCCTTGGACTCTCCCACGTCGTCCGGCTTTCGCAAGGACCGATATACCACCCTTCCTTACCAGCCCTAGGTTTGACGGCCTGGCTATTGAAGCCCACATTCTAAAAAAGAGAGGGCTCTCTAATGCTGTGGTATCTACCATGATCAATGCCAGGAAGCCGGTATCCAGGCAGATCTACTATAGAATCTGGAAGGCGTACATCGCGTGGTGTGAGGCCAAGAAATGGCATCCACATAAGTACGTAATAGGTAGGATTCTGGACTTCCTACAGTGGGCTGTAGATAGGAAGCTTGCCTTGAGTACTATCAAGGGTCAGATTTCGGCCTTGTCAATATTTTTTCAAAGGCCCTTGGCTTCGCATTCACTAGTCAAAGCCTTTATACAAGGAGTGATGCGTATTAGGCCTCCGGTTAATATTCCCATATGTCCATGGGATCTAAACTTGGTTCTGTCGGTTCTACAGAAACAACCATTTGAACCATTACAGCATATTTCCTTGGTGCTTCTCACCAGGAAATTGATTTTTCTAGTAGCCATTTGTTCGGCTAAAAGAGTATCGGAATTAGCAGCTATGTCCTGTAGGGAGCCATATCTGGTTATCCATAAGGACAGAGTAGTGTTACGTCCTCATCCAGCCTTTCTTCCTAAGGTGGTATCGAGGTTTCATTTGAACCAAGATGTGGTTCTTCCTTCTTTTTTCCCCAAACCTACTTCGGTAGAGGAAAAGTTATTGCATTCTTTGGATGTAGTAAGAGCAGTTAAAGCTTATCTAAAAGCCACTGCTCAGATTCGCAGAACGGATACTTTGTTTATTCTGCCGGAAGGCCCCAGAAAGGGTCAGGCAGCGTCAAAGTCTACTTTAGCCAAGTGGATTCGACAGGTCATTATGCAAGCCTATGGCTTGAGAAGGAGACCGCCTCCGTTCAAAGTTAGAGCGCACTCCACGAGAGCAGTTGGAACTTCATGGGCAGTGCATCACCAGGCCTCCCTGGCTCAAATCTGTAAGGCCGCAACATGGTCTTCGGTACACACGTTTACTAGGTCCTACCAGGTGGACGTTAGAAGTCAGGAGGATGTCGCCTTTGGGCGCAGTGTGTTGCAGGCCGCAAAAGATCCTCATGTCTGATAGCGCTCAGCTTATATATGGTGTATCCCCCCCTCATTTGGCATTGCTTTAGGACATCCCATTAGTAATGACTATGTCGCTCTGTGTCCCGTGATGTACGAGAAAGAAAATAGGATTTTTATAACAGCTTACCTGTAAAATCCTTTTCTTGGAGTACATCACGGGACACAGAGCTCCCGCCCCTCTTTAGGGACACTTATTGCTTTGCTACAAAACTGAGGTGCTCCCGGATGGGAGGGGCTTATATAGGGGAGGGTACTTCCGGTTTTGGAAGTTGCCAGTGCCAGCACCTGACGGTATCTATATAACCCATTAGTAATGACTATGTCGCTCTGTGTCCCGTGATGTACTCCAAGAAAAGGATTTTACAGGTAAGCTGTTATAAAAATCCTATTTTTCTCGGCGTGATTCTTCTCAAGCCTGCCTTGCCTACACACTATCATGAAAAAAAATGCTCAAGCAAAGCGCGGTGACGTACGAAATGTACGACGGCGCTATAAAGGGGAAGTTCCATTCGGATGGCGCCACCCTTTGGGCTGCTTTTGCTGATCCTCGTGTTAGTAAAGTTTGGTGAGAGACGATTCGCGCTTTTCAGCTTCGTGCTTTTCAGTCCGTTACAGCGTGACGAATGCGCTATCTCCATTACGAACGCTAGTTTTACCAGAACGAGCGCTCCCGTCTCATAACTTCTGAGCATGCGCGTTAAAGCCTACACACGGCTGTTTTTTATGACGAGAAAAACGACGACGTGAAAAACGACAAGAAAAATTAGAGCATGTTCCAAATTTTTAATGGCCATTTTTCACGTCGTGAAAAATGCTCTGGAGCCCACACACGATCGTTTTTAATGACGAAATGAAAAAATGACATTTTTCTCATCATGAAAAACGGTCGTTTGTACGCGGCATAAGCCCTGATTGGTCAGGTGCAAGGCTTTGCCCAATCAGGGAACAGTGAATAGCTGGTTGTTAAGGAGGCGGCCGCTGCATCCTTAACAATGGATCATCAGCTGTCATCAGGCTTCCCCGCTGACAGCCGAATGAAGAAAAAAACATTGCCAGCAATACAAAAATGTCGGGGGGACATTGTTTTTTTTTTTTTACTAAAGGAATTGTTAAAAACTGTGTGTGTGTTTTTTTTTTTTTTTACACTTTTTTTTGTGGTGAATGGGGTACTATGTACCCCATACTCATTCACATAGGGGGGAGGGCTTGGATCTAGGTCCCCCCTTGTTAAAGGGGGCTTCCCGATTGTGATAAGCCTGCTGCCCGTAGTCCCCCACAACCACTGCCCAGGGTTATCGGGAAAAGGGCCTTGCCCAGGTCAACATGGGGACAAGGTGGTTTGCAGAGCCCTGTCCCAAAGCACCCCTCATGTTGGGGGCATGTGGCCTGGTATGGTTCAGGAGGGACGCTCGCTTGTCCCCTCCTTTCCTCGCCTGCCAGGCTGCATGCTCGGATAAGGGTCTGCTATTGTATTTTTGGGGGTTTCCCTTAAAATCCATACCAGACCACTTTACAGGCAGACTAGGGGGACCCCCCAGGCACTGAATTTAAAGGTATTTTACTCTTTCGTCCATGGACCGACACAGCTTCTCTATTGACAAAGTGGGTATTATCCGTTAATTAGGAGTGACTAGGCAGAAAAACTTGTAAAAAGTGTTGCATCACACCTTCTACAGTACCGCCCAGGGGGCGGACCCTCTGGGTATACCCTCTCAGTCTGCACATCGCAGATCAGTTTTTTTCTGTCTAGCAAGGAGTAGGACATGGCTCCCTTCGGGCTCATTGGTCCGGGGAAAAAAGATATATATATTTTTTATTTTTTTGCTACATTTGTTGTTTCCTGCGATCTTCGATCAACTGCCGACTGGGTGACAGGCTGGATCCTCGATCCTTGTAGTCTCCCCAGTTTCGGCCATCGAGCGTGTGCCGACCCTAGCTACGCGCTGGGTTTTCCACGACATGCCCGTCGCTCCACGGGTGGCCGGTGAGCCTACGCTCCAGGGCCTGCATCGGACCGCTCAGCTTCGGCTGACCTTACGGCCGAGTCGCAGCAGCCTGGCCGGTGAGCTTACGCTCCAAGGCTTGCATCGGACCGCTCAGCTTCGGCTGACCTTACGGCCGAGTCGCAGCAGCCTGTCCGGTGAGCGTCATGCTCCAGGGCATACATATGATCGTCCCTTCTGGGTCCAATCACAGCATGCCTGGCCAACAGTCACCTTCCGTGCGCGGACGATGATCTGTTTGGAATGTCTTCCAGCAGAATACATGCAGGATAGGTAAGTAAAACTCCCCTGCCTCGGCTGGGTGATTTAGCTGGACATTCCTGGAGAGATCAAGTAAGTGGTTGTGGCCCCTTTCTTCCCTCTCTCCCTGCCTTTCCCTCCTCCCTGGGCTTCTAGCTAAAGGTTGCTGGGTGCTGGGGGTCACCTAGGGGGTCCCACTGGAGCGGGGCTGGCTGTAACTAACATTTAAAAGAAATGTCATTTTTGCTTACCTGTGTTTCTGTGTCTCCATGCTGTCGGCGGCCATTTTGAGGTGGTCCATGCCAAGTTTGGCCTCTTGTAACTGCCTGGCGGCCATCTTCCTGTAGTTCGGCCACACCCACTGGCCCCTATCAGGTGATCGGCGGCCATGTTTGTCCACCCTGTATGCAGATATTGCCGTTCGGCGGCCATCTTTTTTGTGGGCTATGGCTGCCTGACCTCTATCTTCTGTCGGCGGCCATTTTCTTAGAGCCCACATTATCTTCCATACAGACGGTTTTGGCAACCATTTTGCGAGAGCCTCCGGCCTCTAGGGTGCATTACACTGGCGCGAAAATTCACACAGGAAGTGCTGATAAAAGAAGCAGACTGACACAGCAGCAAGGGGACAGCATCACAGGCGCAGCATAGCAGTACCTATCCAGGGTGGTGAGTCCTCTGGGTAACCCAGCATCTCTGCAGCGCAGGAGGGTGGGCTAGTGATATCTTGCCTGGAGCCCTGTGAGTGTCAGCGTGTGGTCAGCATGGCATCTGAGCCAGATGTCTTCTCCCCTGAAACACCAGATTTAGCAGCTGGTGTCCCTGAGGTGTCTATGGACGCTATGTCGGCAATCCTAGAGGCGTTTGCTGCCAGGGTGGAAGCAGCACACGGGAATACAGGGGGTAATAAACGCCCCCGTCCCCTGCAATCTTCTGGGGATATTTCTGATGCAGAACCAGGTCCAGCTACGGCTCATGGCCCAGATTCTGATGCATCAGAGACTGCAGACCGTGACCGATCGGACAGTGAGGAGGACTCCAAGTCCAGGTCAGTACGCGAGACGGCTTTGGTATCTGACCTTATTACTGCAGTGCGGGATACGCTAAAGTTGGAAAGGACTGAAGAAGTAGCAGATACTCCAGTCCCCTTTGGGTTTCGTAAACCTGCCCGCACTGCTAAGGTGTTCCCTTGTGTGTCTTATTTTGACAAACTCTTATACAAGGAATGGGAGAACCCACTGAGGGTCTTTACAGCCCCAAAGAGGTTTGCAGTACGGTACCCCTTTGAGGAGAGTTTTCTGAAGATATGGACCTCTCCCCCTATAGTGGACCCTTCGGTGTCCAGACTTAATAGAGCCACCACTATTCCAGTAGAAGGGGCTCCTGTTTTCAAGGACCCTGTGGATAAGAAGGCTGAAGCACTCGCTCGCTACCTATACTCAGTGGTAGGCTCAGCAGTACGCCCGGCATTGGCGGGGGCCCTAGTGTCTCAGACACTTACTGAATGGGCAAAATTGCTACTCCAGGGGTTAAAGGAGCGAGATGCTCCTCCTAATGAGATAACTTTGGCCGACCAGTTGGTCCAGGGCCTTAAGTTTGTCTGCGAGTCAGACATGGATACTATTCCCCTGCTGTCAAGAGCTTCGGTTTATGCAGTAGCAATACGCCGCCTGATCTGGCTAAAGGGCTGGTCTGCGGACCAGACTTCCAAGAAAGCCCTATTGGATCTGCCTTTTAAGGGCGACAGACTTTTTGGGGCTTCTCTGGATGACATCATCAAGGATGCTACAGGAGGTAAAAGCACTTTGCTTCCCCAAACTAGCAAGGGTAGGGGACCACGCCAAGGGCAAGGGCCCTCCTTTACTGCACGTAGGCGGTTTTTTCGCCCTCTTAAGGCGACAGGGAAAAGACCCCAGGCCGATAAAGCGCCTGCCCAAGGACAAAAGCGTCCTTGGTCCCGCAGACCCAACAAGCCTGTGGACAAATCTGCGTCCACATGAAGGTCCGCCCCCACCCAGCTCTCGGGTGGGGGGACGTCTTCGCAAATTCGCGACTCAGTGGACTGCTCTAGTCTCCGACAGGTGGGTTTGCGAAGTAATCTCCTCAGGCTACAAGATAGAATTTCTCTCTTGTCCACCAGACAGATTCATCACCTCCAATCTCCAGCTACTACCGACCCGTCGGGAGGCCCTGTATGGGGCGGTCCAGGGTCTACTGGAACGCGGGGTAGTTATTCCAGTTCCAGAACAGGAACGGGGTCAGGGTTTTTACTCAAATCTGTTCATTGTGCCAAAGAAGGAGGGGGTTCGTCCAATCTTGGATCTCAGAGCCCTCAATTGCTTTGTGAAGGTACAAAGATTTCGGATGGAGTCGGTTCGATCCGTAGTCACGGCTCTCCATCCGGGGGACTTTCTGGCCTCCTTGGACATCAAGGACGCATACCTGCATGTCCCCATATACTCCAGACACCAGAGGTTTCTGCGATTTGCTATCGGGAAGAACCACTACCAGTTTGTGGCCCTCCCGTTTGGCCTTGCCTCAGCACCCAGGACGTTCACCAAGGTGCTCGCTCCGATTCTGGCGCTTCTAAGACAGCGGGGTATCGCTATCACAGGTTACTTGGACGACCTTCTGCTGAAGGGCCCTTCAAGCTCAGAATTAGAGGTAAGCGTGTCCATTACCTGTCAGACTCTTCGAGACTGTGGTTGGATACTAAACACGCAAAAGTCAGTATTGGTGCCCACTCAACGCCTAGTGTACCTGGGGTTGATTCTGGATTCCTCAGAGGCAAAGGTATTCCTCCCTGTGGAGAAGTTGCAGACCCTCCGGGCTGCAGTACGGCAGCTGACTTCCAGGAATTGGTCGTCACTCCGTTTTTGCATGCGAGTGTTGGGCCTCATGGTAGCCTCCTTCGAGGCGGTCCCATATGCTCAATACCACACTCGAGTGTTACAGAGGGAAGTTCTGTCCAGATGGAACAGATGCCCTTCATCTCTGGATTATCAAATCCGAGTGAGCCACCTAGTCAGGAGATCCCTGGTATGGTGGCTGACAGCACCGGCTCTAATGGCCGGGAAGTCATTTCTTCCGGTTTACTGGATAGTGATCACGACGGACGCCAGCCTTACAGGTTGGGGGGGAGTCTGGGGTGTCCAGTCGGCGCAAGGTCGCTGGACCCCAGAGGAAGCCCTCCTGCCGATCAATGTCCTGGAGATCCGGGCGATCAAGCTGTGCCTCTTCAAATGGTCTCAGAGACTGCAAGGGCGTCCAGTCAGGATCCAGTCAGACAACGCCACAGCAGTGGCATATGTCAATCATCAAGGAGGAACAAGAAGCTCAGCTGCAGCATCGGAGATCGCTCGCATCCTGAAGTGGGCAGAGAGGAGCGTACCGGCACTGTCGGCCGTGTACATTCCGGGTGTGGAAAACTGGCAGGCGGACTACCTGAGCCGCCAGATGCTGGACCAGGGAGAATGGTCCTTACACCCGGAGGTGTTCCAACTCCTCTGCCAAAGATGGGGCACACCAGACGTAGATCTTCTGGCTTCCCGACTCAATCGGAAGGTATTGAGGTTTGTGGCCCGGTCAAGAGACCCATGGGCAGACGCAACGGACGCGTTGGTAGCATCGTGGGACCAGTATCGGCTAATCTATGCCTTCCCTCCCTTAAGGCTTCTTCCTCTTCTGCTCCGCAGAGTGGAGGCAGAGGGAATTCCAATGATCCTAATCGCTCCAGATTGGCCTCAGCGTCCTTGGTACGCCGATCTAGTACGTCTGGTAGCAGACGTCCCCTGGCGCCTACCACTACGGAAGGACCTGCTGTCGCAAGGTCCCATATTCCATCCTGCTTTACAGTCATTGGCTTTAACGGCATGGCTGTTGAGAACCAGGTACTGAGAGACCGGGGCCTGTCAGACTCAGTAATTTCTACTATGAGAAGTGCTCGGAAACCGTCCTCTAGGAAGGTCTATCACCGCACTTGGAGGGCCTACATCTCCATGTGTGAGGAAATGAAATGGCATCCGCGTACCTATTTGGTTTCCAGAATCCTGCTGTTTTTACAGCATGGGGTAGACCAAAGGCTTGCCCTAAGTACGATTAAGGGACAGATATCTGCCCTGGCTGTCTTTTTTCAGCGACCCCTGGCGACTCACTCTCTCGTGAGTACATTTGTGCAGGGGGTTCGACATGTGGCCCCTCCGGTCCGCCCCCCGTTACCTCCGTGGGACTTGAACCTGGTCCTCTCGGTGCTTCAGAAGGCACCGTTTGAGAATATTAGAGATATTCCCCTGTTGACACTTTCTCAGAAGGTGGTCTTTTTGGTGGCTGTTACATCAGTTAGACGAGTCTCTGAGCTGGCAGCCTTGTCCTGCAAGGCTCCCTATTTGATTTTCCACAAGGATAAGGTGGTGCTGCGGCCGCAGCCTTCCTTTCTTCCGAAGGTCGTTTCGGCTTTTCATCTCAACGAAGACATTGTACTTCCATCCTTGTGTCCTCAGCCGTCGAATCCTAAGGAGTCGGCGTTGCATTCCTTGGACGTTGTCCGAGCTTTGAGAGTATACATATCTGCTACTTCCCTGTTCCGGAAGTCAGACTCACTGTTTGTTTCGGTGGCTGGTCCCAAGAAGGGCCAAGCAGTCTCATCGGCCACCATCTCTAGGTGGATCCGACAGATAGTAATCCAGGCTTACGCCTTAAAGGGTCAGGCGCCCCCCTTTCCTGTCACGGCGCATTCGACCAGGGCAATAGGTGCCTCTTGGGCTTTCCGACATCAAGCGTCTGTTTCCCAACTATGTAAAGCGGCGACTTGGTCGTCCGCTCACACTTTCACAAAATTCTACAAAGTTGATGTAGGTGCATCTTCGGATGCCTCTTTCGGCCGCAAGGTTTTGCAGGCGGCTGTTTAGAGTTGCAACTCCTCCGTTGGAGGAGTGCTGTTTTGTGTTTTGGGGTGAAGTTTGTTTTTATGCTGTTACCACCCCTCGTTTTTTCTCTGACACTGCTTTGGGACGTCCCACTTTGTCAATAGAGAAGCTGTGTCGGTCCATGGACGAAAGAGTAAATAGGATTTTTTACTCACCGTAAAATCCTTTTCTCTGAGTCCATGGACCGACACAGCACCCACCCCTCCTTTTAAGTTTGTACTGCTTTTTGACGAACTGATCTGCGATGTGCAGACTGAGAGGGTATACCCAGAGGGTCCGCCCCCTGGGCGGTACTGTAGAAGGTGTGATGCAACACTTTTTACAAGTTTTTCTGCCTAGTCACTCCTAATTAACGGATAATACCCACTTTGTCAATAGAGAAGCTGTGTCGGTCCATGGACTCAGAGAAAAGGATTTTACGGTGAGTAAAAAATCCTATTTTTTTATATTTTCACTTTAAGCATCATTAAAATCAATAACTTGCATATACGCCTTCAAAATGGGCCCCATAGACTTTCACCACTTAAGGATCGGAAGGATTTGCCCCCTTAATGACCAGGCCATTTTTTGCGATACGGCACTGCGTTATTTTAATTGACAATTGCGCGGTCGTGCAATGCTTTACCCAAATAAAATTTGATGCCCTTTTTTTTCCCCACAAATAGAGCTTTCTTTTGGTGGTATTTGATCACCTCTGCAGGTTTTATTGTTTGGGCTATAAACAAAAAAAGAGCGACAATTTTGAAAAAAACAAAAACGATTTATTACTTTCCGCCATAAATCATACCCAATAAAAAATGTAAACAATCCAATTTCTTCATCAGTTTAGGCCAATATGTATTCAGCTACATATTTTTGATTTAAAAAAAATCCCAATAAGCGTATATTACTTGGTTTGTGCAAAAGGTATAGCAGGCACAAAATAGGGGTCAGATTTATGGCATTTTTATTATTTCTGTTTTTACTTGTGTATCACACCCCCGCAGGAGCTGCAGCTTTAATTTTGGGCCTTGCACGTTACCTCGGTATTCGTTGTCTAGGGGAAGAAAGTCTGTAGAAACTCCAATGTCCACACAAGATGTAAAACCTTAAGTAGTTAGGTTTTATTTTCCTTTTTGCATAAACATATAGAAAGGTGAAGGGAAGGGGTAGGTTCAGGCACACGGTACAGATCACTGGGGAGAACTCCTCAACTATACAGTCACTCACCACTCTTCCTGGAGTGGGTATTGCTCACCCGGATAGGCCCCTCTCACCTGGCCTAGCAGCCGGTATGATGCACGATCAATAATCAGGACCAGTCTCTGCCACAGACTGGCTGTGCACAGAATTTGGATAATCCGGGATCCTCTGCCACAGGACTCAACACCCGAACTTCCAGCCAAACAGTCAAGACTCAAGAGGCTTTAAGCCGACCCGGCAAACTGTAAGGTAACTTTAGTTGCGGTGCATCCTCCAATAGATTTACCAGGCCCTCCTCAAGACACCAGCCTTCCGCTTGGTCTTTTTCAGGATAGGTCCTCCCCTGGTTTCCTCCATTGAATGGCTTCCTCCCGCAGGACGGACAGCACAGGATCACCTTCAAAGTGTAGTCCCAGTCAGCATAACTGGGCCTACTTACTGGAGTTGCGGCCTCGGACCAGCATGGTTCCGAGGCCAAAAATCACACAATACACCGCTCACACCAGGAGGGCCGTCAGGAGAAGAAGGACCCCAAAAGATGGCATCTGCTCCTTTAAGTACCCTTCCCCAGCATGTTTAGCGGGTAGACCACACCCACTGAACTGTTCCCGGGGGAAGGTATCCAATACACTCTGACTTGTCAGTCTTCCACATTGGCCTGAGGTGGTAACGCCACATACAGGAAAACAGTGGGAAGTCTGCCAAACACAGCCATAGCCAGAACAGAGGCTAATTTAACATCAATTATTTACATCTGAGCCTAGCTATTGGCTCAGATACCCTCTAAATTGAAACGTAGCGTCCAGTCATTGGGAGCAGGGCACTACACTTGTAATGGCCGTGATCAGCAATTTTTTAGCGGGACTGCAACATTTCGGCGGACAGATCGGACACTTTTGACACTCTTTTGGGATCAGTGACATTATTACAGTGATTAGAGCTAAAAAATATGCACTGATCTCTGTATAAATGACACTGGCAGGGAAGGGGTTATCATCAGGGACGATCAAGAGGTTAATTGTGTCCACTGGGTGTGTTTACTAACTGTATGGGGGACGGTCTGACTGGGGCAACACAGAGATTCGTCTTCCTGCATAGCAGGAAGACAAGATCCTGTGTCATCCTCTGTCGGAACCTTTTTTTTCTTTGGCAGATCCCCGTTCTGTCTCTGCGGGCAACCTGCTGATTGGCTCCCCCGCTGGCTAATCGGTGTGTGTGTGTGCCCACTAGGGCTGCAATGGATCAGCAGTGATCCGAACGGGTCCCCCTTTTCGGATCGGATCACCACTCGATCCGCGGAGCGACTTCGCGGCCTCGGCCTTAGGAAAGGCCGCGGCTTCGGCCTAGCTCCGGAGCCGCGGCCATCTTGGTACACCCGGCGGCGGCCGCCTTGTGCGCGCTGACGTCATCACCACTCACCCTCGCTGCTCGTGGATCTGAACTGGCCGGCGAGAGAGACTAAGGTAAGTGAGGGAGATGCCCATTACAGGGGGAGAAAATTGTGGATATTACAGGGGGGAGAAGATTGTGGATATTACAGGGGGGAGAAGATTGTGGATATTACAGGGGGAAGAAGATTTGGATATTACAGGGGGGGAAGATTGTGGATATTACAGGGGGAGAAGATTGTGGATATTACAGTGAGGGGGAAATTACGTGGATATTAGTAATTTTTTTTATTTATTTTTTGCCGATCCGAAAATGATCCGATCCGTGACCCCTGATCCGAGGATCGATCCGATCCATGAGTTTTTTGATCCGTTGCACCCCTAGTGCCCACACGGGCTAGGGCACGGAACGATGCACACTTACAGAGATTCGCGCAGCCGAGCCACCTTGCCACAATATAACTGCGGCGGGTAGTCAGCAAGTGGGTTAATAGAGTTTGTGGCTCGGGTCCGAACTTTTTGGATGTTCGGGAGTTCTGGTGCAAACCAAACCTAGGGGGTGTTCGGCCCAACTCCACCCAGGGGTATACAGGGAAATCTGAATTAAACGTGATTGCATTGAGATTTCGGATTGTCCGATTCTGTTTGTATCGGGATGGAAGGTAGGCTTAGGGTGTTCAGCCCCCCTAGTGTTTCCCTCCTACCAGGTCTTCCAGAAAAAATAAAGCTATCCACGGTTGATATACAATAAATAGTAAATGCAAAGGTCTGCTAGGGGAGGTCTAGGTTCTAATGTGCAATGTATAGTGGCGGGGGGAAATGTGGGCGAGAAAGGGTTGGTGGGGCAGTTGCTGCTAGTGTAGGTGTGTCAAAAGAAAGAGCTTATGTTGGGTTGGTGAGAAGGGGAGGAATAAGGTAGAATTCCCTATAGTGAAAGGGTGATAAGGCACGGGGTGAGGACAGGAAAGGGTAAGTGCTTAAAGTGGAACTTTAGTCAGAAACTTAAGTCCTGCTAGATGACATCAGGCTAAGCCCCCTTTGCAGGTATAGCTATGTAAAACATTACAAATAAATGCCTATACTATTTGAAATCCAGTAATACACTATCTCACCCTGCTCGGCACATGCTCAGTTGCTTTCTATGTTTTCGCACTGTGCCGAAAATGTAGGCCTCTACATTTGCTGACAGCCTAAAGATTTACTGCAGCTCAGGGGCTCTGGGCTTTAGTAGTATGTCAGCCTCCAGCAAGAAGAAGCAGGAACAATGCCGGGGGCAATTTACATCTCACAAATTTTGGTGGACTAATTATGAATTACTTCCCACCCGGCCACTGTACATATACGGCCGTGTGGGCGCTTCCTCATTCTGAGTGGACGTTCAGGAACGTCCCACAGAAAGAGGGGGATCGCGTGCGCACGTGCCCGCGCAGTAGTGCGATCCCGATGCGCTTGTGTCATCCGGACACGGTGCATCTCCAATCAGCAGGAGGGCTCTGTGATTGGCCCTCCTGATCATATGACAGCTGTGTCCAATCACAGCCGTCATGTGATGTAAATAGAGAGCCGGTTGCTAGGCGGTCGGCTTTCCTCTCCTCACACAGAAGTTGTCGGTGAGGAGAGGAGAGCGGATCTCTGCAGCTGGCCGGTGATCAGTGAGTATGAGCTGTTTTTTACATACTGATCACTGGCCCAGTGTCCCCAAAACAAGTGTCCCCACGCAGTAAAAACACCACATCTGTAACAGTAAAATCATATGTCCCAATGATCATCTGCACACACATGTCCGTGATCACCTGCGCACATCTGTACATGATCATCTGCGTACATATGTCCGTGATCACACAAACCAATTATTATACACTTAACAGGATTTTTTTTTACCAAGGGCATGTAGCAGAGTACATTTTGGCTTTCTTTTAAAATAGTGTAGCGTTACCTTCAACTAAGAAGGCCGCAAGTTTAGTTTGGGCCCTGAAAACAGCTCCGCCAACCCCTGGCAATGTACTCGACCCCCTACTGGCACAGTTAGTATTGGCAGCAATGTTTTCTTTCTCGTACATCACGGGACACAGAGCGACATAGTCATTACTAATGGGTTATATAGATACCGTCAGGTGCTGGCACTGGCAACTTCCAAAACCGGAAGTACCCTCCCCTATATAAGCCCCTCCCATCCGGGAGCACCTTAGTTTTTTGCCAGTGTCTAAGGTGTTGGCCAAGAAGAAACATGTGTTTTTCACTGAGCTTGCGTACAGGTTCTTTTGGGCCTCAGTAAGCTATTCCGGATCCGACCAAAAAAGCTTCATAGCTAAACGGTCGGTACCCGGGCCTTGCAGAGAAGAGCAAGGTTCTGCCTGTAATGCTTCTCTTAGGAGAGCTGGACCCTGGGATCCAGAGCTCTGGTCATACCCACGACCAAGATGTTTTCTGTGCAGGGTGCTATACAGGTCCAGGGGAGTGGAATCCTTGGGAACCCGGTCCCTGAAGGTTTGATTACAATGCCTGCCGTGATAGGTGAAGTTTGGGCTTTTGTGGACCAAACAAAGTCCTGCGGCGGGGAACAGGTAAGTGGGGGCCCCCAGGAACTTGGTTCTATTGGGGGACCCCCAAGCCTAATTTGTCTTTCTGTCTGTTACCTAATGGTATTCCCGCAAAATTCTGTGCATGCCTGTAACTACTAAAAAAATGTAATAATTTTTAATGGTGGTCAAGAAAAAAAAAAAAAAAAAAATTTTTTTTATATATATTTAATATATTAGACTGCGGTACCTGTGTTTGTCCACTAGAGGCCGCTGTGGAATGTTTTCTTGTCATGTGGACTAGCTTCTTCTCAGCAGAGCAAAGTCCAGGCAGATGGTGAGTTCTCTTATAGGAAACTGCTTCCTCTGCCATGTTGCAGTGCTCGTCCATCCCCCGGCCTGCGGCAAAGAGGGGCCCTGGCTCCTGTCCCTTGTTACCATATTTGAAATTAGCGCCGAAGGCGCACGTGCCCGCGCGCGTGCGCGTGCACGCGCCTCTATATAGAGGTGAGCCGGGAAAGGGGGCGGAGCCTGGGGGATGACGCTCTGTGCGCGCCGCAGCGCTTCTGCGCATGTGCGGGCGTCCCAGCAGTTTAAAAAAACCACAATATTGTAGTGAGCTGGCTATGAAGTACAGAGACAGAGCTGGCAACATTTAAAGGCATACAGCAAGCGGTTGATACAGGCATCCCCTAGAAAGGCACATTAGTAGACACCAACTGTGATATAGCAGCAATTGTGCTAGACTATTCTCAGTAAAAGTGGTGTATTACGGCTGGAATACCTCAGCTTTAGGCTTAGGAATATGCCGTCCAGAAGCTCCGGAACTGAATCTTCCAGGAAGCGAAGGGGGTCTCATCGGGCTCGGAGGATCTTGGGCATACTCCTGCTGCACCAGTCTCCCCTGAAGTTCAGAGGTAAGTGACCGTAGAGACCCCGCAGGGTACTTGGTACTGTGGCTGTCCTCAGTTCACCTGCTCCTGTGTATGTAACAGAGGAGGTTTTTTCCTCAGCTCTGGGAGGATTAGAGAGAGATTGTCAACATTTATCGCTGCCTCCCTGTCAGGGAAAGCACGCCCGATCTCCGTCTCCTCCTTCAGAGTGTCTGTTAGCAGAGCAACAGTCCCATACAGGGATCGACCTGCCTGAAGGGGATCAGGATGAGGATGATTCTGTTATAGAGGAATCAACAGTGGGGGAACCTTTTCTCAGCATCTTAAGCTGAAAGATTATGGGTTCAGTCTCTGACTAACATGGTCCGATCAGCATTTAAAAATGCACCTTGCGGAACCATCAACCACTACTGTATCCTCGTTGGGGTCGCTAGAAGCCCCCAGACTGTTTGTTCTTTTCCACTTCACCCTTTACTGAAAGGGCTCATTTACCAGGATTGGGAACGTCCTGAGAAAATATTTATTCCCCCAAGAGATTTCCGGTGGTCTATCCCATGGAGGATAAGTTCATAAAAAAAAAAAAAAAAAAATGGAAGGTCCCTACAGTGGACGCAGCCATCTCTTGTATGTATAAATCACTGACATGTCCAGTGGATAATGTCCAAATGTTCAAGAACCCAATAGATAAAAGATTGGAGTCCTTATGAAAATCTGCTTGGTGATACAACCAGCAGTAGCAGCTATTGGGGTCTGCTAAGCAGTGAAGGATCAGTTGAAACAGGTCTTGAGGGACTTGACAGATCAGCAGGCTTTGCCCTAGCTGATCTACCTAGAGCCTTAGGCTTTGCGGTTGACGCCATAGAGGATTCAGTCCATCAGGCCTCCCGCCTTACGCTGTCTATAGTACATATGCGTAGGCTCCTATGGCTCAAAAACTGGTCTGCTGAAGCTCCCTGTAAAGAATGGCTGGTTAGCGTCCCATTTCATGGTGAACGCTTATTCAGGGAAAACCTGGACAAATATATCCAGAAAATTTCCAGCGGTAAAAATACGCTCTTGCCGGTTAAAAGCAGAGTTAGAGGTCCCTCTTTAAGAGGCCTGCTTCTCCAGTCCCTGGGGCATCGGCTGTGTAACAGTTCCGACGGCCTCCTCGGTCAAATCCCGGGGGTAAAAAACAGGGACAGTAGCAGGGTAATGAGAAACCCTGGGTCAGGGGAGGTACAAAACCTCCCCCAAAGTTAAATTCATTGAAGCCCCCACTCAGTCGGGTGGGGGGAGGACTCCAGTTGTTCGCAAGAGACCTGGCGGGACACGATCAAGACAGATAGGTGCTCTCCGCAGTAGGTTTGGGATACAGTTTGGAGTTAAAAGACTCTCCTCCTTCCCATTTTTGAGGTCAAACGTGCCAAGGGATCCCCGGAAGAGAGAGTCCCTCCTGTTGGCACTAGAACAACTATTGCTCCAAGGAGTAATTATGGAGGTTCCCCTGGAAGAATGAGGGTTCGGGTTTTACTCAAACCTCTTTACAGTCCCGAAGCAAACGCGGACGGGAGGCCCATATTAATTCTAAAAGGGCTATACAAATTCCTGTATATCAGGACTTTCCGATGGAGTCGATCCGATCGGTGGCCACTGCCCTACAAGGGGAGGATTGGTTAGCCACGATCGACATCAAAGATGCTTATTTGCACATTCCCATCTTTCCAGTCCACCAAAAATTTCTACGCTTTGCAGTAGAAGGGCGCCATTTTCAGTTCAGAGCCTTACCCTTCGGTTTGGCCACAGCACCACGAGTGTTTACAACAATTCTGGCCCTTTATTGGCCAATCTAAGAACACAAGGTGTAATGATAATGGCATATCTGGATGACTTGTTGCTGATAGACCACTCAGTGAAAAAACTAGACGTGGTCGTTCACAAGACGATCAAGTATCTGGAATCTCACGGTTGGATTATCAACCGAGACAAGTCAGCCCTAAAAACCAGTCAAAAGTCTGGAATACTTGGGGCTAAGGTTGGATTCAGGCCAGAGAAAAATATTCTTGCCTCGAGGAAAGGTGTTGTCTTTGAAAGATTTGATCCACTTAGTGGGTACAAAAAAGACAGCCGTCCATACGCCTGTATATGAGGCTGCTGGGAAAAATGGTGGCATCATTCGAAGCAGTACCCTACGGTCAATTCCATTCAAGGAATTTGCAAGGGGCCATACTGTCAGCCTGGAACAAAAAAGTTCAGGCCCTAGACTTACAATGTCCTTGTCCCCTTCCGTTCGCAAGAGCCTCCGTTGGTGGTTGGTTCCCCAGAATCTGGAAAAAAGGAAATCCTTCAGTCCGATTTCTTGGAAGGTGGTCACTACAGATGCCAGCCTTATAGGCTGGGGAGCAGTACTGGAGCAATAGTCTCTCCAGGGCAGATGGTCGGATGCAGAAAAGGCCCTGCCCATCAATCTCTTAGAGATACGAGCAGCCCGGTATGCCCTAGTAGCATGGACATCCAAACTCCAAGGGTCCCCTGTCAGAATTCAATCAGACAAGGCCACAGCAGTGGCATATATCAATCATCAGGGGGGCACCAGGAGTCGTGCAGCCCAGAGGGAAGTAAATTACATCCTGAAATGGGCAGAAAAATATGTCCCAGCCATATCTGCGGTATTCATTCCAGGAGTGGAGAATTGGAAGGCGGACTTTCTAAGTCGCCAGCAATTAGGCCCAGAGGAAGGGTCCCTTCACCCCGAGGTTTTCTGGACAATATGTCAGCGGTGGGGAACATCGGATGTAGATCTTCTAGCATCCAGATTCAACGCAAAGGGGGACAGGTTTGTCTCTCGGACAAGGGATCCCCTAGCTTGCGGCTCGGATGCCCTAGTGTTCCCTTGGGATCAGTTCAAGCTGATATATGCATTCACACCGCCAATGGTTACCTCGATTACTCCGCAGAATCAGGGTAGAAAAGAAACCAGTGATTCCGGTGGCTCCAGCGTGGCCCCGAAGAGCGTGGTACGCGGAGATTGTAAAATTTCAGTGGGAAGTCCTTGGACTCTCCCACGTCGTCCGGCTTTCGCAAGGAGCGATATACCACCCTTCCTTACCAGCCCTAGGTTTGACGGCCTGGCTATTGAAGCCCACATTCTAAAAAAGAGAGGGCTCTCTAATGCTGTGGTATCTACCATGATCAATGCCAGGAAGCCGGTATCCAGGCAGATCTACTATAGAAACTGGAAGGCGTACATCGCGTGGTGTGAGGCCAAGAAATGGCATCCACATAAGTACGTAATAGGTAGGATTCTGGACTTCCTACAGTGGGCTGTAGATAGGAAGCTTGCCTTGAGTACTATCAAGGGTCAGATTTCGGCCTTGTCAATATTTTTTCAAAGGCCCTTGGCTTCGCATTCACTAGTCAAAGCCTTTATACAAGGAGTGATGCGTATTAGTCCTCCGGTTAATATTCCCATATGTCCATGGGATCTAAACTTGGTTCTGTCGGTTCTACAGAAACAACCATTTGAACCATTACAGCATATTTCCTTGGTGCTTCTCACCAGGAAATTGATTTTTCTAGTAGCCATTTGTTCGGCTAAAAGAGTATCGGAATTAGCAGCTATGTCCTGTAAGGAGCCATATCTGGTTATCCATAAGGACAGAGTAGTGTTACGTCCTCATCCAGCCTTTCTTCCTAAGGTGGTATCGAGGTTTCATTTGAACCAAGATGTGGTTCTTCCTTCTTTTTTCCCCAAACCTACTTCGGTAGAGGAAAAGTTATTGCATTCTTTGGATGTAGTAAGAGCAGTTGAAGCTTATCTAAAAGCCACTGCTCAGATTCGCAGAACGGATACTTTGTTTAGTCTGCCGGAAGGCCCCAGAAAGGGTCAGGCAGCGTCAAAGTCTACTTTAGCCAAGTGGATTCGACAGGTCATTATGCAAGCTTATGGCTTGAGAAGGAGACCACCTCCGTTCAAAGTTAGAGCGCACTCCACGAGAGCAGTTGGAACTTCATGGGCAGTGCATCACCAGGCCTCCCTGGCTCAAATCTGTAAGGCCGCAACATGGTCTTCGGTACACACGTTTACTAGGTCCTACCAGGTGGACGTTAGAAGTCAGGAGGATGTCGCCTTTGGGCGCAGTGTGTTGCAGGCCGCAAAAGATCCTCATGTCTGATAGCGCTCAGCTTATATATGGTGTATCCCCCCCCTCATTTGGCATTGCTTTAGGACATCCCATTAGTAATGACTATGTCGCTCTGTGTCCCGTGATGTACGAGAAAGAAAATAGGATTTTTATAACAGCTTACCTGTAAAATCCTTTTCTTGGAGTACATCACGGGACACAGAGCTCCCGCCCCTCTTTAGGGACACTTATTGCTTTGCTACAAAACTGAGGTGCTCCCGGATGGGAGGGGCTTATATAGGGGAGGGTACTTCCGGTTTTGGAAGTTGCCAGTGCCAGCACCTGACGGTATCTATATAACCCATTAGTAATGACTATGTCGCTCTGTGTCCCGTGATGTACTCCAAGAAAAGGATTTTACAGGTAAGCTGTTATAAAAATCCTATTTTTTTTCTTATACTGTATGAGTAAACCCAGACAATCATGAAAAGGGTATCAAATTTACTTCAAGCTTTTGGTAAGAAAAGTTAACAGTGGTAACAGTTCACAGATAATAAATTGCAGAGCCCTGCAGCAATAACACACTACATTTAGAATGAACAGTAAAGGTGCGCCGCGTGGGCGACCGTTAACTAGGCGTCCTGTGACGCAGTAACCAAATTAACTAGCTGGCCAGGCCTGGCTCAGATATCTAAAACTCAGTCTATAGGGGATGATGGTTTCTTCACCGGCAAGTCTTTAAAGGTGGTGCACATTAACAGAATACCATTTGTAATCCAATGGGAAGGTAGAGATGAAATAAACACTTTACTATATGAATTCTGAGTTCAGCTCTGATATGGTTCTCCAGTGAGAGTATCAGAAATAACTTGTGAGCCACGGCAGTCTATAGGCACATTAGCAACAACAGTATATGGTCTGGGCATATTCCCTCTCACCCCTCCGGACGCGATCCCAGTCCGGGAACTTCCACCGACTGTGTCCTCACACACACAGTGTCTCCAGTGATCGGGTCCCCGATCCAACCAAGGTTGTAGACAAGCGAAGTCAGATGCCACCCAGGCTCGCAGTGGGGTGGAAGGCTCTTTGGTGCTGCGCAAGGCCTCAGGCTTCAGGCCTTGCACTCCGGCACATCCGCACAGGAGGATCAGTCACTGAAGTCTCGTGTCCCAAAGAGACCAAGCCCAGCCTCGCCTCCTCCTTTTATAACCCCTCCCATGAGTCTCTGAGGTGGAAACATGCCAAAAGGGATTCTGGGCAAGGTAGTCCCGAGAGTCTTAAAGGGACCCCGCTACAATAGAAAGAAGAAAATATTGTTTTTTCTTTACAAATTTCCACTCTTTTTTTGCTTATATCGCAAAAAAATTAAAACAGAGTCGTGAATAAACACCACCAAAAGAAAGCTCTATTTGTGGGAACAAAATGATAAAAATTTCATTTGGGTACAGTGTTGCATGACCGCACAATTGTCATTGAAAGTCAGAGAGCGCTAAAAAACTGAAAATTGGTCTGGGAAGGAAGGGGGCGAAAGTGCAGTGGTTAATGTATGTTCCTTGTTAAAGAACATTAAGTTTTATCAAGTTGGTATAAGTAAAGTATCACTTTACGTATAATAGCAGAGAGACATGTACTGCACTGGTTGCTCCTAAACCCGCCGGGTAGATTCACTGACTATTTGTTCTGGTGACCCCTGGTACAAAAACTGATGGAAATCGAAGATTTTAGAGTCGTTATTAGAACAGGAGAAGAGGTTGATCTACCCATTATGATCACTTATTCCACTCAGTTCTTTTCAGAGGATATTTTGCCTCAATTGGAAAGATTTCCTCTCACTTCCTGCTGCGTCTCCAGAACAGGAGGTGAAGGGATATCTCCCCAACGATTACAGGCATCAAAAAAAATGTATAAATTAACTGACAGGTTCTAACTCTCCCATACTCTATCCAAAACGGAAAAAAATATTTTGTCTACACTTATGCCGCGTACACACGGTCGGAATTTCCGACAACAAATGTTCGATGGAAGCTTGTTGTCGGAAAATACGACTGTGTGTAGGCTCCATCGGAGTTTCCGAAAACCAATGTTTGAGATCTGGTTCTCAAATTTTCCGACAACAAAAGTTGTTGTCGGAACTTCCGAGCCTGTGTACACAATTCCGATGCACAAAATTCCACGCATGCTCGGAATCAAGCAGAAGAGCCGCACTGGCTATCGAACTTCATTTTTCTCCTAGGCTCGTTGTAATGTTGTACGTCACTGCGTTCTTGACGTTCGCAATTTCCGACAACATTTGTGTGACCCGTGTGTATGTAAGACAAGTTTGAGCCAACATCCGTCGAAAAAAAAAAAAAAAATCCACGGTTTTGTTGTAGGAATGTCCGATCGTCTGTACGCGGCATAACACTTTTAAGTCAAACTCTGGGAACAGGAAAAGTAAAAGTTCTCCCTTGTGGTGGGGCTGCGCCCCCCAATGCAAGGTTTGACTGCCCAGCTGTGTCTAAGGGGTCTGGGTAAAGCAGTGATCCTCTGCTCCATGCTGCTAGACTGGTACCTGCAGCCTCCTATTCCCTACACACATCCTGGTGGCTGGATGCTCCTGACGTCATCAAGTCCTATACAGGGACTGTAGTCCTGCACTGGATGAGGGGATGCCAAGGAACAGTCCACTGGCAGAGTATAGGGGAGCGCCGTTTGCCCGTGGAGCAATGGATCAAGTAAAACTGCTTTAACTGCTCTCCATCCTATAGATAGATGCTTTACAGATGGTCATCATCTCATTTTTTTAATTAAAAGATCAATAAACATGGGAAAAAAAACTTTGTCTAGTTGTTGTGATTGTTTCTTGAGAATGTTTTATGTTACCCAACTGTGTATTTTCTATACATTTACGAAGTTTGTCACTTCTGTCTGATCCTTGTCGATTTAGGCCAGGTGGTGCCCAACCGCTGGCGCGCGGGCCACATAGCACCCTCTGATGTGGCCTTCCACCTCCTTTTGTGGGATGACGGGTCAGCAAGCCCATAAAGCGGGTTCCTGACCCGCCATTCCAGAGCATTTGTGGTAAGAATGGAGCTGGCAGTATAGGAAGCAAGTGGCTGCAGTAGAGAGCAGAGCCGATGTTTCTGGTATAGCGCCGACTCCTTTCACAGGCTGAGTGATACCAAATGCACTCTGCCTCCTGGGACAGCAGCTGCTGCCAGCCATATCTGCCCTGGGGGACACCAGTAGCCGCCAGCCATACCCGCCCTGGGGTACACCAGCAGCTGCCAGCCATACCCGCCCTGGGGTACAGCATCAGCTGCCAGCCATACCCACCCTGGGGGACACCGCCAGCCATATCCGCCCTGGGGGACCCCAGCAGCCACCAGCCATATCTACCCTGGGTGACACCAGTAGCTGCCAGCCATATCCGCCCTGGGGGACCCCAGCAGCCACCAGCCATATCCGCCCTGGGGGACACCAGCAGCCGCCAGCCATATCCACCCTGGGGGACACCAGCAGCCGCCAGCCATATCCGCCCTGGGGGACACCAGCAGCCGCCAGCTATATCCACCCTGGGGGACACCAGCAGCCGCCAGCCATATCCGCCCTGGGGGACACCAGCAGCCGCCAGCTATATCCGCCCTGGGGGACACCAGCAGCCGCCAGCCATATCCACCCTGGGGGACACCAGCAGCCACCAGCCATATCCACCCTGGGGGACACCAGCAGCCGCCAGCCATATCCACCCTGGGGGACACCAGCAGCCGCCAGCCATATCCACCCTGGGGGACACCAGCAGCCTCCAGTCATATTCACCCTGGGGGACATTAGCAGCCACCAGCCATATCCACCCTGGGGGACACCAGCAACCGGCAGCCATATTCACCCTGGGGGACATTAGCAGCCGCCAGCCATATCCACCCTGGGGGACATTAGCAACCGCCAGCCATATCCGCCCCTTGGGGACAGCAACAGCCAGCGATACCTGCAGGATTCCTGAGGAAGAAGAGTTTTTAATTAAAATCAAACAGCAATGGGCATATCTGTTCTCTACACTGGTACATTAGCCACATTGGGCTGCTTTTCAAACTACTCTGCACCTGTGGGTTACTTCTGTTATTACCTGCGGGTTTGGTGCGCTTTCAGAAAGTGCACCACATCTGCAAGTTATAATAGAATTCTATGGCAAAGAGCGGCTAACAGGCAGGAAAGACACAGGTACACTACGCTGCACACGTGGTGCAGGTAAACCACAGCACATCAGTTTGAAAAAAGCCTAAGCCCCCTTTACAGGATCAGTCCAATTGGGTTTGTCTGTTTTTTTAAGGCAGACCCAATTGGACCCTCTATTCACCTCTATGAAGCATCAGATGTATATGGATTTGTGTCTGTCTGCACCCGCCTACTTCCATTATAATCGGCTAAAAAAAAAGGGGGATCAGTCCGCTTACGTCTGGGTGGATAGGATTGGAGGGCCCATAGAATAGAGCGGGCTGTGTCACGGACCTGTCATCCACCCGCTCTGCTCATTGTGGCCCACAACCGGTTACCAAGTCGCTTAAGTGGCCCTCACTCTTCAAAAGGTTGGGCACCCCTAGTTTAGGCTATACTAATGACATTATATAACACCTGCAACTGTGTTTGTTATATACAGTATATATTGCGACAGAACGAGAACCTGCCACTATTAAAATGGAGGAGAATATGACACGGGCATGGGCTTCCGCAGAACTTTTTCAGGGGGGGCATCATTTTAAGGTCATCCATGCTCTGCCCCTTTTCGACAGTGTCATGAAGGGGAGGGTGAGCTATATGGGATCTTTATGTTATTGTGTCCATATAGCTTCTGTTGTGCATCTATATGGGCGCAACAGCATAAAGACGCTATTGTGTCCATGTAACTCCAGTCCTATTGTGGCCATACAATGCTAGTACTGTCTGTCTCCTATTATGCCCACACTAGTACCCAGTGACACTGACCTGCGTGTGGGTACAGTGTGGCTCTCTCTCTGGTGGTGCGGATACAGCGTGGCTCTCTCTCTGGGTGTGGGAGTACAGCGTGGCTCTCTGCCTGGTGGTGTGAATACAGCGTGGCTCTCTCCCTGGTGGTGTGAATACAGCGTGGCTCTCTCTCTGGGGGTGCGGGTACAGCGTGGCTCTCTCTCTCTGGTGGTGTGAGTACAGCGTTGTTCTCTCTCTGGTGGTGCAGGTACAGTGTGGCTCTCTCTCTGGTGATGAGGGTACAGCGTGGCTCTCTCTCTGGTGGTGCGAGTACAGAGTGGCTCTCTCTCTGCTGGTGTGGCTACAGCGTGCCTCTCTCTGGTGGTGCGGGTACAGAGTGGCTCTGGTGGTGAGGATACAGCGTGGCTCTCTCTCTGGTGGTGCGGGTACAGAGTGGCTCCGGTGGTGAGGATACAGCGTGGCTCTCTCTGGTGGTGTGGGTACAGAGTGGCTCTGGTGGTGAGGATATAGCGTGGCTCTCTCTTTGGTGGTGCGGGTACAGCATGGCTCTCTCTGGATGTGCGGGTACAGCATGGCTCTCTCTGGTGGTGCAGGTCAGAGTGGCTCTCTCTGGTGGTGCAGGTACAGAGTGGCTCTCTCTGGTGGTGCAGGTACAGAGTGGCTCTCTCTGGTGGTGCAGGTACAGAGTGTCTCTCTCTGGTGGTTCAAGTACAGAGTGGCTCTCTCTGGTGGTGCAAGTACAGAGTGGCTCTCTCTGGTGGTGCGGGTACAGCGTGGCTCTCTCTGGTGGTGCTGGGGCCATTAGTTCCCCCAGTAAGTCCTCTCTTTCTTTTTCCATGTCTCCTGTAGCTGCTACAGTGTAGCACTCAGCTTGTTTCCAGGTTTTCACTTTTCCCCCAGCAGAGTGCATGCTGGGGACTGTAGCCTGCTCCCTGCTGAGAACAATTGGGCCACCAATCTCCGGGACTACAATTCCCAGGATGCCCCTCTTGTTTCTTCTGATTGGTCCTCCGCTGTGCCCAATGGGGAGGGAAGAAGAACAGGCAGGAAGCTTTCTCTTCTACCGTGCTGCCGACATGAGAAAGGGGGAGCGAGCGTGGGAAACACCCTGACAACGGCCCGCAGATCTACCCTATCACAGCGCTGCTGGTGAGATCGCTTCACATGTTTGTAGGGGGACTTGACAGCACCTGCTACATCTGCTATAGCTACATGTACATCTGACGGGTGTCACCCGGCCCCCGGGTGCGATCTGCCCCCGCACCCCCATAGCGACGCGGCCCCCACTGAGACCGCACAACTTGCCGATTCACTCGCCCCCTTTGCCCCACTGTGCGGACACCCATGGACACAGGAATCGCATTAGGGGGTTGATGCAAGGTTCCGGACTATCGTTTCTGAGCGGAGAAACAAAGGGAGAACGAAGATTTGCAGTCCAAGGACCACGGCTATAGAACGCTCTACCCACGGATATCCGCATGGAAGAAAACCATCGGGCCTTCAAGAAAAAACTTAAGACCCACCTCTTCTGATGGATCAGGACGTCACTGGATGCAAGTGCCTTGAGGCGATTTAGTTCGCATTTGTAGCGCTATACAAGTTATTCACTCACTCACTCACTCAGAAAGCTGTTTTGGGTTTTCTCCGAATTCTGTAGTTCTGGATCGGAAGTTTTAATCCTGTGTCCAGATTTTACCAGGTGACTGTAGCCTGAATACACAGGTGTGCAGGGTCATGATACACTCAAAGCTGAGTAAAGCTCAGGGCTTCCAGTTTGGGAGGCAGAAGGCCTCACTCAGTGGTCAGAGGAGCCCCAGCAAGGAGCCAAGAGACAGGAGGTCTCATCCAGAGGTCAGAGGAGTCCCAGCCAGGAGGCAAGAGACAGAAGGTCTCGTCCAGGGATGCCCCAGCCAGGAAACAGGGGGTCTCACGCAGGGGTCAGTGGTGCCCCAGCCAAAAGCTGAGAGACAGAAGGTCTCATCCAGGGGTCAGAGGAGTCCTAGCGAAGAAACAGGAGTTCTCACCGAGGGGTTAGAGGTGCCCCAGACAGGGGACAGGAGGTTTTACCTAGGGGTCAGAGGTGCCCCAGCCAGGAGACAGGAGCTCTCACTCCAGGTTCAGAGGTGCCCCAGCCAGGAAACAGGACGTCTAAATCATGGGTCATAGGTGCTCCAGCCAGAAAAAAGGAGGTCTAACCCATGGGTCAGAGGTTCCCCAGCCAGGAGACAGGAGGTCTCATTCCTTTAGTCAGATGGGCTCCTATCAGGGTGTCAGGCAAACTCCTATCCAGAGACCAGGATTGGGCCATGCAGCAGGGCGCTGCAACTAAAGGCTAATGCCGCGTACACACGACCATTTTTCTCGTCGGGAAAACTGTAATTTTTTAATTTGGACGAGAAAAACGGCCGTGTGTAGGCTCTCCAGCAGTTTTCCAGACGAGAAAACCACAGAGAATCACGACGAGAAAAATTAGAACATGCACAAATTTTTCTCGTCGCGAATCGTGGCATTTTTTTCCTCTACAGTTTTCCCATAGGGAAACACTGCTAGGGAGCCTACACACGGCCGGTTTTCTCGACCAAGAGGAAAAATGTCGTGAAAAACGGCCGTGTGTAGACTGGGAAAAGGGGACCAAGCTGGTCCTCGTTTTTCCCCGTCGGGTTTCACGACGGTGTTTTCACCGCCGAGAAACTCAGTCGTGTGTACGCGGAATAAGCGTGCCAAGGGAACCAGTAGAGCTGGACAACACAGTCAGAGAAACTGGTAAGAATAGCAGTGGTGCTGCTATCAAGGGAGCCAGGTAGCTTGGTATTTTCATTTGACTGTTCATATTGATATGGAAAAACCCCTACATGGGCAATTGATGTACAGTATATGTGAGCTTCCTGTTTTATTTAATAAAAGTGGGCCGCCATGCACTAAAATACAGTTTGGACTAGCGCAACTCATTGGAAAAGCACCTACCTGAGTATAATCTGCACAATATACAGTATATAGAGTTATGCCGCGTACACAAGACCATTTTTCTCATCGGGAAAAATTTAATTTATTCTCTTTGACGAGAAAAACGACCGTGTGTGGGCTTTCCATAATTTTTCCCGACGAGAAAAACGGCAAGAATCACGACGAGAAAAATTAGAACATGCTCTAATTTTTCTCGTCGTGATTCACAGAATTTTTTTCCGCGGCAGTTTTCCCATAGGGAAACACTGCCGGGGAGCCTACACACGGTCGTTTTTCCCGACCAAGAGAAAAAATGTCAGGAAAACCGGCCGTGTGTAGGGGAACAAGCCGTTCCTCGTTTATCCCGTCGATTTTCTCGATGGTGTTTTCACCGTCAAGAAAATCGATCGTGTGTACACGGCTTAAGGCTCAACCGGTAGACTGGTATTGGCAGTGGTGAACCAAGTACAGTACAGGGACACCCAAGGACAGTCCCAGCTGGTTGGTCCTATGCTTCTATTCAGTAAGGCCACAAGCAAACATGGCTCCAGCCTGGATTCACACTGCTGCCGGATGCGGCTCGCAGCAGGGGTCCGGTGCGTCTCTGTTCTCCGTTTCCGGGACGAATTAGGGCCGAATTTTTGCCTGAATTCGGCCCTGAAACAGACCGGAAGACAGGAGATAATTAACCTACCTTGTCTTTGGACAAACCAGAGTACCGAGAGTTAAACTGGATGGACTTTTTTCAACCAGATTAACTATGTAACAAGCACAGAATGAACATGCAAAACTTCATGCATGTAGTGTCCTGGTTGGGATTCGAGGACCCCAGTGCTACAAGACAAGAGTGCTGAACACTAAACCGCTGTGCTGCCTAGCAATAGACTTGCTTTTAAGTGGAACTAAAGGCAGTTCCAACTATCCGAAAGCCGAGAGGTCCCTTGGTGGCACTGGCATCCTCTCCTGAGCTTCTTCTGTATGCTGGTCTTCAGCCACTTTGATTGGTCAGTGCAGGATTCCATCACTCACAGGAGAGTGGCTACGTTCGTTCTCCATGATCCCACTGTATGCAGGAACATAGCTATTCTCTCTTGCTCATTACCAAGATGGACACATGACTGCAACTAGCATGTGCTCCCCCTTAGCCCTACCTTTCCCATACCCTCTCCCACCTGCAGGGCTGCTGTTAGAAATCACGGGGGCCCCATACAGCCTACCTGGCAGGGCCCCCCTCAAATATATCAAAACAAAATTTTCACCAAAAATATACTAAAATAATTTTTAGCGGACACAAATGCCTTGTTTCCACTAAACGGAACGGTTTGGGTCGGTACAGTTTGGAACGGTTTGAATGGTCCGGTCTATTCTGGTGAGCGTTTCCACTGCAAGTCGGACCGTCAGGGACCATTCAGGGTTTAGAAAAAATGCCTAGCTTGTCCACCAATCAGTGGAATGTATTGTAGCTCCGCCCTAACCGAACCGTTCCATTTTTTATGGCCCCACATCTGAAGCAGGACCCAGAATGGTGCGGTACGGTTCGGTTTTATGGCACGCTTTCATAATGGAAACACTCAAAATAGCGTACCGAACCGATCCGCTCAGTGGAAACGAGGCAAAAGATAACAGAGAGGCTGTGTGAATTAGCCCTTTTTTAATTAGTTTTTTACATTTTTGAACAAAAACATTTTATTATTTAAAAGAAAAAAAAATGTTTTGAAAAAAATATATTTTACAATTTTTACAAATATTTTTTTTTACAATTTTTTTTTTTACAATAATTTTATTACATTTTACAAGGGATTAAAACAATACAGGGTTACAGTTTTTTTATTATTTTTATGGGACAGGGAAGCCGTCAGCTGTGTCTTTGTCTCTCCCTGCAGCAGCTGAAAGTCGGCGGGAGGGAGAGAAACCGGTTTCCAGCTGCTGCAGAGAGTCACATAGGGCATCCTGTAATTGCCCCTCCATCTGACCGCACTGATTTCCTCTGCTGTTTGGGCCCCCCTGTGAGCCCGGACCCCCTACAGGAGGACTGGTGCCCCCCATCAGCAGCCCTGCCCACCTGAACCCAACTCCGAGTAGGGTGACCACATTTCCAAACTACCATTCAGGGACACCCTCCCTTCCCAAAAATCAGTTTGTGCTGTAACGAATCACAGCACAGTGATTGGACACAAGAGGCGGGATTTATGATTTCTCCAATCACAAGCAGGGGGCGGGGATTGTGCTCCTCCAGGCATTCCTGGCAAGTACTGTCAGTGAGTAAAGCGGTGATGTGGCGGCATTTTTTGGGGGAAATCAGATTGGCCCGGGGGGGGGGGGGGGGGTGGCTGTGTCAGTTTCATTCCGGGACACTGTATTGTCCTGGAATGAATGTGCCCGGGACAGACCTGCAAAATGCGGGACTGTCCCGGGCAATCCGGGACACGTGGTCACCCTAACTCCGAGTATCTAGGGCTTGCCTGTGTCAGACCCCACCACTCCTCTCTCAAATTCCTCTTATTCACCTCCACATGCTATTCACATGCTTACTTTCATTTGGAATGCAGACCCCAGAAACGTGTTGGTGTTCATCTGTCCAAAGTCCTCCTCCATTAAGGCTGGGTTCACACTATTGCGAATTGGATGCAGCTTTTTTTTTTTTCCCCGCATCCAATTCGCATGACAGGAGATTGTGACAGGCTCTCTATGGACAGCAGGCCTCGGCCCCGGATTTCATTGACAGCCAATGGCTCCCGCTGCTATCAATCTATCCAAGGAGGACCTGAGACAGCGGCTGGAGCTGCTGGGATCATTCTTGACGCTGGAAAGATCGGGGTCAGGTAAGTAAAGAGGGCGCTCTGGGGGGGCTGCTGCAGCACAGGTTTTTCACCTGATGCATAGAATGCATTAAGGTGAAAAACCTTGAGGGTTTACAAACCCTTTAACCGCTTGCCGACCAGCGCACGACGATATACGTCGACACAATGGCACGGCTGGGCAGATGGGTGTACACGTACGTCCCCTTTAAGATGCAGCATTGTGGGCGCACGCACGCCGCGGGCTTCGCAAGTCCGACCGCGGGTCCCGCAAATTTGATGTCTGCGGGTATACCCGCGACCGTCTCATGGAGAGGAAGAACGGGGAAATGCTAATGTAAACAAGCATTTCCCCAGTCTTCCTAGTGACAGGACACTGATCTTCTGCTCCCTGTAATCGGGAGCGGTGATCAGTGTCGTGTCACACATAGCCCACCCCCCCCCCCCTACAGTTAGAACACATCCCTAGGACACACTTAACCCCTTCAGCGCCCCCTACTGGTTAACCCCATTCACTGCCAGTGTCATTTTTACAGTAACCAGTGCATTTTTAAAACACTGATCGCTGAATCAATGACAATGGTCACAAAATGGCGTCAAAAGTGTCCGATGTGTCCGCCATAATGTCGCAGTCACGATAAAAAAAAAATCGCTGATCGCCGCCATTACTAGTAAAAATAAAAAATTATTAATAAAAATGCAATGAAACTATCCCCTATTTTGTAGACGCTATAACTTTTGCGCAAACCAATCGATAAACGCTTATTGCGATTTTTTTTTAACCAAAAATATGTAGAAAAATACGTATCGGCATAAACTGAGAAAAAATAAGTTTTTTTATATATATATATTTGGGGATATTTATTATAGCAAAAAGTAAAAAATATTGCTTTTTTTTTCAAAATTGTCACTCTATTTTTGTTTATAGCGCAAAAAATAAAAACCGCAGAGGTGATCAAATACCACCAAAAGAAATCTCTATTTGTGGAAAAAAGGACGTCAATTTTGTTTGGGAGCCATGTCGCACGACCGCGCAATTGTCAGTTAAAGCGACGCAGTGCCGAATCGCAAAAAGTGCTCTAGTCTTTGGCCAGCCAAATGGTCCGGGGCTTAAGTGGTTAAAGTGGTTGTAAACCTCAGACATTAAATATGAATAAAGCATATCCCTCTATAGTGTGTACTTGTCTCAGTTAAGATCACTAAGTTTAATTTCTGTCTTCTGCATTGTTCCTCTGCTATCAGCATGAATCACAGGGGTGTGTCCCTTCCCTCCAATCAGCTCTCAGACCTCTCCTCACTGAGCTCTGCAGTGTGTGACTTCAGCTCTATGCCCCCCGTTCTTTTCTGAACTCTCATGCCACGTACACACAATGGATTTTCTCGACGGTGAATACACCGTCGAAAAAATCGTCGGGAAAAACGAGGAACGGCTTGTTCCCCTACACACGGCCGTTTTTCCCGTCATTTTTTCTCTTGGTCGAGAAAAACGACCGTGTGTAGGCTCCCCGGCAGTGTTTCCCGCACTGCCGCGGAAAAAAATGCCGTTAATCACGAAGAGAAAAAATAGAGCATGTTCTAATTTTTCTCGTCGTGATTAATGCCATTTTTCTCGTCTGGAAAAATGACCAAAAGCCCACACACGAGCGTTTTTCTCGTCAAAGAGAAAAAAATTCATTTTTCCCGACGAGAAAAATGGTCGTGTGTACGCGGCATCAGACAAGCTTTAACATGCGTGGTGCGTTTTCCCACAATTGCAGATCGATTTGGAATTGCGGGCAGAAAAGTGTAAATGGGACTTTTTGTTAATTTTTTTTATGTGCGCCCCAAAAGCATTCCTGGCCCCAGAGAGTCAAAAGGTGGACGCCCCTGACATCCAATAATAGAATTGAATTACCCTTTATCACAAAGACATACTTACAGTACTTCTCGCTGTACTTTCCATCATTTTTACTTAAAGCGGAGGTCCGCCAATTTTTTTTTTTTTTTTTTTTAAAGCCAGCAGATACAAATACTGCAGCTGCTGACTTTTAAAATAAGGACACTTACCTGTCCAGGGCACCCACGATGTCGGCACCCGAAGCCAACCTGTCCCTCGGATGCTGCTGCCGCCATCTTTGCTAAGGGAATCAGGAAGTGAAGCCTTGTGGCTTCACTTCCTGGTTCCCTACTGCGCGATCCGAATGGTCCCTGCTGTCTTCTGGGACCCGTAGGTGGCGTAGGGGGGGGGGGAGTGGCGTAGATACCCGCAGATAATGGGTGCAAATACCTATATTACACAGGTATCTGCACCCCCCTCCCCCTGAAAGGTGCCAAATGTGACACCGGAGGGGGGGGGAGGGTTCCGGAAAGCGGAAGTTCCATTTTTGGGTGGAACTCCGCTTTAGCAAGTCTTCAGAGCTCACCATTCTGAGATCTTCTAACAATCCATGAATCTTGTCCCAGATCCACTATGATGGGTCCTACACATGTATAATATATGTACGTTGTGTCTCAGCATAGGCAATATGGCGTACAGTGGGGGTGGGGAGCATAGTAGAAGATAGCCACCCATAAAATCTGCAGAGAGCCAACATAAAACTCCAGCATATATATGAACATGGAATTAGCATAATCAAAGTAAATAATTTAATATTCTACTTTTTATTGACCTTTTTTTTGTTGAGCGACAACCAAAAACAAGGGGAAGATTACCTTTAAAGGAAAATAGAGAGTACAGTAGATCAGTCGCTGGTACCACATTCAAACAGGACACTGAAAGCAGAGAAGATCGGCAACATCAGTCTGTGCATCGTTCTTTCCAATGACACCAAGGCCCCTTTCACACTGGGGCGGGCATGTGCGGTGGCGGTATAGCGGCACGTTTTTCAGCGCTGCTATACCGTCGTATTTACCGCGATGTTCGGCCGCTAGCGGTGCAGTTTTAACCCCCGCTAGCGGCCGAAAAAGGGTTAATACCGCCCGCAAACCGCGGCTACAGCCGCGGTTTGCGGGCGGTATTACCGCGGTGTCCCATTGATTTCAATGGGAAGGAGCAGTATACACACCGCTCCTTCACCGCTCCAAAGATGCTGCTTGCAGGAGATTTTTTTTTCTCCTGCCAGCGCACCGCCTCAGTGTGGAAGCCCTCGGGCTTTCACATTGAGAATGCTGGGGCAGGATTATTTCAGGCGTTTTTTATGCGCTATTTTTAGCGCTAAAACACGTGATATACGCCTCAGTGTGAAAGGGGTCTAACAGTGGGGCATAATTCCTCTCATTGATGACGACAATGGGGTCCTATTCCTTCCACTGGCTCCAATGAAGGGCCATAATTCCTTCAACCGATATAAACATTGGAACACTATTCCTCCCACTGACACCAATGATGGGGCACTATTCCTCTCACTGACACCAATGATGAGGCACTATTCCTCTCAATGACACCAATGATGGGGAACTATTCCTCCCACTGACACCAATGATGGGGAACTATTCCTCCCACTGACATCAAAAGATGGGGAACTATTCCTCTCACTGACACCAATGATGGGGAACTATTCCTCTCATTGACACCAATGATGGGGAACTATTCCTCTCATTGACACCAATGATGGGGAACTATTCCTCTCACTGACACCAATGATGGGGAACTATTCCTCTCATTGACACCAATGATGGGGAACTATTCCTCTCATTGACACCAATGATGGGGAACTATTCCTCTCATTGACACCAATGATGGGGAACTATTCCTCTCACTGACACCAATGATGGGGAACTATTCCTCTCACTGACACCAATGATGGGGAACTATTCCTCTCACTGACACCAATGATGGGGAACTATTCCTTTCACTGACACCAATGATGGGGAACTATTCCTCTCAGTGACACCAATGATGGGGAACTATTCCTCTCACTGACACCAATGATGGGGAACTACTCCTCTGACTGACACCAATGATGGGGCACTATTTATTCTACTGACACCAATGATGGGGCACTATTCCTTCCACTGATGCCAATAGGGAATTTTTTTTTTCCACTGACACCCACAATCAGAATAAAATGGGACATTATCCTTCCCACCGATGCCAACGATGGGGCCTGTTTGCCTTTATCCAGCCCTTGAGACACCATTTCATCCCCTGACAACAATGATGGGGCACCATGCCCCCTACAGATAATGGGGCACTATTCCTGCCACTGACACCAATGATGGGGTACACCAACAATGGGGCACTATTTCCCCCCACTGACACCTACAATGGGGCACTGTGTAATATTTTTTACTCCCACTGACCAAGTCAGAGGCATTTTCTACTCTCAGTAGCCATATTGGCCCACTGGTCTTCCTGAAGTCAGAAGGACAGTAAACTGGCCCTTTGTTTAAAAAGTTTGAAGACCCCTGGTGTGGATGAAGTGGGCCTCTTGTTGGTATGCTGAGATGTCCCAAAGTGATAGATCTTTTATAATTGGCTGAAATGTAACCCAGATGTATGTCTGATGGTGGCTTATCAGTTTAAAGTTTTGGGAAGTTAGATACAAGCTTGGTAATAGAAGCCAAGTTTATCTCAAGGTGGCCTTTCCACCTTGTGGGGCAAGACCCAATTGAAGACACTAGGGGGTTCGTTTATCAAGGTTTTCACTCAAGACAAACAACTTTCACCCAAGGTTCAAATCCAAAAAGGTTCCTTCTTTCCTTATAAATACAAGACAGAAAATTCATCTTCCATCTCCCAATAAAGGAAGTTCCTCCCTGTGGGAACTAATATGTGACATAAAAGAGGACTTCTTTGAGAACCGTTTCCCACATTCACATGAAAACGGCTTCTCCCCTCTGTGAATTTTTCCATGTTCGATAAGATTTGATTTCCGAGAAAAGCATTTACCACAATCGTTACAGCAAAAGGGCTTCTCGCCCGTGTGAGTTCTCTGATGTAAAATAAGGTGGGTTCTATCGGTGAAAGCTTTTCCGCATTCCAGGCATGGATATGGCTTCTCCCCTGTATGAACTTTTTCATGTTTGAGAAGGTTGGACTTCATGGAAAAACTTTTACCACATTTGGAGCATGAAAATGGCCTTTCCCCCGTGTGAACTTTTTCATGCGCAATAAGATTGGATTTCAGGGAAAAACACTTCCCGCACTCCGTACACGAAAACGGCTTCTCTCCAGTGTGGACTTTTTCATGTCCAATAAGAGAAGCTTTATGGGAAAAAGATTTCCCGCATTCAGAGCAGGAATATGGCTTCACCCCCGTGTGAATTTTTTCATGGGTGGTCAGAGTTGACTTTTGTGAAAAACATTTGCCGCACTCCGAGCAGGAATACGGCCTCTCTCCCGTGTGAGTCATCTGATGTGAAGCAAGATTTCTTCTGTGAGAAAAACATCTCCCGCATTCAGTACATGAAAACGGCTTCTCCCCGGAGTGACTGTTCTGATGTTTAACCAGCATCCATTTTTCGGTGAAACATTTCCCGCAGTCCAAACAGGAAAACGGCTGCTCAGCCGAATGAGTTCTCTGGTGTCTAACGAGTTGCTGTTTCTGAGAAAAACATTTCCCACATTCAGAACACGGAAAGGGCTTTTCTTTTTGCTGACCCCTCTGGGGTGCGCGGAGGTCCACTCTCTGGCCAAAAGATTCACCAGGCTCAGAACACAGGAAGGTTTCTCCTTCGGGAAGTACCAGATGTGAACTTGGGACCATGTGGTTGCTTTCTGAAGATTCCACTGTGATGTCATCATCTTCTATTTCCCCATTCAAAGATGAAGCAGGATATTTCTTCACACTGTACCTTCTGTATCGTCCATCTGAGGGGTATAGGAATGTTTAAAAGGACTCCAATCTCAAACAATAACTACCGTATATACTCGAGTATAAGCCGACCCGAATATAAGCCGAGGCACCTAATTTTACCACAAAAAAATGGGAAAACGTATTGACTCGAGTATAAGCCTAGGGTGTCCATCTGCATGCATCACTGTGCCACACTTTATCTCACTGTGTCCATGTGCATGCCTCACTGTGCCCATGCCTCACTGTGCCCATGACTAGACTGACGTTTAACATGGAAGTCTATGGAAGGGGTGCCCAGATTTGAAAAATCGGTGCTCCCCGGCCGTAGGTCCCCCAGACAAAAAACTTTTGCACACATGTAGAGGAGAAATGGGGCTACATGTGTCCAGGGGACCTACGACCAGCCGGTACCCGGGTCCCCAAAGTCACCAGAGAAATTACCGTTTAACATGGGAGTCTATGGAAGGGGTGCCCGGCTTTGAAAAATCGGTGCTCCCTGGCTGTAGGTTTCACGGACAACAAACTTCGCACACTTGTAGATGAAGATTGGGGCTACATGTGTGCCCAGTTTGGGGTCCAGAGGACCTACGGTCGGCCGGTACCGGGTCCCCAAAGTCCGGGAGATCAGGCACAAAATGGTGACTCGCGTATAAGCTGAGGGCGGCATTTTCAGCACAAAAAAAAAATGTGCTGAAAAACTCGGCTTATACTCGAGTATATACGGTACATATATTTTAAAAGAGAAGAATGGTATTTGAAAAACACAAACAATTATACTTACCAAGGTGGATGCAGCATCGGTACGATGCTGCATCTGTACTCCACTGCCTCTAAGGCCGACAACGGAGCATCCCCTTAGTATTCTACAAGCTTTATTGCAAGTAGCAGACTCACAAGGCCAGATTGTGGCACCCTGTTTCACCGCCAGTCCCTCTCCTACACCTTCAATGCGTTTTACCCTAGTAGGGCTTAGTCATGAAGGAGCGAGTCAAAAAATTGTAGGAGAGGCTCTGGCAGTAAAGCGATGTGCCACAGTCTGAACTATTTTCAATAATGCTTGTTGAATATTAGAAGTGCAGCTTGTATCTGGACAATGCAGGGAGGAACAGACGGTATTCGCCCACGGCCAGTCGACGGCTCTTTGCTCTGCCCCTCCAGCACTCATTGAGTGTTGGGCATCGCAGGAGCAGCTGCCTCAGTCTCCCATCGACTCGCTGAGAGGCTGAGCCAGCTACCAGTCCAGGCATCTGCGTGGATTCCGATATTAAAGTCGGGATCGATCCAGAGCCTGGATCAGCCTAGTGACGTCAGCCGACAGTAGACTTTGCCTTCCGTTGGCTGAAAATGAGTCACAGGAGTGCAGAACTAAGTGCATTCCTGTGACCCACGGGAGAAGTAGGGCTAAGAGAGTTTTGGACATTTTTCTCCTTTAAAGCTGAAGTTTAATCTGCTTACATTTTGCCTTCTCTGGTTCCTCCTTTCTCTCCTCATCAACATGCTAATGACATGTTACTGTTTTTATTTGTGATATGGGGGTTGTTAGCTCTCGTGGAAGACACGTTTTTTTGAAGTGAGTTCATGTCAGTCTGAACTATGTTTAACCACTTGCCGACCATAGGATGTCCATGGACAGTGGTCTCCAAACTGCGGCCCTGGGGCCAGATGTGGCCCTTTGTTTGCCTTTATCTGGCCCCTGAGGCACTATTCCTCCCTCTGACGCCAACAATGGGGTATAATTCCTGTCGCTTATACCAATAACGGGGCATAATTCCTGACGCTTATATCAACAATGGGGTATAATTCCTTCTACTGACAACAAAAATGGAGCACTATTGCACTACTGACACCAACTATTTGTCCCCCTAATACCAAAGGTCGGACATTGTTTACTCCCACTGGGCACAGTCCGGCCCCCCTAAAGCCTGAAGGACTGTAAACCGTCCATTTCTGGTCTTTAAACTGCGGCTCTGGGGCCAGATGTGGCCCTTTTCTTGCCTTTATCCAGCCCTTGAGGCATCATTCCTGCCACTGACACCAACAATGTTTTTTCCGAAACGCGTTGGTCTCAGGAAATTATATATCTTTCTTTGCGATTTTATTCATATTGTATCCACGTTCATGTGCAATGTCTATATGTGTTTTCTAATAAATATTTCATGTAACTTTATGGCCTCATGCCCACGGGCGTTTTTTCAGCCGCGTTTTTTACAGCTTAAAAACGCCTGTCCATGTTAGTCTATAGCTTCATGCCCACCTAGGCGTTTTTGAGCTGTAAAGAGCATAGGCGTTTGTAAGCTGTAAAAAAAACCCAGGGCCAGTGCGTTCCTCAGCGTCAGAACTAGGCAGGAAAAAACGCGAGCGTCAAAAAACGCGCAAAAACGCGCACTAACGCGCACAAAACGCGCACTAACGCGCGGTCGCGTTTTTAGCTCCGACGTTTTTTTTTTTTTTCAAAAAAAAAAAAATATTTACAATAACATGGACAGGCGTTTTTAAGCTGTAAAAAACGCTCAAAAACGCAGCTGTAAAAACGCCAGTGGGCATGAGGCCTATTACTTTATATTTTGTGTGGTAGTGCTTTCAAAGTCCCACACTAGGGGTTTCCTCTCTTCGCTGACACCAACAATGGGGCATAATTCCTTCTACTGTCAACAAAAATGGGGCACTATTGCACTACCGACACCAACTATTTCTCCCCCTAACACCAAAGAACGGACATTGTTTACTCCCACTGGGCACAGTCTGGCCTCCTTAAAGCCTGAAGAAGGACAGTAAACCGGCCCTATCTATAGAAAGTTTGGAGACCCCTGTCCATGGACATTCTTAGGTTGCAGTGGTTATACCAGGAAGATGTCTGCACCTGCAATCCCTGTATCAAACCGGCGTTTCCCTTTAAGGCAGAAGCGATTCAAGTGGCTGAACAGCCACTCGATCACTTCTGCGAGTGGCGGAAGGGGGCCCCCCCAATCGCGGAGCCCGCAAGCAATGCAGCCGTCGGTGACAGGGTCACTACAAAGGGAGAGAGAAACTAACGTTTTTCCTCCCCCTCTGTGACCACGGAAACAGAAGGCAACAAGGATTTAGTCCCTTCCGGTTTTGGGCATCTGTTTACCTGGCCTTTAGCGGCCAGGAAAGCAGCCAATCAGACCAATCTGTATCTAATCGGCTGAATTGGAGGCCAGAGGAGAGATTTGGGGTCTAATAGATCCCAGATCTCTTCATAAAGAGGACCTGTCACGGCCCATGCTGTCACAAGGGATGTTGTTCATCCCTTGTAAAAGCAATAAAGTTAATAATTTTTTTTTTTTTTAAAAGAGACTGTATAAAAAAATAAAAGAATAAAAAACATTTAAAGCGACCCTGGCCCCCCATGCTTACGTGCAAATGCGAACGCATACGTAAATCAGTCCCGTACGCATACGTAAATGGTGTTCGCACCACACATGTGAGGTACTGTCGCGAATGTCCGAGCGAGAGCAATAATACTAGCACCAGACCCCCTGTGTATCTCTAAACTGGTAACCTGTAAAAGGTGTTTAAAGCGTTGCATATGGAGAATTTTAAGTATTGTAGTTTGGCGCCATTTAATGGGCGGACGCAATTTTAAAGCGTGACATGTTAGGTATCTACTTACTTGGCGTAACATCATCTTTTATATTTTATAAACAAATTGGGTATTAAATTGTGTTTGTGTGCAATAATATTCATTAAAGTGTATATTTTCAACAAAAAAAAAAAAAACGCTGCGCAAATACCATGTGACATAAAAAATTGCAACACCCATCATTATTTTCTTTAGGGCCTCTCCAAAAAAAAAAAAATTGTTATAATGTTTGGGGGTTCTAAGTAATTTAGTAGCAAAAAAAGTACATTTTTACATGTATGTGAGAAGTGTCAGAATTGGCCCGGTCAGCAAGTGGTTAAGGGCCTGGTCAGCAAGTGGTTAAGGGCCTGGTCACTCACTTTTATTAAAAAGGAAAACAAAAAAGTCAATACAACAAAAGGTTCCCAATGCAGGGAGTTTCAACTTCACAAAAAACAGCGTTAAATGGAACCGCAGACCTACCTGGTTCTCCCATCAGCAGCGCCGCTGCTCTCTCTGGTCCACAGGGTTTTCTGGCTCACTCCGCCATGGTTGTAGCACCCTACTGTACAGGCCCACTCCTGGCCCCCTGATAGGGTTCTCCTAACACTAGGGTTGCCACCTTATCTCTTTAAAACCGAACACGTATTAATTATACAGGTTCTGTGGCTGATTAAGGTGGGAATTAAACTCACTTGTTGCCTTATCTGTATTAACCACTTCCATACAGGGCACTTATACACCTTCCTGCCCAGACCAATTTTCAGCTTTCTGCGCTGTTGCATTTTGAATGACAATTGCGCGGTCGTGCTACACTGTACCCAAACTAAATTTTTATCATTTTGTTCCCACAAATAGAGCTTACTTTTGGTGGTATTTGATCACCTCTGCGATTTTTATTTTCTGCTAAAAAAAATTGAAAAAGACAGAAAATTAAAAAAAAAAAAAAAAAGCTTTTTTTTTGTTTCAGTTACAAAACGTTGTAAATAAGTAAGTTTTCTCCTTCACTGATGGGCACTCATGGGCACCGATGAGGCGGCACTGATGGGCACCGATAGGCGGCACAGATGGGCACTGATAGGCGGCACAGATGGGCATGGATGGGCACTGATAGGTGGCATGGATGGGCCCTGATAGGTGGCACTGTACTGTAATGTTTTGTACTAATGGATGCCAATCAGTGCCAAACAATAATGCCTGCCAAGCAGTGGTGCCCATTGTGGGCACTGATTGGCATCCATTGTGGGCACTGATTGGCATCCATTAGGCATATCTAATTGGCATCCCTGGTGGTCTAGGGTGGCATACCTTAAGGTGGGCATCCCCGGTGGTCTGGTGGCATCCCTGGTGGTCCAGTGTGGGTATCCTCGGGGGGGCTGCGCTGATAATGGATCAGCACAAACCCCCCCTGTCAGAGGAGCAGCCGATCGGCTCTCCTCTACTCGCGTCTGACAGACGCGAGTGAGGAAAAGCAGATGACCGGCTTTTCCTGTTTACATCGTGATCAGCCGTGATTGGACACGGCTGATCACGTGGTAAAGAGTCTCCATCAGACTGACATCCCGCAACAACGATCGCCGCGATGCGCGCCCCTGAGGGCGCGCAGCGGCTCAATATCCTGAGGACGTCATATGACGTCCAGTCAGGATATTGAAACCACTTTGCCGCCCTCAATTTGCTATAGGGCGGGCGGCAAGTGGTTAAATTAGCCTCAGAACCTGTGTAATTCAAATGTGTTCAGGTTTGAAGGGATGAGGTGGCAACCCTTCCCTGCACCCCGGCTTCTCCCACTTTTCAATAATATAGGACTCCCTCCAACCCCCTCTGTGGACTCGCTAGGCAACTCAGCTTTCTCAGTCTCTCTAGGCCCGCGTAGCTGTCCTAACTTTCCCGGTCTTATATGTAAGAAGTCCCCCCAACATAGGGTCTCGTCTTCAGAGCAGGTCACCCCTCCTGGCTGGACCACACCACTATCTTCACAGGGACGCTCTCTACAAATGGCAGCAACTGTCCTGAGCTATGCTCAGACTTGGCTTATATCGATCCTGCACACCTGTGCCCTTACACAGGCTGCAAGGAATTAGCAAAGCCTGGACATGGGGATTGAAGATTCTGTCCCAACCAAAACACTTTGGAACCTTCAAACTCTTGGCCCTGATCCAGGATTACAAAACCTGGAGAAAACCTAAAGTACAGCTTTCTCCACTCATACCAATTGCCCTGGAGCTAGGCATTAAGTTTCAATATGAATCCTGTGCCATTTCCACATAAATGCACATAGTGGTGGGGCCTCACACATTACATACCTTATTTTTATCTCGTTCTCATCTGACTATACCCCCAGAACAAAAATTCACGTTTTTTTTTTTTTATTAACCTGACAGTTTAAAGTATAGTGCACTTCCCTTGCTGGGAAGGATTGGTGCGCACATGAGCACCTGTCAAATTTTTCTGAAATAAAGCCTCGTACACACGGCCAGTTTTCTCGGCAAGAAAACTGCTGGGAGAGCTTTTTGCTGAGAAAACCGGTCGTGTGTATGGTTTCTCGTCAGGAAAACTGCCGTGAATCTCGACGAGAAAAATAGAGAACCTGCTCTCTATTTTCTCATCGGCCTGTTTCCCGACAAGAAAACCGTGAGTGTGTATGCTTACCTGTCTATGGTAAACCCGCGCATGCTCGAAAAGACTTTGACGCATGCGCGGTAACATACAAGTGTAGTGTAGGGTGTAGCAAGATGGCGGCGACGGCATCGAATGTGACGAGCGTCGGCTCATCGTAGTTGATGACGTCACCGCGTTCTTTTGAATGGCGCGTGTACACAGGGCTTGGCAAGACAAGCTTTCCAGGAATCCCATCGAGAAAATCAACGTTTTTTTTTTGACGGGATTCTCGCCCGTGTGTACGAGGCTTTAGTGTTTGTTACCTGTGTTGATCTCTGGAGGGAATTCTTCCTCCTTACACGACTCATCCCCTCTCACATACAGATCTTCTTCATTCTTTACTTCAATTTTGATTAAATCTTCATCCTGAGTAACACAAAATGATCCAAAACAATAAAGCAAGTGGTCGTATAACAAGCTTAGTCTTGCATGCCAGATCAATCTCCAAGTCCAGTCTACAAATAGGCTGAACTTGGCCATGAGCCCTATTCCTCCCTGCAGTACCCAGATACAAAATAAGTTGCCCTTATGCTTTTCTTAGAATCCTACAAGCTTTATTGCAAGTAGCAAACTCACAAGGTCCGATTAGGGCACACTGTTTCACCGCCAGTCCCTCTCCTACACCTTCAACGAGTTTCGTCCTAAAAGGACTTAGTCATGAAGGTGCGAGTCGAAAGAGTAGGAGAGGGCCTGGCAGGGAAGCGATGTGCCACAGTCTGTACTACTTGCAATAAAGCTTGTTGGACATTAGAAGTGCAGCTAGTTTGTATTTGGACAAAGCAGGGAGGCCAGATTGGGGCACACTGCTTCACCGCCAATCCCTCTCCTACTATGTGTTTCGTCCTAATAGGGCTTAGTCATGAAGGTGCAAGTCGAAAGAGTAGGAGAGAGTCTGACAGGGAAACAATGTGCCACAGTCTGCACTACTTGCAATAAAGCTTGTTGGATATTAGAAATGCAGCTAATTTGTATTTGGACAGTGCAGGGAGGAACAGACAGTATTGACCCACGTCCGGAAGACGATCTGTAGGATCTCAAGGTAGCAAAGAAAGCGGTTTATCATAAAAAAGATGAATACAACAGAACATACAAACGCAGGTGTCCAGTAACTGATCATCTTATTAATGACAGTAAGAATCCTATATCCTATAGGCAGCAAAGTTTTTGGCAACTGGATCTAAACAGCCCAATCTACTACAATAACTGGCCTGTGTTTACACCCAATATTAGGGGGCATATGTATTACACGTAAGGCAGGGCTTGACAAATTTGCTTGATATCTAGGAGCCATCTAAAAATGTTAGGAGTCCGTTCTGTTTTTAACTAACAACAAAGCTTTATTTTTAACGCAAATCTCTCCACTGAGCAGGCTGATGACAGGTCTGTGTCCGCTCCGCTATGCAGAGCAAACACAGACACAGTCCAGCTCTCCTCTATGGGGCAAAAGGATGGAAATGGACCACCTGTCCGTTCTTATCTGATCCAATCTGCCTGACGGATGGAATATAGGACAATCATCCATCCGTTTTTGGCAGACAGAATCAGATCGGGTGTCAGCGGACATCTGCCGCTCCATAGAGGAGACTGGAGGGTCCGATCAGTTCCTCCAGAAAAACTGACAGGCGGACCTAATCGGACAGCCTGTGTGAAAGGGGCCTTCGGCTGTGCGGCTGTGGCATGACAGGGAGACAGTATAAAACTGAAGAGAATGAAATTTTTTTTATTAATTGATAGAAAACAGTTTCCATCTTTGGGGGTGTGTAAATAGAACTGAGGCCATTACAACCAGCTGCCCCACACTCCCTGTCCACTCACTGTTAAGCAAAGGGCGCCAAATCAAGCCCGCAACACCTTCAACCTCTTCCCTCTTGGGAAGGAGATGTAGGAGGTGGGCGGGCAGTGAGAGCAGGGAGGGGAAGCTCTCAGCTTGTCGAAGCCCCGGCCACCAGTAGAAGGCGCCAGTTCCCAGGCCAATGCAAGCATTTTGCTCCAGCAGGCCTCAAAGCCAGGGTGTTCTGTCGAGAAGTGCCCCCCCATCATATAGTGCCCGGGACGAACTGCGCATGCACTGTACGTCATAGCACAACTGCTGATTTGCCGATAAGCTGGGCTGACGTAACCATGGCGCATGCGCACATTGTAGGAGGTATCTCTCGATGGGAGATACCATTTCACAGCCACAATTTAAACCTATACAAACAGCAGGGAAACCAGGCCATCAGCACACTGTAAAGCCGCCCCGAAACAGCAAGGCACAATGTGAGAACTACTGTCTCCCCCCGCTGTTTGTATAGGTTTCAATTGTGCCCGTGAAATGGTATCTCCCATTGAGAGATACCTCCTACGATGTGCGCTTGCGCCCTGTTCACGTCACTCCAGCTGATCGGCAACTCAGCTGGAGTGCGGCTCCGTCATGCGCAGGCGCGGGCACTATTCGATGGGGGCACTACTCAACAGAACACGGGGCCTCAATTAACGGCCAGCGTGCCATCTTAGTCCGCACACCCACGGGAGGGGTCGCATGGGGACAAGACACCTGCCGCAGTGTAGCCCAGGCGCCAGGCCATTCATTATAGTTGCCAATGTGATCTGGCGCCTTGGGTTTGTCGAGCCCTGACGTAAAGAAAAAGTCTTCATTTCCGTTCACTTCATGGTTTTTGGCGTACATTATTAAAGCGGTTGTATAGTCCATTTTTACACTTTGACCTACAGGTAAGCCTATAATAAGGCTTACCCGTAGGTAAAAAAAAATATCTCCTAAACCAGGGATATGCAATTAGCGGACCTCCCAGCTGTTGCAAAACTACAAGTCCCATCATACCTCCTGCCTCTGGGTGTCATGCTTGTGGCTGTCGGAGCATTGCTATGCCTAATGGGACTTGTAGTTCTGCAACAGCTGGAGGTCCGCTAATTGCATATCCCTGTCCTAAACCTTTACGGTTTAGGAGATATTCCCCTCGCAATGAGCCGCTGACTGCAGCGGCGCGCATGCGCACAGGGGACTCTCGGCTGAAGGCCCGGCAGACACCGGACCTTGCCGGAAAGAAGTCTCCCGCGCGCATGCACGGGAGTGACGACATCGCGGCTACAGCCACTCACAGAGCAGGAGCCGCGATACCCGGAAGACATGCCAAGGCAACATGTCAGCTACCTCGGCGTGGACCAGGTGAGTTACCGATGCCTCGTTCTAATTTAAGTATTTGATAATGAGCTCATTATGTCTTTTGCCTTACAGGTGACAAAAAAAAAATCAAAAATTTTGGGGACTATACAACCGCTTTAAGTTTCTCTCTAACCTTCACTAGCTTTACAAAGTATACCGCTAGTATAAAAGCCTCCATTCAATCTACCTGATCTTCCTCAGGGATCTCCTGATCCTCCTGTGTGGAGTCCCAAGAATACAAAGGATGGGGACATCTCTCTGGGGAATTTCGTTTATCGGATGTACCTTTAAGAAATTCACATACAGTCACATCAGTGAAAGAATATAACAGAACTGTATTTATTGCTGTAAGAAAATACATACACTTACAATGTGAAGGAACATCAGGAAATCCGACCATTCACTTGATCGCTATGAGATAGAACAAATAACCCTCTAAGCCTTCCCTAACTTTTTTACTATTGAGGAACTCTTTAAATAATTTTCAGGCCTCAGGAAACCTTTACTTTTGTAGCAGATGGTTGCTACTAGTTACTAACATCCACCATATCACCCTGCTGCCAGACCTCCATACATCACCACAGAGACAATGAACAGTCATTTGCATTGTTTTGTTTTTGTTTATTGGGGGATAGAACTTGGTTGGGGGAAAGGGAATATGGGATGCCCATAGAACGAATTGCTTTGCCATCATATTTAAGTAATAAACTTTTACAGTCACTTCCCCTGCATAACCCATGCAGACTATTGCTCCTCCTCTGCATCAACAACTGCAGACTGTTGCTCCCAAGGACTTCTCTCCTTCTGCACAAAACTTCCACTGTAAATTATTAGTCTTCCCATCCCATCTTCTTCACTTGACAAAAGAGATCACTCTGAATAATCCCAGATGCTGACTGTAATTTGCTGTGTTGTTACTAGGCCAGAGGTCTGCAGCACCTCTCCCCGGCGGCATAGTAATTTAGCAGCTTGTATTGGTTGGTGTACTACTGATCCCAGCTAGCCCAACTTGCAAATCCTGGGCCCGCAGGCCGCATCGATTTGACACAAACTCCACAGTCTCTCCTCTGGCCTTGCACCCAGCTCCCCTGGCATGCCTCTTCCAGAAATCCACTGTGTCACACTCACCGACCTTCTCCTGCCCCGAGTCCATGATGGAGAACTTTAACTGGACATGCGTTCCAATAGCTTCTCCAGCCCCTCTGTTCCAGGACACCTCCTCCATGACTGTGTAAGAATGAGGCTCCCTCCCAGCTCTCCCGGGCTCCTTCGCTGGGCGGCGCACCACTCCCCCCCCCCAGATGGGGATGAGGCCCCTGCTGCTATCTACCACTCCATTCTGCATGTCTCCTGGCCGACAACTCCCCTCCAGTGGACCTGAGCTTATATGGGAGGCCTGCCCCCTGCCAATTCCAATTGGGGATTGGTCAGGGTTCCTCACATGAGCTCCCTGTTACTCCAGTCCTGTGCCCTGTCCCTCTTCCAGAACATTCTCCCTGGAAGCAGGGGAGGTGCCCCAGAACTAAAGCACAGGTGGTCACACCCACTGCTACACTAACCACTCCCTGCCCCCCAGATCAAAACAAGCAGGCCTAGCCTGAAGCATAGGCCTGCCTAAATTTACCTGCGCTGGCAGCTTACCTCACAAAAATCCTCACTCTAGCACATACCTATGGTAGAGGGTGCTACACTTAAACCAATTCATTGGTGGTCAGTGCAAAGAATGCCCCCCACACCTTTACAGATAGGTAAAAAGATCATTGGTGTCATATTGGCGACACAACCGAATGAAAGATCAATTGACTACAGCTCAAGGGACCCCTAGCGATCTCAGGAGGAACTCTAGGGTTCTCTGGATCCCTGGTTGAGATTGGCTGCAATGATTAATCTGGCAAAGTTGTTGAATGGCCCAAGTGATAACATGATACCTGTGTAGCTTATACCCCTTTGGTTCTTCTGCTTAAAGAGTGTAGCGGGGTCTCTAAATTTATGTGGGACACCCATGTGTGGAAGTATAGGGATAGTGGACCACTTGTGTTCATGGAGGATTGGATGGTGTAATAATCTCCTTGGCCTCTGGGTGGCGGGGTACCCGGAGGCTCGAGGTAGATTTGCCATTACAGTGCTACCCTTTTTGTCCCTTTCCGGAGATGGTACGGCGAGGGCGGGGAACCTGCCGTGGTGTTGATGGGAGGAGATAAAAGGGGGAGACGCCCTAACCACGAGGTCTGTCCTCTGGAGGAAGTTCTTCACGCGCCCAGGCACCTTAGGCCTGGGTGCGGGCGGGTTCTGGATTCTGGCTCAGGTGCCCTAGACCTGACCGGAATGGAGTTGGAGTCCATCCCAGGCACCTTCAGCCTGGGGTGAGGTACTGAACTAGGAGGCCTGGGGTCCAGTGACTTTGACTGGATCCCGCGAGGGTGGAGACGTCCGAGGGTCCCTGAGGTGGATGGGGCCCATGTCTGAGGTGAGGAGGCCGGGGAGGTTACCCGTCCGGAGAGTCTGGAGCAGCATCAACCCAGTGACGGATGGGCCTCTGGTAACTCCCTTGGAGGGACATCTTCCCCTGATAGGGGCCGCAGCGCAGCGAAGGTACTCCTATCTACGTTCTCTTGAGTCGCTGGTAGAGACTCTTAGATTCTAAGTCCTTTCTAGCTGAATGCTATAGTAACCGCTGGCGAAATCGCAGTGGTTTAGTTGATAACCAGGATAGTGCCTCGACTTGCTCATTCCCCGTATCAAAATGTTATCAAGTCGCAACCAGATGGCTACTGAAGCACTGTTTATTGTGAGATGTACAATAAAACAAGAGTTGGACTGTGATCGGTGTGTGGAACTCTGGTTAATGGGAGCAGAGGGAAGTGTTGACACAGCAGGACTGTATTCTAGAACAAAGCACATAGGCCCGAGGAAATATCTGGTGCTGGCCTTCACCTCACCCTCAGCTATGGGGAGGACATGGGCCGTAGCGCATCTCACCCTGTCGTGTGACATACCCCTAGACAAAAGAGATGGGGTGAGGCCGCTACAAGAGGAACTTCACCCAGGTTCCAAAAAAGCAGCAGCTACAAGTACTGGGTCCACCATAGCTACTATTGCATCATATCAATTTGCATTATTAATTTGACTTTTTTTTTTTTTTCATGAGTTGTATATTCATGGTCACTGAAGCAATATACAGAAGTCATGGATGGTCACTAGAATTTGTACACCCATAGAGGGTGACACCATTATTGCTAATATTCCATTTACACACAGAGGGCGACACCGTTATTGTTGTACATTTTTTTTATTTATTGCACTTTTGTGTTTTTCGCAAGTATATTTATGGTACACCATCGGAGACACCTAGGCACAGAGGGTGCCAATATTATTGTGTTTACATTTGCAATGTTATTTATAGAACTGGTAGCGCTGCATTTTTTTCTTTTTCTGTTATTCAATTAGGTGTGGGGACTCATATCAATGTTGGCAACTACCCATTCATTTGTCAATTGAGATTACTAGGAAGGCTTGCGCAGTGGTTCATTTGTTGCAGTTGTTTGTACGCATATACAGTACAATATGTGGCAGCCTGGGGTTAAAGCCCACGGTTATGTTGCCACATATATGCATATGGCCGTCATTAAGGAGTTTAAGCGCAACCCCAGTAATTAGAAAAATAAAAATAAAAAATACTCTTGAAGTGGTGCCCACATATTGCTTGTTATGTCTAGGGTGCTAGAATAAAGGAGAAATAACTATTCCCCACTCCAGCATAGTCCGAACAGCAGTGCAACTGGTCCCCCCAGCCGCCACTCTAAGCTATGGCCTATGGGCGCTCACCCCCACCATATACAATGCTGGATTGTATTGTATGCAATGCTGCATTGTATGTGATGACGCTGACCACCTACAGCCCAGAGCTTCAGGAAGAAGAGGGCAGAGCCATCACAGTGGATAGGGTAAGTATTAATGCCGATTCCTCTACCCCCTAAACATAATGTGCATTTAACCCTTAAACTGCAGGGGGGCCATTTGCAGGTAGTCTTTTGCTTTATTCTGGAGTTGGGCTTTAAAAGAGAAGTATTGTATGCAAAAAAACAAACAAAAAAAAACAATCAATTATACTCACCTAGGTGAATGCAGCATTGATCCGATGCTGCATCTCTCCCCTGCTGCCTCCAAGACCTAGAACTGGACATAGGTTGGACTTGCGTCTTTTTTCAACCTCACCTACTATGTAACTGAGCGATCGAAAACCACTGATCGCTCAGTTCCTGGTCTTCAGTGAGCAAACAGCAGGGACTGTCAGTCACTGGCTCTCTGCTCTGCCCCTCCAGCGTTCACTAAAGCGCTGGGCTGTGAAGGGGATGGGAGAAGCTGGCTCAGGCTCTCAGCTTCACGCTGAGAGCCTGAGCCAGCTGCCAGTCAGGTATCTGGGTGGATCCCGACATTAAAGTCAGAATCCCTCCAAAGTCTGGACCAGCTGAGTGACGTCAGCCGACAGTGGACTTTAGCCTGCTGTTGGCTGAATAATGGTCACAGGCGTGCAGAACTAAGTGCACTCCTGTAACCCAGAGGAGAAGTAGGGCCAAACGAGCTTTGCCCTTTCTTCTCCTTTAATATCCATTGTAACGGAGGTCAGATATATTGGATTTTTATTTTTCTTGTGTTTTTGGAAATTTACAGTCTCTAGTCCAAATGCAGTTTGTAACAAAGTCAACGTATCTGCATAATTTGGTTTGTGAGTTCCTGTGTCCCCACAGGGGGGTAGGTCACGAGGCTACACTCAATAGGTAGTGCATACATTATTGTATGCACTAGGAAAGAGTCAGACACCTCGGCACCACCTGAATTTGAGGGGAAATCTTTGGCTGAAAACAAAGGACCCAGATAACAGAAGAGTGTCAGACTGTTGAGAGTCTCTTCAGTGGACGGAGGAGCTGATGGCTGCAGCTCTTACTATGAGGCTAGAAGACGCATGGGACTGTGGAGACATAAAGTTCCATATGGGCTGTGCTTTGCTTTCTGCATTGTCTGTGTAGCTTTCACTGGGACTTTACTCTATTTTCTGTCCTTCCTGCAACTGCTGTCTGTGTGGTCCAGACACTGCGGCCAGGACAAACAGCCCTCTAAGGACCCGTGATGTGCCTATGAAGCACCTTTGCCCACCAGACTTCCTTTTCCCTGTCAAGCTGCCTAGACTTCCTCTGGTGAGGCCACTGTTGGCTGGTGAGTCCCTGGACTTTGCTGTACTGGGTTGTGGCCTGCTACTCACTGTGCCCGGATTGTGCCCTGTCATTCTGGACTAAGTCCCTGCTGTACTAGTTTGCTGCCCTGTGCCTCTGGACTAAGGATGAGCTCTGGCGTGTTCGAATAGTACACGTGCAGAGCCCGCCAGGAAGTCGGCACCGCGCTGCGCTAATCACAGGCAGGGAGACATTTCCCGATGCTCGGCTGCAGAGATCGGGAAATGTCTCCCTGGCTGATATTAGCGCAGAGCGGTGCCGACTTCCTGGCGGGCTCTGCACGTGTACTATGCGAACATGCCAGAGCTCATCCTTACTCTGGACTTATCCCTTGATGTGCCCTATTGTCACAATATTATATTTCTGCATGTCCCTCATGCTGTTGGAATTATTGCCCGGTGGCCTTCCCCTTATCTGAATCCCTGTTTTTGAACCCCCCCCCAAAATAATAACCCCTTGGTCAGGGGCCCTAAAATCCCTCTTAATCTCTGCGTGTATTCTGTTCCACCCACACCTCCGTCACATCCATTTATACCTGATAACAACAACACAGGTGAATAATGGTACAGAACTAACCAGCCAGTAAATTGTATAATCTGTGATTATAACCCACCTGTACTGATCTCTATAAAAATGTCCTCCTCTTTGATCCTCACATGTCCTCCTTCCTCCTCGTCATCTTTGATGTCGCTCTGAGTGCCTCTGGTGTCTGTGAATAAAGATACAAAACAGATTATAGCGCACACATTCAAGAATGACATTTATCCTACAAGGTTAGTTAAAAACACCTGAACATATTGAAAAAAAATACGGGGGTTTGGTCACACTATATGGTCATATAGTGCTAAGCCCACTTACTGCGACAAAGTACCCCGAATTTCATGGGTCCTACCCTAGTAATAGAATGAAAGAACCTGCGTCTCAACCATGGGAGCCAAACTCTTCTATGTGGGAGAACTGAAGGGATTCCTCCTATGCACTGGTGGCCACTAATAAGGAGGTGAATAAAGATGAGAGTGAAGCCCCCCGTAGTTAGATGTATGAGAGACCCCAGAGAGGGTGGGGGGGGGGGAGACTGGTCATGTCTCTTGGCCGGTAACACACAATGACATGATGTGAGGAGGAGAGCCGGAGTCTAATAGAGGCTGATGGCTCCTGACTCCCCCACTGGGCACATACTGTCTCCCCATTACTGTCTACTGACAGAGGAGGGGGGAGAAGAAGAGATTGTTGTAGTGACTGAACAAGGAGAATCTGGGACTCTTCTCTGGATTTAGTGTTTATTACTCACCTGTGCTGATTCCTGGAGGGACTTCTTCCTCCATACATGATTCATCACCACTTACATAGGATTCTTCAGCTTCCTCCTTCACTTCTACTTTAATGGTAATCAGATTTTCATCCTTCCAAATACAAAACAATACAGATATTAAATTAACTAAACCATTGTACAATGAATGTTAGTAAATTGAGTTTCATCTACCTGATCCTCCTGATGTTCCTCTGTGGAATCCCGGGAATACAGAGGACGGGGACATCTCTCTGGGGAATTTCTGTTACTGGATCCATCTGTAGGAAACACACACTGACTGAATACATTGATTCTATGTCTTTATATCAGAGGATGTGTGTATCTAGGGGGGATCCTCAATACTCTTTTACAAGAAATGAAAGTCTCCTCTTACCCGGTGATGTGAGGGGCGGCCGGTTCTCCATCATGACGTCCTTGTAGAGATCCATAAAATAAAATGTAAATCCATAAAGTCATACAATGTGTCATTGCCTCTGTTCCCCCAAATTTTACTTGCGAAGAACCTTGTACCTGATCATCCTGAAGGATCTCCTGATGTTCCTGTGTGGAGTCCCGGGAATACAGAGGACGGGGACATCTCTCTGGTGGGTTCCCATTACTGGATCCATCTGTAGGAAACACACACTGACTGAATACATTGTTTCTATGTCTTTATATCAGAGGTAGAGATGAGCTCAGGATCCTTGTCTGAACCTATTTTGATTGAGCCCACTGGGAAGCTGTCACCTGTACTGCACCAATGATTGACAGCCGAGGCATTCCCCGATTCACAGATGCTCAGCACAGGTGAAAGCTTCCTGGTGGGCTTGGCCATGTGGGTTTGGATTAGGATCTGAAGTCACCTGAGCTCAACCCTAATCAGAAGATGTGTGTATCTAGGGCAGTGATGGCAAACCTTGGCACCCCAGATGTTTTGGGAACTACATTTCCCATGGTGCTCATGCACTCTGCAGTGTAGTGAAGCATCATGGGAAATGTAGTTCCAAAACATCTGGGGTGCCAAGGTTCACCATCACTGATCTAGGGTGATCCTCAATACTCTTCTCTCCGTTACAAGAAATTAAAGTCTCCTCTTACCCGGTGATGTGAGGGGCGGCCGCTTCTCCATGATGACGTCCTTGTAGAGATCCTTGTGTCCTTCTATATACTCCCACTCCTCATATGGGTAGTTTTTAAAGTTTTAACTGCAATAAATCAGTAAAATTTCATAATATCTCAGAAAACTCCAATCGGTATAATGAACTTATTGATGAAGAAAGCAAACGTGACCGTTACTACAACCACAAGCATTCTACCCCCTTCTACTAAAAACCTGCAGGAGCCACAAGCATAGAGATAGGGGCATTTACAAAAATATGCCCAGAGGAGCTGACCATGTATTGTTATACACATCAGAGGAAATGATGGAAGATGTGGATCACCCATTCAGTCCACACAGAGTGCTGGGACCCCCTTCTTCATAAGAAGACATTATTACCTCCTCCGCACTTGGCACACATTACTCCAGTCTCACACCCCCACAAGGAAGTTTCTTTAACCATTGAAGAAACTGCCCCCTCTTCCTCTGGTCTACAAGAAAATGGCCGCCCTCTATGGTTTGCTAAAATGTTTCAAATACATAAAAATAAAAAAAATCCCAAAAATTCAATAAAACTTTTAATTAGTATGTGATTTATGACATTCCAGTTATAAAGTATTCTCTAGTTATCTATTACATTGAGTAAAAAACATCTGGAATGATAAATTAGCAAACAACAGTGGGCTACAACAAAATGGCCACCACCTTTCTTGTAAAGAGGACACTTCCTCCTCTAACACGGCAGACGGCTGCCCTCTAGTGGTGGCTTTGGAAATAACAGGGTCTTGTTCACACCACAGCTCCCATCAAAGGACATACGTTTAACCCTTTTGCTGTCAGGGATGTTTTTAGTCACATGTTAACCCCTTGGTGACAGAGGGTAAAAAACAAATGTTGATCCCTGAACACAATTTTGCAGCATTGACATGTGTTAGTAAAACTGTACATATCATTGCAACGACTTTGCGTTGGCAGGTGGATTATACCTTGATTTTGTCAGGGCAAATTGGGATTTCTTTTGGTGGTAAAGAGTAAGTGATTTTTTTATTATCAAAGGAAAACTAGCCCAAAATAATAATATGTGTATATATATATATATATATATATATATATATATACATATTAGGGGTGCCGAAATGAATCGCCGCATCGCGATTCGGGTGTCCCCGATGCGATTCCGATGCATGCGACCGAGAAAATCGATTACCGGAATGATGCCCGCAGCTGCAGGCATCATCCCGGTACCGTTTTTTGAGCGGGCGATCGGCTTTCCAGTGATAAGAACTGATGCGGCTAAAAGACACTCGGTTGTTATCCTGGAGGAGTGGGAGGGGACATCCCCCCTCCCGCCGCCTTCCGCCGCTCTTACCGGGCCTCCCGTGCCACCGGGAGATCCGATCCACGAGCCGCTACTTCCGGCGGCTAGAGACAGAATGGAACGAAGCATCAGCTTCGTTCCAGTCTGTATGTAAACACGGAAGCGACGTCACAACGTCACAACGTCACTTCCGCTTAGCTTGGCTGCCAATGGCGCCAGTTTTAAAAGAAAATGACAGTATTCAGAATCACTGTTTTTGGCGATCTGAATACTTTGAAGTGCAAGGAGGGATTTGGGATCTTTTAGACCCCCCGATCCCTCCATAAAGAGTACCTGTCACCACCTATTACTGTCACAAGGGATGTTTACATTCCTTGTGACAGCAATAAAAGCGATCAAACATTTTATTTTAAATTTTTTTTAAACACAATGTAAAAAAAAAAGAAATTAATTAAATAGAAAAAAAAAATGTTTTTTTTAAAGCGCCCCTGTCCCCGCGAGCTCGCACAGCAAAGAAAACACATACTCATGCCACGCCCGCGTCCGCATATGTAAACGATGTTCAAACCACACATGTGAGGTATCGCCGCGATTGTCAGAGCGAGAGAAATAATTCTAGCACTAGACCTCCTCTGTAACTCTAACCTGGTAACCGTTATTTTTTTTTAAAGCGTCGCCTATGGAGATTTTTAGGTATGGTAGTTTGTCGCCATTCCACAAGTGTGCACAGAAAGACACTCACCTGTCACAACAATCCAGCAACGTGGCCACCCGAACTCTCCATTCTCTCCCCCGCCTGTCCACGGTACTGGTAATACTACTGTAGGCATCCGGCTGTGACAGCTTGCAGCTTCACAGTCGGGTGCGCATGTCTCGCTGCGCTGTCCTGCATAGCCGGGCAATCTTCTGGGACCTGTGATGTGTCCCAGAAGATCGCAGGGAGGAAGGGACGCCTAGGTGGCCCAAGCGGAAGTGGGAGCTCGTCGGTAATCGTGATGCATCGCGGGATCGAATCGAATCACTTACCAGATAATCGTAATCAAATTGGATTGTGAGACCAGTGAAGCTGCGCACCCCTAATATATATATATAAATATACGGTATATACTGTGTATATATATATATATATATATATATATATATATACACAGTATATTTCTTGCTATTACCATAACCTTCCACCAACAACCCAAAACAAAATAAACTCTCTTGCTCCTGACAATCGCGGCGATCAGACATATTATTTTATGTTATTTGTATCCAAAGTACTGACCAGAAACAATAGTGCATATTTAAAAAAAAAAAAATATACTACCTAAAACACACGGTGACTTAAACATAGGAGGTGCATGGGGAGCGGAAGCAATGGTTTCCCAACCTCTCCAAGGAATTCTGGGTTCCACCAGCCCTCCACCCAAAGTGACTCCTGCCACAGTATCCAACGTGGACCCCCACCTACAGAAGCTGTGTACAGACTAGACACTAGACGAACACTGCAAACACTAGGACGACACTGGGAGGCATGGGAAACCACTTGAAAAGTCACTAGAGAACCTGTCCTGTAGCAAAAGCTTATAATCCTAGTATTTAGGTAAATAGGAGGCACCATAATATGGCACATCTTACCATCAGGCTCGGATCACACTGCTGTGACATGAAATCTGACTTGTGAGGCCCCAAGTCCCCCACCCATGTCAAATTCAATGTTTCCCTATGAGAGCCATCTTAACTGATACTACACAAGTTGTTCCCACTTTAGAAAAAGGTTACTGCACTACTTTGGTCCAACATGGGTGCAATTTCACTCCTGGTTAAAGCTCCTAAATAGCATCCAAGTCGGATGAAGGAAGTTGCAAGTACAAAGTCGTACGACTTTGCCATCACAGCAGTGAGAACCGAGCCTTAGGGTTACAGCAAAAGCCCTCAAAGAGCTACCACAGCTTCTGAAAGATCCTACAAAAACACTACAGTGGAACCTCGGATTGCGAGTAACGTGGTTAACGAGCGTTTCCCAATACGAGCACTGTATTTTTAAAAATCGTGACTCGGTTTGCGAGTGTTGTCTCGCAAAACGAGCTCGATTCAGGTCAAATCGGTGTCTAGTACCGCTATTGGCCTGAGGTGGGGGGGGGGCGCCGGAGCCGAGCAGAGCTGAACGTCGCCAATGACAGCGATCGGCGCCGTTCGGAAATGCACGAAAAGGCCAGAGGACAGCACAGCTGACCTCGGCAAATCTCAGGTAGGTAGTCTTTCTGAGGTTTGCCGAGGTCAGCCGACGTGTCTTCTGGCCTTTTCGGCCATTTCCGAGGCTCTCTGGCGCCCCCCGCCTCTGGCCGCATGCAGTATTGCATCCCATTGAAGTCAATGCGGAACAAATTATTTTCAATTCCATTGACTTCAATGGGGAAACTCGCTTTGATATGAGAGTACTTTGGATTACGAGCATTCTCCTGGAACGGATTATGCTCGTAATCCGAGGTTCCACTGTACCTTCTAAAAGTTGCTCTTTGATTAGCAATGCCCCAAGAGCCCATGTAGCATTAGTTTACAGGAGAAGTGAGGATAAGGATGAGCTTATCAGGCTGCAGCTGCTCTTTCTCTGTCCAATCAGAGCTCTGGTGACCAAGGCATGGCGACTAGTGGGTTTTATGAGCAGCGGCACAGAGTATATGCAAGTGTTTATGAACACCGGACCATCACATCTGTATGAGTTGGACTAGAAGACCTGGCTCGTACTCTACCCTCCAATTCCTCCCAAAGGTGTTCAGTAGGCTTGAGTTCAGGGATAAATCCAGCCCATTAGGGTTCCGTTACATCAGGGGTCTCCAAACGTTCCAAACAAAGAGCCAGTTTACTGTGCTTCCGACTATTGGTGGGCTGGACTGTGACCACTGGGAGTAGAAAAATGCCATAGCATCAGTGGGAGTAGACACAATTTCAGTCTTGGTGCTCAGTGGGAATAAATAAACCATACCTGTGGTTAGTAGGAAAAGGAATAGTGCCCCATCATTGATGTCAGTGGGAGGAATAGTGTCCCAACAGTCATATCATTGATATCAGTGGGAGGAATAGTTCCCCACCATTGAAGTCAGTGGGAGGAATAGTGCCCCACCATTGAAGTCAGTGGGAGGAATAGTGCCCCATCGTTGGTGTCAGTGGGAGAAATAGTATCCCATCATTTATGTCCGTGGGAGGAATAGTGCCCCATCATTGATGTTTGTGGGAGGAATAGTTCCCCATCATTGATGTCAGTGGGAGGAATAGTGTCCCAACAGTCATATCATTGATATCAGTGGGAGGAATAGTTCCCCACCATTGAAGTCAGTGGGAGGAATAGTGCCCCATCGCTGGTGTCAGTGGGAGAAATAGTATCCCATCATTTATGTCCGTGGGAGGAATAGTGCCCCATCATTGATGTTCATGGGAGGAATAGTTCCCCATCATTGAAGTCAGTGGAAGGAATAGTGTCCCATCATTGAAGTCAGTGAGAGGAATAGTGTCCCATCATTGAAGTCAGTGAGAGGAATACTGTTCCATCATTTATGTCCGTGGGAGGAATAGTGCCCCATCAGTGGGTTGGTCTTAGTGGAAGGAATAGTGCCCCATCCTTGGTGTCAGTGAGAGGAATAGTGTCCCGCTATTGGAAAAAATAGTGTCCCATCAGTGGAAAGAATGGTGTCACATTATTGCTGTCAGTGATAGGAATAATGCCTTGTTTCTGTGGGAGGAATAGTGCCACAAGGGCCAGATGAAGGCAAGCAAAGGGCCACGCCTGGCCCATGGACTGCAGTTTGGAGACCACTGCTCTACACTAAACTCATCAAACTATGTCTTTATAGAGCTGGCTTTGTGCACAGGGGCACAGTCATGCTGGAACTGAAAGGGGACTTCCCCAGACTGTTACCACAAGGCTGGAATTCAAGAAGTGGAAACTTAGTATAGGGAACATCTAGAAATGGTTAGTTTGCCGAAATTGTAACCCAAAAAAAAAAGTACCTTTTTGTCTTGAATTTACCCTAATGCCGCGTACACACGACCGTTTTTCATGACGTGAAAAATGCAATTTTTTAAATTGGTCATTAAAAACGATCGTGTGTAGGCTCCAGAGCATTTTTAACGACGTGAAAAATGGCCTAAAAAAAATTAGAACCTGCTCTATTTTTTCACGTCGTTTTTCACGTCGTTCTTTTTAACGTCGTGAAAAATGGTAGTGTGTATGCTTCTACGAGGGGAAAAAAATGCGCATGCTCAGAATCAAGTATGAGACGAGAGCGCTCGTTCTGGTAAAACTAACGTTCGTAATGGAGATAGCACATTTGTCACGCTGTAACGGACTGAAGAGTATGAGGCTGAAAAGCGCGAATCGTCGCTCAACAAACTTTACAAATACGAGGATCAGCAAAAGCAGCCCAAAGGGTGGCGCCATCTGAATAGAACTTCCCCTTTATAGTGCCGTCGTACGTGCTGTACGTCACCGCGCTTTGCTCGAGCATTTTTTTTCACGATAGTGTGTAGGCAAGGCAGGCTTGAGAGGAAACACGAAAAATCACGTTGAGAAAAATGTTTTTTTTTTTCAATGACATTAAAAACGGCCGTGTGTACGCGGCATAAGAAAATAGCAGTGCATTGCCTATGCCTTGTAGGACATTGCTGCCTCTGCCTTCTAGTTTTAGGGTATTTGGAGTGAGATTTGATGATGACACTACTGTGTTGTCCACCGTTCTCCTTGATTGAGGCCAAGATATGAAGAAGGAGAACTCTGTCTCTACCAAGATGGTGGCCGTCACACAGAGCTACATAACAGAACAAGGTGTAGTAAGTTAGTAATGGGGGTGAAAGATAAGCTGCGCTTAGACTACAGGCAATACTGGTGACTAGCCCTCTGCCATCTGCCTGCCTTTTTTGGGGGGCTTAGCTTTCAGAAGCCAGCTTCTCTTTAACCACCTGCCAACCGCTTACAGTAAGTGTAATGCGAGTGGGCGGCAGGCTCAGGCGCATTCACATACCTGTATGTCAGCTTCTTCTTCCGGGTTCGGCGGTGCACAAGCGCGCACCCTCTGTCGACCCGTGCTGTGATTGGACAGAGCACAAGTTTGGCAGCTGATTTCAGCCAATGTTTTTGGCTAAAGACAGCTGATCGGCTGTGTCCAATGTACAAAAACACAAAACTCTGTGTACAGAGAACAGCGATCTGGCTGTTTCTTCTCCCTGCAAAGCAGGAAGAAAAAACAGCCAGATATGTTAGTAAAAGCAGCACACGTTACACATTGTTAGGCACACAGGTAACCCCTTCAATGGCCCTAGATGTTAACCCCTTCCCAGCCAGTGTCATTAGTACAGTGACAGTGTAGAGTAGTATTATCACTGTATTAGTGTCACTAGTGACCTCAGTGTCAATTAGTAAACCTCCCAGACAGTGTCAGTTAGCATCAGATTGAATGAAGGAAGAAATTGGCTGCACACCGATTTGATTGAAGTCCATTTATTGAATGTTTCATGCAAACAATGACACACACCACAGTTGCAGTAGCTGGAACAGAGGTGGACTAGTTTCGCACAGCTACACTGTGCTTATTCATCAAAAGTTTGCATCAGATTGCCCGCCACCCTATCACAGTCATACTATAAGCCGCTGATCACCGGCATTACAGTATAGCATCTACAGCTGCGTAAATTCCAGTATATATATACAGGTAGATACCATCGTTTGTAGACTATATTTCTTTCATACAAACCAATTAACCATTTGCCCATTGGGCACTTTTACCCCTTTCCTGCCCATGCCAGTTTCTAGCTTTCAGCGCTGTCGCACTTTGGATGACAATTGCGCGGTCATGCAAGCGGCACCCAAACAAAATTTTTATAATTTTTTTCACACAAATAGAGCTTTCTTTTGGTGGTATTTAATCACCACTGGGTTTTTTATTTTTAAAGACTGAACATTTAAAAAAAAAAAAAATACATTTTCATAGTCTGTTATAAAATTTTGCAAACAGGTAATTTTTCTCCTTCACTGATGTGGCTGCACTGATGGGCACTGATAGGCAGCAAGAGGTCTTCCTGGTCCCGTGACGTCACACGCTGCTCCATAAGCAGGTTAATCTCCCCCGAAGGAATCAGCTGGCTTCCTCCCTGGCTCCTTGCGGCTCTCGTAGCCTGGATTTGCGACCGCCCTGGAGACAGCTTGGACGCAGGACTATTCCCCATCTGATATGCCATACTCTCCATGAGCACCTTGATCCTTACTTAAATGTAAGCGTTGGGTACTTTACTGCTGTTACATATTAAACAATGCACTAAGAGGTGCTTTTCTATGCTGATAGGCATTGAGGGGCACTGATAGGCTGCACTGATGGGCACTGATGAGGCGGCCCTGATTAGGCGGCACTGGTGGGCAGTGATGAGGGGCACTGGTGAGAAGGCACTGATGGGCAGTGATTGGCATTACTGGTGGGCACTGTTGGGACTGCACTGATAATCAGTGTACATGTCCCTTTCAGAGAAGCCGGTTATTGGTTCTCTTCTCCTCTCCTCATGCTGTCAGCATGAGGAAAGGAGTGCTGATAACCGGCTTCTATTTAAATCTATGATCAGCCGCTGATTGGCTCTTTACCTCAATCTGTGATCAGCAATGTCCCCTGGACACTGTAATCACAGAGCGTGCACGCACACACAGCGGGTGCGTTGCGGGCATGATCACGGGAAGGCTGTCATAAGATGGCCTCCCAGAGCTAGCCATCATACAGCTATAGCGCGGTCGGCAAGTTGTTAATATACACTTATTGGGATTTTTTTTTTTTTTTTTACCAAAGAAATGTAGCAGAATACATTTGCCGTTAATTTATAAAGAAATTTGATTTTCTGATTCGATAAGTTTTATAACAGAAAATAAAAATTATAGTTTTTTTTTTAGTTTACAGATTTTTTTGTGTATATAATAAAAAATAATAAAACCCAGTGATGATTAAATACAACAAACAAAAAGCTCTATTTGTGTGAAAAAATTATAAAAAATTTAATTAGGGTGCAGCGTTGCCTGACCGTGCAATTACCAGTTAAAGTAGCGCAGTGCTGAATAGTAAAAAATGTTCTGGTCATGAAGGGGGTAAAACCTCCCAGAGGTCAAGTGGTTAAAGAGATGTCAGAGACCCCCTAAAGTCCCTATGAAAACCCCAGAGTTCTAAAAGTTAGTATTTGAAATTCAATGCTCCCATCTGCCTTGTATGCCTTCATGACCAGAACATTTTTTACTATTCAGCACTGCGCTACTTTAACTGGTAATTGCACGGTCATGCAACGCTGCACCCTAATTACATTTTTATAATTTTTTCACACAAATAGAGCTTTTTTGTTTGTTGTATTTGATCATCACTGGGTTTTTTTTTTTCTTATTATATAAACAAAAAAATCTGTAAACGGGGGGGGGTGTGGCTTGAGCATGGCGGAGTAGAGAGACACACGCTCCAGGACTTGCTCTCCTCCGTCTCTCCACCCGGCTAAGCAACACAAATGGGGATGCAGCCATAGCCTAGTTCGTTAATTATAACGCAGTAACACAGCAACTCACCTTGTACCCGCTAGGAGATACGTGAGGACGTGGAAGATACGAGCGGACAGCGCACTTCTTGGAATGAGGAGACGGGAGGCGAAAATACCAAAAGCTCCGTCCCAGCCTGAGATCCAGCAGTTTTTTCCCCTCACTAGAGCGGCCGTCAATCGAAACCGCGAGTCGAAGTCACGTGGTACACTGACGTGCGGGGAGCCGAGTGTTGTAAGCTCAGAGCCGCCCGTATTGCTTGCTATCTCGGCCCCAGCAGATAGAGGGGGAGAGGACAGAATGGAGCATCAGAACCCTCAAGAGGAACGGGGTACGCCACCTGCTATATCAGGAGAGCTGGAGCTGGAGTCAGAGCTCAGAGCGATGAGAGACATAATGCAGGCTCTCCCTACACGGGCTGATATGGAGTCAATGTTTGCCCGGTTTGAAGAGGGCCACCGCAGAGACTTGGAGGTTGTCCGGGAAGAGGTTCAGCAACTAGCAGATAAGTTGAAACATGATGAAACGTCTTTAGTGCTATTGGAGGACCGGATTAAATGTTTAGAACAGACACAGACTTTACAAACCCCCGGGGCAGACTATATCCAGCTTAAGCTGGAAGAAATTGAGGATCGTAGTAGACGGAAGAACCTGAGGTTCAGGGGGGTCCCGGAAGAGGTAGGGAGGGAGGTGTTACAGTCAACTATTACAGCAATATGCCATCAGCTAATAACCTCACCCCCCTCCCAAGTGTTCGAATTTGAAAGATTACATAGAGCACCAGGCCCCCGCTCAGTTAATTTGAATAGACCCAGAGATGTTATCTGTCGCTTCCACCGCTATGCCCATAAAGAACTGATAAGTCGCGAAGCATGGGAAATAGGAGATATTATATACAATGGGTCTCAAATAAAAATCCTGCCAGATCTTTCCCGGGCTACTTTACAGAGGAGGGCTATGCTACGCCCTTTATTGGACAAGATTAGGAAAGCAGGGGGAACTTATCGATGGGGGTACCCAATTTCTTTAATAATAAAGAAAGATACGCAGACATTTGTCGTACACCGACCTTTAGATCTCCCTGAACTGTTTGATTTTCTGGAGATGGAAATAATGGAGGTACCAGACTGGTTACAACACCTGGCAGGCCCAACAAGAAGAGCGACAAAATCAGCGGGAATAAAGACCCAAATGCCCTTAAGAGAAGGGGAGTCTTAGAAAATAGACACTGAGAAGATGGGAGAGGGAATTTAATAGCCTGATCCCCTTTAATCACCCCCCCCCCCCCCATGCAGTACTCTTTTTTTTTTTTTTCTTCTTTGCACCCTCCCCCCCCCCTTTTTTTTTTTTTTTAGGCTCCCCCTTTTTTTTGGTCTCCTCTCCCACCGGCCCCTGCCCCTGCCTCCCCCGAACCCCCCACCAATAAGACCCTCATGGATTGCACAATCACAGGAATTTATTTATTCATTTATTATATGTATGTATATATATATATATATATATATATATATATATGTATATGCATGAGTGCTTGAATTAGACAGGCCCCCCCACCTTTTTTTTTTGGGGGGGCCCTTAATTTATGTTTTTTTTTTTGGGGTATGAGATGGTATATGTAAGGGTATTTGAATGAAGCACAAGAAATGGAGTAGGGAAACAGAGATATTATATGTCCCCTACTATCCATTTTTTTTTTTTTTTGACTATGTGATTATGTACACTTTTTTTTTCTTTATTTTGTAAAGGTAAACACAGAAATACGTAGGTATATGCAGTTTTTGTGTTACGTACACATAAGGTGTAGGTAGGAAGAGGTAGAGATTTGTATATAGACTTATTTATTTTTATTTTTCACAAAAGTACCACATTAGCAGTACTAAAGTACTAAAAATATCCACGTATTAGTTGAAATATGGGTCAGAGAGGGGGGGGGATGGGGGGGAGGGGACAGGGGGCTGGAGGGGAGGATGTTATAGGAGGAGATGGGGGAGTAGGGAATTGGTGTGAAGAGAGATAGGTTACGGTATAGAGAATTAGACAGGGAAGTTAGATATGGAATATCCCTGTATATATGGCAGTATAATTTTTCAGGCATAGAATAAAGATGTTGAGAAGAGTATATGTAGAACCATATAAGATACAAGATGGAATTGCAGGGAAACTGTTGGAATTAATATAGTAGGGAAGGGAAGGAACATAGCCTATACCCAGGAGAATGGGAGATGGAGAGGGAGGGGTGGAGGGTGGAGGGTAGAGGGAAACATGGCGGAAGAGAGGGGTTTAAGGGGGGGCTTGGGAACGTGAAGATAAGAAGGAGGATGATAGGGGGTAGGGAGAAGAGGAGGAGAAAAGGGTCCTGGCTTTTTTATGGGATACCCTCTTAAAAGTCAGGTGTAAAAGAGGGCAGAGGTAATAGTAACAAGCAAGGTGAGATATGAGAAAAAAAAATATTATGAGGTCTGATAAGAAGATGGTAAAAGTAAATAAAGATAGGTAAATTGCGGATGTTGATATTTGGGAAACTTAGGACAATAGCTGGGTGGAGGGGGGGGGGGGACGAGATGGAGCTTCTTAGCCGGCTCATACTAACACCCCCAATTTAGGTTTGCATCCACGGGAACCATTGGGGAAGGGTTTAGAAATGGGTATTTTCCCTTAGGGGCTTAAGAAGGGATAGAGGGAGGGGGGAGTTTTGGTTTTTTTTTTTTTTTTGAGATGGAGGGAATAAAAATAACGTCCCTAAACGCCAAGGGACTTAACGTCCCAGAGAAACGTAGGATGTTGTTGAATGACTTACGGCGTATGGAGACAGATGTAGCTTATGTGCAGGAAACACATTTCAAGACCGGGGGACTCCCACTCCTCCAGAACAGATTTTATCCATGCGTCTATCATGCAGGAAACCAGGAAGCAAAATCCAAAGGAGTATCAATTCTGATTTCTAATCGACTCCCTTGGTCATTACATGATAAACGCTTGGACTCAAAAGGTAGATTCCTTTTTTTGAAAGGGAGTATTGGAGGAATTAAGGTGACACTAGCCACGCTGTATGCACCAAATGTACATCAAGACTCATTCATGAAGAAGGTCCTTTCGGAGCTATCAGAGTTTGCAGAGGGTAAATTGATCTTGGGGGGAGATTTTAATATCTCTCTGGACCCTAAACTAGATACCTCCCAAGGGACATCATCAACATCAGGGGGGGTCAGAAGAGGTATATTGCGGAAATTACATGAAGAGCAATTAGTGGATATTTGGAGGATAATGCATGCGGAGGAAAGGGATTATACCTTTTTCTCGAATCCGCACCAAGTATATTCCCGCATAGACCTCTTTCTGATCCCTCATTATATGATTTCCTTAATATCAGAAGTGACGATTGGAAATATAACGTGGTCGGATCACGCCCCGATCAGCCTGTGTCTCTCTCTATCCAATACGGTTCATTCTCAAGAAAGAAGATGGCGGTTAAATGAGAGTTTACTACAGAACCCTGAAGTCAGGGAAGATGTGGCTAAAGAAATCACAGCATATTTCCAAATTAATGATACGCCTGGAAGTGACCCGGGAATGGTGTGGGAGGCGCACAAGACAGTGATCAGGGGAGTCTTGATTAAACAGGGATCAATACTAAAGAAGAAGAGAGAAAAACAGACTAGGGAATTGCTAGAAGAGATTCAGAAATTGGAACTTCAACATAAAAAGATACAAGTACCTTCCGTGGGAAGGGAACTTGGTCAGTTGAGAAGACAGCTTGCAGAGGTTCTGCGCTACAAAGCTCATGCAACAATACAAAGAGGAAGGAAAGTAAATTATGAATTGGGAGATAAGTGTAGCAAATTGCTAGCTGGGAAATTAAAAGAAAAAAATCGGTCAACATATATCCCACAAATTAGAGGGAAAGAAGGACATCTATTACGGAAACCAAAAGAGATAGCTGAGGAATTTGGAGAATACTATACTTCGCTATATAACCTGGCAAAAGAACCAGTCTCACAGTCAGTTATAGAGAAATATCTTTCGGCGGTAGATTTTTTAAGGCTCCCATCACCAGCCCGATGTAGTTTAGAGACTCCTATCTCTATGGAGGAATTGAATGCAGCACTAAAAAAGATTAAAGTAGGAAAAGCTCCAGGCCCAGATGGATATACTATAAGATATTATAAAGAATTTGCTATACTATTGAGTGGTCAGATGGTGAAGCTCTTTAATGCATTGGGCCAGACGGCGGCATTCCCACCGGATGCTCTACTGGCACATATTACGGTGATCCCAAAGGAGGGGAAAGATCCGGGGGAATGCGGCAGTTATAGGCCGATTTCATTATTGAACTCGGATTTAAAATTGTTTACGAAAATATTGGCATCACGACTCCAACTATGGCTTCCTCAGCTAGTAGATTTAGACCAGGTGGGATTCATCCCTACACGGGAAGCAAGGGATAATACGATAAAAGTACTAAACTTGGTCCACTTTGTCAAGGAGAGGGACATCCCTTGCGTGTTCCTAAATACGGATGCGGAGAAAGCATTCGACAGAGTGAATTGGCGTTTTCTCTTTGAGGTGCTGCGACATGTGGGCTTAGGGGAACGTATGCTCAGTTGGATTATGGGTGTCTATACGACCCCACGCGCAGCAGTAAGGGTAAATGGAGTGTATTCAAAACCTTTTAAGATCATGAATGGAACACAACAGGGATGCCCTCTTTCACCCCTACTATTTGCACTCTCATTAGAGCCACTATTGAATAAAATACGCCAGAACCTGGATATACAGGGTGTTCAAATAGGAGATCAAATCCACAAAGTATCGGCATATGCGGATGATCTGTTGTTTTCCATGTCTAATCCACATATTTCACTTCCCAACCTTGTGAGGGAGATCGACAGTTATGGTAGGCTTTCAAACCTGAAAATAAACCATAATAAATCTGAAGCAATGAGTGTGGCAGTACCTGCCACAATGTGTAAAATGATACAATTAAATTTTAGGTTTAAATGGGAAACCAAGTTAAAATATCTGGGTACGTATATACCATCAAATTTAAAAAACACTTTCAAGATAAATTTCCCACCATTATACAACTCAATAAGAACACTGCTGGATAAATGGCAACATGGGTTTCACTCCTGGTTTGGCCGGAGCAATATAGTGAAGATGAGTGTTGTACCAAAAATTTTGTACCTGCTGCAGGCCTTACCGATTATTATTCCAACGGACTTTCTACGTCGAATGAGTTCTCTTTTCATGAAATTTATATGGGCTGGGAGGAAGCCAAGAATTAAGAAAGAGATTTTGATGATGCCCAAGAATTTTGGCGGGATGGGAGTGCCAGATATTGGAAAATACTACCGAGCGGTCCACCTGGCAAGGTTGGTGGATTGGTGTAGACATATAGATTTTAAAAGATGGGTGGACATGGAGCAACAAATCAGTCCGGTCTCTCTATGTCGAGCACCATGGTGCTATACAACATTACCAACATTTTTGAAGAAACACCCTACGATTGGACCGACATTACGAATCTCCGCAAAGACATGTCAAAACCCGAAGTTTTCTTCGGGACATTCGCCCCTGTACCCCATATTGGGAAATTATAGGTTTGTACCAGGTACAGAGTCGGGAACTTTTAAAAAGCTTAAAGAGAAAGGCCTTACCCAGGTCTCACATTTTTTACAGTCGGAAACCTGGCCGACTATTAATGTGTTGATAGAAACCGAGGGAAACTTCGGATTAAGCCTCTGGCAGGCATTTCAAATAAACCATTTTTTGAGAACCTTGGGATCTCCATTAGATTTCCAACGGCAATTAACAACATTCGAAGTCTATTGCGAAGATAAGGAACCACTTTTCCAGGTGATTTCCAAGATGTATAGGCTGTTGATTTCCCCCTCTGAGGATTTTGTGTTGCCAGGGGTCAGTAAATGGGAAAGAGACCTGGGAAGGACCTTTACAGTAACTCAGCGAAAACAGATTATCTTTTTGGCATTGAACTCCTCGATCTGTACGCGGACCCAGGAGTTCAACTTTAAACTCCTGACTCAATGGTATTACACACCGGTAAGGCTTCATAGGATGTCTATGGAGTATCCGGAGACTTGTTGGAGATGTGGGGAGGAAAGAGGAACATTACTACATATATTCTGGTCCTGTGAAAAAATGCGATATTATTGGCAGGAAGTGCAGAGAATATCTCAAAAATTTACAGAATTTCAGATACCAGACGACCCTGCGTTTTTTCTTTTACATTGTTCACAGATCCCGGTGCAGAAGTATAGGAAATCAATGATTTGTCACTTAAATAATGCAGCAAAAGTGGGAGTGACCCTACGGTGGAGAGACTCTAGACCACCCTCTATAGCAGCATGGCTTAATAGAGTGCGGGAAATAGGAGCAATGGAGGACCTGGTTCTCTCCGCCCAAAATAAGCGAGAACAGTATATTAAAACTTGGACAGTATGGAACTTATATATGTACTCTGAGGAAGGAAAGAGAATGTTAGAGGAGGGAAGTGAGGAGTGAGGATGGTCTAATATGAGATGCGAACCTGCACATGAGAGAAAATGGAAATTTGTTCTCTCCGTCTCTTGGTAGAGGTTGGGTTTTTTTTTTTTTTTTTTTTGTGGGGGGAAGGGGGAGGTGAATATGGGGTTGTAATGAAGAAGGAAACGAGAAGAGGAGGATCCTAGATAAATTAAGAGGATGTTAAAGATTAAAGAGGGGAATAAAGGTTAATCTGGGTAGATACAAAGATTCAGATATAGTAGACTTCAAGAATGAAGGAAGTTTGGGACAAAACAGAAGTGTAGATGTATATTTGGATAAAGCGAACATGAGGTATTACGTATATAATTGTAACTATGAAAATGTCTGGTTGGAATGTCCCTTTTCTTTTTTCTGTTCTTTTGTTTTCTTTTTCTTGTTGGTATAAAAGAAAAATAAAGATATTAAACGGAAAAAAATAATAATCTGTAAACGAAAAAAAAAGCTTACAGGTGAAAGGAGTACAGAGATGACCTTATCAGCCTCCAACTTTCCCTTCATTGTCCAATCAGTGAGCTGGTGACCAAGAAGTGACTAGTGATTTGATGAGCAGTGACAAAGCCACCCCCCTCATGGAGGAACCGCAATGCCCTTATCAGTTTTCTGAGTTGGTGGCATATCTTGAACCAACTTTCATTTTAACGCGGCCAATATCTGGTGCCCCCTCAGTCAGGGATGTATTAAATATATAAAGATGTGTGTTTAGAGCAATATTAATGATAAGAACAACACATACAGCATAAGTTTATAAAATCAAAAAGAACAAAAACTGCACCAAACTAAAAATTCCATCAAAGTACAAAGCAACATCTTTTCAATCAAACATTTCAATTAAAGGCTTTACAAATAATATCTTAAAATTAAATAATAATATTAACCACTTACGGACCGCCCGCCGTCATTATACTATTGAAGAGGAATATAGTTATTCTGGCAGCAGCTAGCTACCATAACCCTGGTATCCTCTTCTTCAGCGGGCGGTCCGCGCGGAGATCACTTTTATCGGGGGCGGCCCCCCCCCCTACCGCCACGCTACGGTGGTCTCCGCCACTTACAGGACCCACCAGTATCGGCGGAGATGATCGCGTCCTCTCCCATCCTCTGCCTGGAGCCAAGTGAGGGTAAGATGGCCCCCGCTCGGCTCCATAACATTGGAGGGTGGAAGTGACGTCAAAAGTCACTTCCGCCCTCCAGTCTTAAAGGGGAATTTTTATTTTTTTAACACAATAAAATGACATTTCATAATTTTTTTTTTTTTTTATTGCATTTTAGTGTAAATATGAGATGTGAGGTCTTTTTGATCTCATATTGAAGAGGTCCCGTCATGCTTTTTTTTCTATTACAAAGGTTGTTTACATTCCTTGTAATAGGAATAAAAGTGACCCAAAACATTTTTTTTAAGGCCCGGTTCACATAGGGGCAACTCGTCAGGCGACTCGGTCGCCTGACAAGTCGCGTCCCGCTCTGTTGAATGGAACCATTCTAATAGGAGCGACTCGAGTCGCTCCGATTTAGAAAAAGGTTCCTGTACTACTTTAGGGGGCGACTCGGGACGACTTGCATTGACTTCTATACAGAAGTCATTATGCAAATCGCCTGAACCGGGCCTCTCAAGTCGTCTTGAGATCACGTCGCCGAGTCGCCCCCCAAAGTCGTGCCGCCCCTGTGTGAACCGGGCCTAAAAGGAAAGTGTAAAAAAATAAAAATAAAAAGTAAAATAAATAAAGAAAAAAATAAATAAATTTAAAGTGCCCCGTCCCGCCGAGCTTGCGCGCAGAAGCAAACGCATACGTAAGTCGCGCCGCATATGAAAACGGCGTTCAAAACACACATGTGAGGTATCGCCGCGATCATTAGAGCGAGAGCAATAATTCTAGACCTCCTCTGTAACTGAAAACTGGTAACTTGTAGAAATTTTTAAAAGTCGCCTATGGAGATTTGTAAAGGTAAAAGTTTGTCACCACTCCACAAGCGGGCGCAATTTTGAAGCGTGACTTGTTGGGTATCAATTTACTCGGCGTAACATTATCTTTCACAATATAAAAAAAATTGGGCTAACTTTACGGTTGTCTTATTTTTTTATTCAAAAAAGTGTATTTTTTCCATAAAAAGTGCGCTTGTAAGACCGCTGCGCAAATACGGTGTGACAGAAAGTATTGCAAAGACCGCCATTTCATTCTCTAGGGTGTTTGAAAAAAATATATATAATGTTTGGGGGTTCTAAGTAACTTTCTAGCAAAAAAAAAGATTTAAGCTTGTAAACACCAAGTCTGAAAAATAGGTCCGGTCCTTATGTGGTTAAGAATGAAAAATTCCATCATGATTTAAAAGTACGACTTCTCCCCCCTGTGAACCCTTTTGTGTTCCATAAGAACCGATTTCCGGGCAAAGCTTTTCCCACAATCAGTACATGAGAAGGGCTTCTCCCCCGTGTGACCCCTCTGATGAAAAATAAGGTGGGTTCTGTCGCTGAAACCTTTCCCACAATCCGAGCAGGAAAACGGCTTCTCTCCTGTGTGCACTTTTTCATGTTTTACGAGAGAGGATTTGTGGCTAAAACATTTCCCACACTCTGAGCACGAATACGGCTTCACCCCCGTGTGAACTTTTTCATGTGTGATGAGGTTTGACTTTAGGGAAAAACACCTCCCACACTCCGTACATGAAAACGGCTTCTCTCCAGTGTGGACTTTCTCATGTCCGATAAGAGACGATTTGTGGGAGAAGCATTTCCCGCAATCAGAGCAGGAATACGGCTTCACCCCTGTGTGAATTTTCCCGTGAGTGGTCAGAGTTGACTTTTGGGAAAAACATTTCCCGCACTGGGAACAGGAAAACGGCCTCTCCCCCGTGTGCGTCATCTCATGCGAGATAAGGTTCCTTCTTGTAGAAAAATATCTCCCGCATTCCGAACATGAAAACGGCTTCTCCCCGGAGTGATTTGTCTGATGCTTAGCCAACATCCATTTTTCGGGAAAACATTTTCCGCACTCTGAACAGGAAAAAGGCTTCTCGGCCGAATGAGTTCTCTGGTGTCTAACGAGTTGCTGTTTAAGGGTAAAACATTTCCCGCACTCTGCACATGAAAACGGCTTTTGCTTTTGAGGAACTCTTGGGTACAAGGTGAGGTCTGCTCCCTGGGAAAAATATTCACTCTCGTTGATATGATGGGTGATGGAAAGCGTAGAGGGACCAGATGACGGATCTGTACTGTGAGGTGTTGGATGGAAATTTAGGGTAATGGTGTTCTGTACTGAAGATTCTTCTATGATGTCGCCATCTTCTATTTCGCCATCTACAGAGGTACCAGAATATTTCCCCACACAATACCTTCTATATCGTCCATCTGGAAGAAAAAGGAATTTTTTCAAGAATCGCTGGCGATAAACAACTACTGAAGTACATTGGTGCTGGAAAATTAGGCACAATAAGGCCTCATTCACCAGGCCCATACCCCGCCAAGAATTAGCATAAATCTGTGATGGGGATGACAGGTGTGTGCGATCAGCTGCAGCCAGGAAGCCTGTACAAATCAGTAATAGGCGCCATGCTTGTTACATCAGGAGAATGTATTCAGAAGTGCAGCTGGGAAGAACTATGGTAGGCCAAATCATCTCAGAACAGGGGTAAAAAATAAATTGTAGCAACTGACCAAGGAGGATCTGGGACTCTTCTCTGGGTTTAGTGTTTATTCCTCACCTGTGCTAATCTCTGGAGGGATTTCGTCCTCCTCATATGGATCATCAACCATCACAGATGGCTCTTCTGCTTCCTCCTTCACTTCAACTTTGAGGAAACTGTCATCCTGAATAACACAAAGTGAAACAATAACAGCGGGATGGGCTCTAGAGCAGTGGTTCTCAAACCTTATTGAGACCGGTGCCCATTAAAATGTTTGTAAACCTTAGACATGAAATATGAACAAAGCATATGCCTCTATAGTGTCTATTTGTCTTGATTAAAGTACTAAGTGTCATTTCTGTCTGCTGCTTCATTTCTCTGCTATCAGCATATATCATTTTTGACAAGTTTTCCTGACACCAAGAGAAAAATGGTGACAGGGGTGGGACCTTCAGCTGATTGACAGCCTCAGCTCTGTTTCTGTAAGCTAAGTGAAGGGGGGCGTGTGCCTTTCCTCCAATAAGCTCTGAAACCTCTCCTCAATGAGCTCTGCAGAGTGTAACTTCAGCTCTCCACCCCCTTTTTCTGAACTCTCGGATTAGCTTATAAATTCAGCTCTTTGAATGGATGTAGAGAAAAGAAGACTACAGATAAACAGATTCAACATATGTAGAAGGATTTGTTTAATCTCTGTGTATCACCCAGCATTCACTGGGTATATTTAAGTGTTTACAACCACTTTAACCTCTTGCTCTATAGCCGAATGACGGCTACAGCGTGGTCGCACATTTCCGGGAGGGTGTCTATCGATGTCCTCCCATAACCCCGCCACCTCGTGCACCCCCCCCCCCCCGGGCGCCTATTGATCGCTTCGGGCACAGCTGATCACAAATCGGGGTAAAGAGCCAATCACAGTGCCCTTTACCATGTACCACTGTGGAAGGTTGAGGAGCACTGAGGGCCACTATGGGAAGTTAAGGGGCACTTAGGGAGCTTGAGGCTCTGCACTTGGGTGGGAGGTTGGAGGACATTGTGGGGGCTGGGCTGAGGTCTTAGGGCTATCAGTGAGTCTGAAGGCACTGTGGAAGGTTAAGGAGCACTGAGAGACACTATGGGCAGTTAGGGGGCATTAAGGGAGCTGGGAGCCACAGCAGGAGGTTAGAGGATCAGCAGCTAGCTGGGGACCCAGGAGAAGGGAGGCAGTGCCTGACAGTGAGCCACAGCTCAGTGGTTGAGAACTACGGCTCAAAACAGAGAGAAGGAAGTTTGAGGGTAAATTTGGGTAATTGAATCAAAAAGGGCTGGCAGCTCGGATGCTCTTGAATAAAAGTACTTTATTGGTTACATGGGTACACGGGTACAGGCTATACTCTGACGCATTTCGGCTAAGAAGCCTTCATCAAAGCATACATGTTTGATTTAAACACTGATATTTATAACAAAGTCAGCACTCCAAATGGGGCGGGTGCATCCTGATCAGAAGCAATCAAAACAATTAAAAACACATGGAGAAAAGAAAATAAGAAGCACAGCAGGCATATGAAGGACATATCATGAACAAATAAAACACGTTCAAAGTGGTACAATAGATGTATCAAAACAATGCGATTTATGTTAGAAAAAGATTTATGTCCACCCTATCATTCAAGCCATACGGTTTTCTAGTATTGAGGGTATGGATCCACCACACTTCACGCTTAAGCAAAATACGATGAGTGTCACCTCCTCTTGGGAGTTTTTTTTTACCTGTTCATCACCAAAAAAGGTATCAAGATTACCATGATGAAATTCTCGGAAATGTTTTAACACATTTGAGATATTTTTAGCATTAATATTTGTAGTGTCATTCACATGTTCCGAGATTCTAAAGCCCCATACACACGGTCGGACTTCCATCTGACTTTTCCGTGTTTTTTTTGTCCGAACCGAGTTGGTCGGGAACACCCATAGCATACACACCACAGGACATTTCTGCAAACTTTCCCAAAACTTTTTGCAATATCATGTGGTTTTTCTGCTCTTTTCTGCTCTTTACCGCCACCCTTTGGTCAACTTCTGCTATTGTTGGTTGATTTTAACATTAGTTGTTTTGTCCATCGGACAAAAGTCCGATGGTTTTCTGTACACACGGTCGGACTTTGCTCCATCGGACTTTTGTTGCCCAAAGGTTTGTCCGTTTGCAGACCCAACTTTTGTCTTCGATGAAAACAGAAAAAAAAAAACATGTCACGCTTTAAAATTGCACAAACTCATGGAATGGCGCCAAACTTCGGTACTTAAAAATCTCCATAGGCGACGCTTTGAAAATTTTTACAGGTTACCAGGTTAGAGTTACAGAGTAGGTCTAGTGCTAGAATTGTTGCACGCGCTCTAACGCACACGGTGATACCTCACATATGTGGTTTGAACGGCGTTTACATATGTGGGCGGGTCCTACGTGTGCGTTTGCTTCTGATCGCGAGCTACCGGGGACAGGGGCGTTTTAAAATTTCTTTGCTCTGATTGTTCTTATGGTGCGCAGAATCGCTGGCAGAATAGAAGGATATCTGAATTATGCCTCTAGCTGCACCCATCATTCCGATATCCCCCCACAAAGCCCAAGACGTCATATGACGTCCACCCAGGATGGGAGATCCCATCTGTAGACGTCATATTACTATGGGCGGGTAGGGAAGTGGTTAAATCAAACATGTATGCTTTGATGAAGGCTTCTTAGCCGAAACGTGTCAGCGTATAGCCTGTCCCCGTGTACCCATGTAACCAATAAAGTACTTTTATTCAAGAGGATCCGAGTTGCCAGCCCTTTTTGATTCAAGTATTGTATTTGTGAGCTGGGGTAACATTTTGTTTGTTTCTCTTAAATTTGGGTAATGCCTGGACACTACCGTTTAATCGCTGTGCAAATGGGGCAAAATGTAATGTTCTCCTTCTATTACCTCTATTAGTCAAATTGTATTTATTCATAAAAGGTAGAGTGGTTCAGGAAAATACTGCATTATGGCCAACAGATGGTGCAGTTTCGCTGGACGAAGAGGTATGTGAACGTTTTAAAATACACCCCACAGTGTGGGGATCCCTGGAGAACAATGTACCAAGAAGGGAATAACTGAGTGTGCAACTAAGGCCCCTTTATCACTGAGGCGCTTTGCAGGCGCTATTGTGCTAAAAATAGCGCCTGCAATGCGCCCCAAAAAAGCCGCTCAATTGTATCCAATGTGAAAGCCTGAGGGCTTTCACACTGGAGCGTTGCGCTTGCAGGAGGGTCAAAAAACTCCTACAAGCCGCATCTTTGAGGCACGATAGGAGCGGTAAAAATACTGCTCCTATAGCGCCCCTGCCCATTGAAATCAATGGGGTAGCGCCTCCAAAACGCCGCAAAGAGGCGTTATTGCGGGCGTTTTTAACCCATTTTTGGCTGCTAGCGGGGGTTAAAATCCCCCCGCTAGCGCCCGCAAATCGCGGCAAAAAATGCGGTATAGCGGCGCTAAAAATAGCGCCGCTATACCGCCAGCGCCTCAGTGTGAAAGTAGCTTTAGACAACTATACTATCAGTTTGGAGCTTCTTTTGAACTTTCCCCTCTATTGTCCTAATGTCCTTTGTTTCATCCCATCTACCTGATCATCCCGAGGGATCTCGTCATTTTCCTCTTCGGAATCCTGGGAGTTACGAGGACCAGGACATCTCTCTGGAGGGTTTTGGTTATTTGATGCACCTTTAAAAAAATGTACATATAGTCAGATAAGGACTTTTTGCCTCGTACACACGACCGGTTTTCCCGTCGGAAAAACTGCGATGAGAAAACTTTTGGCGGGGGAATTCCGACCGTGTGTATGCTCCATCGGACTTTTTCCCACAGGAAAACTGCCGGAAAAAAAAAAAGAGAGCAGGATCTCTTTTTTCCTGTCAGGAAAAAATCTTAGCGGTAAAAACCGTTCGCCTGTATGCTTTTCCGAGGGGGAAAAAAAAGGTGCATGCTCGGAAACAATTCGACGCATGCTCGGAAGCATAGAACTTCATTTTGACCGGCTCGTCGTAGTCTTTTACGTCACCGCGTTCTTGGCAGTCAAAAGTTCACCCGGACTATTGTGTGACCGTGTGTATGCAAGGCAGGCTTGAGAGGAATTCCGTCGGGAAAACCATTGGTGTTTTTTTTTCCCAATGGGAAAACCGCTCGTGTGTACGGGGCATGTGTGTTATACCCACACAAGATATGTTTGCTGCCCATCAACTACACAGCCATTTTGAAAATATACATCATATCCTGCTCCAAATATTGTTATACAATGCATGCCCAAGATGGAGCACGGGACACAATGCACCTTGTCTGCTGCATGCACTTACCACATTATATTCATCAGATTAAAAAAGCAAAAAAACCTTCTCTGGGGATTTTGAAAGATCTCGACAGCCACGTGTTTCATCTAGCGCAGGGATATGCAATTAGCGGACCTCCAGCTGTTGCCAAACTACAAGTCCCATGAGGCATAGCGAGACTCTGACAGCAGCAAGCATGACACCCAGAGGCAGAGGCATGATGGGACTTGTAGTTTTGCAACAGCTGGAGGTCCGCTAATTGCATATCCCTGATTCTAGCGCATGTGCAGTACAAAATATTGCAAGATCTCGTGATATCTCGAAGATTATATACAAGATGTCCCTGAAGCCACTGAATATGTTGCCTTTCCAGGAGACATCTGTACAGCCGGGACAACAACATCAGTGCGTTCAGGGAAACCAGAAAGTGGGTTCAAAAGCGAAGTTCCGTCGAAAAAAAATAAAAAATTAAAAGTCAGCAGCTACAAAAAGTGTAGCCGCTGACTTTTAATAATCAGACACGCACCTGTCCAACGGTCCAGCGATGGGGGTCATATGAAGCCCCGCTCCTTTCCACAGCGCCGGCATTCTTACTGTGGGTGCCCGGCTGTGGCTTCATAGCCGGGCACACACTGCGCATATGTGAGCCGCGCTGCGCGATGTGAATGGCTGGGCAATTTTCTGGGACCTGTGACGTGTCCCAGAAGATTGCAGGGAGGGAGGGGGGAGAGGAGAACTTCCTTTCCGGTGCCGCGGAGCCCCGGGAGGAAGGTGGAGCTGGATGCCTCTAAAAAGAGGGTATCCGCCCCCCCCCCCCCTGCTGAAAAAATGACATGCCAAATGTGGCATGTCAGGGGGTCACCTACACTTAAAGCAGAAGTTCCATTTTTGGGTGAAACTCCGCTTTAAAAAAAAATCATCAATTACATATAAAATGACATAAATATCTAGACAAGTGCACTGCCGAAAAATTTGTTTTTTTTTTCGTTTTCGTTTTTTTGCTTTTTTCAGGAATTTGGAAATTTAGGAAATTCGAAAAAATTCGTTGTTTTCGTTTTTTTCATTTTTTTGCTTTTTTTGGAAATTCTGGAAATTCGAAAAATTTGTTGTTTTCGTTTTTTTGCTTCTTTCGGAAATTAGGGAAATTATGAATTCGGAAATTCGGAATTCCAAATTTCGAATTTTCGAATTTCCAAAAAAACGAAAACGAAAAAAAAACGAATTTTTCTAATTTACGAAAAAAGCAAAAAAAAAAACGAAAAAAAATGAATTTCCGATTTTCGGGAATCATAAAAATTTGGAATTCGGAAATTCAACTTTCCAAATTTCCCATTTTCGAATATTTGATATTCGAATTTTCGAATCTCGAATTTTCGAATTTTATATTTTCGAATCTCGAATTTTCGAAAATTCGGAAATTTCGGAATTAACGAATTTCTCTAAAATCGTGAAAAACGAATTAGAAACTAAACGAATTGCACATGTCTATAATATCACATTAGAAGAATCTGGGATTCTTTTCTGGATTTAGTGCTCATTCTTCACCTGTGCTGATCTCCATAAGATCTTCCTCCTCTTTAATCCTCACATGTCCTTCTTCCTCCTCCTCAGATTTGACGTCTCTCTGAGTGTCTCTGATATCTGTGAATAAAGATGAGAGTGAAGCCCCCCTGTACTGAGATGTATGAGAGACCCCAGAGAGTGTGTGTGGGGGGGGGGGAGACTGGTCACGTCTCTTGGCTGGTAACACACAATGACATGATGTGAGGAGGAGAGCCGGAGTCTAATAGAGGCTGATGGCTCCTGACTCCCCCATTGGGCACACACTGTCTCCCCATTACTGTCTACTGACAGAGGAGGGGGAAGAAGAAGATATTGTTGTAGTGACTGAACAAGGAGAATCTGGGACTCTTCTCTGGATTGAGACTGCGTTCACACCTGAGGGACGCAACGCGTTTGTCACCAAAGTAGCTTATTTGTCTTTTTTGGCACCGAGTCAAGTGCGGTTTTGCAGGTTTTTTTGTTTGGGGTGCCTTTAAAAAAGAAGAGATTGTTGTAGTGACTGAACAAGGAGGATCTGGGACTCTTCTCTGGATTTAGTGTTTATTCCTCACCTGTGCTGATCTCTGGAGGGATCTCCTCCTCCTTACATGGATCATCACCCATCACATATGGCTCTTCTTCATGTTTTGCTTCAACTTCATTATTAATCACATCTTCTTTCTTGGAAATACAAAAAGAGAAACATTATATTTATTATTAAAGCAGTTGTGAACCTCAGACATGAAATATGACCAAAGCATATCCCTCTATAGTGTGAACTTGTCTCCATCCAAAGCACTAAGTGTCATTTCTGTCTGCTGCTTCATTCCTTTGCTATCAGCATGAGTCACTTCTGAAAAGTTTTACTGACACCAAGAGATAAAAAGGTGACAGGGGATGGAGCTCCAGCACATAGTCTGTGACTGACAGCCTCAGCTCTGCTCCTGTGTGCTGTGTGAAGGAGGGGGGGGGGGGTGTCCCTTTCTTCCAATCAGCTCTCAGAGTTCTCCTTTCTCCTCACTGAGCTCTGCAGAGTGTTTTTTTTTTCTAGCTTTCCACCCACTGTTTTTTGACAGCTCAGGCAAGCTTTATAAATTCAGCACTTTGAACGGATGTAGAGAAGAGAAGACTGCAGATAAACAGGTACAACTTATGTATGGGGATCTGTAAGAATAGTCACTTCACTGGGTATATGTAAGGATTTACAATCATTTTAAGAGCAACTAAGCCATACTGACCTATGGCAAGACTCCAGCTCAACCTACCTGATCCTCCTGAGGGATCTCCTGATGTTCCTGTGTGGAGTCCCGGGAATACAGAGGACGGGGACATCTCTCTGGGGAATTTCTGTTACTGGATCCATCTGTAGGAAACACACACTGACTGAATACATTGTTTCTATGTCTTTATATCAGAGGATGTGTGTATCTAGGGGGATCCTCAATACTCTTCTCTCCTTTACAAGAAATTAAAGTCTCCTCTTACCCGGTAATGTGAGGGGCGGCCGCTTCTCCATCATGATTTCCCTTTAGAGATCCTTCTAGATGCTTCCGCTCCTTTCTACACCCAGTTCCATTCTGGGTATGAAGCTGGATTGTAAAGCGTCTCTGTAATACATCATTACAAACTCATATGAATATTAAAAGCAGATCTAAAAATAAAGCTGCAATTCTAGACGTGAAGTACGAGGAAACTCTGAGAGATAAAAGTGTGTGATAATAAATACCCCAACCAATCACATGCCTCGGCTCCTAGGAGTAACTGTCAGTCTTCCCATCGTGCCTCTGCTCCTAGGAGTAACTGTCAGTCTTCTCATCATGCCTCGGCTCCTAGGAGTAACTGTCAGTCTTCCCATCGTGCCTCTGCTCCTAGGAGTAACTGTCAGTCTTCTCATCATGCCTCTGCTCCTAGGAGTAACTGTCAGTCTTCTCATCATGCCTCGGTTCCTAGGAGTAACTCTCCGTCTTCCCATCATGCCTCTGCTCCTAGGAGTAACTGTCAGTCTTCCCATCATGCCTCTGCTCCTAGGAGTAACTCTCCGTCTTCCCATCATGCCTCTGCTCCTAGGAGTAACTCTCCGTCTTCCCATCATGCCTCTGCTCCTAGGAGTAACTCTCCGTCTTCCCATCATGCCTCGGCTCCTAGGAGTAACTGTCAGTCTTCCCGTCATGCCTTGGCTCCTAGGAGTAACTCTCCGTCTTCCCATCATGCCTCGGCTCCTAGGAGTAACTCTCCGTCTTCCCATTGTGCCTCTGCTCCTAGCAGTAACTGTCAGTCTTCCCATCATGCCTCTGCTCCTAGGAGTAACTGTCAGTCTTCCCATCATGCCTCTGCTCCTAGGAGTAACTGTCAGTCTTCCCATCATGCCTCTGCTCCTAGGAGTAACTGTCAGTCTTCCCGCCATGCCTCGGCTCCTAGGAGTAACTGTCAGTCTTCCCATCATGCCTCTGCTCCTAGGAGTAACTGTCAGTCTTCCCATCATGCCTCTGCTCCTAGGAGTAACTCTCCGTCTTCCCATCATGCCTCTGCTCCTAGGAGTAACTGTCAGTCTTCCCATCATGCCTCTGCTCCTAGGAGTAACTGTCAGCCTTCCCGTCATGCCTCCTCTCCAATGAATAATTGTCAGCCTTCCTATCGTGCCTCTGCTCCTAGGAGTAACTCTCCGTCTTCCCATCATGCCTCGGCTCCTAGGAGTAACTCTCCGTCTTCCCATTGTGCCTCTGCTCCTAGCAGTAACTGTCAGTCTTCCCATCATGCCTCTGCTCCTAGGAGTAATTGTCAGTCTTCCCATCATGCCTCTGCTCCTAGGAGTAACTGTCAGTCTTCCCATCATGCCTCTGCTCCTAGGAGTAACTGTCAGTCTTCCCATCATGCCTCGGCTCCTAGGAGTAACTGTCAGTCTTCCCGCCATGCCTCGGCTCCTAGGAGTAACTGTCAGTCTTCCCGTCATGCCTTGGCTCCTAGGAGTAACTGTCAGTCTTCCCGTCATGCCTTGGCTCCTAGGAGTAACTGTCAGTCTTCTCGCCATGCCTCGGCTCCTAGGAGTAACTGTCAGTCTTCCCGTAATGCCTCTGCTCCTAGGAGTAACTGTCAGTCTTCTCATCATGCCTTGGCTCCTAGGAGTAACTGTCAGTCTTCTCGCCATGCCTCGGCTCCTAGGAGTAACTGTCAGTCTTCCCGTAATGCCTCTGCTCCTAGGAGTAACTGTCAGTCTTCTCATCATGCCTCGGCTCCTAGGAGTAACTGTCAGTCTTCCCGTCATGCCTCTGCTCCTAGGAGTACCTGTCAGTCTTCTCATCATGCCTCGGCTCCTAGGAGTAACTGTCAGTCTTCCCGTAATGCCTCTGCTCCTAGGAGTAACTGTCAGTCTTCCTGTCATGCCTCTGCTCCTAGGAGTAACTGTCAGTCTTCTCATCATGCCTCGGCTCCTAGGAGTAACTGTCAGTCTTCTCATCATGCCTCGGCTCCTAGGAGTAACTGTCAGTCTTCCCGTAATGCCTCTGCTCCTAGGAGTAACTGTCAGTCTTCCCGTCATGCCTCTGCTCCTAGGAGTAACTGTCAGTCTTCTCATCATGCCTCGGCTCCTAGGAGTAACTGTCAGTCTTCTCATCATGCCTCGGCTCCTAGGAGTACCTGTCAGTCTTCTCATCATGCCTCTGCTCCTAGGGGTAACTGTCAGTCTTCCCGTCATGCCTCTGCTCCTAGGAGTAACTGTCAGTCTTCCCATCATGCCTCTGGGAGTTTAGCTTGTAACTGTCAGTCTTGCAATGCCTCATGGGACATGTAGTTACACAACAGCTGGAGGGTAGCAGTTGCCCACCCCCTGCTAAATATAAACCCCACAGAGGGTTTGTACCACCTTAATCCCCTCCTAACCTCCTGCAGGAGCTGCAAGCAATTCTATTCCTCGACAGATGTAGTTCCATAAGATGCAGGTTGTGGCTTTCCATTGAATACGGCCTCCAGAGCCCCACAGAGCCCCCCATCCAATGTTCTACACATCAGAGGACTTGCAAGAAGATGAGGATTTGTGGACACAGAGTGCTGGGACCCCCTTCTCTCATAATAAGAACACATTATTATTATTACCTCCTCCTCAGTGGACACACAGTCTTCTGCCTCATACCACCTCCAGAAGAACTCATGAGTTAAAATGCCCCCTCCTTCCACTTATCCTGGTCTACAACAAAATGTCCGCCGACCCTCCTGCACTGAGGACATTTTTATCTCTTACACTAAAGATGCTCGCCCTCTAGTGGTGGATCTAGACTAAACGTCTCTCTCTGTCCCTGCCCTTTTGAGGCTTGTCCAAACACTCGGCTGGGCGTCACTATGGGAACCAGGAAGCGTGGAACGCACACAGCGGAAGTGTAGAAACCACAGAGCGGAAATTGTGATCTTAAAGGCACTACACCCTTTTTTTTTTTATCAAAAGTCAGCAGATACAAAATTACAAATACTGATATAATGTTGTATTAATAAAATTGTAATGGCTAACTTAAAAAAATCTGATACTTAGCAGTCCCTGGAGCCCTGCGCTGTCGTCTTGCGGGATCTCAGCTGGCTCCCCACTGTTCATGTGTGAGATCGAACAGCGCCGCACGATTAGGGTTGCCACCTCATCCCTTTAAACATATGAATTACACAGGTTCTGGGGCTAATTTAATGCAGATAAGGTACCAAGTGAGGTTATTGTATTGTCCCGGAATGAAGGTGCCCGGGACCCAGGACAGACATGTCAATTACGGGACAGTCCCGGGCAATCCGGGACACGTGGGCACCCTAGTGTGCAACCCCATTGTGCGATGTGACCCAGGTGGGTACCTCCTTCCCTCCTCGACTCCTGTAATGAAAATTTTGGCTGGCAGGAAATGGTTTTCATGCATGCTGATGGCACATAACACCCAAAGCGCATGCGCGCCAAAGACTGCTGAATGGCATTCGTCCAGCTTCAGCACTGCTCATGTGCAGCCCCCCCCCCTCCTCCCATCACTTACTGGTGGTTCTCGGGCTTACCTGGATGATCGGTAGCCTAGGGTGACCACATTTTTAAACTACCATTCAGGGACACCCCCCCCCTTACCAAAAATCAGCTTGTGCTGTAACGAATCACAGCACAGTGATTGGACACAAGAGGCGGGATTTATGATTTCTCCAATCACAAGCAGGGGGCGGGGGTTGTGCTCCTCCAGGACGAGTACTGTCAGTGAGTAAAGCGGTGATGTGGCGGCCTTTTTGGGGGCATCAGATTGGCTCGGGTCGGTGGCTGTGTCAGTTTCATTCCGGGACACTGCATTGTCCTGGAATGAAGGTGCCCGGGACAGACCTGCAAAATGCGGGACTGACCCAGGAAATCCGGGACACGTGGTCACCCTACGGTAGCCCCGAGGACTGATCCGGTAGTTGTGGCGGCTGGTATGGTAGAGATGAACGCGGAAAGATGGCCTCAGTTCATCTCTATGGCCTAGGTCTCTAGAAGGACACAACGCTCTCTCCCCCTCTAATGCTGGGTGCGCGGTGTGCCACTACTTATATTGGCATGGGGCGGGGTCACCGGAGGCCCGTCCGTTATGACATCACCACCCAGGGCATGTGGCCTTATACCGTTCAGGTAAGGGGGGGGCTCGCTCGTCCCCACCCCCTTTCCTGACCTGCCAGGCTGTGTGCTTGGATAAGGGTCTGGTATGGATTTTGGGGGGAGCCCTACACAGTTTTTTCGGCGTGGGGGTTCCCCTTAAAATCCAGACTGAAGGGCCTGCTATGCTCTTGGAGGGGGAACCCGTGACGTTTTTTTTTTACATTGTGCATGGGATTTCTTTAGGAGTCCCCCTAAAGATTCATACCAGACAGTGCCTGGTATTGTCGGGGATCAATGTCGGATCGCAGGGCAAAGTCAGATCCACAGTCGTACGACTGTCATGTCGTACAAGTGTGAAAGGGGCCTGTAAAAAAAAAAATTCATCTTTGGGGGTTCTAAGCAATTTTCTAGCAAAAAAAACCTACAGATTTTTACATATATGAGAGAAGTATCAGATTTGGCCCGGTTGGCTACCTATATATTTTCTTTTCCCTCATTCCTCCCTGCACCCCCCCCCCCCATCAACATGCAAAATGCATTTTTTCAATACCTTTCTATTTTCATGGCATACCTTATATTGACAGCACTGGGTCTCTGTGCTTCTCTATGCAATCCCAGCAGATCAGGGCGGATGGGAGGGGCCGGCAGAGTGCTGTACAAAGCTTCCTAAAAAATCACAGCACCCTGCTTCTGTACTCCTCTGAAGTGCAACGTTTCACTCCAGATCTCACCCTTACCCCCTTAATGTCATTAGCTCCCATTGGTAGCCCAAGTATTGTTAGGATTGCAGGTGAGCCTACACCTCTCCATATACACCATCACCACCACAGTTCTAAGAAAACTTCCTTTTTCAATTCTATTTCTTTCTGTACACTGATGAAGTCTTGACAAAAGACAAAACGCGTCAACATTTACACAAATCCCATCTTCTTGCCCACATGAAAGGCGGGGAGGGGGGGTGATTGAACATCTGTGCCATGCTACGTTCCACTCCAGATCTCTCCTTTCCCCTTAGTCCATTTGTAACACGTAATGTAATAAGCTCCCATTGGTAGCCCAAGTGTTGTCAGGTGGGCCTATGCCTCCCCATATACACCATCACCACCATGGGTCTAGAAAAACTTCCTGATCCATTCCTATTACTTTCTAGACACTGATGAAGTCTTGACAGAGGATGAAACGTGTCAACTTTACACAAATCCATTCTTCTTACCCACAAGGAAGAGGTGATTGAACACCTGTGGCATGCAATGCTCCACTCCAAATTTCTTGCCTTCCCTCTAGTCCAATTGTAACCCATGTTATATAATAAGCACCCATTGGTAGCCCAAGTATTGTCAGGATTGCAGGTGAGTCTATACCTCTCCATTTACACCATCACAGTTCTAGAAAAACTTCCTTGCCCATTCCTATTACTTTCAAGACACTGATGAAGTCTTGACAGAGGATGAAACATGTCGACATTACACAAATCCCTTCTTACCCATGAAGAATGGGGAAGGGGGTGGTGATTAAAGACATGTCCTGGCCCATTCCCATTACTTTCTGGACACTGATGAAGTCTTAAAGAATGAAACGCGTTGACATTTACACAAATCCCATCTTCTTGCCCACGTGGCACGAGGAGAGGATTGAAGACCTGTGGCATGCAACTTTCCACTCCAGATCTCTCCTTTCCCCTTTGTCTGTTTGTAACACGTAATGTCACAACCTGTAATTAGTAGACCAAGTATTGTCAGGATTGCAGGTGAGCCCACACCTCTCCATATACACCAGCTCCACCATGGTTCTAAAAAAAACTTCCTTACTTATTCCTATTACTTTCTGCACACTGATGAAGTCTTGACAAAGGATAAAACATGTCAACATTACACAAATCCCATCTTCTTGCCCATGTGGATTGTGGAGGGTGGGGGGGGGGGGTGGTTAAAGACATGCTTTGTGCAATGTTAGTCAATGTGTAACCCATGTTATGTCATAAGCTCCCATTGGTAGCCAAAGTATTGTCAGGATTATACACCATCACCACCATAGTTGTAGAAAAACGTCCTGGCCCACCCCCATTACGTTTTGGACACTGATGAAGTCTTGACAAAGGACGAAACGCATTGACATTTACACAAATCCCATCTTCTTGCCCACGTGGAATGGGGGGGGGGGTGATTGAAGACCTGTGGCATGCAACGTTCCACTCCAGATCCCTCTCTTCACCCCATAGGCCTCTTGTACATAGAGCATCCAGGTGCAGTGCGTCCTTCCTGGTGTTTTAGTGAGCCCGGGAGGAGGGACAGGTGCAGCAACCAGCCCCATCAATGTCTGAGGCAGGTTGCAGAAGGACAGAGATAAACGCTGTAGCGAGTGGGCCCCTTGATATTTCCCCAAACCACTTTATTCCAAGTATGAATAAACAACATTCGACCTGGAGAGGAAACAGCCTGAGAACATTTGATATTGCAAATGTTCCAGCAGTTTCACACGTTTTTTTTTTTTTTTTTATATATATACACCCCGTTGACCACACTGAAGAATATTTTCTCCAGCTAGAGTGCATTGAATAAAGTTCTTTATCTGACGGCAGTTTGCATTCCAACAATTGGCAATCTATAAATATTTTCATCAATTGGATTATACTGGTGTGCAGATATGGGACAGGTATATGGAATACCTGTATAGGGCACCTGTTATTGATAATAAATGTGTTTTTAATACTTTATTGCATCTCTCATTTAGCCTATAGAATGATATGTGTTATTACATAGTTAGCCTAACAGGATGTTTTTCTGCCTCCGTGTAATCTCCTCCATAAACTCCCGAACCTCACCTTTTCCCCCCTCACTTACAGTCATTTGGAATGAGCAGTGCTCTATACACACTACACATCCCATAGTTCATAGTTCAGCAAGCAAGAGAGGGTGTCGTCTATGTTCAGAGGCGGCTCTTTAATTAGGCGGTCGCCTAAGGCCTCGCACTCACAGGGGCCTCGCGGCTGCCTAACTTACCCAATGTATTACCCCAGTTTTGAGTGACAGGGGACCTTAACGCTGCTGTGCTCAGGCAGCGTTAAGAGCCCTGACTCAGGAGCGGGGCCGCCAGCGTCCCTAACAACCGGCGAATATTGGTGACACCACCCCTTGTGACGTCAATGACTCAGCATGCCCTCAGTCAATGACGTCGCAAGGGGGCGGGTTCACCAGGTGACATCACCGGGTGGCCCCCGCCCCTTAGTTATTAAAGAGCAATTATTTTTCCCATCATAGGCATGAGTGGGGCCCCGTGTCAAGTTTTGCCTAAGGCCTTTACAAAGCCTAGAGCCGCCTCTGTCTATGTTCCTACATACAGCGGGGCCATGGAGAATGAACGTAGCCACCCTCTAACAAGAAGTCAGATCACAACAATGGCCGCCCCCTTCCTACTTATTCCTAAGGGCTCATTCACACTAGCTGTTAAGGGGCAGTAAAAGCCTGTGATTTTACTGCTCCTTAACAGCGCCCCCAGCCAGGGGTGAACACATGGCGCGGCCACGGCAGAAATGCAACCCATTCAAGCGGTTGCAGCGAACTAAAGCGGGCTTCGAGGAGTTAAAGAAGGCAGCGAGGATGTGATTAAAAACACCTTTGCAGCACCTGTCAAATGCTCTCTGAAGAGCGATCCAAATGCTGATCACTCCTTAGAGATCGAAGCACGCATGAACAAGTGCTGACAGCGCTCTTGCCTTTAAGCAGCCAGTCGGAACCTTTCTATCCACCACAGTGCTGCATGCACATATCATCTGCTGGCTGATTGGCTCCCTGCATGCCGCTCACCCTTCGGCAGAGAGTGGGCAGTGTCCTGCAAGGGAGAATGAGTATCGCTGGCAATGCAGTTGGAAAAGGCCGTTCTGGACACTTTAAAGAATCACAGGAGGGTGCAACCGGCTAGTGCATTACCGCCACCAAATTTTATTTAGTAAAAAATTGCCATAAATATACTCACATGAGAAGCCTCAAGCACAGAAAATCTCAACTCTAGCTCAGGCGGTGCCCAAATTGCTGTGGTTTGAAAGCTGACGTGTTTCAGGTGACAAGCCCCCTTTCTCAAGTTTTTGAGAAAGGGGTCTTGTCCCCCGAAACCTGTCAACTTTCCATCCACAGCAATTTGGTCACCGCCTGAGCTAGAGTTGAGATTTGCTGTGCTTGAGTCTTCTCATGTGTGTGAGTATGTTTTTGGCAATTTTTACTAAATACAATTTGGTGGCGGTAATGCACTAGGCATTTGCACCCTCCTATGTTTCTTTACAGTGTTACATGGAGTTTTTCCGCTTGAGGGCAGCATCGATTTAGGCCATTGGATGTGAGACGCTGAAGTTTTGTTACGTTCTTGTGTTCTGGACACTTGTACAAAGAAAGAATAGAGAATATACAGCATTTTCCTGAAGGTCCTCGAAAATATTAGGGTCTAGATCAGTGGTCTCCAAACTGTGGCCCGGGGGCTGGATGCAGCCCTTTGCTCACCTTTATTCGGCCCTTAAGGCATTATTCCTGCCACTAACGCCAACAATGGGGTACTATTCCATGCATGCACGCGCCCTAAACCTGGAAGTAGGCAGTGACATACGGTACCTCGCTTTGCCTGCATGGGATGCCCATCCACAGTACATTGCGGGTGGTCCAGAAGTGGTTAACTGAAGCCCTGATGAAGGGGGAGTTTTTTTGACCCCCGAAACACGTTGGATGTCTTTTAACACAATATCAATAAGTTATTTTGGACTCTTATATTTTGGTCTGGCGCTCCTCCCATATATGCACGTCTTTTTCTGGTAACCTGCTAGAGTACTCACTGGAGTGTAGCCTTGTCTGTTGTGAGCAGCCTAACCCAAGCCAGTGGGCTCTTCAAATGTTTTTGGCCCTCTCACTACCTTGTTTAAACTCATATCAAAGTCCCAGTTCCTTTCAGATGCCCTTTTTTTTTCCATTGGAATTATAAGAGACTTGCTGCTGTAACGATGAAAGCCGCACATCCGTCACCTATTATATTTCCAAAAGCTTTATTGGCACTTGGATATATGCACATACCGGGTTTCCCCGAAAGTAGGACCTACCCCGAAAATAAGACCTACCCCAAAATAAGACCTACCCCGATTTTCAAGGAGGGCTGCAATATAAGCCCTACCCCGAAAATAAGCCCTAGTTTAGGCTGGTTGTGGGCTGATGGAGTTCTCTCTTCTGCTGCTGGAGTCCTCCCCTTCCCCCATCTGTCAGTGGGGGAATTCAGCCCCCAACCCTCTGCAAAGCTCGGAGCAGACTAGAGAGCTCAGGCGGGTCACGGAAGTGCCGAGCCGCGCTCAGATGATCCCCGCTGCTCTCCTCTTTTGCCAGCTGTCATCGGGGGATCTCAGGCCCCCCTCCCTCTGCAAAGCTCGGAGTGGACTAGAGAGCTCAGGCGGGTCACAGAAGTGCCGAGCCGCGCTCAGCTGATCCCTGCTGCCCTCATCTTCTGCCAGCTGTCATCAGGGGATCTCGGGCCCCCCTCCCTCTGCAAAGCTCGGAGTGGACTAGAGAGCTCAGGCGGGTCACAGAAGTGCCGAGCCGCGCTCAGCTGATCCCTGCTGCCCTCATCTTCTGCCAGCTGTCATCGGGGGATCTCGGGCCCCCCTCCCTCTGCAAAGCTCGGAGTGGACTAGAGAGCTCAGGCGGGTCACAGAAGTGCCGAGCCGCGCTCAGCTGATCCCTGCTGCCCTCATCTTCTGCCAGCTGTCATCGGGGATCTCAGGCCCCCTCCCTCTGCAAAGCTCGGAGCGGACTAGAGAGCTCAGGCGGGTCACGGAAGTGCCGAGCCGCGCTCAGCTGATCCCTGCTGCCCTCATCTTCTGCCAGCTGTCATTTGGGGATCTTGGGTCCCCCCCCTCTGCAGTGCTTGTGCCATGGAAGAACAATCTAGCGCAGGGATATGCAATTAGCGGACCTCCAGCTGTTGCAAAACTACAAGTCCCATCATGCCTCTGCACCTGGGTGTCATGCTTGCTGCTGTCAGTCTCGCTATGCCTCATGGGACTTGTAGTTTGGCAACAGCTGGAGGTCCGCTAATTGCATATCCCTGATCTAGCGGGTCACAGAAGCGCAGAGCGGTGCTTTGGGAAGGTATGTGACATACCCTTTGCATTATATTCTGCTGTGGTGGCAAGGATTATGGCAGTTTGCAAGCACTTTTATGCTGTGCAGACTGGGGGTTAAATCGTAAGCCCTACCCCGAAAATAAGCCCTAGTGTGTTTTTGGTGGCAAAAATTTATATAAGACCCGGGCTTATTTTCGGGGAAACACGGTAGCACCTTCTTCTCTGATGTGCTAAGGCTAGGACCCTGTTGGGGTGAAATGCGTAGAAGGAGAAGGCGCTATGTGCTTTGGCTTGGTTTTGTGCATGTATCCAAGCGACAATAAAGCTTTTTGAAATATTGAAAAAAAAGGATGTGACTAGGTATGCACCGATATCGGTGGCGATACCAAGCATTTGCGCGAGAATCGGTACTCGCGCAAATGCCCCTGATCCCAAAAATCAATACTTTGCAGTGCGAGTTACGTCAATACAAAATGAATGGGTGCAAATCGCACTGCAAAGAATCGCATGCGATTTGCACCCACTGCTAGTGTGTGTTTGTGTGTATAGAAAGGGAAAAGCACCATCTAGTGGGCAGTTTATTAAAAACGTTAGAACTCACAGTACATATCTGGCCAAATGCAAAATCTGCATAGGTGTCCCGGTCCTGCCGATGATAGCAAATCATGGCTGCTGGAGGTTCTCACAGGGCTGGAGGAGATGTAGAGGCGGTCCACCCCCAAGCTGACATCACTTCCGCCTTATACCCACAGGGTCCCGGGAAACCCTTCCAGCCCTGTGAACACCTCCAGCGACCATGATTTGCTATCATCGGCGGGACCGGGACACCTATACAGATTTTGCATGTGACCAGATATGTACTGGGAGTTCTAACATTTTTAACCACTTGCCGCCCGCCCTATAGCAAATTGACGGCGGCAAAGTGGTTTCAATATCCTGACTGGACGTCATATGACGTCTTCAGGATATTGAGCCGCTGCGCGCCCCCGGGGGCGTGCATCGCGGCGATCGTTGTTGCGGGATGTCAGTCTGACACCCCGCAACACTGATCTCCGACTGAGACTCTTTACCACGTGATCAGCCGTGTCCAATCACGGCTGATCACCATGTAAACAGGAAAAGCCGGTCATCTGCTTTTCCTCACTCGCGTCTGTCAGACGCGAGTAGAGGAGAGCTGATCGGCTGCTCCTCTGACAGGGGGGGTTTGTGCTGATCCATTATCAGCGCAACCCCCCGAGGATGCCCACACTGGACCACCAGGGATGCCACCAGACCACCAGGGATGCCCATCTTAAGGTATGCCACCCTAGACCACCAGGGATGCCAATTAGAAATGGCTAATGGATGCCAATCAGTGCCCACAATGGATGCCAATCAGTGCCCACAATGGGCACCACTGATTGGCAGGCATTATTGTTTGGCACTGATTGGCATCCATTAGGACAACACATTACAGTACAGTTCCACCTATCAGTGCCCATCCATGCCACCTATCAGTGCCCATCCATTCCCATCCGTGCCACCTATCAGTGCCCATCCATGCCGCCTATCAGTGCCCATCTGTGCCACCTATCCGTGCCCATCCGTGCCGCCTATCTGTGCCCATCCGTGCCACCTATCTGTGCCCATCCATGCCGCCTATCGGTGCCCATCCGTGCCACCTCATCGGTGCCCATCAGTGTCGCCTCATCGGTGCCCATCAGTGTCGCCTCATCGGTGCCCATCAGTGCCGCCTTATCAGTGCCCGTCAGTGCAGCCCCATCAGTGAAGGAGAAAACTTAATTATTTACAAAGTTTTGTAACTGAAACAAAAAAAACATTTTTTTTCAAAATTTTCGGTCTTTTTAAAAAAAAATTTGCAGAAAATAAAAATCGCAGAGGTGATCAAATACCACCAAAAGAAAGGTCTATTTGTGGGAACAAAATGATAAAAATTTAGTTTGGGTACAGTGTAGCATGACCGCGCAATTGTCATTCAAAGTGCAACAGCGCAGAAAGCTGAAAATTGGTCTGGGCAGGAAGGTGTATAAGTGCCCAGTATGGAAGTGGTTAATAAACTGCCAACTAGATGGCGCTTTTCTATTTCTATACACACACACACACAGGAGCAGTTGGGGAAATTCCTGTTCAAATAGCAATTCTTTGCATTGCGATTTGCGCCTATTTTTTGTATTGACGCAAATCGCACCACAAAGGATCGGTACTCGGTATCGGCGAGTACTTGACTGAAAGTATCGGTACTCGTACTCTCCAATACAAAACTATTATCGGTGCAACCCTAGATGTAACGGATGCGCAGCTTTCTTCGTCTGAGCCCAGAACCCGAGAAGAATGAATGAGTCAGCACCAGTGGTTGGCGAGTGGGTTAAGAGACTGGCCGGCGTGGTATCCTTTGTACAGTATGGATTTACCCTTGCTGGTATACCAAAACCCTTTGTGGCAGATAAAGTTCAGACACTATCTGGTAGTGTCCAAGCCAGGGCCGGGACAAGGGGTGAGCAGGAGGGGCAGCTGCCCTGGGCTTAGTGGAGCAAGCGGGCAGAGAATGGACACAGGGCAGAAAAATCCATTCTACAGCATGCTTTAAAAATGGGTGAGGGGCGCAGTTCTGCATTCTTGCCCTGGGCGGTAGACGAACCTGTCCCGGTACAGTTCGAAGCTTGTCCACTTCATCAGCCTCATACTGTACATGTTTCGGTTGGCCCATTACTGTAATGCAGTGGCGGTGCGTCCATAGAGGGCGCCGGAGCGCCGCCCCCTCTCGCTCCTGCACCGCCACTGAAAGACAATACACAAATTTATGCATTGCATGAATCTGTGTATTGTCGCCGCTGCCGCCCACTATTCAGATAGCCGGCCTCCTGGTGAGCGCCGGCCATCTGAATTAGAGCGGTGGCCGGCGGTGGGTGTGTTTTGGAAGTGTCAGCGGCTCTGATAGGCTTTCCGATTACAGCCCTCAGGCTGTAATCGGCTTCCAAATAGTTCACCAAGGGACGCACGGGGGTGCGTTCCTTGGTGAACACTGACACGCATCTCAGCCAATCAGGTTCACCGGATCTGGTTACCGGTAACCTGATTGGCTGAAGCGACATCGAGGGCGGGACTTGGGAGAAGACATCGAGGGAGGATGGCTGAAAGGTAAGTGCTGGGGGACTGGGGGAAGCAATCTGGCGGTTTTTGAGGGGGCAAACTGGCAGCAATTGATGGGCACAGTGGTGACAATTGATGGGCACAGTGGCTGCGTTTGATGGCATGGCACAGTGACGACAATTGATGGGCACAGTGGCGACAATTGATGGGCACAGTGGTGACAATTGATGGGCACAGTGGTGACAATTGCTGGCTCAGTGGTGACAATTGATGGGCACAGTGGTGACAAGTGATTGCACAGAGGCTGCGTTTGGTGGCATGGCACAGTGGCGACAATTGATGGCACAGTGGAGAGAATTGATGGGCACAGTGGCGACAATTGATGGGCACAGTTGCGACAATTGATGGGCACAGTGGCGACAATTGATGGGCACAGTGGTGACAATTGCTGGCACAGTGGTGACAATTGATTGCACAGTGGCTGCGTTTGGTGGCATGGCACAGTGGCTGCGTTTGATGGCATGGCACAGTGACGACGATTGATGGCACAGTGGCGACAATTGATGGGCACAGTGGCGACAATTGATGGACACAGTGGCGACAATTGATGGGCACAGTGGTGACAATTGCTGGCACAGTGGTGACAATTTAAGGCACAGTGGCGACAATTGATGGGCACAGTGGCTGCGTTTGTTGGCATGGCACAGTGGCTGCGTTTGATGGCATGGCACAGTGACGACAATTGAAAAAATGGTTTCTCCCCCGTGTGCACTTTTTTATGCGCGGCAAGAGATAATTTGTGCAAAAAACGTTTCCCGCATTCGGTACACGCATACGGCTTCTCTCCCGTGTGAACTTTTTCGTGGTTGATCAGAGTCGTCTTCTGGGCAAAACACTTCCCGCACTCCAAACATGAAAACGGCTTTTCCCCCGGTGTGGGTCTTCATGTGTACAATCAGATTTCTTCTATGGAAAAAGCTTCTCTCACATTCTGAGCAGGAAAAAGGCCTCTCGCCGGAGTGAATCCTTTGATGCTTAGTGAGAATACATCTTTCAGTAAAACGCTTCCCGCACTCCAAACAGGGATACGGCTTCTCTCCGGTGTGAGTTCTCTGGTGTCTAGTAAACTGCTGTTTTTCAAAATAACATTTCCCGCACTCTGCCACAGGGATAGATCTTCTGCCTTTTGTGATTCTTCCGGTGTGAAGTGAGGTCCACCCTCCGTGTAAAACATTCACCACACTCAGAACACAGGAAGGTCTTACCCTGACTGCGGCCTATGCAATGGGTTCTATAAGGTGCGGGACTCCTTGCTTTAATAAGCGAAAACCTTTCACTGGGAAGTACCAGAGGGACAGCTGAAGTCACGGTGTCTTCTTTTGAAGAATAAGATGCGGTCTCATTATTGTCTTCTAATTTACCATTTGGAGGGATGACGGGATTCTCTTGGTTAGCACTGCCATGTCTTTCCTCTGGATCCAATAAAAACATTTAAAGTGGTTATAAACCTCAGACATGAAAGCATACCCCTCTATAGTGTGTACCTGTCTCAATCCAGAGCACTAAGTGTAATGTTTGTCTGCTGCTTCTTTCCTCTGCTATCTTCATGAATCACTTCTGACAAGTTTTCCTGACACCAAGAGAAAAAGGTGACAGAGAAGGGATCTCTAGCACACAGCCTGTGATTGACAGCCTCAGCTCTGTTCCTGTGTGCAGTGTGAAGGGTGAGTGCGTCCTTCCCTCTAGTCAGCTCTCAGAGCTCTCCTGTAACTTCAGCCCCCCCCCCCCTTTTTTTTTTTCCTGACAGCTTTATAAATTCTGCACATTGAACGGATCTAGAGAAGAGAAGACTCCAGATACACAGGCAGGGCCACCATCAGGGGGGTACAGGCAGTACACCTGTAAGGGGCCCGGAGGTCCCCAAGGGCCCGGATGGCCCCCCCTTTTTTTTGTAAGGGGCCCAGAGTTCCCCAAGGCCCCGAATGTCAACCCTCCCCTTTTTTTTATAATAAGTTTTTTTTATTGATTTTTTATTTTTATTTATTTATTTATGTTATTTATTTATTTATTTTTGTAAGGAGCCCAGAGGTTCCCAGAGGTCCCCAGGGCCCCGGATGGCAACCTCCCTTTTATTTTATTTTTTTTATAAAAATTATTATTATTATTTTTTTTTATAATTGTTTTTTTTTTTTGTAAGGGGCCTAGAGGTCCCCAGAGGCCCGGGAGGTCCCCAGGGCCCCGGATGGCAACCTCCCCTTTTTTTTTTTAAATAAAAATTATTATTTTTTTTATATTTTTTTTTTTATAATTTTCTTGTAAGGGGCCCAGAGGTCCCCAGAGGACCCCAGAGGCCCGGAGGTCCTCAGGGCCCCGGATGGCAACCTCCCTTTTTTTTTTTTTATAAAAATTATTATTTTATTTTTTTTATAATTTTTATTTTTTTGTAAGGGGCCCAGAGGTCCCCAGAGGCCCGGAGGTCCCCAGGGCCCCGGATGGCAACCTCCCTTTTATTTTTATTTTTTTTATAAAAATTATTATTTAATTTTTTTATTTATTTTTTATAATTTTTTTATTTTTTATTTTTTTGTAAGGGGCCCAGAGGCCCGGAGGTCCCCAGGGCCCCGGGTGGCAACCTCCCTTTTATTTTTATTTTTTTATAAAAATTATTATTATTATTTATTATTTTATTTTTTTTATAATTTTTTTTTTTTTTTTGTAAGGGGCCCAGAGGTCCCCAGAGGCCCGGAGGTCCCCAGGGCCCCGGATGGCAACCTCCCTTTTTTTTATAAAAATTATTATTTTTTTTAGATTTTTTTTTAGAATTTTCTTGTAAGGGGCCCAGAGGTCCCCAGGGCCCCGGATGGCAACCTCCCTTTTATTTTTATTTTTTTATAAAAATTATTTTTTTTTTTTATTTATTTTTTAATAATTTTTTTTTTTGTAAGGGGCCCAGAGGTCCCCAGAGGCCCGGAGGTCCCCAGGGCCCCAGATGGCAACCTCCCTTTTATTTTTATTTTTTTATAAAAATTATTATTATTATTATTTATTTATTTTTTTATAATTTTTTTTTTTGTAAGGGGCCCAGAGGTCCCCAGAGGCCCGGAGGTCCCAAGGGCCCCGGATGGCAACCTCCCTTTTATTTTTATTTTTTTATAAAAATTATTATTTGATTTTTTTATTTTTTTAATAATTTTTTTACTTTTTTATTTTTTTGTAAGGGGCCCAGAGGTCCCCAGAGGCCCGGAGGTCCCCAGGGCCCCAGATGGCAACCTCCCTTTTATTTTTATTTTTTTATAAAAATTATTATTATTATTATTTATTTATTTTTTTATAATTTTTTTTTTGTAAGGGGCCCAGAGGTCCCCAGAGGCCCGTAGGTCCCCAGGGCCCCGGATGGCAACCTCCCTTTTATTTTTATGTTTTTATAAAAATTATTATTATTATTATTTATTTATTTTTTTATATATTTTTTTTTTATAATTTTCTTGTAAGGGGCCCAGAGGTCCCCAGAGGCCCGGAGGTCCTCAGGGCCCCGGATGGCAACCTCCCTTTTTATTTTTTTATAAAAATTATTTTTTTTTTTAGATCTTTTTTTAGAATTTTCTTGTAAGGGGCCCAGAGGTCCCCAAGGCCCCGGATGGCAACCTCCCTTTTATTTTTATTTTTTTATAAAAATTATTATTTAATTTTTATTTATTTTTTTATAATTTTTTTATTTTTTATTTTTTTGTAAGGGGCCCAGAGGTCCCCAGAGGCCCGGAGGTCCCCAGGGCCCCGGATGGCAACCTCCCTTTTATTTTTATTTTTTTATAAAAATTATTATTATTATTATTATAATTTTTTTATAATTTTAATTTTTTTAATTTTTTGTAAGGGGCCCAGAGGTCCCCAGGGCCCCGGATCGCAACCTCCCTTTTTTTTTTTTTATAAGATTATAAATTTTTTTATATATTTTTTTTTATAATTTTCTTGTAAGGGGCCCAGAGGTCCCCAGAGGCCCGGAGGTCCTCAGGGCCCCGGATGGCAACCTCCCTTTTATTTTTATTTTTTATAAAAATTATTATTATTATTATTATTTTTTTTTATAATTTTTTTTTTTTTTTTTTTTTATAATTTTTATTTTCTTGTAAGGGGCCCAGAGGTCCCCAGAGGCCCGGAGCTCCCCAGGGCCCCGGATGGCAACCTCCCTTTTTATTTTTTTATAAAAATTATTATTTTTTTTATAATTTTTTTTTATAATTTTCTTGTAAGGGGCCCAGAGGTCCCCAGGGCCCCGGATGGCAACCTCCCTTTTATTTTTTATAAAAATTATTATTATTATTATTATTATTTTTTTATAATTTTTTTTTGTAAGGGGCCCAGAGGTCCCCAGGGCCCCAGGATGGCAACTTCCCTTTTTTTTTATTTTTATAAAAATTTTATTATTTTTATTATTTTCTTGTAAGGGGCCCAGAGGTCCCCAGGGCCCCGGATAGCAATCCCCCCTTTTTTTTTTGTGTTCATCAGCACCCAAAGCCCCGTTTCACAATTCGCGGCACCCCCCCCCCCCCCCCCCGCTTCTCAATTTGCGGCAGCCCCCCCGCTCCTCAATTTGCGGCAGCCCCCCCCCCCGCTCCTCAATTTGCGGCGGCAGCACCCCCCCCCGATTCTCCTCTGTTCCAGGGGGCCCATGCCTGAAGCTGTGTAAGGGGCCCCAAAATTCCTGATTGCGGCCCTGTACACAGGTATAACTTATGTAGGAGGGTTTATACATCAGCCTCAGCTCTGTTCATGTGTGCAGGGGGTGTGTCTCTTCCCTCCAATCAGCTCTCACTGAGCTCTGCAGAGTATAATTTCAGCTCCCGCTCCCTGATTTCTGAAAGCTCAGACGAGCTTTATAAATTCTGCACTTTGAACTGATCTAGGGAAGAGAAGGCTTCAGATATACAGGTACAAATTATGTAGGAGGTTTTGTCGTCTATGGATATTATAATATACAACGCATCCGGAAAGTATTCACAACGCTTCACTTTGTCCACATTTTGTTATGTTACAGCCGCATTCCAAAATGGATTCAATTCATTATTTTCCTCAAAATTCTACAAACAATTCCTCATAATGACAACGTGAAAGAAGTTTATTTGGAATCTTTGCAGATTAAAATAAAAATAAAAATCCCATGTACATAAGTATTCTCAGCCTTTGCCATGACACCTGAAATTGAGCTCAGGTGCTTCCTCTTTCCACTGATCATCCTTGAGACGTACATTCAATTGATTGGACATGATTTGGAAAGGCACACACCTGTCTATATAAGGTCCCACAGATAACAGTGCATGTCAGAGCACAAACCAAGCCATGAAGTCCAAGGAACTGTCTGTAGACCTCGGAGACAGGATTGTATGGAGGCACAGATCGGGGGAAGGGTACAGAAACATTTCTGCAGCATTGAAGGTCTCAATGAGCACAGTGGCCTCCATCAGGAATTTTGGGGCCCCTTACACAGCTTCAGGCATGGGCCCCCTGGAGCAGAGGAGAACCGGGGGGGGGGGGAGGGTGCTGCCGCCGCAAATTGAGAAGTTGGGGGGGCAGCCGCGAATTGAGAAGCGGGGGGGGGGGGGTGCTGCCGCTGCAAATTGTTGAGGTCGGGGGGGGGGGCTTTGGGTGCTGACGAACAAAGAAAGAACAAAAAAAGAAAAAAAAAAGGGGGGTTGCCATCCGGGGCCCTAGGGACCTCTAGGCCCCTTACAAAAAAAAAAAAATATAATTTTTTTTTTTTTTATAAAAAATAAAGGGGGTTGCCATCCGGCCTCTGGGCCCCTTACAAAAAAAAATAAAAAAATGTTTTGTTTTTTTTTTTATAAAAAAAATGCATAAAAAAGGGGGTTACCATCCGGGGACCTCCGGGCCTCTGGGGACCTCCGGGCCCCTTAAAAAATTTTTTTTTATATAAAAAAATAAATAAAATAAAAATATTTTTATAAAAAAAAAAAAAAAAGGGGGGGAGGGTTGACATCCGGGGCCCTGGGGACCTCCGGGCCTCTGGAGACCTCTGGGCCCCTTAGAATTTTTTTTTTTTTTTTTTTATAAAAAATACATATAAAAGGGGGGTTACCATCTGGGGGCCTGGGGACCTCTGGGCCCCTTACAAAAAAAAAGGGGGGTTGCCATCCGGGCCCCTTACAGGTGTACTGCCTGAACCCCCCTGATGGCGGCCCTGGCCTCCATCATCCATAAATGGAAGAAGTTTGGAACCACCAGGACTCTTCCTAGAGCGGGCAGCCCGGCCAAACTGAGCAATCGGGGGAGAAGGGCCTTAGTCAGGGAGGTGACCAAGAACCTGATGGTCACTATGACAGAGCTCCAGTGTTTCTCTGTGGAGAGAGGAGAACCTTCCAGAAGAACAACCATCTCTGCAGCACTCCTCCAATCAGGCATGTAGGAGACGGAAGCCACTCCTCAGTAAAAGGCACATGACAGCCTGCCTGGAGTTTGCCAAAAGTCATCTGAAGGACTCTCAGACCGTGAGAAATAAAATTCTCTGGTCTGATGAAACAAAGATTGAACTCTTTGGCCTGAATGGCAATTGTCATGTCTGGAGGAAACCAGCACCGCTCATCACCTGGCCAATACCATCCCTACAGTGAAGCATGGTGGTGGTAGCATAATGCTGTGCGGATGGTTTCAGCAGCAGGAACTGGGAGACTAGTCAGGATCGAGGGAAAGACGAACGTACAGAGACATCCTTGATGAAAACCTGCTCCAGAGAGCTCTGGACCTCAGACTGGGGTGAAGGTTCATCTTCTAACTGGACAACGACCCCAAGCACACAGCCAAGATAACAAAGGGGTGACTGCAGGACAACTCTGTGAATGTCCTTGAGTGGCCCAGCGAGAGCCCAGACTTGAATCTGATTGAACATCTCTGGAGAGATCTGAAAATGGCTGTGCACTGATGTTCCCCTGCACAGAAGAATGGGATAAACTGCCCAAAAAATAGGTGTGCCAAGCTTGTGGCATCATACTCAGAAAGACTTGAGGATGTAATTGGTGCCAAAGGGGCTTCACCAGTGGCGGTGCGTCAATAGAGGGCGCCGGAGCGCCTCCCCCTCTCGCTCCCGCACCGCCACTGAAAGACAATACACAGATTCATGCATTGCATGAATCTGTGTATTGTCACCGCTGCCGCGCTGCCCACTATTCATATGGCCGGCCTCCTGGTGAGCGCCGGCCATATGAATTAGAGCGGCGGCCGGCGGTGGGTGTGTTCTGGAAGTGTCTATCAGAGCCAGCGGCTCTGATAGGCTTTCCGAATACAGCTCTCACGCTGTAATCGGCTTCCAAAAACTCCTCCCAGGTACGCACGGGGGTGCGTTCCTTGGAGAAGACTGTGGAGGTTTCAGCCAATCAGGTTCACCGGATCTGGTTACCGGTGACCTGATTGGCTGAAGCGACATCGAGGGCGGGAGAACACATCGAGGACGGCGCAGACCGAGGAAGGTAAGTGCAGGGCTGGGGGGGGGGGGAACAGGCTGCATTTGGGGGGGAACTGGCTGTATATGGGGGACAAACTGGCTGAAAATGGGGGGAACTGGCTGTATATGGGGGACACGCTGGCTGAATATGGGGGGAACTGGCTGTATATGGGGGACAAACTGGCTGCATTTGGGGGGAACTGGCTGTATTATGGGGGACAAACTGGCTGCATTTGGGGGGAACTGGCTGTATATGGGGGCACACTGGCTGTATTTGGGGGGAACTGACTGAATATGGGGGCACACTGGCTGTATATGGGGGCACACTGGCTGTATATGGGGGGAATTGGCTGTATATGGGGGCACACTGGCTGAATATGGGGGGAACTGTCTGTATATGGGGGACAAACTGGCTGAATATGGGGGGAACTGGCTGTATATGGGGGACAAACTGGCTGCATTTGGGGGGAACTGGCTGTATATGGGGGACAAACTGACTGCATTTGGGGGGAACTGGCTGTATATGGGGGACAAACTGGCTGAATTTGGGGGGAACTGGCTGTATATGGGGGACAAACTGGCTGAATATGGGGGGAACTGGCTGTATATGGGGGACAAACTGGCTGCATTTGGGGGGAACTGGCGGTATATGGGGGACAAACTGGCTGAATATGGGGGGAACTGGCTGTATATGGGGGACAAACTGGCTGAATTTGGGGGGAACTGGCTGTATATGGGGGACAAACTGGCTGAATATGGGGGGAACTGGCTGTATATGGGGGACAAACTGGCTGCATTTGGGGGGAACTGGCGGTATATGGGGGACAAACTGGCTGAATATGGGGGCACACTGGCTGTATATGGGGGCACACTGGCTGTATATGGGGCACACTGGCTATATATATGGGGACAAACTGGCTGTATATGGGGGCACACTGGCTATATATATATGGGGGCACACTGGCTATATATATATATGGGGGCACACTGGTTGTATATGGGGGAACACTGGCTATATATATATGGGGGCACACTGGCTATATATGGGGACAAACTGGCTATATATGGGGACAAACTGGTTGTATATGGGGGCACACTGGCTATATATATATGGGGGCACACTGGTTGTATATGGGGGAACACTGGCTATATATATGGGGGCACACTGGCTATATATGGGGACAAACTGGCTATATATGGGGACAAACTGGTTGTATATGGGGGCACACTGGCTGTATATGGGGGCACACTGGCTGTATATGGGGGGCACACTGGCTGTATATATGGGGGCACACTGGTTATATATATATGGGGGCACACTGGCTATATATATATGGGGGCACACTGGCTGTATATGGGGGAACACTGGCTATATATATGGGGGCACACTGGCTATATATGGGGACAAACTGGCTATATATGGGGACAAACTGGTTGTATATGGGGGCACACTGGCTGTATATGGGGGCACACTGGCTGTATATGGGGGGCACACTGGCTGTATATATGGGGGCACACTGGTTATATATATATATATATATATATATATATATATATATATGGGGACAAACTGGCTGTATATGGAAACAAATTGGCTGCATTTGAGGGGGCAAACTGGTGGCGTTTGGGCACAGTGGCTGCGTTTAATGGGCACAGTGGCGGCAATTGATTTTTTTTTTCAGTTTGTTTGCGCCCCCCCCCCCCAAAAAATTTTGAGCACCAGCCGCCACTGGGCTTCACCAAAGTATTGAGCAAAGGCTGTGAGTACTTATGTACATGGGATTTGTTTTCTTTTTTCTTTTAAATTAAGTAAAAAAATAAATAATAATAATAATAATATTTTTTTTTTTAAACCAACACATTGGCTGAGAGCTATAGCGAGGTGCGGGCCCCTGCTGGGATCACTGGGATAGCACTTTCAATATGCATTGCAATGATACCGTTTTTTTTGTTTTTATTTTTTTCCCCTCTCCCTCTCCCCATTTCCCTTCCCATGCTTTCCCAGTTATGCTGGTTTTTGCTTTACTTCAACTCCAATGTTGTGATTTTACATGATTTAAAAACAAAAATATTAAAATAAAGATTATATAAAAAAAAAATTTAAACGCCCCTGTCCCCGGTAGCTCGCGACTCGAATGCACATGTAAGTCCCTCCCACATATGTAAATGCCGTTTAAACCACACATGTCAGGTATCGCCGCGTGCGTTAGAGCGCATGTAACAATATTAGCACTAGACCTCCTCTGTAACTCTAACCTGGTAACCTGTTTTTTTTTCAAAACGTTGCCTATGGAGATTTTTAAGGACCGAAGTTTGGCGCCATTTCATGAGGGTGCGCAATTTTAAAGCGTGACATGTTAGGTATCTATTTACTCGGCGTAACATCATCTTTCATATTTTACAAACAAATTGGGCTAACTTTACTGTTTTGTTATTTTTTTAATTCATAAAACCATTTTTTTTTCCAAAAAAAAGGCAATTGAAAAGTTATTGCGCAAATACCTCTCCTACATGTACCGTTTGTACATGAAGGAGAGAAGTGCCAGAATAGGCCCGGTATTGAGGTGGAATAAAAAAGCCCGGTGTTGAAGTGGTTAATAAATTCAAATTGTGAAAAAAAAAAAATTGCAACACCTACCATTTTATTCTTTAGGGCCTCTACTTTAGAAAAAATATTAAATGTTTGGGGGTTTTAAGTAATTTTCTAGCCAAAAATACAGATTTTTGCATGTATGAAAGAAGTGTCAGAAAAAGGCCTGGTCTTCAAGTGGTCAAAGTGATTGTAAAGTCTAGTTTTTTTTTTATACTTTTTTTATACTTACCTCCTCTGTACAGTGGATTTGCACAGAGCAGCCCGGATCCTCCTCTTCTCGGGTCCCTGGCTGGAGTTCCTCGCCCCCTCCCTCCTGTCGAGTGTCCCCACAGCAAGCAGCTTGCTATGGGGACACCCGAGCCGAGCTGCAGCTCCGTGTGTCAATTCAGACATGGAGCTGCTCTACGGCCCCGCCCCCTACTTTCTTCTGATTGGCTACTTGACTTTGATTGTCAGATGTGGGAGCCAATGGCGCCGCTACTGTGTCTCAGCCAATGAAGAGGGAGAGTCCCGGCCAGCGGAGGGACTCGTGGACATTGTTGGACAGAGATGGGGTCAGGTAAGTGTCAGGGGGTGCTAGGGAGGCTGCCACACACAAAAGGCTTTTTTTCTTAATGCATAGAATGTACACACGCTTGGAATTTCCGATGGAAAAAGTCAGACGGAATTTTTTCATCGGATATTCCGACCGTGTATATGCCCCAACGGACTTTTTCCGTCGATAGATAGAGAACATGTTCTCTTTTTTTCCGATGAATAATTTATGAATAATGAATAATGAATAATCGGAATTTCCGTTCGTCTGGATGCAATTCCCACGGACTAAAAACCACACATGCTTGGAAACAATTTGACGCATGCTCAGAAGCTTAGACCTTCATTTTCTCGGCTCGTCGTAGTGTTTTACGTCACCGCGTTCTTGACGGTCGGATTTTAGTGTGACCGTGTGTATGCAAGACAGCTTGAGCGGAATTCCTTCGGAAAAACCGTCGGAGTTTATTCCGACGGAAATTCCGCTCGTGTGTACAAGGCATAAGATAAAAAACAACCTTTACAACTCCTTTAAATAAAACTTGTTTCCACTGCACACTCTATTTTAAACCCAGTGATGTCATCGCTGGATCTCTGTGCTTCACTACAGAGGCAGCTCTAGGCTTTGTGAGGCCTTAGGCAAAATTTAGACATGATGCCCCAAGAAAAATGGCTGCAGAAAGATGCACGGATCTAGCACACAGGTGATCAGCACCCTCCTCACCCATCAGATATATGCAGCCAATATAACATCTGGGCCCCATCAAGGTGACAGCAGGGAACAGAAAACACAGGGCAGCGCCGGAGGTGGTGGCACGCCATCCTGGTGATTAATCACAGGCAAATTAGACGGCCGCGAGGCCCCTGTGAGTGCGAGGTCTTAGGCGACCGCCTAATTTGCCTAATTAAAGAGCCGCCGCTGCTTCACTATGCAGTGCATGCAGATCATGGACAGAAGGGGCTATTGCACTCATACTCACCTGTGCTGATCTCTGGAGGGATTTTCTCTTTCTTAAATGACTCATCACCCTCCACATACAGTTCTTCTGCTTCCTTCTTCATTTCTACTTTAACAACAATCATATTTTCACCCTGCCCAAAAGAAAACAATACAAAAGATAAATCTGGAGATTTTGGAATAAACTCAGTCTTGTGTGCTGGAACAATCTCAAAGTTTTGCATGTTCAGAGCTTATGATGGACGCCTAGAACTGATGGTCTTACATGATAGTGTAGCGGCCTCCTCACTCCCCTCTTTGCATCAGCTCGTCTCTCTTCTTGTCTAGGGGTATCTTAGAGGGGAGAGAGCGGGGTCACCACGCCAAGCCTTCACCACATGCGTCCGTGTGGTGTAAGCAAAGTTCTTTCTCTACCTTCGGGTCAGTGTTGTGCACCTGGAGTTACCTTGAACAATGTCCACCAGAAAAGAGCCTCACACCATTAAAGTCCAACACTCCTTTATTCTTCTCGAGTGAACAGCACAATCAGTTAGACTCCCTTAAAGAACAGAACAAACAAGGAGGTGTGGATGCGAGTAGGCCCAGACACAATGAACTCTCCACTTTCCTTCCTGAAAGTGGGCTGAGGTCTCCTAGCGAGGGGGGATTTTCCTTCCAGGCGGTCTCCGATGGGAGGCTCACCTGTCACTGGCAATCTGCTGCACCCGGTCTTCAAGTGAGTAGCTCCCCCCGGTCCATTACGCCTTCCGGATTCGGGTACCCACTCCCAGGGTTCCCTAAAACCTCCTTCCCTCGCGGAACTCAGTGTTGGGCACTGAGCTCCAGACCTCCATCCGAGTACCTCACCCCAGGCTAGAGGTGCCTGGGATGGAACACGACCTCCGGACGTCCTCTAGGCCTAGGCCGCCTAGAGGACCGACACGAACCACACGCCCACAGGCTGAAAGTGCCTGGGACTCGACCCCATGACAAAGATGGCCGGCCCCTTTATACCCTCTCCCAGCAAGCACGGCGGGTTCCCCGCCCCACCATACCGCTGCCGAAGGAGGACAAAAAGGAGGCACAGCACGCACACAGCAATGGTTCAACCCCAGCCCAAGGCGACAGCGCCACCCGCTGGACCACAAGGAACTGTACATCGCTGGTGTCTCTGCCAGTTTGAATTACACCCGGGAAAGTACATACCCGCTACACTCTCCCCCTGGTAATTTGACACTGGTCCCCAGTGTCTGGAACAAATCATACCCTCAAGGGCTGGCATAATCCAATCCAGAGACCAACTAACAATTGTACAAAAATATAAAACTTTTTTGAAAAGCTTGATCAACTAAAGCAATTGTGTCTGAGCCCTATATAAAGAAAACAACATTTAACCATAACTTTTTTTCACATATTCACACTATGTTTTTCCCACCCATCCTGACTAAGACCCACCCCATACTCAGTGGTCTTGATGGGATGCTCTCCTGCAGAGGGAAAAGAAAGAAAATTATCACACATAAACCCTGACACATATATTCGTGTGAGAGAAAAGAAACCTCTTCGTAAAGAAATCCCTTTTTTCCAAGGAGTGAGTGTGTGAAAAGTGTTTAACGTTGCGCAACACTGCCACCTGGTGACAGCATCGCGGTAACTGCACTCGTGGAACTTTTCCTCTTCTCTTGGGCCCTATCTACCCCAGAGTCTGTGATCTCTTGCTGGAAAGTGAAGAACAAAACAGGAACAGTCCTTCATTCCTCTGGGTACAAGGACAACGGGCCCCAGAAAGTTCAGCAGCATACAACAAGAACGGAGTCTTTCTCTCCTACAGGTAGAAGCGGGGATGCGGCAGAACAAGTGGCTTCAAGTGCTGGTCCATGGTCTAAGATGATATTCTACATCAGGGATAAGCAATTAGCGGACCTCCAGCTGTTGCAAAACTACAAGTCCCATCATGCCTCTGCCTCTGGGTGTCATGCTTGTGGCTGTCAGAGTCTTGCTATGTCTCATGGGATTTGTAGTTCTGCAACAGCTGGAGGTCCGCTAATTGCATATCCCTGTTCTACATCTTCTCCTTCCTTGCGCCGGATCAGCACTTTGTCTGCATGGATGTGCCGTCCCAACATCCACTCTGCCTTGCAGTCCTTAAAACGTTGAGAGGCCTTGGGAGAGCATGCCAGGTACCTGCGAGCGTGTGTAATCTGAAGGTGAGTCCACACAAAGTCATTGTACCAGCGCTCCCGGCACACTTCCACCTCATAGAGCAGCTCCTTGGACAAGAATGGATACTCCCATCCTGTAAGGGTATGTACTTACCGAGGCCGAGATGCCGAGAGTGGTTCACCTTTGCGACTTGACGCACTCCACCCCCTGGAGTTGAGACAGGGAGTGGATGGCGAGAAGCGGCACCGGCTACCGGCAGGTGGTGGGTACTTGTAGACGGTCCGGTAGTGCTGAGTAGACTGAAGAAACAGGCTTCAAGCAGGAACTAGCCGGATTGGTAAAGTTCAAACAGCAGGAGATAATGGAAGCCGGTGCAGGTTGAGTCCGGGTTGCAATTGCAAGGTAACAGTCCCGGCTGGGGGTCTAGCACAGTAAAAGGCAACAAGTCCAGAGAATACCGGGAACCAGGCAGGAGTTCAAAGGAAACGCGGAAGTCCAAAAGGTACAAGCAGGAGGTCAAGGATTGTAGACAGGCAGCAGATCCGAGTCACAGGCCGAGGGTCAAACACAGGAGAAGGCAGAAGTCCGTATAGCAAGCCGAGGGTCAGGTCCAGGAGAGAGATCAGAGGAGTCAAGCCAGTCCGGGTCACAAGGAGATTTTCAAGATAGTTTTCCAGAGTCTTGGGTATACAGGAAAGCTGACAAACCAGCAACTTGTCAGTGCAACTGGGTCTCTTTAAATAGGCCCGCCTGGATTCCTATTGGTGCGCCGCCGCGCATGCGCGCGCGCCACTGCGTCGGCGCGCGCACCCGAGGACGTAGAAGCGCCGTCCCGCGCACGCGCATGCGCCGAAGCATCATTCCGCCGCGCGTGCGCATTGGGCGCTGATTGGCGCCGTTGGACGGATTTCCCTGACACATCCGTACTCCGCAGCAACCTTCTGGCCAAATAGGCGTTGTAGTCTGGCCAAAGGAGGCATAGTAGCTCTGTCCCCTTCGCCAGGCAAAACTATTGAGTCCGGGTGGCGAGGGACCTTGATAACATCTGATCTGGGCATTGGTGCCCGCAACAGCAGCCTCTTTTTCCCGGTCTTCGGTACAGATGGTACCGGGGATGTAGAAGTAGGCCGGGGACGGGACCCCTCTTCAGGCGCTGGTGCCTCCACCCGGGGTGTACTTTCCCCTGTAGACATAGGTGGATCCCTGGTTCTGTGGGATGAAGCGAGAGGTACTTTGTCCCAGCACTTTTCTGCAAACAGTTTGTCTATAGCAACGTCGTCTCCCATGTCCGAGAGCGACTCCAGGTCAGAGGTGTCGCACTCCTCCGCGGGTTTGTACTCTGTAGTGGAGACTGAGTTTTCACCTCTTCCCACACACCAAATCTCTCCGCCAGGCTTACCTCGGCCTTTGCTTGAAACGGGACGTCCGGAACTCTTGCAGACGGATCCATCCCTGCCGGGCGTAAGCGGGCGAGATGGTCCACCACAACCGCTGGTCGGGGCTACCATACCGGTCTTTCTCTTCGGTGGTGGACGCTGCGAGATCGTGGTGACCGAGTCAGCATCCTCGGATTTCTCCCGTTGAGTTTTCACGACCTCCTCCGCGGTCGCTGCAGTGTGCGCAGGGATGGCTGTCAAAGCAGTGATTCCTCCTCCTTGAGTGGTGTTGCCCGCAGCACGGCCAGGGTAAATGGTTCTCGGCTTCTCAACCGCTGGATCCACTTCAAAAAGAAACTCCCCACAGGCCTCGCATCGCCCGAACGGCTTCAGTTGGCACACCAGTCCCGAACAGCCGGGACAAATCACACCCAGGGCCTCAACGTCCATGCATGAATACAGGGCGAATCGACCCCTTGGCTTTAGCCGGATCCCCGTATCTGTTACCGGAGCAGCAGCAATCAGTGTCGTGGTAGAAGGGTGAACTGGAATCCACAATGTATGTCCGAACATGGTGACCTGTTGTTGATCCATCGCACACTGCAAAGTTTTTGCGCCAACGTCCCACGTGTAGTCCTTCACACGTATTGGACTCCTCCCCTTTGCTCCAGTTCGCGGGCTTTTCTTCTTTTTTCCTTCTGAGTCACGCCCACGAACTAAGCGGTGGGGGTGTGCCTGGTGGCGCAGTGCAAATAGAAGCCCCCACGTGTAGTCCTTCACACGGCTGAGCTCCCCCCTTTTCCTCGCTCTCTTCTGCATGGGCCTTTCCCTTCATTGGGTCATGTCCACGACTTCAAGCAGGGATGCACTTCGGCCAATGAAGGCCTGCCTACTCGTAACTCCTCCGGGCAGACACGTTCAATTCCGTAGTACACGAACACTATACCGGACCCGAGCCCCCACGTGTAGCGTGCTCTTCACTCCCCTCTTTGCATCAGCTCTTCTCTCTTCTTGTCTAGGGGTATCTTAGAGGGGAGAGAGCGGGGTCACCACGCCAAGCCTTCACCACATGTGTCCGTGCGGTGTAAGCAAAGTTCCTTCTCTACCTTCGGGTCAGTGTTGTGCACCTGGAGTTACCTTGAATAATGTCCACCAGAAAAGAGCCTCACACCATTAAAGTCCAACACTCCTTTATTCTTCTCGAGTGAACAGCATAATCAGTTAGACTCCCTTAAAGAACAGAACAAACAAGGAGGTGTGGATGCGAATAGGCCCAAACACAATGAACTCTCCACTTTCCTTCCTGAAAGTGGGCTGAGGTCTCCTAGCGAGGGGGGATTTTCCTTCCAGGCGGTCTCCGATGGGAGGCTCACCTGTCACTGGCAATCTGCTGCACCCGGTCTTCAAGTGAGTAGCCCCCCCGGTCCATTACGCCTTCCGGATTCGGGTACCCAATCCCTGGGTTCCCTAGGACCTCCTTCCCTCGCGGAACTCAGTGTTGGGCACTGAGCTCCAGACCTCCATCCGAGTACCTCATCCCAGGCTAAAGGTGCCTGGGATGGAACACGACCTCCGGACGTCCTCTAGGCCTAGGCCGCCTAGAGGACCGACACAAACCACACGCCCACAGGCTGAAGGTGCCTGGGACTCGACCCCGTGACAAAGATGGCCGGCCTCTTTATACCCTCTCCCAGCAAGCACGTCGGGTTCCCCGCCCCACCATACCACTGCCGAGGGAGGACAAAAAGGAGGCACAGCACACAGCAATGGTTAAACCCCAGACCCATGCGACAGCGCCACCTGCTGGACCGCAAGGAACTGTACAACGCTGGTGTCTCTGCCAGTTTGAATTACACCCGGGAAAGTACATACCCGCTACAATAGGTAGGTACAATTTACCTCGTACAGGCACAGCGACGAACCTATACATCGCTGGCCTCATCCCGGTACCGGGTGCACAAGCGCGCCCCCGTCTGCCGACCCCGCTTTGATTAGACACAGCGGGATTTTGTCAGAAGGTCCCGGCCAATGATTCCTGGCCAGGACCTGCTGATCACCTGTGTCCAATCACAGCCCAGAGCCCCGTTCATGGCCGGGACCTGCTGATCACCTGTGTCAATCACAGCCCAGAGCCCTGTTCATGGCCGGGACCTGCTGATCACCTGTGTCCAATCACAGCCCAGAGCCCTGTTCATGGCCGGGACCTGCTGATCACCTGTGTCCAATCACAGCTCAGAGCCCTGTGTTGACACTCATGATCTCTCTGTTTCTTCTTCCTGCAAAGCATGGATAAGAAACAAAGAGATCTGTAGTAAAAAGCAGCACATAGATACACACATTACACAGTGTTAGGCACACAGTTAACCCCTTAATTGCCCCCTGATGTTAACCCCTTCCCAGCCAGCGCCATTAGTACCGTGTCAGTGTATAATATTACATAACTCCCAACTGTCCCTGAATTCGAGGGACTGTCCCTGATTTAAAACAAAATCCCTCTGTTCCTCTTTCCTCCTCATTTGTTCCTCATTTTGGTCTGATCTGTAGAGTAGAGTTGTATATAAAATGCACTACTTATCTATCAAAAAGTGTTTCCCAGTGCTAAAGCTTTCATCCAAGTTCTACATTGTTGCATTTTTAAATTTCAAAAGGATTAGTAGTGGTAAAAAAAAAAGCACTTGTGGGTTTAACTAATCATCCTTTCTTGTATAATTCTCCTTTAAGGGGATGTGGCAGGGGGTGTGTAATATGCCTACATTCTTTTATAGATGTCCCTCTCGTTGCCATCTCAAAAAGTTGGGAGGTATAGTATTTTCACTGATCACTGTATTAGTGTCACTGGTGATGTCATTGTCAGTTAGTCAGTTCCCACCAGTGCCAGTTAGTGTCACATTGTCTTCCACACTATCACAGTCCCATTGTAAGTCGCTGATCCCCGCCATTACTAGTATAACTTTTTTTTTTTTTATTCCAAGGTTTGTAGACACTATAACTTTCAGGACCAGTGCACACCACATGCAGTCCAGTGTATTTTTTCTGCATCAAAAATGCATGGAAAGAAGGTTATATGGTGGAAAGAAGGTTAAAAAAGAAAGGGGTGTGGTCTTGAAAGGAAGGGGTGGGTCATATTTAAATTAGAGGGTGCATGGAAAGAAGGTTATATGGTGATGTCAGCTCCAGGGCGTTCCAGCTCCAGAAAAAAAAGCAGAACATGCTGCATTTTTCCTGCAATGGACTGCACTGGACCGCAGTAAAACGCATCAAAAACGCACCGGAATGTACCGGAACGCATCAAAAATGCACCGGAACGTGGGTGGATGCCAGGAATCTTACCCTTTGAGTGGAAGCCATTACCCTGCCCTTGACAAGGGGTTGTGACCTACTCCAGTGGTGTATTTAGGATTTGTGCTGCCTAAACTGGTGCACCCTCTAATTTAAATTAGGGGTCCTACCGATATTGGAGGAATGGCCCGTGGAAAAAGGCTCCTTCAGATCATAAAGAGCCAATGCAGGCCAAACTTCCCAATAATGGATTCACCATGCCATAGGAAAAGGAAACAAAAAGGAGGGAGGACTCCAATCGTGTAAATCCGCTTTGAGGGTTTATTGAATGAAACCGTCAATAAAAAGTGATCACATAAAAAACAAATACAATAAGGCAATAAATGGAGTGGTTTATATCAGCCCTGGTATATGTGATCACCATTCCTCTAATATCGGTAGGACCACCGGGATGGTGGGTTCTTTGAGAATCTTACTACGATTCAAGACACGGTGACCGTGAGCAATATCGTTTGGCCTTGGATCTTGATCAAGGATCTCAGAGGGGAACGTCTCCAGACAAGCTGCAGAGTTCGCCCCGTGGAATTCTTATGCCTTTATGACCCACTGTCGCTGACAAGTGGGTCCACCGGCTCTGGTAAGAGTACCCCATTCATCTATACATTTGAAGAGCTGTCTAATGATCTACTTGGTTTCCATCCCAGTTTTCATCATTCACTTATTATATACATATTTTATGTTATGGACATTATTGGTCACTTATCACATGTATGTGGACTATAATTGGTTTCAGATTCATTATTTTTTTGCACTTGTGAAACCTAGGTTCACCTTAGGTTTTCTTGGACACTTAGCGCTTCATTTCTTCCACCTTTATTTGTATTTGTATGTTAGTCACATTATTTTGCAGCAGCTGTTTGTGTTCGCGATTTTTAAGACTAGCGCACATTTTTTTAATTTTATACAATGTAGAGTGCATGAGCATCATGGGAAATGTAGTTCCAAAACATCTGGGGTGCCAAGGTTCGCCATCACTGGACTAGGTCCTCCAATCTGTTTCTTGCAATTTATTGGCGCAAATGTCTTGTAGAGTGGAGGTTAAGGTTACAGGATACCCAAAACAGCAGCAAATTCCCTCTCAGATTCCACTTTGTAGACTTCTGAAGGAATTCTTTAGGTCCAGGTGGACTATCTTCCAGTACTCTTTTACCTCTACCACAGGTCAGCTGTAGAACTCTTTGTGCCTCTGTCACAGTCTGATGTAGACTCTGTGGGCCCGGACAGGTGACTGCCTTAGCCTATGCCATGTTATAACTCCTCAGGCCTCTGCCAGGCCAGGTTGGGACACTTTAGACCCAGATGGGGAGATAGGAGAACAAACACCCTCCTTGGGTCTGGCTTTCTCCTTCAGGCAAAGGACCAGGGGCGTAAAGACTGGTATTCTCAATAGCTACACCCTCCTTAAGCAGGGAGGGGAGGACTGGACTCTCTATCTACACTCACATTCTTGCCGCACAGAGCCTGGGAGACAGGGACCCTTGGCACACATGCCAATGGTTTCTGATATCGGACAATCGGAAAAGTGCTACAACCCCAAAATCCCATGAAGGTTAGCAGATCAAGACATTTGTGCCCGGACTCGCCTAGTACTAGATGTCCAAAGATCCAATAGAAAATTATAAATCTGGCACCAGGACATTTGGACATAAAAACTGTTACTTTATTTCATCCAACAGAACATAAAATTGAATACATTCCTGTAAAGATTAACACGTTTCAGCCTCTTACATAGGCCTTAGTCATTAAATAAATTGAGATGTCCTGGTGCCAGATTTTTACTTTTCTAGTCTTTCTGATATCGGACCTTCTAGAAACCTGTGGCGGGTGCATATGAGCATAAGCAGGAAAACCCTTCTGCCATGAGGTGGCAATCCTTGTCATGGGTCTGTAGCTGTGGAGAAAGGACAGTCCTGGTGATTACAGGAGGGTAGAGAGGCAGCAGAGGGTACTGATATAAGCCAGACAACTGCAGGGATTTTTGGAGGCTGTATTTAGACACAGGAGTCACGGAGGAATTCAGGGGTGCACTTGGAAGAGATAAGGTGCACCGGGAGACATTGGGTGCACAGGAACCGCACTTGGAGACACAGGGGGAATAGGAGCTGCACTTAGAGACACAGGGGGAATAGGAGCTGCACTTGGAGACACAGGGTACACAAGAGCTCACTTGGAGATGCAAGGGCGCACTTGGAGACTAGGAATATACTAGCAGACTGTCAGTGATTTTGTGTAGCAGGTGCTGATTCTTATGCACATGTGCAGAATCATGAGCATAGAAACCCAGGATGAGCAAGGACTAGAATGTGCACACATATGTGCATTGGTGCATACATGCGTGTACGCGTACTCGTGCGCACGCATCCACAGATTCTGGCGCCCAGCAGCCTATTTAAACTGAGAGTCTGCCTGGCTTCGGTGCTGGATTGTCTTCAGCTTCGGTTCCTGTGTTCCTAATTCTAATCCATGTCTGCTATCCTTGTTCCTGACCTAGCTGTGGCTGACACCTCTCTTAGATCACCCCTGCCTGTTATATCTGCTGCTCGCTTATGTTACCGACCTCGGCTTGGATTTATGACTACGTCTCCGCTTCCTGATTTGGTACCCCACCTTGTACCTGTCTGCCTGGCTCCCAATGATCAAAGCGTGTGACCAGACACCACCACTGGAAGGACTCTTGTGTCTCCAAGCTACAGCTGACTACTACAGCTTCCTGGCACCTGCACCCTTCCACTGCCCCAGCAGTCCCTGTCTCCACTAGCAGGGGTGCTTGTATCGGAATTGTGCAAGAGGCCACTCTCATCATCTCGGGCTCCACAGTCAGGTACGTGACACAGACACTGGGCATAGGGGGCACAGAGGTGGGAGAAGCACTAGGGTGCTTGGACACAGGAATCATGAAGGAACCCAGGGGTGCACTTGAAGAGATGGGGTGCCCCCGGGACACATGGGGTGCATAGGGACCACACTTGGAGACAGAAGGGAAACAGAAGCTGCACTTGGAGGCATGGGGTACACAAGAAGGCACTTGGAGACTAGGAAGACACTAAGGTGAGAGAAGGGCTAGGGTGCTTGGACACAGGAGTCATGGAGGAACCCAGGGGTGCAAGGGCACACTTGGAGACTAGGAATACACTAGGACACTGGGTATAGGGGGCACAGAGATGGGAGAAGGACTAGGGTGCTTGAACACAGGAGTCACTGAGGAGCTCAGGGGCGCGCTTGAAGAGATGGGGTGCACCGGGAGACATAGGGTGCACAGGGATCGCACTTGGAGACGGGGTATACAAGAGCGCACTTGGAGGTGCAGGGACACACTCGGAGACCAGGAATACACTTAGGTGAGAGAAGGGCTAGGGTGCTTGGACACAGGAGTCACAGAGGAACCCAGGGGTGCACTTGAAGAGATGAGGTACATCGTGAGGCATGGGGTGCAAAGGGCCCGCACTTGGAGACACAGGGGGAACAGGAACTGAACTTGGAGACATGAGGTGAACAGGAGTGCTTTTGAAGGTGCAAGAGCACACTTGGAGACTAGGAAAACACTATCAGATACAGGGAATAGGGGGCACAGAGGTGGGAGAAGGGCTAGGGTGCTTGGACACAGAAGTCACGGAGGAACCCAGGGGTGAAATTTCTACACAGGAGCGCTCTTTGAGGTGCAAGGGCAAACTTGAAGACTAGGAATACACTAACAGGCCTGTTTCAGGCCAGAAAATTGAAAGCACAACATTGGCAATAACAGAAAGCACCGGCATAGACGGAATGGGTTAATGTAATAAACACAACAGTGTGGAAGGAAAAAGTAGTTCTAACTAGACGTGGCAATTTTAACTAATTCAAAACACTGTGGGAGCCCTGGCTGAGTAGAATGGCATGCCCACCCTAGAGAGAGGAGAAGAATTTGGTAACTAGAGATTAGCCCGATGAGAGAGAGAGAGAGAGCAAATAGAGAAAGAGAGTTGTATTTTATAGATAAAGAGGACAAACTCACTCGGAAAGTAAGAGAAGCAGGAAGGAGAAGGAACAAAAAGATTTTCGCTGTAGTAGAGGCAGAATTTGTGTGTGAAGTACAAATAAGATGATGGGGGTGAAGGGGGGAGGGGAGGGAGGTACAGTGGGCACTTTAAAGTTCATACAATGTGATGCATGTATAAAGATGTATGTATTTTACATAGATTTTTTTGTATTGAAGAAAATAATAAAGAATATATAAAATAAAATAAAAAAAAGGAATACACTAACAGACACAGGGCAAAGGGGGCACAGAGGTGGGAGAAGGGCTAGGGTGCTTGGACAGGATGCACTTGAAGAGATGCGGTGCACCGGGAGACATGGGGTGCCAAGAGACCACACTTGGAGCACAGGAGCTTCACTTGGAGACACGGAGCACATAGGGGGCACACTTGGAGACATGTGGTGCACAGGAGCGCACTTGGAGGTGCAAGGGTGCACTTGGAAACTAAGAATACACTAGAAGCCACAGAGGTGGAAGAAGGGCTAGGGTGTTCGGACACAGGAGTAACTGGGGAATAGGCAGACATTGAAGGCTTGGGGGGGTTGGGGCTTTTCTTGGCCCTTTCAGCGATAACCTGGCACTCCAGGTGAAACCAGTAGTCTCAGCAGCCACATGCCAGAAAAAGACCCAATGCTGGATCCCAGGAGGAGTGAGAGTTACAATCCTCAGGCCTGAAGAGGGATTGGTCAGACACGGAGCACTTTACTATAGGATATGATTACCAAATCTGGGTTCTGGCACCATATGTTGTTTGCTTTATCCTAATTAATTGCAGGCTACCCCCAGATTTACTAATAAAACAGAATCACCAGTGCAAAGAAGGAAATCTTTGATGAAAATAAAGAAACAGAAAATATTTTGATGAAATTGATAGTGTTATATTTGTTTATTAGTAAAAAACTAATTCCAGCCAAAAGTTGTTAAAAATTTTGCACACGGTGAGAACTAGCACCTCTGGGGGTTTTTTCCGCCTGTGACCCCACTGGGGAGATTTCCTTTTACTTCCTGTTCAAGAAAACTGATGGAACATCTCGCAGACAGAGACATCTTTTCTGTTCTGAAGCTCTTACCTTGTATTAGTGCCTATCTGTGCCAGGGAACTCTTCCTAGACCTCATTTCTTATTTTGGTATCACAGGCATACAATGTGAAGGGAAATCCAATCGAGTGACATACATCAGTGATGTATACTTAACCTTTTTAGTACTTGGTCAGTTTGTAATAACATTCCTTTGGTATGAAGTTATCTAAGGTAACCAGGATCTTGGAGGCATTCTTATGCCGCGTACACACGATCATTATTCACGGCGGTTAAAAACCCGCCGTGAATAATGACATTAAAAACGAGGGAACAGCTTGTTCCCCACACACGGTCGTTTTTCACGTCATTTTTTCTCTTGTCGAGAAAAACGACCGTCTGTGGGCTCCGCGGCAGTGTTTCCCTATGGGAAAACTGACGCGGAAACAATGTCGAAAAAAACGACGAGAAAAATTAGAACATGTTCTAATTTTTCTCGTCGTTTTTAATGCCGTTTTTCTTGTCGAGAAAAACGACAAAAAGCCCACAGACGAACGTTTTTCTCGTCGAAAGGAAAAAATTTAATTTTTCTCGACGAGAAAAACGGTCGTGTGTACACGGCATTAGATATTGTGATACAAATTTAATAAGGAAATATGAGATATGCAATTTCCCCATCAATACTGTACCTATCAATCAAAGCTGACAGACCTTCTCACTCCTCCCTTCACACAAAACACCTCTGTAAAAAGTAGGAGCAGCCTAGACTCCATCCAGGTCACGGAACTGCTCCCTACGTGTTTCGTCCCAACCACAAGGCTTTTAGTCTCAATGGAAGTTACTCTTCAAATGTCACACAATTCATTCAGTTTCAGTCTCCCCCAAGGTAAAACAACTATATTTCAATTATAAAAATGACCTCTTTATATGAACTTCTCACGTTTAAGACATTTCCTCCATTCTCATTCTAACATCTATCAGCCCTCGATCATTCGGTTAAATGTTCTCCACATCTCGACTTGAATATGGTATCTTCCCGGCATGGGTCTTCGAATGTGTGATGAGGTTTCCTTTCTGAGAAAAACCCTTCCCACATTCAGGACAGAAAAATGGTCTCTCTCCAGTGTGAGTTCTCTGGTGGATAATTAGCTCCTTTTTCTGACAAAAACATTTCCCACATTCAGAGCATGAATAGGGTTTCTCCCCCGTGTGGGTCTTCTGGTGGGACACGAGATTCCCTTTGTGCGAAAAACGTTTCCCACACTCCGAACATGGATACGGCTTCTCCCCCGTGTGGACCCTCTTGTGCTTCGTAAGATCTGAATTAAAAGAAAACAGTTTGCCACATTCACGACAACTATATGGCTTCTCTCCAGTGTGAGTCCTCTGGTGTCTAATGACTTCCCGCTTTTGGGAAAAACACCTTCCACATTCCAAACAGGAATACGGCTTCTCCCCAGTGTGCGTTCTTTGGTGTATAAGAAGACTGCCTCTGCCGCTAAAAGATTTTTCACAATCCACGCATGAATATGGCTTTTCCCCCGTGTGAGACCTCTGGTGTATTAAAAGATTGTCTCTACGGGTAAAACATTTCCCACATTGGGAACAAGAATAAGGTTTCTCCCCAGTATGAAGTTTTTCATGGGTGATAACATGCGATCTCCGAGAGAAACATTTCCCACATTCTGAACATGGATATGGCTTCTCTCGTTCCTGGGATCTCTGGCGTGAAGTGAGGTCCTCCTTTCGGGCAAAACATTCACCATCCTTAGAATAAATTGTACCTTCCCGTTGAGATTCATGGTGGATGATCAGAGAAGAAGGAGGAGGAAAACGCCCACTGTGAGTAGAGGTATCAGGTGATAGATGAACACTTTGAAGTACTGGATGGAGAATAGGTGTAGTAGGGTTTTCTTCAGAAGAATCAGATGTGACATCGTTATAGTCTATTTCACCTCCTAGAGAGATAGTTTGATGGACCTCTAGGTTTATATGATTGTATTGTCCATCTGGAGAAAAAGTATTAAGAGTGTTTAGAAGGAGAATTTTAATCCAATTTAACATGAATGAAGAACATATGAACATATGAAGCCTCACAACCAACACCCTCAGTCAATGTCCATAATGTTCAGTTTTCGGAGGAATCCAACAAAAAGAGGGGATCCAAATACCTCTTGGCAGCTGAGTTTAAAAGGAAGCAGTAAGGGTAGAAATACTGTAAGGGAGCCCCCATGGCTTGTTCATTGCAGTAATGGCTTTGGGGTTCTCATCACACCTAAAATGTGTCTCATCTGGAACAAGCACCGAGTGGATCTCACGCGTTTTACATAGTTACATAGTTAGTCAGGTTGAAAAAAGACACAAGTTCATCTAGTTCAACCATAAAAATAAATAAAAATAAAAAATATCATACAATCCCATATACCCAATTCTATACCCACAGTTGATTTTAATTGTTATCCCCTTCCCGCCGAGCGTACGCATATATGCGGCCTCGGCTTTAGGGGGTTATGCCAGGATGATGCCTGCAGCTGCGGGCATCATCCCGGTATTGTTTTTTAAAACCAGCGGTCGGCTTTCCAGGGATAACAACCGATGCGGCTAAAAGCCGCTTGGTTGTTATCCCGGAGGAGTGGGAGGGGACATTCTCCCCCTCCCACCGCCTACCGCCGCTCTGACCGGGCCACCCGATCCGCCTCTTCCGGCGTCTAGACACAGACTGGCACGAAGCCAGAAATGGCTTAGTTCCAGTCTCCTGTATGTAAACACGGAAGCGACGCACAACGTCACTTCCGGTTTACTCGGCTGCCAATGGCGCCGGTTTTAAAAAAAACTACAGTATTCAGAATCGCCGTGTTTGGTCTTTAGACCTCCGATCCCTCCATAAAGTCTATCTGTCACCACCTATTACTGTCAGCAATAAAAGTGATCAAAATTGTTTTTTTTTTAAAAACAAAATGTTACAATAAAAATAAATAAAAGAAATAATAAAAAAATTTAAAGCGCCCCCGTCCCCGCGAGCTCGCGCAGCAAAGAAAACGCATACGGAAGTCGCGCCCGCATATGTAAATGGTGTTCAAATCACACATGTGAGGTATTGCCGCAATTGTCAGAGCGAGAGCAATACCTCTAGCACTAGACCTCCTCTGTAACTCTAACCTGGTAACCGTTTTCTTTTTTTAAGCGTCACCTATGGAGATTTTTAGGTACCGTAGTTTGTCGCCATTCCAGGCTTGTGCAATTCGTTTCGTAACGAATCAAAATTCGTCCGAATTTAGCAACTTTCGGACGTTCGGAAGCATTCGAATTTCCGAACAAAGCAATTACGAATAAAACTGAATCCGAAATAAATTATATCGCAAATAGCGAATGCCCGAATGTCTTCGGCATAATTCGTTATGAAAAAAGTTACGAATCCATTCGAAGCACAATAATAGTACACACGACCGCTTTTAATGTCATTGAAAAAAACAGCGTTTTTCCAGACGTGATTCTCCTCAAGCCTGCCTTGCCTACACACTATCGTGAAAAAAAATGCTCGAGCAAAGCGCGGTGACGTACAACACGTACGACGGCACTATATATGTGTCCAGAATTAACGAAAAACAATGTACTCTACCGAAAGTACGAATTATAAATCAACTACAAATAAGGCTTACATTAATACGAATCATTCCGATTCCATGAAAAATGTCGCTTGCGAAAATACGAATTAGTCCGAACACGAAAAATCCCGTCTAGCAAAATTACGAACGATTACGAATCAACAGGACCGAAAAGAAACGAGCCGAAAAGAAACAAATTTTTCCGTTGTGCGCAAGAAACGAACCGAAACTAAACAAATTTTTCCGTTGTGCACAGGAAACGAACCGAAACTAAACAAATTTTTCCGTTGTGCACAAGAAACAAACCGAAACTAAACAAATTTTTCCGTGGTGCACAAGAAACGAACCGAAACTAAACAAATTTTTCCGTCGTGCACAAGTCTATTTGGTATCCATTTCCTCGGCGTAACATCATCTTCCACATTATACAAAAAAATTGGGCTAACTTTACGGTTTAATTTTTTTTAAATTCATGAAAGTGTATTTTTCCCCAAAAAGTTGCGTTTAAAAGACCGCTGCACAAATACCGTGTGACATAAAATATTGCAACAATCGCCATTTTATTCTCTAGATTCTAAGTAATTTTCTAGCAAAAAATACGGATTTTAACTTGTAAACACCAAACGTCAGAAATAGGCTCAGTCATGAAAGGGTTAATTTATTAAAAGTTCCTGACAGGCAAAAGAAAGGATCATTGTATTGACTCAAGCAGATGCTTTGTCATATTCTATAAGTAGTTTGTATTGCCCACCTGTTCCAATCTCCAAAGGAATTTCCTCTTCTTCAGTTTTCATGTCTTCTTCCGCCTCATCCTCAGCTTTTAGATATCTAGGAGTGTCTCCGGGGTCTGTGAATAAAGATGAGAGTGAAGCCCCCCGTAGTGAGATGTATGAGAGACCCCAGAGAGTGTGTGTGTGGAGGGGGGGGGGGGAGACTGGTCACGTCTCTTGGCTGGTAACACACAATGACATGATGTGAGGAGGAGATACGGAGTCTAATAGAGGCTGATGGCTCCTGACTCCCCCACTGGGCACATACTGTCTCCCCATTACTGTCTACTGACAGAGGAGGGGGGAGAAGAAGAGATTGTTGTAGTGTCTGAACAAGGAGGATCTGGGACTCTTCTCTGGATTTACTGTTTATTACTTACTAATGCCGATCTGTATAGGAATTTCCTCCACTTTAATCCTCACAAGTCCTTCTTCCTCCTCCTCCTCAGGTTTGACTTCTCTCTGAGCGTCTGTGGTGTCTGTGAATAAAGATGAGAGTGAAGCCCCCCTGTCCTGAGATGTATGAGAGACCCCAGAGAGTGTGGCTAGGGGGGAGACTGGTTACAACTTTTGGTTGGTAGCACAGAAGAGCCGGAGTCTAATGCCCTGTACACATGATCGGATTTCCGATGGAATAAAATCCGATGGAATTTTCCGTCGGAATTCCGATGAAGCTGACTTCCATCAGTCTTGCATACACACTGTCAGACTAAATTCCGACCGTCCAAAACACCGTGACGTAAAAGACTACGACGAGCCGAGAAAAATTAAGTTCGATACTTCCGAGCATGCGTCGACTTGATTCTGAGCATGCATGGATTTTTCTCCATCGGAAAAATTTAAAACATGTTCTATTGCCCACACACACACAATTGGAATTTCCGATGAAACAAGTCCATCTGACTTTTTTCATCGGAAAATCCGATCGTGTGTACAAGGCATAATAGAATAGACTTATAATTTGTCTTATGATGTTAAGATGGTTAGTACATTCCTCTAGCGCCATTATATATTTGTGGAGTCTAATAGAAGCCGATGGCTCCTGACTTCCCATACTGGTGGCAATTCAATTAAACATTTGCAAAATGTTTCTGGTTTATCACAACCTATGCTTAATCAAAGCTGGAGTTTAGGTGCAACAAATTCAACTAGCCCTAAATTGCACCACATTAACCACTTGCTTACTGGGCATTTGAACACCCCCCCCCCCCCCCCTCCTGCCCAGACCAATTTTCAGCTTTCAGCGCTGATACACTTTGAATGACAATTGCGCGGTCATACAACACTGTACCCAAATGAATTTTTTATCATTTTTTCCCACAAATAGAGCTTTCTTTTGGTGGTATTTGATCATCTCTGCGGTTTTTATTTTTTGTTAAAAAAAAAAAATACAGAATTAAAAAAAAAAAAAATTATATTTTTTTATATTTTGTTATAAAATTTAGCAAACAGGTAATTTTTCTCCTTCATTGATGGGCACCGATGGGCTGCACTGATGGGCACCGATAAGGCGGCACTGGTAGGTGGCACTGGTGGGCACAGAGGTGACACTGATGGGTGGCACTGAAGGGCATTGATAGGTGGCACTGGTGGGCACTGAGAAGTGGCACTAATAGGTGGCACTCATACGCACTGATATGTGGCAGTGACAGGCACTGATGGGTGGCAATAATGGGCACACTGATCAGGCACTGGAAAGTTGCACTGCTAGGTGGCACTGATGAGGCACCACTGGTAGGCATTGATAGGTGGCACTTGTGGGCATTAATAAGTGTCACTCATGGGCATTGATAGGTGGCACTGGCAGGTGGCAATGGCAGGTGGCACTGGCAGGGATTACTGTTAGCACAGATAAGGCAGAATTGCCTCTTCTTCTTCTTCTTCGGGACCGATGTCCCTTACACATAAGCCGGTGATAGGCTTTTTTTCCTCCTCACGCTTTTGTTTTACATCACGTGATCAGCTGTCATTGGCTGACAGCTGATCACGTGGTAAGGGGCCGGGATCGGGCCCTTACTCGGATCTGTAATCACCCGAGTCTCAGTGACTCGGTGATCACAGCACACGCCGCCGGGGAGGACGTCTATTGACGTCCTCCCGGCAATTGGGGTCCGCGCTGTGGCCGTCATTCGATTATAACGCGGACCCCTAGTGGTTAAGAATCTGTCACTATGATTTTGACAAAGAGAAAAATAATTACCGCCAGTTTGCAGATTAGGAAACTGGCAGTAATTAAGACCAATTCTGAGCTGGTATACAGAGATCCACTAGAGTCAGGCAAGTATGTGCTGGGAAGCTCTGATGAATGTTACAGCTTCCCACTCAGGTCGTGTGGGTTGCTAGGACGGCATCATAGTAACCAATAATGAATCTCTGGCCCAACTTAGCTCCTGCAGGGAGATTCCTCAGCTAACAGATGAATGTAAACAAAGTTCCAGGATGTTCACTGATGACATTATCCAAATATGGCCAGCTAGTTGAATGGGGCGTCTACTTTATGGACACTCAGGTTTCAGAGCCCCCCTCATCCCAATCCATGCCTCCTTATGAAAAAGTAATGTACCTGTTCCCGAACTTGTGAGGGGGGGCCGGTTCTCCATCAAGAGGTCCTCCTTCTGATCTTTGGACTCTCTTCACTTGCTGAAGTATATCGAGAAAGCTGGCCTGTAAAGTCCTGTTAGATGTCTGTGCTCAGGAAGATCGCTCCATGACAATCTGTGCTCATCCAGGCTGTAACAAGGTTAAAAAACGAACAATGCTAAGCGTTGGAATGCTACCTATGGAGATTAACAATTTTGGCATTATTATTATACACGATTTATATAGCACCAACAGTTTACGCAGCGCTTTACAATGTATAGGGGGGACAGCACAATTACAGTACAGTTCAATACAAAAGGTACAGGAGGGCCCTGCTCGTAGAGCTTACATTCTAAAAGGGAGGTGGTGGTGGTACAAAAGGTAATAGCTGCAGAGAATGATTTCATGGGGGTGGCTCAGGGACAGTTGTTAGGTGGGTGTGGGATAGGCTTCCTTGAATAAATGATTTTTCAGGGATCTCCTAAAAGTGGACAGGGTAGGGGCTGATCGGACATACCGGGGCAGGGAGTTCCAGAGGATGGGCGAGGCTCTGGAAAAGTCCTGAAGGCGAGCATGGGAGGAGGTAACAAGGGAGCTAGAGAGCAGGACTGGTGAGGAAAGGGAGCACAGTTGGAATATATTTGTTTCATGTGGCCTTGATTATGATGGAATGGCCTTGTAAACAGAGATGAAAGCCAACCCTTCAATATTGTGCAAATAATATTAACAAATACACGTTTGGCCAATGTAAAGTATGAGCTAATTGGTCTGCCAAAAAAAACTCCCATGACAAATTCCTCGTACCATGACAGAAAGCACAAGTGGGCATTGCCATTGTTCAGACACTTCCGGTTTAAGGGTGACAACGCTCTGACCCTGTCTCATAACTGTGCTTCTGTGTTGTCACCCTGTCAAAGGGGCTTCCGATGGAGACTATAAAATGGCCGTTTTAACAAATATTACATGGGCATGGTCCGCTGTTGTCACTAGATAGGAAGTGGCAGAGATTTGCGTTGCATGTAGGGCAGCCTATTCATTTTTATGGGCTGCCCTATGCATGGGAAACACAGAAAAGAAGCCCCTGACCCTTTTGCAAAAAATGCGCCACACCGAACCACGTGGTGCTGCGGCACCATGTGGTATGACAGGCGCAAAACTGAGCGCATTAGCAGATGCGTGGTGGTGTTGTCAATGATTAATGGCACTGCTGCACGTCTGCTATGGGGCAGTGCGTTTCTGTGTGTGTTGAAAAAGCGCGTGTTTTTGTACGTGTTCCTGACACACAGTAGAACCTAGACTAGAAAGTACAAAAGCAAACGGTCCCTTCCAGCGCTAAGAGGTCTTCCTCCGTGTAGAAACACAAGGACAGCGGGTAATCCCCAAAAAACTAGGTGTATGCTGCCTTCTTCAGGCGGGGTGGTCCAGTAGTACTATAAAAACAAACAAAAGTAGAAGGCGCGCACTACTAGTGCATTACCAAAAATATTTAATTGAACCGTAAAAATCGATAAAAAAATGGCTACTCACAAGATGTTAACAACACAGGGTGTAGTCTGACGCATTTCGGAGACGCACCCCCTTCTTCAGGATTAGCCTAGCTCTGAAGAAGGAAGCTATACACCCTGTGTTGTTATATGGCACATCTATGTCCCTCCTGTTCAACACTGTGTTTTTATGGCTCATGTCTAATTGACATCTTGTGAGTATCCATTTTTTTTATCGATTTTACTATTCGATTAAATATTTTTGGTAATGCACTAGGTGTGCGGGCCTTCTAGACTAGAAAGCGACTGAGTCGGTCTTTGCAGTGGCTGCGTGGAAGGATTGATTTCCAAATAAAGTTCATTTAAAGCAACCAGATATAAGGTTATTACGTTACAGCCAATGGAAAGCCTCAGGTAGGTACGACCCTTCGCTGCTCTCAGTGTAGCGCCCTCTCTCCGCTAGCTAGAGGAATGTAAAATGCGTAAGTACTTACCAATATTCACATATTTCAATTGTTGATCACAGACTAGATAGCGAACACGCAGGTTAAAGTTTACCAGAGAACAGCATCCCCAGCCTCCACAGAGCTGACCATCTAATGTTATACACATCAGAGGACTTGCAGGAAGATGAGGATTTGTGGGGATGACATAATCCCCTATCCAGAACACACAGAGTGCTGACCCCCTTCTCTAATAATAAAAAAAAATATATATATTATTTTTATTAACAATATTATTATTATCATCATTACCTCCTCACTGGAAACACACTCTCCAGCTTCTCATCAGGAAGTTGCTTATTGAACTATAACCATCCCTCCTCCTTCCTCCTGTGAACTACGACAAAATGGCTGCCTCCTGCACTGAGGACAGCTACAGAAATACGACTAATTATATGCATTTTTATGAATGGGACCATTCATTTTTCCAAGAAAAAAAAAAAGTCTCCAGCCCTCTTTCACAAAAACTCTCCTTAGTTCTCTAAATAAAGCGTACAAGAGCTAACAAAGTGAGCTACAAGAAAATGTCCGCCATCCGTCCTGCTCTGAGGACACTTCCTCTTCTCCCATGGAGGAAGGTTGACCTCTAGTGGTTGCTTTGGCTCAGTTAGCAGTAGAGTGTTCACCCTTTCCTTTCTGGACAGTTTTTCACACACATGCTGAAATGTTCATTATTGACTGATTTCTAAAGACCCCCAAACCTATATATTTATTGAAACACAGGGGAGCCATAGAATTTAAATAAAATGGCAGTCCTGACTTTATATGGTGCAAACGTTTATGGTAAAAAAAAAAAATACATGCAGATGAATTAACCACTTCAGCCCCGGAGGATTTGGCTGCCAATTAGGTTATCAAAGTCACCAAATTTCACTGTCACTAATTTATGGACTTATTGCAATTACTGTATTTCGTTTTTTCTTTGTATTTATTCTCATGTGTATTTAACAAGTTTATCACAGACTGTCTGATAACCTAATTAGGTACACTATACCGACCTTAGCAAGGTGTAGCAAACACCCGGCCGAGGCACCATTGGTTTCACCCACACCAACCCCTCCAACATCACTTGGCACTACACCCACTGCAAATATCACTAAAGCGGGTCCTCAAACGCTTTTAGTAATTTTCACCATTAGGCCCCATGCACACGAGACGCCGGTGCAAACTCTGCTGAACACACGTTTTTAAAGGCTAAAACCGGCGTTTAAAAACGCCCGTTTTGCCGCGATTTTAGCGGCGTTTTACCGCGTTTTACCGCGTTTGCGTCTATAGGCGTTTAGTTAAGAAACATCATAAGACCCTCCCTAAGCTCAAAAAACATTATTATTTAACCATTTCAGCCATTTTGGGAGACCAGCAGCTGAGAGAGCAGCAGTGTACTTGTATTTAGCGTATCACTTGCCACATGATCTGCCACAAGTTGTGAATTGTCCACTTGCCACGTCACCTGCCACATCACCTGGCCACAAGTTGTGGATTGTCCACTGGCCACATCACCTGCCACAAGTTGTGGAATGTTCACTTGCCACGTCACCTGGCCACGTCACCTGCCACGTCACCTGCCACAAGTTGTGAATTGTCCACTTGCCACGTCACCTGCCACGTCACCTGGCCATGTCACCTGCCACAAGTTGTGAATTGTCCACTTGCCACGTCACCTGCCACGTCACCTGGCCATGTCACCTGCCACAAGTTGTGGATTGTCCACTTGCCACATCACCTGGCCACGTCACCTGGCCATGTCACCTGCCACGTCACCTGCCACAAGTTGTGGAATGTTCACTTGCCACGTCACCTGCCACGTCACCTGGCCACGTCACCTGGCCACGTCACCTGCCACAAGTTGTGCATTGTCCACTTGCCACGTCACCTGGCCACATCACCTGCCACATCACCTGGCCACGCCACCTGCCACAATTTGTGGATTTCCACCTGCCACGTCACCTGGCCACAAGTTGTGGATTGTCCACTTGCCACATCACCTGCCACATCACCTGCCATGTCACCTGGCCACGTCACATGCCACGTCACCTGGCCACGTCACCTGCCACAAGTTGTGGATTGTCCACTTGCCACGTCACCTGCAACGTCACCTGGCCACATCACCTGCCACGTCACATGCCACGTCACCTGCCACAATTTGTGGCTTTCCACCTGCCACGTCACCTGGCACAAGTTGTGGATTGTCCACTTGCCACATCACCTGCCATGTCACCTGGCCACGTCACATGCCACGTCACCTGACCACGTCACCTGCCACAAGTTTTGGATTGTCCACTTGCCACGTCACCTGCCACGTCACCTGCCACAATTTGTGGATTGTCCACCTGCCACGTCACCTGCCATGTCACCTGCCATGTCACCTGGCCACGTCACATGCCACGTCACCTGGCCACGTTACCTGCCACAAGTTGTGGATTGTCCACTTGCCACGTCACCTGGCCACGTCACCTGCCACAATTTGTGGATTTCCACCTGCCACGTCACCTGGCAACATCACCTGCCACAAGTTGTGGATTGTCCACTTGTCACGTTACCTGCCACAAGTTGTGGATTGTCTACAGTGCAATGCAAGCAATTACAGTTTTTTTTCATATTTTTTTGATGGTTTTTCATCATTTGCCATCATTTTTGAGATTTCTAATGTAAAAAAATAGGTCACCTTTAAAAACGCTAATAAACGAAATCGCGGCAAAACGCCGGTACCGCGTTTTGCCGCGTTTAGCGGCGTTTAGCCGCGTTTTGCGTCTGAAACGTGGAAAACTTTTGCGTCTGAACCCATTTTTTTGCTTCTGGAAAAACGAGGTTAAACGCAACTGCCTAAAAACGGCAATAAACGAGACTGTGTGCATGGACACATAGGATAACATTGAATGGGTTCAGGAGCAGTTGAAAAAAGTGTCCAACTGCCTCTGAACGCGCGTTTAACAGCAAATAACAGCGTCTCGTGTGCATGGGGCCTTAGTCTACACCCGGCCGAGGCACCATTGGTTTCACCCACACCAACCCCTCCAACATCACTTGGCACTACACCCACTGCAAATATCACTAAAGCGGGTCCTCAAACGCTTTTAGTCTTTTTCACCATTAGTAAACACCCGGCCGAGCCTTTTCTTAAAATAGTTTTTCATCTACACCCCTCACCTACATTTGTCTACCCTAATTGGATTTTACCTTTTTGAAAGGCACAGACAGATTATTTAATCCTCACCACAGCAATTTTAATAAACACCCGGCCGAGACATAAAATTCACAACCAATTATTTTTGTAATTTTTAATTTTCAATTTTTTATTTTTTATTTCTAATTTTACTTTGGAGTACTAACAAGTTTTAAACAAACATTTTTTTTTATCATCACTGAAGTCAACACCTGGCAGAGCCAAACCTGTTGGTGGTATTTGATCACCTCTGCGGTTCTTATTTTTTGCGCTATAAACAAAAAAAGAATGTCAATTTAAAAAAAAAAAAAAAAAAAAAACACAATATTTTTTACTTTTCGCTATAATAAATATCCCAATTTTTTTTAAAAAACTTTTTTTCCCCCTCAGTTTAGTCCGGTACGTATTCTTCTACATATTTTTGGTTAAAAAAAAAAAATCGCAATAAGCGTTTATTGATTGGTTTGCACAAAATTTATAGCGTCTACAAAATAGGGGATAGATTTATGGCATTTTTATTAATATTTTTTTTTTTTTACTAGTGATGGCGGCGATCAGCGATTTTTATCGGGACTGCGACATTATGGCGGACACATTGGACACTTTTGGCGCTATTTTGGGACCATTCACATTTATACAGCGATCCCTGCTATAAAAATGCATTGATTACTGTATAAATGTGACTGGCAGGGAAGGGGTTAACACTAGGGGGCGAGGAAGGGGTTAAATGTGTTTCCTAGATGTGTTCTAACTGTAGGGGGGAGGGGACCGACTGGGGGAGGTGACCGATGGTTGTTCTTATGTACAAGGGACACAGCATCGGTCTCCTCTCCCTGACAGGACGTGAATCTCTGTGTTTACACACAGAGATTCACGTCCCTGGCTCTGTGACAGCCGATCGCGGGTACTTGGAGGACATCGCGGCCACCAGGCACGCGCATCGGCACCTGCGTGACACAGCGGGCACAGCTCTTCCACGATGCGCTCCGCCGAGGGCGCGCATTGCGGAAGTAAACAAGAGGACGTCCTCTCGGCAGTTCAGGTCCGCGCTGCAGCTGTCTTTCGGCTATAGCGCGGATCTTAAGTGGCTAGGGTAAAACGGTTGAGAAAGGTTATATATAATAAAACAGCGTTGCGCTTCCTAAATACACAATAACTCTCCATAAATCCTTAAATGAGAATAAGTGATTAACTTGCAATATAGCAAGATACTGAGTGCACAAGTAAATATTCGTGTTCCCTGACTGGGAATAGTAAACCAAAAATGAAAACTAGGTGTTCCCTGAATGGGAATAGTGAACAATAAAACAAAACAATAAAGTCCACACACTAAAAAGAAATTAAGAGTCCAAATGCACAAGTATAGTCCTCAGAGTCTCCTGCATAAAAACGCACAACACACCACTAGTGCCTGAATGTTGAAAATGCAAGTGCTCTCCTCCACCTCTATATCCTAGCCGCTCACCTCACGTTCTGACCCCTGTTTCACCAGAAGGTCAGAAAAAGCAGGTTCCCTCTCAGGGATATAAACGGATCAACTGGTCATGGAGCTCCGATTCCTTCCGTGCTGCCTCCAGCTGATTAGATGGATACCAGCCAATACAGATTCCCTCAATGGGGTCCGGTGCACATAGGAATAGAAAAAGGCAAAATCTAGTGCTCTCTGAATATCAAAACGGTTTATTTGCTCATTAAAACTTTAAAACGTTACTCACAAACGTAGCACTTACCGTATTTTCCGGCGTATAAGACGACTTTTTACCCCATAAAAATCTTCTCAAGAGTCGGGGGTCGTCTTATACGCCGGTACCTGGCATGTAGAATCTCCAGTCATACCGTGGCCGTCCATTTTTCAAAAGCCGCGTCGCCTCCTCGTGCTGTTCCGTGATAGGCGGAACACTCAGTTTCCCAGCAGAGCCTCTGTTTAGTGTTCCGCCTATCACGGATGCCCTCTCGTCCTTGGCCTCGGATGAGAGGGCATCTGTGATAAGCGGAACACTGAACACAGTGTTTGCTGGGAAGCTGAGTGTTCCGCCTATCACAGAACAGCACGAGGAGGAGGCGCGGCTTTTGAAAAATGGATGGCCGCGGTCTGACTGAGATTCTACATGTCAGGGATAAGGTATGTGATTGTCGAGGGGCACAGTGAGGCATGCAGGGGCACAGTGAGGTATGCAGGGGCACAGTGAGGTATGCAATGGAACAGTGAGGCATGCAGGGGCACAGTGAAGTATGCAATGGCACAGTGAGGTATGCAATGGCACAGTGAGGTATGGTGAGTCATGGCTTGTCAGAAGGGGGTCATCTTATAAGGCGAGTATATCCCAAAACCCAAATTTTATCTGGAAAATTAGGGGGTCGTCTTATACGCCCAGTCGCCTTATACGCCGGCAAATACGGTAAGCAGTGCGGGCTCAGGATGCATAGAAACAACAAGATGCTCGCGGGATGTCGTAGCCACTGTGACTCCTTCCCCCCTACTTTTAGAGCCCGCCCGCAATGACAAATACTGCATAGAGGCCACTAGATGGCATTTAGGATCATAGGACATATCGAACCAATAGGGTAATAATATAGGTGCCACATCCTTACGTAAAGCGGAACTAAACCCATAGATTTAACACATGGTCGTTGCTAGGTGGCAAAAAGACCAGGGGCTTCATCCTGAAGTCCAAGGCCGGGGGGGGGGGGGGGGGGTAGGGGCGGGGGTGTGTGGTGTATGTGGGCTGGGGGGGTGGGGTTGTGTGGCTTACCAGTGCCCATCAGTGCTCAGCACTAAACTCACCTGCCTGACACACTGACCATTACACTGACCTGCCTGACCTACATACACTGACCTGACCTACATACACTCACTGACCTACATACACTGACCTGACCTTCATACACACTCACTGACCTACCTCAGCTCAGCCATGGTATGCGGTGTGCGGCGCCGGCGCGCACAATGCCCATCATGATCATCATAGAGATGCAGCCAGAGGAGGAGCCGAGGAGGAGAGGAGAGCCACCAAACCAAGCGGGGATGTGGCGTGGCGCAGCGGCGGCGGCATTGTAATTCCCGCCTTCTGGAGGTCACACGTCCCGCGGTCCCAGCATTGGACCAGTGGGACTTCCATCATAGGCGCTGCAGGCTCCAGAAGGCGGGACCTGCTATGTCGCTCAGCAGCTCTCGGGATCAAAATGGTCCCTGCTCGGCGGCGCTCGGCAGCTCACGGGATCAGAATGGTCCCTGTTCGGCAGCGCTTGGGGCTAACAATTAAATACCACATGCCTGAGACTCTGGGCTTTTCGGGGGCCCATTCGGGGCTCCTGCCCCCCCCCCCACGACGCCCCTCATTTAACAGTTTCAAAAAACATTTACATTCCTGGCACGTGCCGGGAATGTAACTGTCACATTGGTTGAGCTCTCAACCAAACTATCAAACCATCAAATGCCTGTGTCATAACTGATCATGTGTGCAGCACCATGACAGTTGAAGATCAAACAGAGGCCAAGATGGCAGCTTCCTTGGCTGAAAATAATAGGAGGGGTTAGTTCCACTTTTATTTGTACAATTGGAAAGAAAGACCAAAAAAACGGTCACTAGACTTTACCGACACCGCATGTAGAATTTGCACCACACAATTAAGCAATTTGTTTAAAAAAAAAAAACATATACAAAATGTATTGTAACATTAAGGTAAACATACTTAAAACCAGGAATATTTATCCCAGAAGCATATACATTGTGATCCCATATTGTAATGCCATGATTATGACGAAACAAGAATGAGCCTCTCTACAAGGCTAAATCTTCATAGTATTATCTCCATCACTTCATGGCCTGCTACGCTCAACGCGTTTCAAAGCTGCTTCCTCAGGTGAAAAATACTTGGCTATCACAATGCTACTTGGATTATAATAGACACCGCCTGACATCTCCGGATGGCCAAACCCTCCTTCTATGCAGGGCAACTCGCCCCAGAACAAATGAGCATCAAAGCACTGGAGCACACAAAGGGGCCACCACCACCGCTAATAGCAGAAACTGGCCCAAGAAGCAGAGAACTCTGTGTATACAAAGGAACAAAAGGGTCACATCTATGATGTGCTGCAATCCCAGGTCACAGCATTCCCTTTCTTTCCAGATGTATGATCATAGGAGATAATTCTATTACGCTAATACAGCAAGTTTTGTTGGAGCTGTGCGAATATTTGTCACCTTCGTTCAGTGATAGTTTTATATGTAGATCCATATGTACTCTGGTGACCAATGTCAATAGTTTGGCAACTTAAAGGAGTAGTAAAGTTACATGTTTTTTCACCTTAATGCATCCTATGCATTAAGGTGAAAAAACATTCGACAATACCGCCCCCCCCCCCCCGAGCCCCCGTTTTACTTACCTGGCCCCTCGAAAGTCCCGCGCTCGTCCCCATCATCCTCTTTGGTTTTCAGCCTGGCCGCCGATTGGCTACACTGGATGGATTGAAAGCAGCGCAGCCATTGGCTGGCGCTGCTGTCAATCACATCCAATGACGCGGCGCGCCGGGGGGGCGGGGCCGAGTGATACAGTCGGCGGCTATGGCCGCCGCTGTATCACGGGAGCGTGCCCGCAATAACTCCACACCATGCTCGCTCGCTCGCATTATGGTGTGGAGTCCTTGCGGGGAGGAGCCGAGACAGCCGCCGAGGGACCCCAGAAGTGGAGGATCGGGGCCACTGTGTGCAAAACGAGCTGCACAGTGGAGGTAAGTATAAACTGTTTGTTATTTAAAAAAAAAAAAACGGGAACCTGTAGTGTTCCTTTAAATAAAAAGGATCTAGAAGAATTTTCTGGTGGTAGCGGTCGACCAGGAACTCTGTGGGCCATCATCATCGCAAACTGTTAAACATATTGCCTAACCAGGTCTCAATAAACATGGCAGAGTTTGATCATTCTGCACACTCAGGAACACGTTATAGCTGAGATAATTGCATTTGAGTCTATTTTCCAATTTCATATCGTGTGTTTGTCTTTCAACATAGCAAAGCCATATCTTGTTCCAAGGTTAGAGCATTAGCCTCTATATCTCCCACCCAATGTATCTTTGGAGGAGAGTGGGCATACCGCGTTTCCCCAAAAATAAGCCCCGGGTCTTATATTAATTTTGGCAACAAAAGACACAGTAGGGCTTATTTTCGGGGTAGGTCTTATCATGTAATGTGTTGTCTTCCCTCCCCCTCTCTCTCCCTGCCTGACAGGAATCCCCAGTGTGAACTAAATTAAAAAATGCTTGTAAAATCCTATAATCCACTCTATTACAGTAGTATATAATGTACATTGTGTGTGTTTCTGTAATATAATTGTGCCAAATACCTTTGTTATAGCGCCACTGTGCACTTTTGTGACCTGCCGGAGCTCTCTTCCCCGCAATTATATTACAGAAACACACACATTGTACATTATATACTACTGTAATAGAGTGGATTATAGGATTTTACAAACATTTTGAACTAGGGCTTATTTTTGGGGTAGGGCTTATATTGCAGCCCTCCTGGAAAATAACGCTAGGTCTTACACAGAGCGCTGGGTACAGGACTATATAATACACAGAGCCCTGGGTACAGGACTATATAATACACAGAGCCCTGGGTGCAGGACTATATAATACACAGAGCCCTGGGTACAGGACTATATAATACACAGAGCCCTGGGTGCAGGACTATATAATACACAGAGCGCTGGGTACAGGACTATATAATACACAGAGCGCTGGGTACAGGACTATATAATACACAGAGCGCTGGGTACAGGACTATATAATACACAGAGCCCTGGGTACAGGACTATATAATACACAGAGCCCTGGGTACAGGACTATATAATACACAGAGCCCTGGGTACAGGACTATATAATACACAGAGCCCTTGGTACAGGACTATATAATACACAGAGCGCTGGGTACAGGACTATATAATACACAGAGCGCTGGGTACAGGACTATATAATACACAGAGCGCTGGGTACAGGACTATATAATACACAGAGCGCTGGGTACAGGACTATATAATACACAGAGCGCTGGGTACAGGACTATATAATACACAGAGCGCTGGGTACAGGACTATATAATACACAGAGCGCTGGGTACAGGACTATATAATACACAGAGCCCTGGGTACAGGACTATATAATACACAGAGCCCTGGGTACAGGACTATATAATACACAGAGCCCTGGGTACAGGACTATATAATACACAGAGCCCTTGGTACAGGACTATATAATACACAGAGCGCTGGGTACAGGACTGCATAATATACAGGAGGGTGTTAGGCATAGAGTACAGGGTTCAGAGGTTTGTTATGCACAGAGGACACTTCTGCCCCCACATCCATAGCTCCCCTCTGCACCCTTCTCTCACAGATTATCTCTGCAGCCACCTTTTAGCCCTTCCCCCCACAACAGCTAAACTCTCCATCTCTCAATGCAGCTGCATCAGCTCTGACCCCTGCTCCCCCACTGCCCTCACCTGTGTACAAACAGCCCCCCATCTGCTCACCTCCCGTCTCAGCCCTTCACACAGTCAACTTTTGCCTCTGCCTCTCCTCCACTGAACAGCAGCAGGAGCGGCAGTGAGATCGTCCAGCAGGGGGCGTCAGCATTCGAGCCACCAGGCTGTATCTTAGCTAGCAGAGATGAGCTCCGGCGTGTTCGCACACTCCATGTGCAGAGCCCGCCAGGAAGTCAGCAAGGCGCTGCGCTAATCACAGCCAGGGAGACATTTCCCGATCTCTGCAGCCGCGCATCGGGACATGTCTCTCTGCCTGTGATTAGCACAGCGCCGTGCCGACTTCCTGGCGGGCTCTGCACATGGAGTGTGCGAACACGCCGGAGCTCATCCCTATTAGCTAGCATGGGATGCCCTGTCTATGTTAATCCAGCCCTGAATCCGGGGACAGACTTGGTCTGGGGACAGTGCCCTCAGTCCGGGGACTGTCCCCGTAAACCGGGGATGTCTGGTCACCCTAATCTAGGTAGATCCTCAATACTCTTCTCTCCTTTACAAGAAAGGAGAGTCTCCTCTCTTACCCGGTGATGTGAGGGCGGGCTGGCTGGCTCGCCATCATGACGTCCTTGTAGAGATCCTTGTGCAGAGGCTGAACTTAGAGTTAACGTTGGCTACTAAGGTTTATACATCTCATTACCAATAACACTTAGGGTCGCCACCTTTTCTTCAAGTCAAACCCGAACACTTTAGCAACGCACAGCAATCTTTTTTTATAGTATAAACTATACATATATTTTGCAATTAAATAACATTTATAATCAAATGAAGTTAATCACAAGAGTCCCCCTTTACATCAGAGTCCACAGAGTTCCCCTTTTACTTCTGAATCCGCAGAGTTCCCTTTCACTGTAAGGGGGGATCTCTGCAGACTTTGATGTAAGGGAGAACTCTGGGGCCTCTAACATAAGGGATGCTCTGGGAACCCTGATTTAAGGGGAACACTTAGAACTCTGATGTACGGAGAGGACTCTGATATAAGGGGGAACACTGTGGCCTCTGGTGTAAAGGGGAACTCTGATGTAAGGGGTGCTCTGAGAACCCTGATTTACCTTAATGTACTCACTCAGAAGCAGGAGAGAGAAGGGGGAGACTTCAGTCACATGCAGGGATGGATGGTAAGCTCACTCACCCCTTGGCAGTCAGCACCTCTCATCCAGATGTAGCTGAGGCTGCTGGACTTCAAATTTCTGGCCCCCACTTTCCTTTTCTGAGGCACAGCGCCAGGGATTGAAGTGTGGGCAGACACAGAATGGTAGGGACGGGAGGAAGAGGAGCAGATCAAGCCCTCTTTCCTCTCCCACCTGTGTGGGGTAATTGTTAATGCTGGCTTTGGGCAGTGTCAAAGAGAGTGTAACAGACACTCTCGGCTTACGTAACTGCAGCCAGCAACCCTGCTGGGAAGCCATAGTCTGGTCTGAATAATGTGTCCGGGTTACAGGTGGTCTGAAACCCGAACGCATGATTCCAAACCCGAACTGTCCGGGTGAATCCCTGACAGGTGGCAACCCTAATAACACTCCATGGGATACATGCAGGTATATCGTTAGCCTCTAATGAACAGCTGGCCCAGCAGAGTTGACCATCTAATTTTCTACACATCAGCGGACTTGCAAGAAGATGAGGATTTGTGGAGGTGACATAATCCCCCCCACATTCAGTCCACACAGTGCTGGGACCCCCTTCTACCTTCCTTCCCTCATAATAAGAAGACATCATTACCCCCTCCTCACTAAACACACAGCCACACACTCTTCAGCCTCACACACCACCAGACCTGCTCCCCTTTCCCTCTGGTCTACAACAAAATGGCTTCTGCCTTCAGGTCACCACTCTCTTATCTCTTAATATAAACAAACAACTTGCAACTAATAATTAATTTTAAACAGTAGACGATATACTGATTTCAATTTTGAATTATTATCGACTTTAACAATACAGTATTTGGACTACAAGAAAATGGCCGCTGCTGTGCTTGACTGAAAAAAATATTCTGTATTAGTTTGCCCTCTAGCGTTCGATGAAAGTACAACAATGTTCCCGAGTACGTTCCCCGTACAGAACACAAGGCGGTGATCTGTCCGAATAGAACAGCTGTTGTCTGGTTGCTGTGGTGACACGCGTGCGCAGAACGAACCACCAGGCGGGGACTGAGAAGCTTGGCGGCCATTTTTTTGTAGCTCAAATGAAGAAATTAGGAAATAGGAGAATTTTCTTCTCTTTCCGGCAGCTGTTGAAGCTGGCAGGCTGGAGGTTGTCTAAGCAGTGAGGAGGAGGTAATAACAATAATAATATTCTTATTATGAAAGAAGGGGGTGCCAGCACTCTGTGGAGTAAATGGGGGGGGGGGGGGTCATGTCATCTCAGCAAATCCTCATCTTCCTCTGATGTGTAGAACATTAGATGGGGAGCTTTGCTGGGGCTGAAACCTCTGCATTACCACAATCTGTTCCTTTTAGAAGTATACCCAGCAAGGAATGCAATTGCTCATGACTCTGAGTTGGGAGGTAAAAGGTCATTCAAAATATATGCTGCGTGGTGATTCGAAAATCATTCTCCCATGGTGGCATGATTTGCATAAGTCGGGAAAGCCCGGGGCGTACAGAGTATATCTCTAGGATAGTATGTACTTTTCAAAGAGATTGTGTAACCATTGGGTTCGCTGTATGGCCAAGCGTCCTTCACGCCTTCCGTATGGTCAACCATTTGTCACGTATACCGTATGGTCAACCATTTGTCACGCCTTCCGTATGGTCAACCATTTGTCACGTATACCGTATGGTCAACCATTTGTCACGTATACCGTATGGTCAACCATTTGTCACGCCTTCCGTATGGTCAACCATTTGTCACGTATACCGTATGGTCAACCATTTGTCACGCCTACCGTATGCTCAACCATTTGTCACGCCTACCGTATGGTCAACCATTTGTCACGCCTACCGTATGGTCAACCATTTGTCACGCCTACCGTCTGGTCAACCATTTGTCACGCCTACCGTCTGGTCAACCATTTGTCACGCCTACCGTCTGGTCAACCATTTGTCACGCCTACCGTCTGGTCAACCATTTGTCACGCCTACCGTCTGGTCAACCATTTGTCACGCCTACCGTCTGGTCAACCATTTGTCACGCCTACCGTCTGGTCAACCATTTGTCGCACCTACCGTATGGTCAACCATTTGTCGCGCCTACCGTATGATCAACCATTTGTCGCGCCTACCATCACGCCTACTGTATGGTCAACCATTTGTCATGGTTACTGTATGGCCAACTGGCCGTCACACCTACTGTATGGCTAACCGGCCGTCACGCCTACTGAATGGTCACCCGGCCGTCACGCTTACCGTATGGTCAACCATTTGTCACGCCTACCGTATGGTCAACCGTTTGTCACGCCTACCGTATGGTCAACCACTTGTCACGCCTACCGTATGGTCAACCACTTGTCACGCCTACCGTATGGTCAACCACTTGTCACGCCTATCGTATGGTCAACCACTTGTCACGCCTATCGTATGGTCAACCACTTGTCACGCCTACCGTATGGTCAACCACTTGTCACGCCTACCGTAGGGTCAACCACTTGTCACGCCTACTGTATGGTCAACCATTTGTCATGGTTACTGTATGGCCAACCGGCCGTCACGCCTACTGTATGGCCAACCGGCCGTCACGCCTACAGTATGGTCAACCATTTGTCTCGCCTACCGTATGGGCAACCATTTGTCGCGCCTACCGTATGGTCAACCATTTGTCGCGCCTACCGTATGGTCAACCATTTGTCGCGCCTACTGTATGGTCAACCATTTGTCGCGCCTACCGTATGGTCAACCATTTGTCGCGCCTACCGTATGGTCAACCATTTGTCGCGCCTACCGTATGGTCAACCATTTGTCGCGCCTACCGTATGGTCAACCATTTGTCGCGCCTACCGTATGGTCAACCATTTTTCACGCCTACCGTATGGTCAACCATTTGTCATGTCTACTGTATGGCCAACCGGCTGTCATGCCTACTGTATGGCCAACCGGCTGTCATGCCTACTGTATGGCCAATCCTTTGTCATGAGACCGTCGGAAAACCCGTCCGTGTATGTACGAGGCATAAGTCTTTAAACTTCCCTCATTTACAGACTGAAGTTCATCCCTTTTGATCTAAAGAACAAAACGTTACAATGTTTATAGTTAGCTCAGAGGCTATGGAATGTTGTGAAACTTGACAGACTGCCTGTTTTCTTTTCTTTTCTTTTTTTTATTTTTGACAGCCGTCAGCTTGAGCAGAGAACTCTGCATAGAATCTGTAAAATGATTTGTTCAGATTGCGAGGGGGAAATAATCCCGATCTCGATTCTTTACGATTAATCGTGCAGCTCTACTACTGTATGGCCAACTATTTGTCATGCCTACCTTATTGCCAACAATTTGCCATGCCTACTGTATGGCCTACTGTATAGCCAACCGACGGTCATGCCTACTGTATGGCCATCTGGCCACCACGTCTACTTATATGGTAAACCGGTCATCACATCTACTGTGTGGTAAACCAACCATCATGTTTACTGTATGGCCAACCGGCCATCATGTCTACTGTATGGCCAACCGGCCATCATGTCTACTGTATGGCCAACCGGCCATCATGTCTACTGTATGGCCAGCCGGCCATCATGTCTACTGCATGGCCAACCGGTCATCATGTCTACTGTATGGCTAACCGGTCATCATGTCTACTGCATAGCCAACCGGCCATCATGTCTACTGCATAGCCAACCGGCCATCATGTCTACTGCTTGGCCAACCGGTCATCATGTCTACTGTATGGCCAACCGGTCATCATGTCTACTGTATGGCCAACCGGTCATCACGTCTACTGTATGGCCAACCGGTCATCACGTCTACTGTATGACCAACTGTCCGTCATGCCTACTGTATGGCCAACTGTCCATCATGCCTACTGTATGGCCAACCGGCAGTGGCTGTAAGGAATGCTTAGATTGATCCTCCGCAAAGAGTTGCAGCCAGATTTCATGGGGGGAACAAATAATTTAACCCTGGGTTCCCAGATAGCAGATGCCCATTCTCGAAATTCATCTCTAGCTGTACTCCAAACTATATATTTTTTTTATTTTTTTTTCACTCCAAAGAGCTGCAGGCTGAGTCATTCCAGGCCTGTTTACATGAACTGCAGAGTGGAAATGACCCGGCCCACAGCTCATTGTAGTAAAAAAAAAAGCAAGTTCGGCTACAGATGAGTGTAGAGGACGCCCATGCTCATCTCCAATATTTATAAGTAATCAAACTCAATCGCTGAACAACAGCCAAGTTATCAACTTTTATTGGAATAAGGACAAGTATTTTTCACTAAGATGGCAGTAAAATTTAAATATAATATTTAGAAAACAATATGTATGTTCTGAGTCCTGTACTCACAGGAGTATTCTCAACTGTCCCATTAAAACCAAAGATAATGAGTCCTATGTATCGTATCTTTTTAAAGGGGTTGTAAACCCTCGTTTTTTTTATCTTTTAAAAAAAAAAAATAACAAACATGTCATACTTGCCTCCACTGTGCAGTTCGTTTTGCACAGAGTGGCCCCGATCCTCCTCCTCTGGGGTCCCTCAGCAGCGCATTGAGTGTCCACATTGGATAATGCTCTCCTATGGTGGATACCCGTGCGTTCACACAGAATGCAGGACTCGTCTCCTGCGCTGCTTTCAATCTATCCAATCAGGACACGAGACACCAGCTAGAGCTGGTGTGCTCGTTCCCGGCCGGAGGATGACAGCGTTCAGGTAAGTAAAATGGGGGCGCTGCAGCACTACAGAAGGTTTTTTACCTTAATGCATAGAATGTATTAAGGTGAAAAACCATGAGGGTTTACAACCCCTTTTTAAGGTTGTGGTTTTTTTTGTTTTGTTTTTTTATAGTTTTGATCTTTTTGTTTGCAACTTTATCTAATTTTTATCTAAAGCAACATATTTCTGTGTACATGCTCAGGCATATAAACTAGTTTGCAGTAATTCGAAGGACACCAGGATCTCTACAAGGACATTATGATGGAGCACCGGCCGCCTCTCACATCACCGGGTAAGAGGAGACTTTAATTTCTTGTAAAGGAGAGAAGAGTATTGAGGATCCCCCTACATACACACATCCTCTGATATAAAGACATAGAAACAATGTATTCAGTCAGTGTGTGTTTCCTACAGATGGATCCAGTAATGGGAACCCACCAGAGAGATGTCCCCGTCCTCTGTATTCCCGGGACTCCACACAGGAACATCAGGAGGATCAGGTAAGCAAAACTAAAGATCGTAGAGACAATTCTTTGGCCAGATTTAGGGCAGATAGACTAGTAAAGCTTTGCTTTGTTGATATTGTAAATTGATCTATTGATAAAAGGAGTTATTATGCATTGTCTATCTTACTTAGGTCGAGGGTCTGATTGTTGTTAAAATTGAAGATGAAGAGCCATATGTGAAGGCCAATGAGCTGCATATGGAGGAGGAGATCCCTCCAGAGATCAGCACAGGTGAGTAATAAACAGTAAATCCAGAGAAGAGTCCCAGATTCTCCTTGTTCAGTCACTACAACAATCTCTTCTTCTCCCCCCTTCTCTGTCAGTAGACAGTAATGGGGAGACAGTATGTGCCCAGTGGGGGAGTCAGGAGCCATCAGCCTCTATTAGACTCCGGCTCTCCTCCTCACATCATGTCATTGTGTGTTACCAGCCAAGAGACGTGACCAGTCTCTCCCCCCCCCCACACACACTCTCTGGGGTCTCTCATACATCTCAGTACAGGGGGCTTCACTCTCATCTTTATTCACAGACCCCAGACACACTCAGAGAGTTGTCAGAGCGGAGGAGGAGGAAGGAGGACGTGTGAGGATTAAAGAGGAGGAAGTTCCTATAGAGATCAGCACAGGTGAGGAATAAACACTAAATCCAAAAAAAGAGTCTCAGGTTCTCCTTTTTTTAATTACTACTCCGTTGCACAGAATTCTTTAGAGATCATCTTTATTCACAGACCCCGGAGACACCAGAGAGATTCAGAGAAATATCGAAGTTGAAAAGAAAGACGGACGTGCGATGATTAAAGAGGAGGAAAATCTTATGGAGATTAGCGCAGGTAAGTAATAAAGATGCAGCAGATGTAATTGCAGTCTCCCATAGTAACCACATGCTATTTGTTTTACCGAAACCTGACTAGTTTGACAAAAGAGCCCTTAGGAGCTCTCCGTCTGGTGAGAGCAGACCAGAGCCAGTGACCTCCGTGAAACTGATTTGACCTTGGCAATATGGAAGCTCAGTAGTGGTTGAGCCAGCATCTCATTTATACAGTATACCCACTTGCCGCCAAATCACTTACATGTAAATGAGTGACTTCAAGTGTTTATACCGGGGTTATGGCCAGCAATGCTGTACAAAGTAAAAGCAATGCTAGTGACTAATTAGCTGCTGGATTGCTTTTACAGGTGCTGGAAGGCCCCCCAATCTAGCTGCTCTCCGGTGCCTCTCCAGGCTCTCCCATTCTGGCGGGGAGACTGGGATCTGATATGGTGGTTGCACTGGCTTACAATAGAGGTGTTTGGAGACTGGATCATCTCAGATAATCTCTATAGTCTAGGTCTAGGATTAGCATTTTCCTCACTTCTGTTAGGGCCGATAGAAACATTTTTTTTTTTTGGAAAGCATGAGAATTTTCTATTATAATTGAAAAAAAAAATTGTTCTCATGCTTTCACGGGTAGAGGAGCGATCTGGGGTCTTATAGACTCCAGAAGTCTCCATAAAGAGGACCTGTCATACTTTATTTCTATCACAAGGGATGTTTACATTTCTTGTAATAGGTATGAAAGTGATAAAAAAAAAAAAAATTGTGTAAAAACAGTGTAGGTCACGTGTGCATATGTAAACAATGTTCCCACCACACATGTGCGGTATTGCTGCAAACTTTATAGCAAGAGCAATAATTCTAGCACTAGACCTCTGTACCTCTAAACCGGTAACCTGTATACATTTTGAAAGTGCCGCCTATGGAGATTTTTAAGTACTGTAGTTTGTCACCTATGCACAAGCATGGGCAATTCTGAAGCGTGACATGTTGGGTATCTATTTGCTCAGCAGAGGTGAACGCATACGTAGGTCTCCCACACATCAGTAAACGGAGGTGTTGCCTTGAACGTTATAGTGAGAGCGATAATTCTAGCACCAGACCTCCTGTGGAACTGGTAACCTATAAAGGCTTACAAAGCATCACCTATGGAGATTTTTAAGTACTATAGTTTGGCGCCGTTCCACAAGCGTGACATTTTAGGTATCTATTTACTTTTATTTTTCGCATACATGTAAAAATAAAAAATTTTGCCAATAAAATTGATTAAACCCGCAGAACATTATGTATTTTCTGAAAGCAGAGGCCCTGTAGAATAAAAAGGTGATAGTGGCAAATTTGTGTTTTACATGATATTTGCGCAACTGTTTATTAAACGCAAATTTTCAGGAAAAGATATAATAAAATGTATTTTAGTGCAAAACCACACCATATAATACCAATTTTTGGTAAAAAAATATAAAAGATGAGAGTGCATCGAGTAAATAGATGCTAAACATTCTATGTCTTAAAATTTAGTGCGCCCGCAATATAGCCCAAAACAATGGTGCCCAAAAATCCCCATAGGCGACGCTTTGAGCCTAGGTTCAGACTAGTGCGATGCGGGAACCAGCGCGATTCTAGCGCCGGTTCCCGCATCGCTTCTCTCCCGCAGGCAGTTCACACTGTCCTCTGCGAACCACTGCGGGTGTCAATACAATGTTAATGACACCCCCAGAACGCATTGGGAACTGTGGATTTGTACAGAAATCAGATCGCATGGGTGGGAACACCCATGTGATCCGGTTCCAGTGCCAGGAAAAACAAGTCCCTGCACCTTTTTCTGTGCGAATCCAATGTGAGTTCAGCCATACAACTGTATGGCTGATCTCGCATTGCTCAGACATCGCATGTGATCAGCACTTGCGGTGCGGGTGCGAATCACATGCGATGTCTGAGATCGCACTAGTCTGAACCTAGGCCAAAAGTCTTTACAGCTCATCAGTTTAGAGTTAACTAGTACTACTTGTGCTAGAATTATTCTCACTCTGACGTTTGCGGCGATATGCCACACATATGGTGCGACTGCGGTCTACATGAACGTGCACACCCTGGCCTTGCGTTTGTGCAGGTGTGCGGGGCTACGGGGGTTTTCAGCAATTTTTCTCTTTTATTTATAATACATTTTATTTTTTTTTATTTTTTTTAAACCGTCTTCTTTTATTTTTATATTTATTTTTACTTGATTGTTATCACAAGGTGTTAATAAACCCCTGTGTGATAGCATTGGGCAGATGACAGGTACCCTTTATGGAGACATTAAGGGTCTAATGGGCCCCAATGTCTCCCCTGCCCTTCACACCATCTTACCAAGCATAGATCGGCTTGGTTAGAAGTGTCCCCTGGCTGTGCTGGCCAGGAAAGGGTGCATCTGTAACCGGGAGGGACCTCCCTTCCGGTTTCACTGTTTGTATGTGGATTTTCCTCGGTCCCACTGCAATCTTTCCCCTGACTGGTAGTGCCAGCTACGCCCAAAGAGCGGAACTGGTTATATTGTGTTTGTGTGCATTAAAAATCATAAAAGTGTATTTTTTTCCCAAAAAAATTGCGTTTGAAAAACTACTGTGCAAATACCGTCTGACATAAAAAATTGCAACGACCATGATTTTATTCTCTAGGGCCTCTGCTATAAAAAATATATATATAATGTTTGGGGGTTTAAAGTAACTTTCTTGCAAAAAAAAACCAAACAAACAAATTTTTACATGTAAACAAAAAGTGTCAGAATAGGCCTGGTCTTCAAGTGGATATTATACATCTTTTGAATTTTTGAGGCATGTTGTCCCACATTGCTGCTGAAGGCATCCCTCAGATTTCGTTCTGATTGGACAGTATGCTTTTGCTTTCTGCATGGACCCTTCTCTCTATTGATTTGTAGTTACGATTGGTGATCAATCCTAATAGCAATCTTATAGATGTGACCATGCATAGGTTGGGGCGCCGCTCTAGACATGCGACTTAAGGCCCCATTCACACCTCAGCATTTTGTAGCTTGAAGCTCGCAGCTCCAAAACGCTGGAAAAAATTAATTATTCTCTCTGGAGACGATTCACATGCTCACTACAAGTCGCCAGGAGCTCGAAGAGTTCTGGAGCTTTTTTTGTAGTTCAAATTGACCTTCCGTGCGCAGCAGCCCCCCTCAGCCTCCCTAATACTTACCTGAGCCCCATCTCGATCCAGCAGTGTTGCAGGAGAGACTTGGCTGCCTGGGACTCTCTCTTCTCATTGGCTGAGACAGCAGCGAAGCACCATTGGCCCCCTCAGCTGTCAAAGTCAGTGAGCCAATGAGGAGAGAGAGGGGCAGGGCTGGGCCGCATCTCCGTGTCTGAATGGACAAAGTTTGCTGTGGCTCGGCTTGGGTGCCCCCATAGCAAGCTGCTTGCCGTAGGGGCACTTAGCAGAAGGGAGGGGCCAGGAGTACTGAAGAGGGACCTGAAAAGAGGAGGATCTGGGCTGCTCTGTGCAAATCCATTACATACAAGTATAACATGTTTGTTTTTTTTTACCAAAAAAAAAAACGAGACTTTAGTATCACTTTAAATACATATATCACTAAAAATCATCATAAATAACATAAATTCATTATATGTAATAATGAATAATTACCCACTAACCTTAAAGGGAGGGGGTGTTAAGGTTAGGGGTTAAGTATGTATGTGCTTATTTATTGTTACATACTATTAATTTTATTATTTATGATTATTTTTATTTTATTTTACATTTATCATTATTAGTAGTAGCAGTATTATTAACACCCTAACCATAAAAAAATACATATTATAAATAAAATATTAACCCCTAAGCCAAACTCTAACTCCTTACCCTAACAACCCCTTAAAAAAATAAAAAAATAATAATACTAAAGAAAAAAAAAATAAAAGCTGATGGAAAAGCTAAAAAACCTAGCAACAAATGATGCAACAGATGATAGTTTTCTCTATTGGCTAATAAAAAAATGCCAAAGCTCAAAAACTCTATAAAAATGCACATATACAGACCAAAATCACGCAAAAAAAAAAAAAAGTCGCTGAAAAAAACACTAAGCTCAGGTGTGAAAGCAGCCTTAGGGCTGGGTTCAACCTAGTGCGAATTGGATGTGGATTTCCCCGCATCCAATTTGCGTGACCAGAGAGTGTGACCGGCTCTCAATGGAGCCGGTTTACACATCTCCGGGGCGGCCGCGGAGCGCACTGCGGAAGAGTCCTGAACGTCTTTGGCTCGGTTTAAGGTCCGAATTCAGCCAAAAATTCGGACCAGAAGGCTGCTTTCACACTGAGGCGCTTTGCAGGCGCTATAGCGCTAAAAAAAGCGCCTGGAAAAACATCTTGAAAGAGCCTCTTCTCTCACTCCAATGTGAAAGCCCTCGGGCCTTCACACTGGAGCGGTGCGCTAGCAGGACAGTAAAAAAAAGTCCTGCTAGCCACATCTTTGAAGCGCTGTAGAGGCGGTGTATATATCAATGGGCAGCGGCGCTGCAGCGGGCGGTTTTAACCCTTTTTAGGCCGCTAGCGGGGGTTAAAAGCACCCCGCTAGCGTTCGAATAGCGCCGCAAAACGAAGCTAAAAATAGCGGTGCTTTAACGCCGACGCCCGGTGTGAAAGCAGCCGAACCGGTGAACTGGGACGTACCGTATCCCGTGCTGCGAGCCGTGCCACACACAGTGTGAACCCAGCCTAAAGGTCCACTGGCTCCTACTATCATGCAGGAGGAAGAAAGAGCTCCTCCTGACTCTATGCAACTGGAAAAACATCCAACTGCCGCACATCAGCTGAGCTAAAGTGTAAATTACTAAATGGCTTCATCCAGGCTACGCCCACTGACGCGTTCCACCCCTTCCATGACTAAGCCCTGGTGGTGGGGCGAAACGCGTTCGGGTGTGTGGCCTGCCTGAAGCTGTTTTACTATTTCAAACTCGGGCTGAGCTGGTGTGCGGCAGTTGGATGTTTTCTTATTAGGAGTCCTATAGATGTGATTCATTTTAATGAGACAAAATGTCTATTTCTTTACAGGTGTCTATAGCAACGGAAATACACAAGAGAGATGCCCCGGCACCCTTTATTCTTGGGATTCCCCACAGGAACATCACAGGATCCCTAAAGATAATCAGGTAGATAGAAAAACCCATGAAATAAAAGAGTGAGGATTCTTGGAGACCAGAGTCGCTATTGTTATATCCTGTAAAGAGGGCTTGTAATCCCAACCCAAAAAAAAATAAAAAGTTTCTAGCAAACTGAGCATGTGCAGAGTGCCTCCTAGGGCTCTGTACTATCAGCGGATGGACTAGGGACAGTAAAAGAAGGGGAGGATCAGAGGAGACGGGATCAAACAGCCTTTTTACACAATGCAGAGGATTACGGTAACCTCTTAGGTTGCACAGTGAGTATAACAAGCATGCTTTACTGCATATACAGACTGATTTTACTGCTGTGGGATTAGTAACACTTTAACGTCTATGCAGTAATGCTGAGATCGGTTCTCCAACCAGTTGTATTGTGTTGAGATCTGTACATGTACCACATATTATTGTGATTGGGAAATATGTATGTGTTTTCATATAATATACAGTGTGTATTGCTCTGATGTTTGTGGGCGTCTAGATAGGCCTATAGCAGCAGTGGAAACATTACTGTGGTCTGCAAGGGGTGTGCATGTGCTGCAATGACTAATATAGAAACAAACAATATACAGTACAATATATATTGGGCAGCGCTATTGCAGTAAATATTAGCACGGGAAGTCCAATAATCAGAAAAAATGAATGAAAAGATCCAAGAGCCAGTCCGTGAAAGAAAAGAGCTTGAAGGAAGTAGTTTCAGTTGATAAAGCAATCTCCTTCTAACACCAGCACCACCACTCGTGAGAAATAGCGGGGGGATGTGGACCACCCCTGTTGTAATTGCTCTTACCAGACGGCGCTGGATCAAACACCTTGATTAGATATAGATGGAATCCTCATCACTCAAAACCGAACGGTAGGTACTGAACGATAAGTGCTGATATCCAATCAGGTGCTCATATATCATGAAAAAGGAAATGGCCACAATAGTGTAATTCCGCAATCAATTTTATTAATACAATCCTCTGTAAACAACCGCACTTACACTATATAAAATCATACATCGCATTAGGTGATATCACTCACGGACACTACGAGGTATCAGAGCGGCGTCTCCAGCCTCTGTTCGATAGTTCCGGTCTGCTAGCGTCCAATTGCGGCGAGCAGCGTTGTGACGTCACTATGATTGGCAGTCACTGTATCCACCCCAGACGCGTTTCGTCGTTACTTGACATCATCTGTGGGCGTAGACCAGTCGGACTAATGACTAATATAACTTTCAAACTTTATTCTAATTCTTTATATCATTTTATGTTATTCAGAGGGAAAGTTTGGTCAAAGTCGAAGTCAAAGAGGAAGAAACATTTGTGAGCTGTAATGAGCTTTCAGAGATCGGTGCAGGTAAGTAATAAACACTAAATCCAGAATGCCTTGATATTCTCTTACAAGGAAGATTCTAACCAGCAATGTAAGAATATAACCAATAGGGAGGACTTATAATGCTCTATTTTCTTCAACCTTAAGCTTTGTAGCACTTCTATTCCATACCAAGCCCTGGTTCAGACTGGTGCGTTTTGACATGCGATTTGGCATGTCAAATCGCCTGTCAAAACGGCAATATTTGCCGCAAATTGGCGGCAATGGCAACGTCTTAATTGGTGCGACGCCGCATCTGCGGCGCTACATCGATTTCAAAAAGTAGTTTCTGTACTACTTTTTGCGATTTCGGCCCGCGATTTACATTGACATCTATGCAGAAACCTGCACAGATGTCTCTGTAATCGCGGCCGAAATCGGAACTGACCAGCGGGAGTGAAATCGTGCGAGTTCAGCTGAACTCGCACGGCATCACTCTCGCAGCCCAGTTTGAACCTGGGCTAAAAGGGGTTGTAAACCCTCAAGGTTTTTCACCTTTAAAAATTTTACTTCCGCTGTCTGGATTCCTCCCCCCCTCTGGTGTCACATTTGGTACCTTTCGGGGGGGGGGGGAGCAGATACCAGTATAATCCAGGTATTTGCTCCCACTTCTGGCGAAAGATAGCTGCAGTATCCGTGGCGATCTACATCATGTCTTCTGGGAGACACACAGGACCCAGAAGACAGCAGGGACCAATCAGAACGCGCAGCGCGACTCGCGCACACGCAGTAGGGAACCAGGCTGTGAAGCCGCAAGGGTTCACTTCCTGATTCTCTTACTGAAGATGCCGGCGCCTCCACCCGGGAGCCGAGGGACGGGTCGGCTTTGGGTGAGGACATTGTGGGTTTCCTGGACAGGTAAGTGTCCTTATTTTAAAAGTCAGTAGCTGCAGTATTTGTAATAAAAGAGGGGGGGTGGAGGCGCCAACTAAAATAATCCTACTGTGATAAATAATGAAAGTATAGTATATATATCGCGTACACACGATCGTTTTTAATGACGAGAAAAATGAAATTTTTTAAAATGGTCATTAAAAATGATCGTGTGTGTGGGCTTTCCAGCATTTTTACAGACGAGAAAAACGGCGAGAAAAATTGGAACATGCTCTAATTTTTCACGTCGTTTTTTACATCGTCGTTTTTCTCGTCATGAAAAACGATAGTGTGTATATTTTAACGACGTGAAAAAAAATGCGCATGCTCAGAATCAAGTGATGAGACGGGAGCGCTCGTTCTGGTAAAACTAGCGTTCGTAATGGAGATAGCACATTCGTCACGCTGTAACGGACTGAAGAGCACGAGGCTGAAAAGCGTGAATCGTCTCTTCCCAAACTTTACTAACATGAAGGGTGGCGCCATCCAAATGGAACTTCCCCTTTATAGTGCCGTCGTACGTGTTGGACGTCACCGCGCTTTACTCGAACATTTTTTTCCACGATAGTGTGTAGGCAAGGCAGGCTTGAGAGGAAACACGAAAAATCACGTAGAGAAAAATGACGTTTTTTTCAATGACATTAAAAACGATCGTGTGTACGCAGCATTACAGGTTCACTTGCAAATGATGTCCATCAAGGATGGGGGTGTTCTGAGGTCTGTTGGTGCCGCTCTGCTGCCTCTGGCAACGTTCCCCTCGGCCGTGAGGTGTAGGAGATGTAGATTTTTGTTTACACTGGCTTCTCTGCGGTGTCACATGACAGGAAGCTCCACGCTATCCAGTCTGGAACGCGGAAGCGGAAGTGATGTCATACAGCAGGGTGGTCCTCCAAACATAGAGTGGGACGTCCCACTCTATGTTTGGAGGACCGCCCTGCTAGTGAACCTGTAAGTATATATACTATACTTACATTATTTATCACAGTAGGATTATTTAACCACTTCCATACTGGGAACTTATACAGCTTCCTGCCCAGACCAATTTTCAGCTTTCTGCGCTGTTGCACTTTGAATGACAATTGCGCGGTCATGCTACACTGTACCCAAACTAAATTTTTATCATTTTGTTCCCACAAATAGAGCTCTCTTTTGGTGGTATTTGATCACCTCTGCGATTTTTTTATTTTCTGCTAAAAAAATTGAAAAAAGACCGAAAATTTTGAAAATTTTTTTTTTTCTTTTGTTTCAGTTACAAAACTTTGTAAATAAGTAAGTTTTCTCCTTCACTGATGGGGCTGCACTGACGGGCACTGATAAGGCGGCACTGATGGGCACCGATGAGGTGGCACTGATGGGCACTGGTAGGCGGCACGGATGGGCACAGATAGGCGGCACGGATGGGCACTGATAGGCGGCACGAATGGGCACTGATAGGCGACGCGGATGGGCACTGATAGGCGGCATGGATGGGCACTGATAGGTGGCACGGATGGGCATGGATGGGCACTGATAGGTGGCACTGTACTGTAATGTGTTGTACTAATGGATGCCAATCAGCGCCAAACAATAATGCCTGCCAATCAGTGGTGCCCATTGTGGGCACTGATTGGCATCCATTGTGGGCACTAATTGGCATTCATTAGGCCTTTCTAATTGGCATCCGTCGGAGACTCTTTACCTAGATCAGTGTTGCGGGGTGTCAGACTGACATCCCGCAACAACGATCGCCACGATGCGCGCCCCCGGGGGCGCGCAGCGGCTCAATATCCTGAAGACGTCCTATGACGTCCAGTCAGGATATTGAAACCACTTTGCCGCCGTCAATTTGCTATAGGGCGGGCGGAAAGTGGTTAAGTTGGCGCCTCCACCCCCCTCTTTTCTTATACTTCTTGCTGACAGAGGACATGGAAACCCTCTGAGGATGGCTGCCTCCTCTTGTTTTTTAATATACAGATTGACTTAGAAGTGCCATTAGAGCCACTATTACATTCATTTTAAAGGCATCGCTAGGAGCGCCGGAATCCCCCCCCCCCCCCTTTCTATGAGCTGCAGTATTTGTAGCTGCTGAAAGTTTCAGGCGGAACTCCGCTTTAATTCATTCTATGCATTAAGATGAAAAACCTTCTGTAGTGCAGCAGCCCCCCAGACCCCCCCTTTTACTTACCTGAACCCGATCGTTCCATCAACCGGGACGAGCACAGCAGCTCCATTGGATAGATTGATAGCAACGCAGTCATTGGCTCCCGCTGCTGTCAATCAAATCCAGTGACCCAGGGGGTGGGGCCAAGTCCTGCTGTCTGTGTCAATGGACACAGCAGCAGGACTCAGGAGCGCGTCTGCACGAGTTCCCCCATGGAATGCAGGTCTCCGAGGGGGAACTCGATGCGGGGAGGAGCCGGGAGCGCCGTTGGGGGGACCCCAGAAGAGGAGAATCGGGGCCACTCTGTGCAAAACCCTTGCACAGAGGAGGTAAGTATAACTTGTTTGGTTATTTAAAAAAAAAAAAAAACATTTACAACCCCATTAAAAACTAACCTCTTCAGTAGGGATGAGCTCAGGCGTGTTCGCATTGAACACGTGCAGAGCCCGCCAAGGAAGTCGGCACCGTCGGAACCGCGCTGCGCTAATCACAGGCAGGGAGACATTTCCCGATCTCTGCAGCCGAGCATCAGGACAATGTTTCCCTGCCTGTGATTAGCGCAGCGCGGTTCCGACGGTGCCGACTTCCTTGGCGGGCTCTGCACGTGTTCAATGCGAACACGCCTGAGCTCATCCCTACTCTTCAGCAATTTCACAGGGCAACAAGGGGGCAGTACAGCATGCATGAGTGTACAGAGCCTGTGTAAAATTGGAGCTACATTTGTTGCGTTCAGCTGCCTATGAAAAGCAGTTACAGGATGCGGCTACACGCAGGTATCCACTGGTAAACACACTCAGACTGCATTCACATCTCTGTGTTTTGAATTGCGGGCAGATTTGCTGCGATTCTGCCCACGATTTCAAAGCGCCGAGGTGTGAATGACAAATCGCAGAAAGCACATTTGAGATGCCATTCATATGAATGGCACCTAAAATCGCGGTGCGGTTCTGCCGCGATTGTCACAAGATAAATCGCGCTGCAATCGCGGCAACCCGCATCGCATGAAGCTTGTCGCCCTAAAAAAAGTTCAGGGGCTATTTTTGGGCGAAATGTCTGACGTGATGCGGGTGGCTGCGATTTCAGCATGACAATTGCAGCAGAACCACACCGAGTTTGTAGGTGCTATTCAAATGAATGGCACCTAAAATTTGCTATCTGCGATTTGTCATTCGCAGCTCGGCGCTTTGAATGCGCTAGCAGAATCGTGGCAAATCTGCCCGAGATTTAAAACGCTGAGATGTGCATGCAGCTTCACACACATGGGCATACAACCCTGGACACAGAATGTCTGCATCCAGGGTTGCCTGTCCGTTTGAATATTTAGACAAGTACCAGCGTTTACCAACAGCCTGTAATTGCTTCCTGTGGGCAGATGTATGCAGCAGATGTTTCTCCCAGGGAAGATTTTACGCATAATCTGTACACTTTTCCATGCTGTACAGCCTCCTTGTGGCCATATGCATGAGCCCCAAATCTGCTCTAGATGGCAAAGTCATTTATTTTTAAATCTTGTTTAGCCTTCTGTTACAGAATACTGGGTTTTATGTCTGTTTTCAAAAGTTGTGCCCCCACAGCTGTATTTCCTGTTTGGTACACGTGAATTAGCACTATAGTTCAGTGCCCAGTGGTCAAACTACATGTCCTACAATTCTCTACATGTCCCGACACTATGCCTTTACTACATGTCCTACAATTACCTACCTGTCCCGATAGTATGCCTTCGCTACATGTCCTACAATTCCCTACATGTCCCGACCGTATGCATTCACTACATATCCTACAATTACCTACCTGTCCCGACAGTATGCCTTTACTACATGTCCTACAATTACCTACATGTCCTGACAGTATGCCTTCACTATATATCCCACAATTCCCTACATGTCCCGACAGTATGCCTTCACTATATATCCTACAATTCCCTACATGTCCTGACAGTATGCCTTCACTATATATCCCACAATTCCCTACATGTCCCGACAGTATGCCTTCACTATATATCCTACAATTCCCTACATGTCCCGACAGTATGCCTTCACTATATATCCTACAATTCCCTACATGTCCCGACAGTATGCCTTCACTACATGTCCTACAATTCCCTACATGTCCCGACAGTATGCCTTCACTACATGTCCTACAATTCCCTACATGTCCCGACAGTATGCCTTCACTATATATCCCACAATTCCCTACATGTCCCGACAGTATGCCTTCACTATATATCCCACAATTCCCTACATGTCCCGACAGTATGTTTTCACTACATGTCCTACAATTCCCTACATGTCCCGACAGTATGCCTTCAATATATATCCTACAATTCCCTACATGTCCCGACAGTATGCCTTCACTATATATCCTGCAATTCCCTACATGTCCCGAGAGTATGCCTTCACTACAAATCCTCCAATTCTCTACATGTCCTGACAGTATGCCTTCACTACACATCCCACAATTCCCTACATGTCCCAACAGTATGCCTTCACTACATGTCCTACAATTCCCTACATGTCCCGACAGTATGCCTTTACTATATATCCTACAATTCTCTACATGTCCCGACAGTATGCCTTCACTACATGTCCTACAATTCCCTACATGTCCCGACAGTATGCCTTCACTATATATCCTACAATTCCCTACATGTCCCGAGAGTATGCCTTCACTACAAATCCTACAATTCTCTACATGTCCCGACTGTATGCCTTCACTACACATCCCACAATTCCCTACATGTCCCGACAGTATGCCTTCACTACATGTCCTACAATTCTCTACATGTCCTGAGTCCTGACAGTATGCCTTCACTACATATCCTACAATTCTTTACATGTCCCGACAGTATACCTTCACTACATATCCTACAATTCCCTACATGTCCCGACAGTTTGCCTTTTAATATATATCCTACAATTCACTACATGTCCCGACAGTATGCCTTCACTATATATCCTACAATTCCCTACAAGTCCTACAATTCTTTACATGTCCCGACAGTATGCCTTCACTACATATCCTACAATTCCCTACATGTCCCGACAGTATGCCTTCACTATATATCCTACAACTCCCTACATGTCCCGACAGTATGCCTTCACTATATATGCCACAATTCCCTACATGTCCCGACAGTATGCCTTCACTATATATCCCACAATTCCCTACATGTCCCGACAGTATGCCTTCACTATATATCCCACAATTCCCTACATGTCCCGACAGTATGTTTTCACTACATTTCCTACAATTCCCTACATGTCCCGACAGTATGCCTTCACTACATATCCTACAATTCTCTACATGTCCTGACAGTATGCCTTCACTAGATATCCTACAATTCTTTACATGTCCCGACAGTATGCCTTCACTACATATCCTACAATTCTCTACATGTCCCGACAGTATGCCTTTAATATATATCCTACAATTCCCTACAAGTCCTACAATTCTTTACATGTCCCGACAGTATGCCTTCACTACACATCCCACAATTCCCTACATGTCCCGACAGTATGCCTTCACTACATGTCCTACAATTCCCTACATGTCCCGACAGTATGCCTTCACTACATGTCCTACAATTCCCTACATGTCCCGACAGTATGCCTTCACTATATATCCTACAATTCCCTACATGTCCCGAGAGTATGCCTTCACTACAAATCCTACAATTCTCTACATGTCCCGACTGTATGCCTTCACTACACATCCCACAATTCCCTACATGTCCCGACAGTATGCCTTCACTACACATCCCACAATTCCCTACATGTCCCGACTGTATGCCTTCACTACACATCCCACAATTCCCTACATGTCCCGACAGTATGCCTTCACTACACATCCCACAATTCCCTACATGTCCCGACAGTATGCCTTCACTACATGTCCTACAATTCCCTACATGTCCCGACAGTATGCCTTCAATATATATCCTACAATTCCCTACATGTCCCGACAGTATGCCTTCACTATATATCCTGCAATTCCCTACATGTCCCGAGAGTATGCCTTCACTACAAATCCTCCAATTCTCTACATGTCCTGACAGTATGCCTTCACTACACATCCCACAATTCCCTACATGTCCCAACAGTATGCCTTCACTACATGTCCTACAATTCCCTACATGTCCCGACAGTATGCCTTTACTATATATCCTACAATTCTCTACATGTCCCGACAGTATGCCTTCACTACATGTCCTACAATTCCCTACATGTCCCGACAGTATGCCTTCACTATATATCCTACAATTCCCTACATGTCCCGAGAGTATGCCTTCACTACAAATCCTACAATTCTCTACATGTCCCGACTGTATGCCTTCACTACACATCCCACAATTCCCTACATGTCCCGACAGTATGCCTTCACTACATGTCCTACAATTCCCTACATGTCCCGACAGTATGCCTTTACTATATATCCTACAATTCTCTACATGTCCCGACAGTATGCCTTCACTACATGTCCTACAATTCCCTACATGTCCCGACAGTATGCCTTCACTATATATCCTACAATTCTCTACATGTCCCGACAGTATGCCTTCACTACATGTCCTACAATTCCCTACATGTCCCGACAGTATGCCTTCACTACATATCCTACATTTCCCTACATGTCCCAACCAGTATGCCTTTACTACATGTCCTACAATTTTATGTCTGTTTTCAAAAGTTGTGCCCCCACGGCTGTATTTCCTGTTTGGTACATGTGAATTGGCACTATAGTTCAGTGCCTAGTGGTCAAACTACATATCCTACAATTCCCTACATGTCCCGACAGTATGCCTTTACTACATGTCCTACAATTCCCTACATGTCCCGACAGTGTGCCTTCACTACATATCCCACAATTCCCTACATGTCCCGACAGTATGCCTTCACTACATGTCCTACAATTTCCTACATGTCCCGATAGTATGCCTTCACTATATATCCTACAATTCTCTACATGTCCCGACAGTATGCCTTCACTATATATCCTACAATTCCCTACATGTCCCGACAGTATGCCTTCAATATATATCCTACAATTCCCTACATGTCCCGACAGTATGCCTTCACTATATATCCCACAATTCCCTACATGTCCTGACAGTATGCCTTCACTACATGTCCTACAATTCCCTACATGTCCCGACAGTATGCCTTCAATATATATCCTACAATTCCCTACATGTCCCGACAGTATGCCTTCAATATATATCCTACAATTCCCTACATGTCCCGACAGTATGCCTTTACTACAAATCCTCCAATTCTCTACATGTCCTGACAGTATGCCTTCACTACACATCCCACAATTCCCTACATGTCCCAACAGTATGCCTTCACTATATGTCCTACAATTCCCTACATGTCCCGACAGTATGCCTTTACTATATATCCTACAATTCTCTACATGTCCTGACAGTATGTTTTTGTTTTTGTTTATACCGCAAAAAATAAAAACCGCAGAGGTGATCGAAGACCACCAAAAGAAAGCTCTATTTGTGGGGGAAAAAGGACTTAAAGCGGACGTCCGCCAATTTTTTTATTTTTTTAAAAAGTCAGCAGCTACAAATACTGCAGCTGCTGACTTTTAAGATAAGGACACTTACCTGTCCAGGGCGCCTGCGATGTCGGCACCTGAAGCCGATCTGTCCCTCGGCTCTCAGGGGTGATGCTGTTGCCATCTTCGGTAAGGGAATCAGGATGTGAAGCCTTGCGGCTTCACTTCCTGGTTCCCTACTGCGCATGCGCGATCCCACTGGTCCCTGCTGTCTTCTGGGACCTGTGTGTCTCCCAGAAGACAGTGGGGGGAGGGGGACGGAGAAGGCGCCGGAAGTGGCGTAGATACCCGCGGGTGGCTCGGGTATCTATGCCCAGAAGTGGGAGCAAAATACCTGTATTACACATGTATCTGCTCCCCCCCCCCTCCCCCCTGAAAGGTGCCAAATGTGATACCGGAGGGGGGGTGAAACTCTGCTTTATTTATTTTTTGGGTACAGCTTTGCACGACCAGGCAGTGGTCAGTTAAAGTAATGCAGTGCCGTATCATAAAAAATGTCCTGTTCATTAAGGGTGGTAAATCTTCTGGAGGGCAAAGGGTTGAAAAAATATATAACGTTTGGGGGTTCTAAATAATTTTTTAGTTAAAAAAATGCAGATTTTTACATATATGTAAGAAGTGTCATAATTGGCTCGGAGCTGAAGTGGTTCAAGCGGAGCTCCACCCTAAAGTGGAACTTCCGCTCATCGGAACCCTCCCCCCCTCCGGTGTCACATTTGGCACCTTTTCAGGGGGGAGGGGGGTGCAGATACCTGTCTAATACAGGTATTTGCACCCACTTCCCGGGAGTCCTCTCTGCGGGAAATCTGTGGGTAGTGCGTCACTTCCCGCAGAACGCCAGTTGTGTTCTGGGAAACACACGGCTCCCAGAACACAATGGTGACCAGCAAAGACGGCGCTGCGCGACTCGCGCATGCGCCGTAGGGAACCGGACAGTGAAGCCGGAGCGCTTCACTTCCTGGTTCCCTCACCGAGGATGGCGGTGGGGGCAGCAGATAGACGAACGATTGCTCGTCTTCTGCTGCAGATGTCGCTGGACTCCAGGACAGGTAAGTGTCCATATATTAAAAGTCAGCAGCTGCAGTATGTGTAGCTGCTGGCTTTTAATATTTTTTTAACGGCGGAGCTCCGCTTTAAATGATTCCTTCTCATTCCTTCTTTCCTACAGATGGACGTTACAGAAGTTACGAAACACAGCCCATTATCTGTCCAGAGGGTGACTTAGAAGACGATGACGTCACAGACAACTCCTCAGATGAAATGCCTATTATCTCAAACCCTCAGTCGCCCCTCCCCAGCGCGGATTCGTCCTCTCCAAATCGCTTCCCCTGCTCTGAGTGTAAGAAAAGTTTCATCAGAAAAGAAAACCTTCTTACACACCAGCGAATTCACAGGGGGGAGGACCCTTTGTCGTGTTCGGAATGCGGCAAAAGTTTCATTTGGAAAAGGCAACTGGTCATACACCAGAGAAGCCACACTGGGGAGAAGTCACTTTCCTGTTCGGAGTGCGGGAAGAGTTTTAGCGAAAGGTCGAACCTGGTCAGACACCAAAAGAGCCACTCGGCCGAGAGGCCGTTCGCGTGCGCGCAGTGCAGCAAGTGTTTTACCGACAGAACGAAGCTCAACAACCACCAGAGGACTCACACCGGGGAGAAGCCATATTCATGTTCCGAATGCGGGGAGCGGTTTTCGCGGAAGTCGTCTCTTACCAGGCACGAAAAATTTCACCGCGGGGAGAAACCGTATTCGTGCACGGAGTGTGGGAAATGCTTTACCGAACGGGCAAACCTTGTGACGCATTACAGGACTCACACTGGCGATCGTCCGTACTCTTGTTCCAAGTGCGGCAGGGCTTTTAAGCAGCGATCTGACTTGGTTAGACACGAGAAAGTCCACTTGCGTTATCAGTGGCTCTTCTGTCCTGAATGCGGGCAGCAGTTTGCGCTGAAGGACTCTCTTATAGCGCATCTTCGTACACACATTGCGCAAGAGGTTTCTGCGTCAGGAAACGACAGCTGAGTTTTGCTAGGTGCTCACAGGCCTTTAAAACTGACCATTAGTCAGGCCATCGGGTGCTCACAATACTAATTAAAGCTGAACTAAACCCTCTTCTACTTTTCAGCCTAGGAAGCTGCCATCTTGGCCTCTGATCTGCAGTTGCCATGGTGCTGCACAGTGCACATGTGATCAATTATGACACCAGACATTTCATGGATTGACAGTTTGAGAGCACAAGCAAATGTGATGGTTAGCATTCCCAGCATGCCTTAAAGCGGAACTAAACCCTCCTATCCTTTTTAGCCAAGGAAGCTGCCATCTTGGCCTCTGTTTGATCTGCAACTGCCATGGTGCTGCACACGTGATCATTTATGACACCAGCCATTGGATCATTTGACAGTTTGGTTGAGAGCACAAGCAAAAGTGACAGCATGCCTTGAATGCAACTGTTTTTTTAAACCGTTAAATTGATGTGTTTAATTCCGCTTTAATGACTGAACACCCAAGCACCTAGTGCATTAAAGTGGAAGTAAACCCATCGATTTTAACAGTTTCAAAAAGCAGTTACATTCCCGGCATGCCGGGATTGCCAACTATCACATTGGTTGTGCTCTCAACCAAACTGTCAAACCATCCAATGGCTGGTGTCATAACTGATCACATGTGCAACATCATGGCAGTTGAAGATTAAACAGAGGCCAAGATGGCAGCTTCCTTGGCTGAAAATGATAGGAGGGTTTACTTCCACTTTAAAGGATCTATCTAGTGTTAAACCATCTGTCTCTTCTATGTCTCCGGGACTTTGCTGATGAGACCTGTGCATGGGCTGTGTTCCCATCATCTCTGCTGGATTTTTATTTTTTGTTTTTATGAGACTAGATGATAGGAGCCGGCACACACAAAGGAATAGGGTTGGGAATTATGGTAGAGAGAGATATAAGTGGTGGCATATCGATGACTTCTAGAAAGACAGGAGCTGAATCAGCTCACCAGGCCTCCACCAATAGTTTTAAAAAACCCTTACATATACCCATTGATATGACTGATACACAGAGATGAAACAAGTCCCCCTACATAGGTTGTACCTGTTTATCTGCAGTCTTCTGTACAATCGTTCAAAGTCCAGAATTTATAAAGCTTGTCTGAGCTGTCAGAAAAAAAGAGATGACATTACACTCTGCAGAGCTCAGTGAGGAGAGCTAAGTGGAGGGAAGAGACACACCCCACTCCTCACAGGAACAGAGCTGAGGCTGTCAATCACAGATTGTGTGCTGGAGCTCCCTCCAGTCACCATTTTTCTCTTGGTGTCAGACGTGACTCGTGTTGATAGCAGAGGAATGAGGCAGTAGACAGAAATGACACTTCGTACACACTATAGAACAGCGGTCACCAAACTTTCTAAACAAAGGTCCAATGTACTGCCCTGTAGACTTTTGGGGCGGGCAGACTTTGGCCAGTGGGAGTAGAAAATGATATCAGTGAAAAGAATAGAGCCCCATCAATGGTGTCAATGAGAAGAATAATGTCCCATCTTTGGTGTCAGTGGAAAGAGTAAAGCCACATCTTTGGTGTCAGTGGGAGGAAGAGCTCTTCAGTATTGGTGTCAGTGGGAGGAATAGTACCACATCTTTGGTGTCAGTGGGAGGAATAGTACCACATCTTTGGTGTCAGTGGGAGGAATAGTACCACATCTTTGGTGTCAGTGAGAGGACTAGTACCACATCTTTGGTGTCGTGGGAGGAAGAGCTCTTCAGTATTGGTGTCAGTGGGAGGAATAGTACCACATCTTTGGTGTCAGTGGGAGGAATAGGACCACATCTTTGGTGTTAGTGGGAGGAAAAGTACCACATCTTTGGTGTCAGTGGGAGGAATAGTACCACATCTTTGGTGTCAGTGGGAGGAAGAGTTCTTCAGTATTGGTGCCAGTGGGAGGAATAGGACCACATCTTTGGTGTTAGTGGGAGGAAAAGTACCACATCTTTGGTGTCAGTGGGAGGAATAGTACCACATCTTTGGTGTCAGTGGGAGGAAGAGTTCTTCAGTATTGGTGCCAGTGGGAGGAATAGGACCACATCTTTGGTGTTAGTGGGAGGAAAAGTACCACATCTTTGGTGTCAGTGGGAGGAATAGTACCACATCTTTGGTGTCAGTGGGAGGAAAAGTATCACATCTTTGGTGCCAGTGGGAGGAATAGTACCACATCTTTGGTGTCAGTGGGAGGAATAGTACCACATCTTTGGTGTCAGTGGGAGGAATAGTACCACATCTTTGGTGTCAGTGGGAGGAATAGTACCACATCTTTGGTGTCAGTGGGAGGAAGAGTACCACATCTTTGGTGTCAGTGGGAGGAAGAGTACCACATCTTTGGTGTCAGTGGGAGGAAGAGTACCACATCTTTGGTGTCAGTGGGAGGAAACGTACCACATCTTTGGTGTCAGTGGGAGGAAACGTACCACATCTTTGGTGTCAGTGGGAGGAAAAGTACCACATCTTTGGTGTCAGTGGGAGGAAAAGTACCACATCTTTGGTGTCAGTGGGAGGAAAAGTACCACATCTTTGGTGTCAGTGGGAGGAAGAGTTCTTCAGTATTGGTGTCAGTGGGAGGAATAGTGTCCCAAGGGCAGGATGAAGGCAAGCAAAGGACTGGATCCAGACTGCGGGCCACAGTTTGGAGATCACTGCTAAAGAGGGATATGCTTTACTCGTATTTCATGTCTGAGATTTACAACCACTTTAAGTATAAACTAAGCATCTAAAGGACCTGCACATATCTGAACTCTGAGAAAATGTCAATAGAATCTGCCCACACCCTTCACAATGCTTTCCTGCCATCCTGTTCATCTCTTGGGGCTCTCAAAAACATCCAGTACTCCTGGGTATGGGGGAACATGTGACATCCTGTTCCTCCTAAGATGTCTGGAGATTGGCTGCTTGGGCCTGACAACTGTCAAAAGGCAGGCCGTCCCTATTATGAGACAAGAGGTGCCATGTTTGGTCACATGGGGGGTGGCAGCTAGAACACCATATTGGTTGTGCTTTGTTCTTGCCTGGTGCCCCCTTCATTAGTATAGTACAGGCAAGAATCTCATGCTCTTTGTACCTAAAGAGTAACTCCACTTTTGTTGAGAAAAAAAACATTCCTCTCTGGGTGAATTAAGTAACAAACTTTGTTGCAGATTCCTACCTTCTGTTATTCTGAAGAAATAGTTGTTTGTCGGTGTCCATGTGGAAAGTGAATCTAATGGGAGTGATTTCATAATTATCAATTAGTTGGCTGATCAATCAGGGCTCTGAGAAAAGTGGCAGAGTCTGCATCCCTTTTAGATGTTATGTCAATCTGGGAGTATATCATGAAAAATTAAATTTTTGTGGTAAAGGAATGTCAAAAATCTGATTTGTATATGGGTATATATATATATATATATATATATATATATATATATATATATATATATATATATATATATATATATAATGTGTGTGTAATATAAATGAATAAATATATAAATATATATATATATATATATAATATATATTTATTCATTTTTAAATATATTAAATGCACTTCTGGAGGAATGGTCAAACATTCCCATAGACACACTCTTAAACCTTGTGGACGGCCTTCCCAGAAGAGTTGAAGCTGTTATAGCTGCATAGGGTGGACCAACTCAATATTGAACCCTACAGACTAAAGCCCCATACACACAATACGATTGTTGGAAGGGGATTGTCTGTTGACAGACTGTTGTCCTAAAATCTTACCGTTGGTACGCCCCTTTTGACAATTGTTGTCCAATTTTCTGCCAACAAATGTTGGATGACAGGCTAGTAAATTTTCGACGGACAGCGGCTTGACGTCTGAATTTCGTATGGTCAGTACACAAACCTGTCACACAAAAGTCGAAAGTACAAACACGCATGCTCGGAATCCGTACTCACCAAACACGAAAAATTAGCAGAAGGGGCCCAAAGGGTGGCGCTCAAGAGCTGAAAATCCTTGTAGTACGTCATTACGTTCGTGTTTGTGGCACGACAATTGTGTACTGTTAGTATGCAATACAAGATCCTGGCACACGCCCCCTTTTTTTTTTTAAGTTTTATTTATAGCTTTTGACATAACAAACAGACCCAGTGGGCCATACACAAACACAAACTATATACAATTCTTCAGCATTGGCTCCCTCTCCCTCCCTCCAGACCCCCACCCATCAACAGGAATAATACAGTTATAAAGTCACTTTAACTCAGTCAGAGTCTATATGTTGTTTGGAAATGTCACATAATCACAATCATATTCAACTCTTACTGCAAGTGCATTTATAATGGGTGCCACTCAATCCGCCACCGTAAGTTCACTATTCATCCAACCACCCCATACTTTATCAAATTTCTGAGGTGCGCCCCTACTAGCATACGTAGCTTTGTACAGCGGTACAGCTCTATTCACCACCCCCTTCCATGCTGACACAGTGGGCGGATTGGGCTTTTTCCATGATAACACTATCAGTTTCCTGGCGTAATAATAGGATTTTTATAACAGCTTACCTGTAAAATCCTTTTCTTGGAGTACATCACGGGACACAGAGCGACATAGTCATTACTAATGGGTTATATAGATACCTTCAGGTGCTGGCACTGGCAACTTCCAAAACCGGAAGTACCCTCCCCTATATAAGCCCCTCCCATCCGGGAGCACCTCAGTTTTGTAGCAAAGCAATAAGTGTCCCAAAAAGAGGGGTGGGAGCTCTGTGTCCCGTGATGTACTCCAAGAAAAGGATTTTACAGGTAAGCTGTTATAAAAATCCTATTTTCTTTTTCGTACATCACGGGACACAGAGCGACATAGTCATTACTAATGGGATGTCCTAAAGCAATGCCCAACGAGGGGGGGGATACACCATATATAAGCTGAGCGCTATCAGACATGAGGATCTTTTGCGGCCTGCAACACACTGCGCCCAAAGGCGACATCCTCCTGACTTCTAACGTCCACCTGGTAGAACCTAGTAAACGTGTGAACTGAAGACCATGTTGCGGCCTTACAGATTTGAGCCAGGGAGGCCTGGTGATGCACTGCCCATGAAGTTCCAACTGCTCTCGTGGAGTGCGCCCTAACTTTGAACGGAGGCGGTCTCCTTCTCAAGCCATAGGCTTGCATTATGACCTGTCGAATCCACTTGGCTAAAGTAGATTTTGACGCTGCCTGACCCCTTCTGGGGCCTTCCGGCAGAATAAACAAAGTATCCGTTCTGCGAATCTGAGCAGTGGCTTTTAGATAAGCTTTAACTGCTCTTACTACATCCAAAGAATGCAATAACTTTTCCTCTACCGAAGTAGGTTTGGGGAAAAAAGAAGGGAGAACCACATCTTGGTTCAAATGAAACCTCGATACCACCTTAGGAAGAAAGGCTGGATGAGGACGTAACACTACTCTGTCCTTATGGATAACCAGATATGGCTCCCTACAGGACATAGCTGCTAATTCCGACACTCTTTTAGCCGAACAAATGGCTACTAGAAAAATCAATTTCCTGGTGAGAAGAACCAGGGAAATATGCTGTAATGGTTCAAATGGTTGTTTCTGTAGAACCGACAGAACCAAGTTTAGATCCCATGGACATATGGGAATATTAACCGGAGGACTAATACGCATCACTCCTTGTATAAAGGCTTTGACTAGTGAATGCGAAGCCAAGGGCCTTTGAAAAAATATTGACAAGGCCGAAATCTGACCCTTGATAGTACTCAAGGCAAGCTTCCTATCTACAGCCCATTGTAGGAAGTCCAGAATCCTACCTATTAAGTATTTACGTGGATGCCATTTCTTGGCCTCACACCAGGCGATGTACGCCTTCCAGATTCTATAGTAGATCTGCCTGGATACCGGCTTCCTGGCATTGATCATGGTAGATACCACAGCATTAGAGAGCCCTCTCTTTTTTAGAATGTGGGCTTCAATAGCCAGGCCGTCAAACCTAGGGCTGGTAAGGAAGGGTGGTATATCGGTCCTTGCGAAAGCAGGTCCGGACGATGTGGGAGGGTCCAAGGACTCCCAACAGACATCTTTACAATCTCCGCGTACCATGCTCTTCGGGGCCACGCTGGAGCCACCAGAATCACTGGTTTCTTTTCTACCCTGATTCTGCGAAGTAATCGAGGTAACAATTGTGGCGGTGGGAATGCATATATCAGCTTGAACTGATCCCAAGGGAACACTAGGGCATCCGAGCCGCAAGCTAGGGGATCCCTTGTCCAAGAGACAAACCTGTCCACTTTTGTGTTGAATCTGGATGCTAGCAGATCTACATCCGGTGTTCCCCACCGCTGACATATTGTCCGGAAAACCTCGGGATGAAGGGACCATTCCCCTGGGCATAATTGTTGGCGACTTAGAAAGTCCGCTTTCCAATTCTCCACTCCTGGAATGAATACCGCAGATATGGCTGGGACATATCTTTCTGCCCATCTCAGGATGTAATTTACTTCCCTCTGGGCTGCACGACTCCTGGTGCCCCCCTGATGATTGATATATGCCACTGCTGTGGCATTGTCTGATTGAATTCTGACAGGGGACCCTTGGAGTTTGGATGTCCATGCTACTAGGGCATACCGGGCTGCTCGTATCTCTAAGAGATTGATGGGCAGGGCCTTTTCCGCATCCGACTATCTGCCCTGGAGAGACCATTGCTCCAGTACTGCTCCCCAGCCTATAAGGCTGGCATCTGTAGTGACCACCTTCCAAGAAATCGGACTGAAGGATTTCCCTCTTTCCAGATTCTGGGGAACCAACCACCAGCGGAGGCTCTTGCGAACGGAAGGGGACAAGGACATTGGTAAGTCCAGAGCCTGAACTTTTTTGTTCCAGGCTGACAGTATGGCCCTTTGCAAATTCCTTGAATGGAATTGACCGTAGGGTACTGCTTTGAATGATGCCACCATTTTTCCCAGCAGCCTCATGCACAGGCGTATGGATGGCTGTCTTTTTGAACCCACTAAGTGGATCAAATCTCTCAAAGACGACCCCTTTTCTTGAGGCAAGGAAATTTTTCTCTGGTCTGAATCCAGCCTTAGCCCCAAGTATTCCAGACTTTTGACTGGTTTTAGGGCTGACTTGTCTCGGTTGATAATCCAACCGTGATATTCCAGATACTTGATTGTCTCGTGAACAACCACTTCTAGTTTTTCCACTGAGTGGTCTATCAGCAACAAGTCGTCTAGATATGCCATTATCGTTACACCTTGTGTTCCTAGTTTGGCCAATAATGGGGCCAGAATTTTTGTGAACACTCGTGGTGCTGTGGCCAGACCGAAGGGTAAGGCTCTGAACTGAAAATGGCGCCCTTCTACCGCAAAGCGTAGAAATTTTTGGTGGGCTGGAAAGATGGGAATGTGCAAATAAGCATCTTTGATGTCGATCGAGGCTAACCATTCCTCCCCTTGTAGGGCAGTGGCCACCGACCGAATCTACTCCATCCGGAAAGTCCTGATATGTAGGAATTTGTTTAGCCCTTTTAGATTTAATATGGGCCTCACGTCCCCGTTTGGCTTCGGGACTAGTGATGAGCCGAACACCCCCGGGTTCGGTTCGCACCAGAACCCGCGAACGGACCGAAAGTTCGTACGAACATTAGAACCCTATTAAATACAATGGATGCGAACGTTCGAATTCTAAAGTGCTAATTATAACAACTATTATGCATGTTATTGTCCTAAAAAGGGTTTGGGAACCCGGGTTCTGCACCAGGGGACATGTATCAATGCAAAAAGAAGTTTTAAAAACGGTCGTTTTTCGGGAGCAGTCATTTTAATGATGCATAAAGTGAAAAAAAAAAAGTCAAATATTCCTTTAAATATCGTACCTGGGGGGTGTCTAAAGTATGCCTGTGAAGTGCCACGTGTTTCCCGTGTTTAGAACTGTCCCTGCACAAAATGACACTTCTAAAGGAAAAAAAAGCCATTTAAAACTGCTTGCGGCTTTAATGTAATGTCTGGTCCCGGTAATATGGATGAAAATCTTTAAGAAAAATGGCATAGCTACCCCATGACCCCCCCCCTACCCCAGCCCATTACCAGCCCCTTTGGGTCTTGTATGGATATTAAGGGGAACCCCGCACATAAAATAAAAAAGGCCCTATATACTCTGAACAGCCGTATACAGGCGGTGCATACAAGACAGGGACTGTATGTTTGTTCTTATGTAGAATGTGTTTGTAATTTTGAACAGGTACATTGTTTAAGTGTAGCTCCAGCCCAAAAATCTATTTTTAAACTTTTTGGAAAACATAGGTAAGGGTTATCACCCCTGTAACATTTGTTTTGCTGTCTGTGCCCCTGTTCAGAACATTTCACCTCACTTTCCGTCCCAATGACAACTGTTTTTGAAATGTGGTGTTTTTCTTGAAACAAGGATTGCTGATAAAGCATCAGTACAGAGAAGACACCTTTCTCCCATATTAATTCTTACAGGAGAGAATTTTCCTTCCTAGGGGTAGATTTCCTCTCACTTCCTGTTGTCTTCTTGCGTTTGCAAGTAGGAGTCGTTTGTAAGTTGGATGTTTGAAAGTAGGGACCTGCCGTATATAATCTGCAGAAATAGGCCCCTTAGTTGGTGTTGGCACAACACTGTAAGCACTCACAGTTACTCTTGGTTTGTGCTGGAACGCCCTGCTGTCAACTATTATATCAGGAATTGTAATTACATATAATTGTTGAACAGTGGTAGTAAAAATTGGGCCTTTGATGGTGGTGCTGGTGCCACAACACTGTAAGCCCTGACAGTTACTCTTGGTGGGTGCAGCAATGGGCCCTGCTGTGAATTATTAGATCAAGAATTGTAATTGCATGCCCCTGTTGAACAGGGGCTGAAAAATTGGGCCTTTCGTGGTGGTGGTGGTGTTGCCACAACACTGTAAGCCCTCAGAGTTACTCTTGCTTGGTGGGTGCAGGAATGGGCCCTGCTGTGAATTATTAGATCAATAATTGTAATTACATGCCCCTGTTGAACAGGGGCTGAAAAATTGGGCCTTAGGCACTGGTGGCACAACACTGCAACCCCTCACAGATACTGTACTTGGAGCACAGCAATGAGCCGTGTTGCAAAGTATTGCTTCAAAAATTGTAATGACACGCCCCTGTTAAACAGGGGCTGAAAAATTGGGCCTTAGGCACTGGTGGCACAACACTCCAACCCCTCACACATACTGTACTTGGAGCACAGCAATGAGCCCTGTTGCAAAGTATTGCTTCAAAAATTGTAATTACACGCCCCTGTTAAACAGGGGCTGAAAAATTGGGCCTTAGCCACTGGTGGCGGCACCCATAAACAAAAATGATCTTCCAAGCTATCATCATCAATCGTATCATTGAGGACTCGGAGGAGGAGGATAGCCAGTCAACATAACAGCACAGGCACTCAGCATCAGCATCAGTCTTGAAGGGATGTGACATGTTAAAATCAATTAGTCTGTTATATCAGCATCAGGTGTGTGGTAGCTGGTGGTGATCCAAGACTGGTTCATCTTGATGAAAGTCAGTCGATCAACCGAGTCGGTGGACAGGCGCACCCTGTGATCCGTGACAAATCCTCCAGCAGCACTGAATGTGCGTTCCGAAAGAACGCTGGATGCAGGACAGGCCAGTAGCTCAATTGCATACTGTGCAAGCTCTGGCCAGTGATCCATCCTCAAGACCCAGTAAGCCAGAGGATTTTCGGTGGGGAAGGTGTCCAAGTCTGACCTTGCCCCTAGATATTCCTGCACCATGTTTATCAGACGCTGGCGATGGTTGCTGGAACCGATCATACTTTGGGGCTGCGGACTAAAGAATTGTCTGAACGCATCGGTCAGACGGCCACCTTCCCCACCGCTCCTTCTTTGACTGGCCGAAGCCTCAGCAACTCGTTGTCCAGGACCAGGAGTTTGTAACCTCCCAGTCTCTGGGAACGCGTTGCACAGACCTTTCTGCAAGGCCTCCCGGAGTTGTCTCATCCTCTGCTCCCTCTGCGACGGTAACATAAGGTCCGCAACCTTACCCTTGTACCGTGGATCAAGGAGAGTGGCCAGCCAGTAATGGTCCCTCTCCTTGATCCGAAGAATACGAGGATCCTTCCGCAGACTTTGCAGGATCAGGGAGGCCATGCAGCGTAGGTTTGCTGAGGCATTCGCTCCAGAGTCCTCTGGGTCACTAAGGACGACATGATCCGCAGTCACCTCCTCCCAGCCACGTACAAGTCCACTGGTTTCTTGGGACTGTAAATCATCCCTAAAAGACTGCTGCTGATGATGCTGAGTGCCAGCCTCCACCTCCATGCTGACACAATCCTCCTCCTCCTCCTCCTCCTCCTCCTCCTCCTCTTCCTGTGCGATGGGTGGGACAGAAGGAACACTGTCTGGGTAAAGGGGGCCTTGAGAGGCAAGGAAGTCCTCCTCTTCCTGCCTCTGTTCTGCCTCAAGTGCCCTGTCCATTATTCCACGCAGCGTGTGCTCCAACAGGTGGACAAGAGGTACAGTGTCACTGATGCATGCACTGTCACTGCTCACCATCCTCGTGGCCTCCTCAAATGGTGCCAGGACAGTGCATGCATCCCTGATCATGCCCCACTGGCGTGGAGAAAAAAAACCAAGCTCCCCTGACCCTGTCCTGGTGCCGTAGTCGCACAGGTACTCATTGATGGCCCTCTGCTGCGTGTGCAGCCGCTGCAGCATGGCCAACGTTGAGTTCCACCTGGTGGGCATGTCACATATAAGGCGGTTCTTGGGCAGGTTCAACTCCTTTTGCAGCTCAGCCAGGCGAGCACTGGCATTATAAGATCTGCGGAAATGCACACAGACTTTCCTGGCCTGCCTCAGGACATCCTGTAAGCCCGGGTACCTGCCCAAGAAACGCTGCACCACCAGGTTAAGGACGTGAGCCACACAGGGCACATGGGTCAGTTGTCCCTGTCGAAGGGCGGAGAGGAGGTTGGTGCCATTGTCGCAAACCACCATTCCTGGCTTAAGCTGGCGTGGCGTCAACCACCTCTCGGCCTGGCCCTGCAGAGCAGACAGGACCTCTGCCCCAGTGTGGCTTCTGTCCCCCAAACACACCAGCGCAAGCACGGCATGGCATCTTTTTGCCTGCGTACTTGCGTAGCCCCGTGAACGGCTACGGAGCACCGCTGGTTCATAGGACAAACCACAGGAAGAGGCCATGGAGGAAGAAGAAGAGGAGGGGGTGGAGGAGAGAGGTGTGTCACAACCAGTAGTAGCATTTTGGAGGCGTGGCGGTGGGACAACCTCCAACACTACTGCACCTTGTCCTGCATCCTTCCCAGCTGCCAAAAGAGTGACCCAATGGGCCGTGAAAGAAAGGTAACGTCCCTGTCCATGCCTGCTGGACCATGAGTCAGCGGTAATATGCACCTTACCGCTGACCGCCCTGTCCAGCGAGGCCAAGACATTGCCTTCCACATGCCGGTAGAGAGCCGGAATAGCCTTCCGTGAGAAAAAGTGGCGTTTGGGAACCTGCCACTGAGGAACCGCACATTGCACAAACTCACGGAAGGGGGCCGAGTCTACCAACTGAAAAGGCAGCAGTTGAAGCGCTAGCAATTTAGCCAAGCTAGCATTCAACCGCTGGGCATGTGGATGGCTGGGAGTGAACTTCTTTCGACGGTCCAGCAGCTGGGGCAGGGAAATTTGCCTGCTAGAATCGGACGTCGGTGTACTGCTAGCAGAGTGGCCGCAAGTACTTGGCTGTGACACACCTAATTCTACACCTTCATTCCTCTCAGTGCATGTTTCAGAGAGGACTGAAGTTATAGTGGGGTTGGAGATCCCAGCTGATGCGGTGCAAGGAGAGGTCCGCTTTGTTCTTTGGTGTGGGTCTTTGAGGTAGGCTTGCCAACGAGCTGCATGGCAGGTCAACATATGTCTGGTCAGGCATGTGGTACCCAAGCGGCTGATGTTTTGGCCACGCGATATACGCTTGAGACATATGTTGCAAACAGCAGCTGTGCGATCTGATGCACTAGCCTCAAAAAAGGCCCACACCAAGGAACTTTTTGAATGACGGGCAGAGGCAGCGCCCTGCACAGGCGAGCTCTGCGGTGTGATTCCGTCGGTGTACTGCCCTTACGCTGGCCACCAAAGGGCATCCTGCCTCGTTGGAGATGTGCCTCCTCCTCATCCTCCTCCTCCTCCTCTCTCCTATTAGGCACCCATGTGGAGTCAGTGACCTCATCATCCCCTCCCTCCTCATCACTGGAGCCAATCTGGCAGTATGCTGCAGCTGCTGGAACATGACTGCCAGATTGGTGTCCTTCTTGAGCATCCCCTCTGTCTGCTCTCACCCTACTGCCTTCCTGTAGCTGGGTTTCATCATCAGACCCTTCGAAACGCTGGGCATCCTCCTGGAGCATGTACCCAACACTGTGCTCAAACAGTTCGGGGGACTCCTCAGGAGGAGGACATGGTGGGTCTAGGGAAGGAGTGACTGATGATGAGTCTGACATTGATACCAGGGAAGAGGACGCTTTGGCAGCTGCTTTGCCAGTACCCTGAGCCTGGGTGAGAGAGGAGGAGGAGGAGGGCTTGGTCATCCACTCTACCAAGTCTTCGGCATGATGTGGCTCAACATGTCCAGCTGCCGAAAAGAAGGACAAGCGTGTCCCATGGCCATGTGCTGATGACAATGCACCGCGTCCACGACCAGCACTGTTGCCCCCAGACACAGAGCCTGCTTGCCCTCTTTTATTGCCTCCTGACTGTCTGCCTCTCCTTGTTTGCCTTCCAGACATTCTAATAGATGGCCTGCAGGGAGATGGGGAAAAAAGCAATAAGGGCTACCTTCAGGTGTCCTTCTCTGTCCCTTTACTTAAGGATTTCTAAATATGGTTCAGGATGATTGCTTTTGCACAGAATAGCACAACGACAATTTCCCTGACTGTCCAAAAAACAAGGATTTCAAAGATGGTTGATGAGGAATGCTTTAGCACACTATAGCACAAGGAGAATTCACTCACTGTCCTTCCCAGTCCCTAGAAACAAGGACTTGCACAGTGAAAGAAACTGACACTCTCCCTACCTACAGTTTTCTGTCCCTAGAAAAAATGTTTTTTTTAAGCACACTATAGCACAAGGAGAATTCACTCACTGTCCTTCCCAGTCCCTAGAAACAAGGACTTGCACAGTGAAAGAAACTGACACTCTCCCTACCTACAGTTTTCTGTCCCTAGAAAAAATGTTTTTTTTAAGCACACTATAGCACAAGGAGAATTCACTCACTGTCCTTCCCAGTCCCTAGAAACAAGGACTTGCACAGTGAAAGAAACTGACACTCTCCCTACCTACAGTTTTCTGTCCCTAGAAAAAATGTTTTTTTTAAGCACACTATAGCACAAGGAGAATTCACTCACTGTCCTTCCCAGTCCCTAGAAACAAGGACTTGCACAGTGAAAGAAACTGACACTCTCCCTACCTACAGTTTTCTGTCCCTAGAAAAAATGTTTTTTTTAAGCACACTATAGCACAAGGAGAATTCACTCACTGTCCTTCCCAGTCCCTAGAAACAAGGACTTGCACAGTGAAAGAAACTGACACTCTCCCTACCTACAGTTTTCTGTCCCTAGAAAAAATGTTTTTTTTTTAAGCACACTATAGCACAAGGAGAATTCACTCACTGTCCTTCCCAGTCCCTAGAAACAAGGACTTGCACAGTGAAAGAAACTGACACTCTCCCTACCTACAGTTTTCTGTCCCTAGAAAAAATGTTTTTTTTAAGCACACTATAGCACAAGGAGAATTCACTCACTGTCCTTCCCAGTCCCTAGAAACAAGGACTTGCACAGTGAAAGAAACTGACACTCTCCCTACCTACAGTTTTCTGTCCCTAGAAAAAATGTTTTTTTTAAGCACACTATAGCACAAGGAGAATTCACTCACTGTCCTTCCCAGTCCCTAGAAACAAGGACTTGCACAGTGAAAGAAACTGACACTCTCCCTACCTACAGTTTTCTGTCCCTAGAAAAAATGTTTTTTTTAAGCACACTATAGCACAAGGAGAATTCACTCACTGTCCTTCCCAGTCCCTAGAAACAAGGACTTGCACAGTGAAAGAAACTGACACTCTCCCTACCTACAGTTTTCTGTCCCTAGAAAAAATGTTTTTTTTAAGCACACTATAGCACAAGGAGAATTCACTCACTGTCCTTCCCAGTCCCTAGAAACAAGGACTTGCACAGTGAAAGAAACTGACACTCTCCCTACCTACAGTTTTCTGTCCCTAGAAAAAATGTTTTTTTTAAGCACACTATAGCACAAGCACAAAACACACTGACACTCTCCCTACCTATCCTTCTCTTTCCCTAAACTAAAGGAATCCAGGTTAAGCAAGAAAGAAATAAAAGTCACTGTCCCTGCCTATGCTGCTCTTTCCCTGCTCCGGAACACACTACACTAGGCCGCCGTGCTGGCGGCCTTTTATAGTGTGGGGCGTGTACTAAACACCCTCAGCAATAATTGGCCACAGGCATCCTGCCTGTGGCCAATCATTGCTCTCCTCGCTGCCGGCGCTGTGATTGGCCAAGCATGCGGGGTCACAGTGCATGCTTGGCCAATCACAGCGCCTGGATGACACTGCGATGGCGTAGTGCATTGTGGGCCGTTCGCGTCACTCGAATTTGGCGCGAACGGCCCAAATCGTTCGATCTTCGTCGAACGATCGAACAGCCGATGTTCGAGTCGAACGTATGTTCGACTCGAACACGAAGCTCATCCCTATTCGGGACTGTAAAGAGGTTTGAGTAAAACCCGAACCCCCATTCTTCCAGGGGAACCTCTATAATTACTGCTTGGAGCAATAATTGTTCTAGTGCCAACAGGAGGGATCCTCTCTTCTGGGGATCCCTTGGCACGTTTGACCTTATAAAGTGGGAAGGAGGGGAGTCTTTTAACTCCAATTTGTATCCCAGATTTACTGCGGAGAGCACCCATCTGTCTCTGATCGTGTCCCGCCAGGTCTCTGCGAACAACTGAAGTCTTCCCCCCCACCCGATTGAGTGGGGGCAACCCTTCATGCATTTGACTTTGGGGGAGGTTTTGTACCTCTCCTGCTCCAGGGCTTCTTGTTACCCTGCAATTGTCCCTGATTTTTACCTCCGGGATTTGACCGAGGAGGCCGTCGGATCTGTTTCACAGCCGATGTCCTAGGGACTGGAGAAGCAGGCCTCTTAAAAGAGGGACCTCTAACTCTGTTTTTAACCGGCAAAAGTGTACTTTTACCGCTGGAAATTCTCTGGATATATTTGTCCAGGTCTTCCCCGAATAAGCGTTCACCATGAAATGGGAAGCTGACCAGCAATTTTTTACAGGGAGCTTCAGCAGACCAGTTTTTGAGCCATAAAAGCCTGCGCATATGTACTACAGACAGCGTAAGGCGGGAGGCCTGATGGATTGAATCCTTTATAGCTTCCACCGCAAAGCATAAGGCTCTAGGTAGATCAGCTAGGGCAAGAGCCTGCTGATCCGGCAAGTCCCTTAAGACCTGTTTCAACTGATCCTTCACTGCTTGGCAGACCCCAATAGCTGCCACTGCTGGTTGTGTCACCAATCCTGCTGTAGAAAAAGCAGATTTTAATAAGGACTCTCATTTTTTATCTATTGGGTCCTTGAACATTTGGACATTATCCACTGGACATGTCAGTGATTTATTCACACAAGAGATGGCTGCGTCCACTGTAGGGACCCTCCATTTTTTGATGAACTTATCCTCCATGGGATAGACCACTTGAAATCTCTTGGGAGGAGTAAATATTTTATCAGGATGCTCCCAATCCTGGTAAATGAGCCCTTCCAGTAAAGGATGGATCGGAAAGGAACAAACAGTCTGGGGAGCTTTTAGCGACCCCAACGAGGAGACCGAAGTGGATGTCGGCTCCGCAAGGGGCATTTTAAATGCTGATCGGACCATATTAGTCAGGGACTGAACCCATAACCTTTCAGCATGTGATGCTGAGAACGGCTCTTCCACTGTTGATTCCTCTACAACAGAATCGACCTCATCCTGATCCCCTTCAGGCAGGTCGATCCCTGTATGGGACTGTTGCTCTGCTAACAGGCACTCTGAGGGAGGAGACGGAGATCGAGCACTTTTTTCCTGTGACAGGGAAGCAGCGATCAATGCTGACAATCTCTCTTCCAGCCCTCCCAGAGCTGAGGAAAAAACCTCCTCTGTTACATACACAGGAGCAGGTGAACTGAGGACAGCCACAGTACCAGGTACTCCTGAGGGTGCTCTACGGTCACTAACCTCTGATTCTTCAGGGGAGACTGGTGCAGCCGAAGCATGCCCAAGATCCTCAGAGCCCGATGGAGACCCCCTATGCTTCCTGGAATTTTTAGTTCCGGAGTTTTTTGACGGCATTATTCCTAAGCCCAAAGCTGAGGTATTCCAGCCGAAATACACCACTTACTGACAATAGTCTAGCACAAATGCTGCTATATAAACAGTTGGTGTCTACTAATGTGCCTTTCTATGGGGATGCCTGCATCAACCGCTTGCTGTATGCCTTTTTCTAAATGTTGCCAGCTCTGTCTCTGCACTCCATAGCCAGCTCACAACACATAATTGTGGTTTTTAACATGCTGGGACGCCCGCACATGCGCAGAAGCGCTGCGGCGCGCACAGAGCGTCATCCCCCAAGCTCCGCCCCCTTTCCCGGCTCACCTCTATATATAGAGGCGGGCGCACGCGCGCGGCCACGTGCGCCTTCGGCGCTAATTTTGAAAAGGAAACCAGGGACAAGAGCCAGGGCCCCTTTTGCCGCAGGCCGGGGGATGGACGAGCATTGCAACATGGCAGAGGAAGCAGTTTCCCTTAAGAGAACTCACCATCTGCCTGGACTTGCTCTGATAAAAAGAAACTAGTCCACATGACAAGAAACATTCCACAGCGGCCTCTAGTGGATTAACACAGGTACCGCAGTCTGATATATTAAATATATATATATATATTTTTTTTTTTTCTTGACCACTATTAAAATTATTACATTTTTTAGTAGTTACAGGCATGCACAGATATTAGCGGGAATACCGTTAGGTAACAGACAGAAAGACAAATTAGGCTTGGGGGTCCCCCAATAGAACCAAGTTCCTGGGGGCCCCCACTTACCTGTTCCCCGCCGCAGGACTTTGTTTGGTCCACAGAAGCCCAAACTTCACCTATCACGGCAGGCATTGTAATTAAACCTTCAGGGACCGGGTTCCCAAGGATTCCACTCCCCTGGACCTGTATAGCACCCTGCACAGAAAACATCTTGGTCATGGGTATGACCAGAGCTCTGGATCCCAGGGTCCAGCTCTCCTAAGAGAAGCATTACAGGCAAAACCTTGCTCTTCTCTGCAAGGCCCGGGTACCGACCGTTTAGCTATGAAGCTTTTTTGGTCGGATCCGGAATAGCTTACTGAGGCCCAAAAGAACCTGTACGCAAGCTCAGTGAAAAACACATGTTTCTTCTTGGCCAACACCTTAGACACTGGCAAAAAACTGAGGTGCTCCCGGATGGGAGGGGCTTATATAGGGGAGGGTACTTCCGGTTTTGGAAGTTGCCAGTGCCAGCACCTGAAGGTATCTATATAACCCATTAGTAATGACTATGTCGCTCTGTGTCCCGTGATGTACGAGAAAGAAATATGAGAATCGTCAACAGAGCCCGAGTCGCTCTCCTTGGGGCTAGATTGTCTACCAGTCCCAAGAGGCATACCTCAATTGAAGGCTGTACCTGGATGGTGGTCACCCCAGCTATGCAGTCGGCAACCCCTCTCCAGAACCCCTGGATGAATGAGCAATTCCAAAAGACATGCATGAAATCGGCCGTGGGGGAACTGCACCACCAGCAACAAGGAGACTGTGTAGGGAATATCTTGGCCAGTCTAGCCGGCGTAAGATAGATGCGATGCAGGAATTTAAATTGGATGAGATGGTCCCTAGCAGAGACCAATCTAGTAAAATTAATGTCCCATACATCATCCCAGTCATCCCTGTCCATCTGGGGGAACACCTCGCCCCACGCCGCCCTACACTTTGCCAGGAGATCACCTCCCTCACTGAACAGCTGTTTATATATTTTAGACAAGGCCTTGTCTAAAGTGTCGCACACGCCCCTTTTGACAAAAAACGGTTGGCCAACAATCGTACCGCGTGTACGAGGCTTAAGACTATGTTGTCAATAAAGTACATGTGCGTTTAAAGGCAGGCGTCACAATACTTTTGGTAATATAGTGTGTATATATGTATGTGTGTGTGTATGTATAATATATATATATATATATATACATACACACACACACACACACACACATGAAAAGATAGAATAAAATATTTACAAAAATGGGGATGGGGTACTCACTTTTGTGAGATACACACACATTATATATATACACATACATACATACATACATACATACTGTGACAGCAGGAAGGTAAAGTCACCTGGTTGCATCCAGGGGGGTAGGTATATTTCTCCCAGATTCAGGCTTTATGCCGACTTATACAACTAGGGAGAGAGTTGATGAAGCCCAGCTGAGGCTAGTGGGCTCATGGATGATTCATACCTCTAGGGAGAGTGCTGGGCGTCATGCAGGCAGGGAGTTGATGAGACCAGCTGAAGCTTGTCAGCTCGTTTAAGGCCTCTATAAAAACTCCCAGCTTCATTAGGTGTTTGCTCATGCCTGGAACCAGACCTGTGTGGACTGTCTAGGGAGAGTGAACCCCTGTGCGGTGAGACAAAGCCTGTGTGGCTATTTGTTTGGACATTTACTAAACCAGGGACTTAGGGACTAGGACAGCACCAGGCTGATCCCAGTTGTTAGTTAGGGAAACCTGCATGTTTAGTCAGAGGTCAAGCTGACCAGGATTTATTTTGTTTATGTTTCTTTTTGCTTTGCTGTGTTTTTGTCACTGTAAATAGAGAAATAAACCGCACCTTTTGATCTTGAAAACCACAACCTCCGTCTGCTGGGCCTGTTTTTGTGTGGGGAGCCCATCCAGGGGGTCACACACACCCGCTACCGAGTTAACCCCCTCACAGTTGGTGGAGAACCAGTGGCAGTTTTTTTTTAAGCCAGCATGGAGGAGATACTGAAACAGCTGGCTCTAGCAAATGCCAATCAACAGCAGACAAATGCAGGTTTGCAAAAGAGCTTCGCAGCCCAGCAACAAGCCCAGCAGCAATCTGAGGCCCGCTTCATAGACCTGTTGCAGAAGCAAGAACAGAGACTACAACAACAGATGGAAGCAGTAATGCAGCAACGTCCGCAGACCAGTGAGGAAAGCTGTCCCACTAATACCGCGTCCTTTGGGGTGAGTCGTTTATTGACAAAAATGACTGGAGAGGATGATCCAGAGGTATTTTTGACCACATTTGAAAGGACTGCTGAAAGAGAAAAGTGGCCTGAGGAGCAGTGGGCTGGACTGGTGGCTCCTCTGTTAACTGGTGAATCGCAGAAAGCTTACTATGACCTAGAGCCTGACCAAGCAAAAGACTATGGGATGCTAAAAGCTGAAATATTGGCAAGGCTGGGTGTCACCCTGGCTGTCCGGGCTCAGCGTGTGCATAACTGGACTTTCCAGCTTGGAAAACCCCCCAGGTCTCAAATGTATGATCTCATTCACCTGAGCAGGAAGTGGCTACAGCCAGAGACTTTGTCCGCACCGGAGATTGTGGAACGTGTTGTGATGGATCGTTTCTTGAGAGCTCTTCCTACCGCCATTCAAAAGTGGGTAAGCCATGGAGACCCAGAAACGGCCGGTAAACTTGTGGATCGTGTAGAGAGATACTTGGCTGCAGAGAACCTGACGGCCTCTTCCAGAGACTCTCGGACTTTCCACCCTAAGACCAGACCATCCCCAGGGGCGGATTAGATGATTCCAAGGGGTGAGGGTGGAGAGAGTGAGAGGGTGGGAGCTCTGCCCAGGGTTTGGCGAGAACAGCCTGGGAAGTCGGGGGCTCAAGAGGCAGCCAAAAGGATTGTTTGCTACCGCTGCCGGCAAGCGGGACATATTGCAGCAAATTGCCCGGTTGTGGAGGAACCCATGCAATGTGACTTTCTGACGGACAGACGTCAGTCGCTGTGTGCGACAGTCGCATGCACTGCCATTCGGGGAACTGAGAAACATTTATGCAAAATGTGTATTAATGGTAGAAATGTTGTGGTATTACTGGATTCAGGTAGCCTTGTGACCCTGATAAAGGCTGAATTAGTTAAAACAGAGGTCTCTGGGAATAGCAAGGTAGCTGTTATTTGTGTGCATGGGGACACCCGAGAGTATCCAGTGACTACAGTGTGTTTCAAGACCCCCAAAGGTACCCTCTCTCATCCAGTGGGGTTAGTATCTCAATTACCGCATGATGCCATTGTGGGAAGGGATTTTCCGAAGTTCTGGGAACTGTGGGATGATCCTGAGCCCCCCACTGGTGCCCCTATGTACCAGGAAGGTGATAGCCAGAACTCCTCTGAGAGTGGTGAGGACTCTCCAGAATTTCCCTTGTCAGTATTGGCAGGCGAGACTCAAGAAACTGGAGAGGAGCCCACCTCCTCAGACGAAAACCTACCGTCTGTGGAGTTTTCTGATCTTGAGGTTCACAGGGAAAATTTTGCCACAGAACAGTTAAAAGACCCCGCCCTAATAAAGGCACGGGAAAACGTAGTGGAAATAGATGGCGAGTTAGTGAACCCAGATAATGCCTGCACTTACCCATACTTCAGCGTAGAGAAGGACCTACTGTATCGGGTGGCAAAAAGGGCAGAAGAAACCGTTGAGCAGCTTGTGGTGCCCAAACCTTACAGGAAGTTGGTGTTGGAGTTGGCCCATGGGCACATTCTTGGAGGTCATCTGGGGACAGAGAAAACCCGAGAGAGGGTATTACAGAGATTCTATTGGCCTGGGGTGATGAAGGACATAGAAAATTATTGTTCCTCCTGCCCTGTGTGTCAGAGGTCGGCCCCGATGCCACATTTCCGTAGCCCGCTGGTCCCTCTACCCATCATTGAGGTGCCGTTTGAGAGGATCGCAATGGATTTGGTAGGTCCTATAATCAAGTCCGCTAGGGGGCACCAGTACATATTAGTTATAATGGACTATGCCACCCGTTATCCAGAAGCGATCCCTCTCCGAAATACCTCGGCCAAAACCATAGCCAAAGAGCTATCTCTTGTTTTTAGCCGGGTGGGTATTTGTAAAGAACTGCTTACGGACCAAGGTACACCCTTTATGTCCCGGGTTATGAAAGAGCTGTGTAAATTGTTCAAAGTGACGCAATTGCGTACGTCTGTGTATCACCCCCAAACCGATGGGCTGGTTGAAAGATTCAACAAAACCCTAAAACAAATGTTGAAGAAAGTGGTGGATAGAGATGGAAAGGATTGGGACTGTCTACTTCCTTATTTGATGTTTGCTATTAGGGAGGTGCCCCAATCCTCTACGGGATTCTCCCCCTTTGAGTTACTGTATGGGAGACACCCAAGAGGGCTGTTGGATATTGCCAAGGAAACTTGGGAAAGTGAGAGTTCTCCCCACAGGAGTGTGATTGAGCATGTCGCCCTGATGCAAGATCGAATTGCACAGGTAATGCCCATCGTGAAGGAACATTTGGCCCAAGCGCAGTTGGCACAGCAGAGAGTGTACAACCGTGGAGCCAAGACCCGTACCTTTTCCCCGGGGGATAGGATATTGGTACTTGTCCCTACGGTTGAAAGTAAATTCCTTGCCAAATGGCAAGGCCCCTACGAGATAATGGAAAAAGTGAGCGAAGTGAATTACAAGGTCAGACAACCAGGAAGGCGAAAGCCCGAACAGATCTATCACGTTAATCTGTTGAAAGCCTGGAGGGATAGAGAGTCCCTAGTCGCAGAAACTTGGTCACCAGCTCAAACTGGTTGCGTGATTCCGGAGGTTGGAATAGCAGCCACCTTGTCACAACCCCAACAACAGGAGGTTAAGGAGTTTGTGCTTCGCAACAAGGAGGTGTTCTCTGAGCTGCCGGGACAAACATCTGGGGTAGAGCATGATATTATTACCCCGCCCGGTGAAAGGGTGAAGTTAAAACCCTATCGGATCCCAGAGGCCCGACGGGAGGCAATACGGGAGGAAGTACAGAAAATGCTGAACTTAGGGGTGATAGAGGAGTCCCAAAGTGATTGGTCTAGTCCCATTGTGTTGGTGCCTAAACCGGATGGGAGCTGGCGATTTTGTAACGATTTTCGTCAGTTGAACAAAGTTACAAAATTTGACACCTACCCCATGCCACGTATAGATGAGTTGATCGACCGGCTGGGAACAGCCCGATACATGACGACTCTTGACCTCACAAAAGGGTATTGGCAAATTCCCCTGGCCAAGTCGGCCAAAGAGAAAACCGCATTTGTAACCCCAGACGGGGCGTTCCAATATAAGAGAATGCCGTTCGGGTTACAGAATGCGCCGGCCACATTCCAGCGGAAAATGGACCAGATACTGAGGCCCCATCGGAAGTATGCTGCGGCTTACCTGGATGACGTAATTGTCCATAGCACAGATTGGGCCTCACATCTGCCAAAAGTGCAAGCAGTCCTAGACTCTATCCGGGAAGCGGGGTTTACGGCTAACCCCAAGAAGTGTACCATTGGGCAGGAGGAGGCCAAATATCTTGGGTACACCATTGGCAGGGGAGTAATAAAACCCCAACTCAACAAAGTCGAGGCCATCCAGAGTTGGCCACGTCCCAACAGCAAGAAGCAGGTACGAGCCTTTCTGGGAATCGCGGGTTATTATCGGCGCTTCATTCCCCACTTTGCTTCTAAGGCTGTGCCCCTAACCAACCTGACGAAAGGGAAAGGGTCGGTCATGATTAAATGGACCCCCGAGGCTGAGGCAGCATTCCAATTCTTGAAACAAGCCTTATGTAGCCAGCCAGTGTTGTACTCACCCGACTTCTCTAAAGACTTTGTCGTACAAAGTGATGCGTCAGATGTGGGGTTAGGAGCAGTATTGTCCCAGGTCTGGAACGGGGAAGAGCACCCAGTCATTTACCTCAGCAGGAAGTTGAAGTCCCATGAGGTAAATTACGCCACGGTTGAAAAGGAGTGTTTAGCGGTGAAGTGGGCTCTAGATTCCCTTCGGTACTATCTGCTAGGTAGGCACTTTGACATGGTTACGGATCACGCTCCGTTAAAGTGGATGGCTCAAAACAAGGAGACAAATAGAAGAGTAAATAGGTGGTTCCTGGCCCTACAGGAATTCAACTTCACAGTAAAGCATCGCCCTGGCGTTCAAATGGGGAATGTGGATGCTTTGTCTCGAGTACATGAATGCCTGATTGCTGGTGTTCCAACCCCAAGGTTAAAACAAGAGGGGGGGGTATGTGACAGCAGGAAGGTAAAGTCACCTGGTTGCATCCAGGGGGGTAGGTATATTTCTCCCAGATTCAGGCTTTATGCCGACTTATACAACTAGGGAGAGAGTTGATGAAGCCCAGCTGAGGCTAGTGGGCTCATGGATGATTCATACCTCTAGGGAGAGTGCTGGGCGTCGTGCAGGCAGGGAGTTGATGAGACCAGCTGAAGCTTGTCAGCTCGTTTAAGGCCTCTATAAAAACTCCCAGCTTCATTAGGTGTTTGCTCATGCCTGGAACCAGACCTGTGTGGACTGTCTAGGGAGAGTGAACCCCTGTGCGGTGAGACAAAGCCTGTGTGGCTATTTGTTTGGACATTTACTAAACCAGGGACTTAGGGACTAGGACAGCACCAGGCTGATCCCAGTTGTTAGTTAGGGAAACCTGCATGTTTAGTAAGAGGTCAAGCTGACCAGGATTTATTTTGTTTATGTTTCTTTTTGCTTTGCTGTGTTTTTGTCACTGTAAATAGAGAAATAAACCGCACCTTTTGATCTTGAAAACCACAACCTCCGTCTGCTGGGCCTGTTTTTGTGTGGGGAGCCCATCCAGGGGGTCACACACACCCGCTACCGAGTTAACCCCCTCACAATACATACACACATACACACACACATATACATATATATATATATATATATATATATATATATACACACACATACATACATACACACACACACACACACACACACACACACACACACACATATATATATATATATATATATATATATATATATATATATATATATATATATATATATATGTGTGTGTGTGTGTGTGTGTGTGTGTGTGTGTGTGTGTATGTATGTATATATGTGTATATATATAATGTGTGTGTATCTCACAAAAGTGAGTACCCCATCCCCATTTCTGTAAATATTTTATTCTATCTTTTCATGTGACAACACTGAAGAAATGACACTTTTCTACAATGTAAAGTAGTGAGTGTACAGCTTGTATAACAGTGTAAATTTGCTGTCCCCTCAAAATAACTCAACACACAGCCATTAATGTCTAAACCTCTGGCAACAAAAGTGAGTACACCCCTAAGTGAAAATGTCCAAATTGGGCCCAATTAGCCATTTTCCCTCCCCGGTGTCATGTGACTTGTTAGTGTTACAAGGGAGCAGGTGTGTTAAATTTGGTCACTGGAAGTTCAACATGGCACCTCATGGCAAAAAAACTCTCTGAGAGATGAAAAAATTTTTTTTTGCTCTACATAAAGATGGCCTAGGCTTTAGGAAAATTACCAAGATCCTGAAACTGATCTGCAGCACGGTGGCCAAGACCATACAGCGGTTTAACAGTACAGGTTCCACTCAGAACAGGCCTCGCCATGGTCGACCGAAGAAGTTGAGTGCACGTGCTCAGCGTCATATCCAGAGGTTGTCTTTGGGAAATAGACGTATGAGAGCTGCCAGCATTGCTGCAGAGGTTGAAGGGGGGGGGGGGGGGGTCAGCCTGTCAGTGCTGATACGCTGAGACTGCCATCAATCAGGGCAGCTGGCAGATCCAGACTTGGGAAGTCATGATGACGCGCTGCCACGACTGATGGACTTCAGACCGCTCTCCGCTGAAAACGGGTCACAGGGGTGCACAACGAATTGCACTCCTGTGACCCAGAGGAGAAGCCCAGCCTAAAAAGCTCAGGCTGGACTTCTCCTTTAATAATATTCAATTACAGTATGGCCTCGTACACAGGACCGAGAATCTCGTCAGGAAAAAAACACGTCGTTTTTCTTGACGAGATTCTTGGACAAGAAACTTGTCCCGGCCGAGTGTACACACGCTTGATTCAAAGAACCCGCGGTTCTTTGAATGGAGCGAATGCGGTGACGTCATCGACTACGACGAGCATGCGCTCGTCACATTCGATGCCGTCGCCGCCATCTTGCTACACCCTACCTATGCCTAGGAAGCTACCGCGCATGCGTCAAAGTCATTTCGAGCATGCGCGGGTTTCCACGGCGACAGGTAAGTGTACACACACTCACTTTTCTCGTCGAAACATGCCGACGAGAATCTCGATGAGAAAATAGAGAGCAGGTTCTCTATTTTTCTCATCGAGATTCTGGTCAGTTTTCTCGACGAGAAACCATACACACGAACGATTTTCTCGGCAAGAAAGCTATCTCGCCAGTTTTCTTGTCGTTTCTTGCCGAGAAACTCGTTCGTGCGTACGAGGCTTTAGACTTGTGTCGCAATTCCGACAAAAGTGGAGTTACTCCTTAAAGCCCATGTCAAATTTTTTTTTTTTAATCCTCCCTTGCATCCCCCCGCCTTTCCACCTCGCCCCAATGCAAGAGTAAAATGCTTGTTATGTCTCCAGAGGTTAAGTTACAGGCTGTATTACTTACCTTACACCCCCCCCCCCCCCCCCCCTGCTCTGGCCTGTTCTGGTGCTCTCCTCTTCTACGCAAAGCTCAATGGTCAGAGCTTCGGCGTCTGCTTATACAGGGATGTTAACCCAGTATTGTAAGCTAAAGCCCCATACACATTATTAGATGATTTTCTGCAGATTTTTGCCTTCAGATTTAGCAAAACCATATAATATAAGGTCAAACCTTAAGAGTTTCAATGTGTATGTAATTAGGCAGGCCCTTGCACTACATGGTTTTGGTAAATCTGAAGACAAAAATTTGCAGAAAATCTAATAGTGTGTATGGGGCTTAAGGATGGTGGAGTGCGACCAGAGCCTGCTACAGCTAACATGGTGCCACCTAGTTGATGGTGAGAGCAAGGCTCATCTCTCCTTCTCTTCTTTAACCACTTCAATACCGGGCTTTTTATACCACTTCCATACCGGGCCTATTCTGGCACTTCTCTCCTACATGTACAAATCATCATTGTTTTGCTAGAAAATTACTCAGAACCCCCAAACATTATATATGTTTTTTTAGCAGACACCCTAGGGAATAAAATGACGGTCATTGCAACATTTTTTCTTGCACGATATTTGCGCAATAATTTTTCAAACGCCTTTTTTTATTTTTAAATGGTTTCATGAATTAAAAAATAACAAAACAGTAAAATTAGCCCAATTTTTTGGGAAAATATGAAAGATGATGTTACGCCGAGTAAATAGATACCGAACATGTCACACTTTAAAATTGCGCACACTCATGGAATGGCGCCAAACTTCGGTACTTAAAAATCTCCATAGGCGACGCTTTAATTTTTTTTACAGGTTACCAGGTTAGAATTACAGAGGTGGTCTAGTGCTAGAATTTTTGCACGCGCTCTAACGCACGCGGCGATACCTCACATGCGTGGTTTGAACGGCGTTTACATATGTGGGCGACTTACGTGTGCATTCGCTTCTGATCGCGAGCTACCGGGGACAGGGGCGTTTTAATTTTTTTTTTTTTTTATATAATTTATTTATTTTTACTTATTTTTTTTATTTTTTTTACAATTATTTTACTTTTTTTTTTTTTTTTGATCAATGTAAACATCCCTTGTAATAGGAATGTGTGTGACAGGTTCTCTTTATTGAGAGATGCGGGGTCAATAAGACCCCACATCTCTCCTCCAGGCTGGAAAGCATGAGATCAGTGAATTTTTTTTCACTGATCTCATACTTACAGCCGCAATGGCGGCTTTGTTTACATTTGAGGCCCGGGCGTGACATCATCACATCGCGCCCGGGCCTCCGACGATCATAGAGATGACTGGTGACCATCTGGTCACCAGTCATCTCTATGCTCATCATGTGACCCACCAACGACGCCGGAAGATTCGCTCTGGGTCCCCGATCGCACGGGGAGCCCGGAGAAGCACCGGATGGCGGCGGGAGGGGGGGGATGTCCCCTCCCGCCGCCTGTAAGAACAATCAAGCGGCTGAACCGCCGCTATGATCATTCTTATGGTGCACAGAATCGCTGGCCCAAGAAAATGATATCTGAATGATGCCTCTAGCTGCAGGCATCATTCAGATATCTCCCCACAAAGCCGAGGACGTCATATGACGTCCACCCAGGATGGGAGATCCCATCTGTGGACATCATTTGACTATGGCTGGGTAGGGAAGTGGTTAAAGAGAGTATGTAGGTGTTTGGGAGGAGTACAGTGGTGGCAGAGGTGTGTTGGGAGTACATTGGTGTTATGGGAGGAAGGGGGTGTGTACAGAGTTATAGTTGTGGTAGAGGTGCGTTTGAGGGTACAGAGGTGTTTGGGAGGAACACTGGAGGCTGAGGAGTACAGTGGTGGCAGAGGTGTGTTAGGAGTACATTGGTGTTATGGGAGGAAGGAGGTGTGTACAGAGTTATAGTTGTGGTAGAGGTGTGTTTGAGGGTACAGAGGTGTTTAGGAGGAACACTGGAGGCTGAGGAGTACAGTGGTGGTAGAGGTGTGTTTGAGGGTACAGAGGTGTTTAGGAGGAACACTGGAGGCTGAGGAGTACAGTGGTGGTAGAGGTGTGTTAGGAGTACATTGGTGTTATGGGAGGAAGGGGGTGTGTACAGAGTTATAGTTGTGGTAGAGGTGCGTTTGAGGGTACAGAGGTGTTTAGGAGGAACATTGGAGGCTGAGGAGTTCAGTGGGGGCAGAGGTGTGTTGGGAGTACATTGGTGTTATGGGAGGAAGGGGGTGTGTACAGAGTTATAGTTGTGGTAGAGGTGCGTTTGAGGGTACAGAGGTGTTTAGGAGGAACATTGGAGGCTGAGGAGTACAGTGGTGGCAGAGGTGTGTTAGGAGTACATTGGTGTTATGGGAGGAAGGGGGTGTGTACAGAGTTATAGTTGTGGTAGAGGTGTGTTTGAGGGTACAGAGGTGTTTGGGAGGAACATTGGAGGCTGAGGAGTACAGTGGTGGCAGAGGTGTGTTAGGAGTACATTGGTGTTATGGGAGGAAGGGGGTGTGTACAGAGTTATAGTTGTGGTAGAGGTGCGTTTGAGGGTACAGAGGTGTTTGGGAGGAACACTGGAGGCTGAGGAGTACAGTGGTGGCAGAGGTGTGTTAGGAGTACATTGGTGTTATGGGAGGAAGGAGGTGTGTACAGAGTTATAGTTGTGGTAGAGGTGTGTTTGAGGGTACAGAGGTGTTTAGGAGGAATACTGGAGGCTGAGGAGTACAGTGGTGGTAGAGGTGTGTTTGAGGGTACAGAGGTGTTTAGGAGGAACATTGGAGGCTGAGGAGTACAGTGGTGGCAGAGGTGTGTTGGGAGTACATTGGTGTTATGGGAGGAAGGGGGTGTGTACATCGTTATAGTTGTGGTAGAGGTGCGTTTGAGGGTACAGAGGTGTTTAGGAGGAACATTGGAGGCTGAGGAGTACAGTGGTGGCAGAGGTGTGTTAGGAGTACATTGGTGTTATGGGAGGAAGGGGGTGTGTACAGAGTTATAGTTGTGGTAGAGGTGCGTTTGAGGGTACAGAGGTGTTTAGGAGGAACATTGGAGGCTGAGGAGTACAGTGGGCGCAGAGGTGTGCTGGAAAGGTGTATAGGTTTGCTTGGGGGTTATAACGGGGGCAGAGGTGTACAGGGATACAGTTGTGACATAGGTATAGTTGAGGAAGAGGTGTGCAGTGCTACAGAGGTGTTTATGGGTACAGTTGTAGCAGAGTTGAGTTGGAGGGTATTGTAGTGACAGAGGTGTGCTGAAGTACAGTGTTGGTAGAGGTGTTCTTTGGGGGGTTGTACCGTGGTGGTAGATGTGTTCTTGGAGGGGTACAGTGGTGGTAGAGATGTGCTTGGGGACATTGGTGGCAAAGGTGTGTGGGGGTGCATTGGTGGCTGAGGTGTGCAAGGAGTGGTGTTGGCTGAGGTGTGCGTTCACGTGCATATGTAGGCGGGTAGGTGAGAAGTGTGCGAGGGAGTACAGTGGTGTGCTTGGGTACATTTGCAGAAGTGCATGGAAGGTGTAGTGACAGAGGGTGATGTGGTGGCAGATGTGTGCAGGGGGAATGTATTAATCACAGAGGTGTGCAGTTGTGGCAGAGGTGTGCCCTGGTGGAGTGCAGAAGTATGCAAGGGGGTACAGTGATGGCAGAGGTATGTGAAGGTGCACAGTGGTGCAATGATGTGTTGGACAGTGGGAACAGAGGTTGTGGAGGTGTGTGTTGAGTACAGTGGTGAAAGAACTGTGCAGGGAAATGGTGGTAAAAGAGGTGTTCAAGGGTGCTGGTGTTGCAGTGGTGAAAATAGGGTGCAGCAGTAAGCCGTAAAGACAAGAGGGGTACAGGGGGTTCTGTATTAAGTCCTCCTAACCTTTGCACTCTTTAAGCTGGGAGTACAGAAGTCATTGTGCAACGTACAGCAGCCAAAATGATGTAACATATCCTGAAAATTCGATGATTGTGATCGTCATACCCTGTACACTGTGTGCTGTGCTATATACCCCTTGCTGATGTATGTTACATTCTCCCAGGGCTTTTTTTCAGCATGAACGGGGGGGGGGGGGGGGTTCTCCCAGGGCTTTTTTTCAGCATGAACGGGGGGGGGGGGGGGGAACGCAGCTCCGGCACCTCCAACACTGAATGTATTTTATGGCAAGGTGTGCTGGATGGTCTATGGTTGCTGGCTACGGGGGGGATCTTTTGTCGCTGGTGGAGATCTTTTTTTGTGGGGGGTCTATTGTTGTTGGCTGGGGGGGGTGTCTTATGTTGCTGGGAGGGATCTACTGGTGAGTGAGAAGTCTATTGTTGTTGGCTGCTGGAGGATGTATTGATGCTGGCTGCTGGGAGATCTGTTGCTGCTGCTGGGGGTCTATTGTTGCTTGGTTGGTATTGGGGGAGACCTGTTGTGTGGGGGATCTGTTGACTGCTGTGGTGGGTAGGGTTGCCACATCATCCCTTTAATCCAGGACACCTATTTAATTACACAGGTTCTGAGGCTGATTTAATGCAGATAAGGCACCAAGTGAGTTTTTATTATCACCTTAATCAGCCACAGAACCTGTGTAATTAATGTGTGTCCTGGATTAAAGGGATGATGTGGCAACCCTAGTGGTGGGGTATGTTGTTGCTGGGGGGGGGGGGCTATTGTTGCTGGGGTGGGATCTATTAAATTCCATACAAATTACTTAGTACCACATAATTATAATTGGTTCTGTATTCGCTAAAAGGGGCGGTACTGGGAGGTGGGTAGGGGGTGGAGCCAAGAGACAGTGCTCAGAGGTGGGTGAGGGGCAAAGATGAGGGAGGAGTTCCTGCACCTATTCTCTGAGAAAAAACGACAACACTTTGTACACTGACCTATACAGAAGAAAGAAAAAGTTTTGGCTGCACATGCACTTTGAATTCATGGTGCTGAGGTTTACATGTGTCTGTTAGACTCGCAATTGTGGCACAGTAACTAATGCACACGACCATTTTTCTCGTCGGGAAAATTTCATTTTTTTCTCTTTGACGAGAAAAACGACCGTGTGTGGGCTTTCCTTCATTTTTCCCGACGAGAAAAACGTCAAGAATCACGACGAGAAAAATTAGAACATGCTCTAATTTTTCTCGTCGTGATTCACGCCATTTTTTTCCGCGGCAGTTTTCCCATAGGGAAACACTGCCAGGGAGCCTACACACGGTCGTTTTTCTCGACCAAGAGAAAAAAATTTAATGAAAACCGGCCATGTGTAGGGGACCAAGCCGTTCCTTGTTTTTCCCGTCGATTTTTTCGACGGTGTTTTCATCGTCGAGAAAATCGATCGTGTTTACACGGCATAAAGCTTATTTTGTGATTTACAAGGACTGTAGCTTGTGTGTGCTGTGTATACAGCGAATAGACTTCTATATAACAACACTGTGAGTGCAGTGTGGCCACATCCACCACGGCACTCGCCTCATCAAATTCTCATACGTACTGCCTCTTAAAGCGGAGGTCCGCCAAATGTTTTATTTTTTTTAATTCAGCAGCTACAAATACTGCAGCTGCTGACTTTTAAAATATGGACACTTGCCTGTCCAGGGCGCCCGCGATGTCGGCACCCGAGGCCGTCCCGTCGATCGGTCCTTGGATGCTGCCGCCGCCATCTTCGGCAAGGGAATCAGGAAATGAAGCCTTGCGGCTTCACTTCCTGGTTCCCTACTGCGCATTCACGAGTCGCGCTGCGCAATCTGAATGGCCCCTGCTGTCTTCTGGGGCCCGTGTGTCTCCCAGAAGACAGCGGGGGGGGGGGGGGAACGGGAAGAGGCATAAATCCCACGGGAGTCTATGCCCGGAAGTGGGTGCAAATACCTGTATCTGCACCCCCCTCCCCCCTGAAAGGTGCCAAATGTGACACTGGCGGGGGGGGGGGGGAGGGTTCCGAAAAGCGGAGGTTCCGTTTTTGGGTGGACCTCTGCTTTAAAAGTAGATGAAACCAAAAAGATACCCCAGGCCTAAAACCATCATAGATTATGGGAGGAACTTGAATGCACATCAAAGCTTTATAAAGTAGTAAGGCCTGAGTGTTTATGCCAAACCAGTTCGATGGAAATGAATTCCAATGAGGAAAAATTCCCTTTACTTTTATATTTATTTCAATCATGTATAGTGTTGCCACGTTGAAGTTACCACTGAAATGTTTGCATCAGGGTCAAAATTGACTAATTTCCTCTTTAGTCTTCCAATCAGCTTCTGTCTATTACTTGATTTGCTTTATCTTGGTTATGCTGTGGAAGACACAGAACAAGGATGGTACTCTACTTCACCAAGACTAGAAAATCTCTGATGAGCATGCAACATCTGCTGACATGGTCCACCCAGCATTACAATTTGGAAACTGAGTTATGGACTGCTACCCGGGACTAAAACTGGATAACCCTTGGTTACAGTTGTACATTAAATACTACAGTCTTGTAAAAAATGAGGTACACCGTGTGGAAATTGTTCATTTTTCTGCATATTTGAACGGGCAAACATTAGATCTTTATTCAAACAGTGCCTACAGAAAAAGTTGATATACCGTATATACTCGAGTATAAGCTGAGTTTTTCAGCATTTTTTTGTGCTGAAAATGCCCCCCCCCCCCCCCCCCCCCCCTCGGCTTATACTCGAGTCACCTTTTTGTGCCTGATCTCCCGGACTTTGGGGACCCGGTACCGGCCGACCGTAGGTCCCCTGGACCCCAATCTTGGCAGACATGTAGCCCCACTTTTCCTCTAGAAGTGTGCAAAGTTTGTTGTCTGGGGGACCTACAGCCGGCGAGCACCGATTTTTCAAACCTGGGCTCCCCTTCCATAGACTCCCATGTTAAACGGTCATTTCTCTGGTGATTTTGGGGACCTGGTACTGGTCGGTCATAGATTACCTGGACATGAAACTTGGCACACATGTAGTCCTTTTTCTCCTCTACAAGTGTGCAAAGTTTTTTGTCAGGGGGACCTACGGCCGGGGAGAAACGATTTTTCAAACCGGGCACCCCTTCCATAGACTCCCATGTTAAACGGACATTTCTCTGGTGATTTTGGGGACCTGGTACCGGTCGGGGCCGGGGAGCAACGATTTTTCAAACCCGGGCACCCCTTCCATATACTCCCATGTTAAACGTCAGTCTAGTCATGGGCACAGTGAGGCATGGACACAGTGAGGCATGCAGATGGATACCCTAGGCTTATACTCGAGTCAATAAGGTTTCCCAGTTTTTTGTGGTAAAATTAGGTGCCTCGGCTTATATTCGGGTCGGCTTATACTCGAGTATATACGGTACTTAAAGGGGTTCTAAAGGCTGAAGGTTTTTTACCTTCTGTTTTATCACGGTTACGTTTACATTTTTGGGATTGTATTCGAGATGTGCAAAAATAGATCACAAACACTTGTAGGTGTAACATTCAATTAAAGCGTAAGTTCAGAAGGGAAAGGGGATCACGGCTCCAGGTAGATCAGTGGAAATAAACCTCTCCTCAAAGTTGAAGCAACAGGTGCTGGCAATGCATATAGCAATTGGATGAGGGAAAATTCTGGACAGCCGCACTCCAGAAATTTGCCTTTATTCGTAGAAAATTTTATCAAAAATACATGCCACAGCAGAACACAGGACAGAAGAGCCGACGCGTTTCACACTATCAAACAGTGCTTAAAGGAGTAGTAAAGTTACATGTTTTTTCACCTTAATGCATCCTATGCATTAAGGTGAAAAAACATTCGACAATACCGCCCCCCCCCGAGCCCCCGTTTTTCTTACCTGGCCCCTCGAAAGTCCCATGCTCGTCCCCGTCATCCTCTTCGTTTTTCTGCCTGGCCGCCGATTGGCTACACTGGATAGATTGAAAGCAGCGCAGCCATTGGCTGGCGCTGCTGTCAATCACATCCAATGATGCGGCACACCGGGGGGCGGGGCCGAGTGATACAGTCGGCGGCTATGGCCGCCGCTGTATCACGGGAGCGCGCCCGCAATCACTCCACACCATGCGAGCTCACTCGCATTAAGGTGTGGAGTCCTTGCGGGGAGGAGCCAAGACAGCCGCCGAGGGACCCCAGAAGACCAGGATCGGGGCCACTGTGTGCAAAACGAGCTGCACAGTGGAGGTAAGTATAACATGTTTGTTATTTTTAAGCAAAAAAAAAAAAAGGTATAGTGCTCCTTTAATCATAGCTAAGCTAAGGGGTAAGTTCACCTTTACAGAAAAAACTGTAAGGTGAACTTACACAGGGGGGAACCCTACTGACAGCTGATGACAAATTCATTGTTAAGGACGCGGCGCCTGGCTTCCCGGCCCCTTCCTTCACAACCAGCTATATACAGTTTGTTTACGGTGTGTTTAACCACTTGAGACCCGCGCTATAGCCGAAAGACGGCTGCACCGCGGCTCTCAAGTGGCGAGAGGACGTCCCCAGGACGTCCTTCTCTGTTTACATCCCGCCGCGCGCCGCCGAGGGCGCACGGCGGGGAACAGCTGTGCGGCGCGCATCACGTGATGCCGAGGAGCGTGCCTGGCGGCCACGATGTCCGCCAGGTACATTCGATCGGCAGTTACAGAAGCAGGACGTGGATCTCTGTGTGTAAACACAGAGATCCATGTCCTGTCAGGGAGAGGAGACCGATGCTGTGTCCCTTGTACATAGGGACACAGATCGGTCTCCTCCCCCAGTCAGTCCCCTCCCCCCACAGTAAGAATCACAAATAGGGAACATAGTTAACCCCTTCCCCGCCCCCTAGTGTTAACCCCTTCCCTGCCAGTCACATTTATACAGTAATCAGTGCATTTTTATAGCACTGTTCGCTGTATAAATGTGAATGGTCCCAAAATGGTGTCAAAAGTGTCCGATGTGTCCGCCATAATGTCGCAGTCACGATAAAAATTGCTGATCGCCGCCATTACTAGTAAAAAATAAATATTAATAAAAATGCTATAAAACTATCCCCTATTTTGTAGACGCTATAACTTTTGCGCAAACCAATCAATAAACGCTTATTGCGATTTTTTTTTGACCAAAAATATGTAGAAGAATACGTATCGGACTAAACTGAGAGAAAAAAACTTTTTTTAAAAAAAATTGGGATATTTATTATAGCAAAAAGTAATAAATATTGTGTTTTTTTTTTCAAAATCGTCGCTCTTTTTTTGTTTATAGCGCAAAAAATAAAAACCACAGAGGTGATCAAATACCACCAAAAGAAAGCTCTATTTGTGGGAAAAAAAGGACGTCAATTTTGTTTGGGAGCCACGTCGCACGACCGCGCAATTGTCATTCAAAGCGACGCAGTGCCGAAAGCTGAAATTTCGCCTGGGCAGGAACACACAAAGTGCATGAAAACTGCATGCAAAAAGGCATAAAAAACGAGGATTTAAAAATGCACTGCAAAACATGCCTGAAAAACGCATTGAGTGCAGTCGCATTGATGTGAACCTAAGGTTAGTCAGCTAAGGTAACCAGGATATTGTGAGCCAACTTTAATAATGAAATATGAATTTTCCCAATCACCTTCATGCATTCTATACATTAAGGTAAAAACCTTCAGTGTGCAGCTTCCCCCTCAGCCCCCCCTTATACTCACCTGAGCACGATCCAGCGATGTGCACGAGAGCAGAAGCTCTCCTTGTCTCTCCTATCTCATTGGCCGAGACACAGCGGTGGGAGCTATTAGCTCCCGCTGCTGTCGATCGCAGCCAGTGAGGAAGGAGGGGACGGCGGGGTCGAGCCACGCTCTGTGTGTCTCATAGATACTCAGAGGTGGCTCGGGCGTGAGCATACACAAGTGCCCACAGAGCAAGCCACTTCACTCAGCGGGGAGTTGGGTCCCGAAGCACTGGCGAGGGACCCAAGAAGAGGAGGATCAGGGTTGCTCTGTGCCAAACCACTGCACAGAGTAGGTAAGTATAACAGGTTTATTTATTTTTTTATTTTTTTTATTTTTTTTAAAGCAAACCTTTGCAAAAGCTTTAAATAAAACACAAGAAAATGTTACCTTTTAAATTAATTTTTTAAACAAAAAATATCAATAACCATAATGGCATGCTGTGGAAAAGGTATGTTTTGGGTGTTCTTGCATGAACTGCCAGTTTCAATATGTCCCTACAGCTTTTCAATGGGAATCCAAATCAGGGCTTTGACTACTATAGTCCAAAACTCTCTATTTCTTCTTTTGCCATTTCTTCGTGCATTTGCTAGTCTGATCCAGATCATTATTGTCAGGGGAGGGCTGGCAGCCTGTCCAGTCAAGTGGCCCACTGAACCACCGAATCAGCTCATCCATGCCCACCTGGTTTTTCAATGCAGCCTCACCAGTGCCACCTCATCAGTGCTCATCAATGCAGCCTCATCAGTGCCCATCAATGCAGCCTCACCAGTGTCCATAAATGCAGGCTCACCAGAGTTGTAGTTTCCTCTGCCCTGCTCAGGAGCTTGAGCGCGGACTACAACTCCCGGAATACAACAGCGGCCGGCTGGGCCGCCGGCCCAACTTCCTACAGAAGAAAAAAAAAAGGCATCGGACAGCCGGCTGTTTTTAACAAAGGTTAGAGTGGCCTAGGGGGCAATTGCCACCCTGCCCCCCGGCCCAGCCCGCCCCTGATTATTGTGCTGGAAGACCCATTTCCAATTCAACTTCATATTTTTGGAAAGATGGTTCCAGCTTGCCATATTGCTGCTCTTTTTTTTACAGAAAATTACAGAGCTGCAGATTGAAAGGAAAGGACTTTTTTTAAAAATAATAATCAATTACAGTATGACTAGTATTCTGAGCATGTCAGTCTGAAATGTTAAACTGGTCTGGTATCAAGCTCCAAGAACCCTTTGAGGTTCGTTGGGAATCTAAGAAACTTCATAAGACAAAAGTACCTGGGTGCCCCAAGGTGTGGCTGGCACTGTATTTAACAAAACTTGGATGCTTTCACCCTGTTTGGGGGGATGGGAACATTGAATACATTCTGGTGAATGGTTGCCTCCAATTGATATGAGTTGTTATTGATACACCATTACACTTTCTGTTCATGTAAACGATCTAGTTGGGTGTGGGTTGTACTCCCTTCATCAAATATCGACTTTGAAAAGAGAGCCCAAACAGGAGCACACAGTAGCGTCATAGTCTGAAATGTTAATCTAGTTTGGTGTTGAGAGAGATCAAAGGATAGAGAACCCTTGGGGGTGCGAACGGGATCTAAGAAAGTCCATAGGACGAAGGTACGTGGGTGCCCCATGGTGTTAGGCACTGTATGGAACCAAACTTGGATGCTTTTACCTTGCTTGTTGAGATGGTAACATTACCCACATTCTAGTGAACGGTTGTGTCCAACTCCTAAAAGTCCTTATTGTTACACCATGAAACTTTCTGCTCATGAAAAAGTTCTAGTTGGGCTTGGATTGTCCTCTCTTCCTCTAATTTGCTAATATATTTTTTTGTTTGGGTATCTATGTTGTTATCCAAAAAAGAGGTGAAGGCATCAAAGTCTGGTTAACTTTGGTGTAATTCAACCTTCCTAGAATTTTGTTGGCTTCAATAAGCATCTTCTAAAGCCCCGTACACACGGTCTGACTTTTTGGCAACAAACTTCATTTTGAGCAAGTTTGACAAAAAAATCAGACCGTGTGTACGCTCCATCGGACAAACTTTTTTGGTTTTCATAGAACAAAAGTTCGGTCTGCAAACAGACAAACTTTTGGCCAACAAAAGTCCGATGGAGCAAAGTCCGACCATGTGTACAGAAAACCATCGGACTTTTGTCTGATGGACAAAACAAATAATGTTAAAATCAACCAACAATAGCAGAAGTTGACCAAAGGGTGGCGGTAAAGAGCAGAAAAACCACGTGATGTTGGAAAAAGTTTTGGGAAAGTTTGCAGAAAAGTCCTGTGGTGTATATGCTATGGGTGTGCCCGGCCAACTCCGTTCGAACAAAAATCCACGGAAAAGTCCGATGGAAGCCCGACCGTGTGTACGAGGCTTTAGACAATTTTCCGATTCGTATATTACTGTTGTATGTAAAGAAGCTCACAGTGTGCTATGAAATCAGAGTAAGAGCCGGTTCACACTACTGCGATGCGGGAACCCTGCGAATCCACTGCGGGTTCCCGCATCGCAGGTTTCCCGCCGCAAGTTCACACTGCCCTATGCAAACAGTTTGCATATCGCAGTGTGAACACCCATGCGATCCGATTCTGCTGCGGACAAAAAAAAGGGTCCTGTGCGAGTTTGATGCGAATTCAGCCATACGATTTGTACATCGCACAGAGATCGCATGTGATTGGCACTGCAGTGCGGTGCGAATCACATCCAAACTCTGACATCGCAGCAGTGTAAAACGGCCCTAAGACAATTCTGTACGAGAGAGGAGCCGCTACAAGACTGAAAGGAAGGCTCGAGTTCAGCTTTAACATACCAAAAGGGTGCAAATAGCAAACACACGTGGTCATAGCTCCCAACTGTCCCTGATTTTGAGGAATGTCCCACTGTCCCTCTTTCCTCCTCATTTGTCCCTCATTTTGGTCTGATCTATAGATGTATATAAAATGCACTTTTTATCTTTCAAAAAGTGTTTCCCAGTGCTTAACCTTTCATCTGATTTCTAAATTGCTGCATTTGAATTTTTTTAAAGCCAATATAAAGGAATAGTAGTGGTAAAAAAAAGCTCTTGTGGATTTAATAAACCTTTTTTTGGCTAATTCTCCTTTAAGGGGGTGTGTCCTATGCTATGCCTACATACGTTTGCTAGTAGGTGTCCCTCATTCCCATATCAAAATGTTGGGCGGTATGCACGTGGTTAGTATTTACATACTCTTAAACATTAAAGTGAACCTGCTTTGTCTATGCAGCGCCATATACAGATTCACATTATTTCTCCCTCCTCCACCTTTACTGCTCATACTGCTTTCCGTTCATCCTCATCCACTCCGTTCACAAAGTGAGGGAGGCCCTATGTACCTTCCGAGATAGTCTTATTAGGGTAACCACATTTCCAAACTGCCATTCAGGGACACACACCCTCTCACCTTCCTCAAAAAAAGATGAGGGGGGCGGGGGAAATGTAGTCTCGGGGTTGATGGGGAATTTGGCGGTGGGTTATTTGTCAGGTGAATGAGCCCCTTGCCACCAAATGCAGTGCCGCTTGCCACCCATAGCCTGCCACCAGATGCAGTGCTGCTGTCACTCCCTCTGCATGAGCCACGAGCGTAGAAGGAAAGGAGTGGCGTCACTATCTGGAGAGTGAAGATCACACCAGTCCCTGCTGCTTGCCGCTGGGTGCCGGAAAAGGAGGAGGTGCCGAGGTGGGTGGGGACAGCAGTGCTGCACTAGGCGCAGGCCTCGCTCCCGGTCTCACTGTCTGAGAGTAAATCGTCACTGGTTTCAAGATGCCAGGCAGCGCTGGCCCTAGCAACCAGTTCCGGAAATGTAGGTATTAGTTAGTAGGGGATGGCTGTATCCTCTATTTCATTCCGGGACATTGTATTGTCCCAGAATGAAGGTGCCCAGGACCCAGGACAGACATGTCAATTGCGGGACAGATCCGGGCAATCCGGGACACGTGGGCACCCTAAGTCTTATACATAGCTATGGACCCTCCCTCCAGGGGATAAAGGGGGAAGGGACTGCAGAGGATAGAGGAGGGGTGTTAAGAGGAGTCAGAAGGCTCTTTAAAAAAATGCGACACCATCTCTAGTTTCTCCTGTTTGGTGGTCTGTACAGTAAGGTGACCAGATTTTTTAAATGAAATCCAGGGACATATTTATTTTTTTACTAGTAATGGCGGCAATCAGCGACTCTCTTCCCGTCGCCACCATCGCCTGCCTCACAGCCTGTTAAGTCTTACTTTCCGGCCCCTGGCTACTACTGGGTGGGGAGCGGAGGAAGATCACTCCGCCAGGGAAGACAAGGAGATAAGCAGGCAGGCGGCTGGCCGGGACTTGAGCCAAGACAGAAGAACATGCGAGCGGAGCTGAATGGGCACCCGAAACTGAAGAAATATTCCCTCCGCTCCGACCAGCACATGATCATCAGAAAGGGGCACAGATAATAGAAAAAAATACCCCCCCCCCCTAAGATAGTAGAAGCGGCAGAGCGGGGGGGGGGGGGTGTAATTCAGATTTTTAATTTTTTTTTAATTCTGCACTGACTGTCTTTGAAATTTCCCCAGCTCCTGTTCAAATCCAATCCGGGGACAAGACCGGGGACAGTGTCCTCAATCCGGGGACTGTCCCCTGAAACTGGGGATGTCTGGTCACCCTACTGTACAGGTGATACGTTTCTCTGAGTATAAGATAAATGCAGGAAGCCTCCATTAGGGCCTTCTACATGTAATATTTAATGAAGCAATCATATGATATGAGGGGCGGGGCTAGGGTGACCACATTTCCAAACTGCCATTCAGGGACCCCCCCCCCCCCCCCCGCCTAGAAAAGATGATTTTTAATACCTTTTTTTGTGACCCCATACATTTCACGGGTTCATACTGGGACCTGTAGTACTTTAATAGTGGGGGGGTCACATCTTCGGCTCTGAGGGGTTTATGCTGGGACCTGTGGTCTTTCACTTTTGGGGGATCACATCCCCAAAAGTGAAGGACTTCACGTCCCAGCATGAACTGCTGATATCTAAGGATGTGACTCCCCCCACACCCACCAAAATTGAAGGACTACAAGTCCCAGCATAAACCCCTGAGAAGTTCATGCTGGGACATGTAGTTCTTCACTAGTTGGGGGGGGGGTCACATTTTTTAGCTCTGAGGGGTTTATGCTGGGACCTGTAGTCTTTCACTTTTGGGGAATTACGTCCCCAAAATTGAAGGACTGCAAGTCCCAGCATAAACCCTTGAGATCTAAAGTTGCGACCCTATAGATTTCACGGGTTCATGCTGGGACCTGTTTTTCTTCACTATTGGGGGGGGGGGTGTAGGGGGTGTCCCATCTTCAGCTCTGAGGAGTTCATGCTGGGACCTGTAGTCCTTCACTTTTGGGGGGGTCATGAGACCCATCACCCAATTGGCCAAAAGGAAATCCGATCGGATCGGCCACCAGAAGGTGGAGGGAGGAGACGCTGGGGAACGGAGACAGCAGCCCCCCTCCCCCCATCACCCGGAGCACTGCCCGCTAAATGGGGTAAGTCAAGTGCGGGGCCCTGACTGACTGACCGATGGGGGCCGCCTATGATCCAGTGACCGCCAGCCGCCACTGCCTCTGCTGCCAGCTCATCTGCCGTCCTCTCTGCAGTCAGTGTCTTATGACACACATGGTGTTACATCCATCCCCGGCGCCCGCCCTCACCTCTGAGTATTGAGAGTTGCTCTCACATCCTGGCAGTTGCCCTCCCTCTGAGCATGCCGCCGGAGAAGATTGGGGAGGAGGTGGGTGAAGTTAAAGCACTAGGGGTAAAGGAGGAGGAGGAAGTTAAATCCTCCTACGCTCAGAATGCTGCGGCTTCGGCCGGCCAGGACACGTACTGTTAATGAGTAAAGAAGTGGCGAGGCGGTGGCCTTTTTTGGAGGCATCAGATTAGCCCAGGGGGGTGGCTGTGTCAGTTTCATTCAGGGACACTGTATTGTCCGGGAATGAAGGTGCCCGGGACCCGGGACAGATCTGCAAAATGTGGGACTGTCCCGGGCAATCCGGGACACGTGGTCACCCTAGGTGGGGCTTGTACAAATTGGCGTAATCGTTCATGTGTGCCCAGGGTGGCACGTTGATGTCAAAATGGTGCAGTCCCAATGCTTCTCGAACACGTTTCAGGCAGCTCATTAATCTTTCGATCACAAAAAAATGTGCCACTGTTGCCAGTAAATCGCCTCAATCGGTTCCTTTGGTTTTCACAGTTTCAAATCATTTGGAGGCAGCTGTATTGGCCTGAAAATCAGGATGTAATTGTTTACTGTGCTCTGTAATGGACTACAGTATATGTTAGTGTTTTGTAGATGGTTGCAATATATATATTCTGCATCACCCAAACTATAAACACTGGTTTCACTAGTCTTTCTACAATACCGTCACACACACCATTACTTTACTTAGTAGACACAGCAAGGGGGAGTTTGCTATGCTAAAGGAAGACCACAGAAAAATGGCGGCCTTCCCATTGCCCTCTATAGTCTACAAGAAGATGGCCGCGGCGCTCTCCGCTCCCTATCCGACCACGGGTTCTGACAGAAGCCAATCCGCGGGCATTCGATGCTGTTGTAATGCGGCCGTCAGCCAGCAGACGGCGCAGTTCGGCGCAATACTTCCACTCTTACCGTCAGAGGAAAAGGAATACAGTAACTGACTCAGGGCGGAAGTAGGTGAGAGCAATAGAACTTCCGGTCAGGGTGTCTTAAAGGGATATTATAAAAAAGGGGGCTGATACCAGGTAAGTCTAGGAGTGAGAATGAACTGATGAATATTAATGGAGATCATGAATATTGAGCAGGGGGGGGGGGGGGGGGTGGAAACGAGATCAACTGGACTTACTATGGTTGCCCATGGCAACCATTGCAGACTATTTTTAGTCCTTATAGGTGAAAAGAGAAGGACTGACTGGTTGCTAGGCAACAAGAGCAACTATAAAACTGCTATATAGTGTCTTTTATTCTATTCTTTCCCTTTTTAGTCTCTCTAAATTAAAGGAATCCCCATTGGCAAGTGTTTTCCAGGTCAGTGTGGAAGCCATTGGATTGGCATGACAGCAGCAACCGCCATATTATTGTAGGGTTCAGGTCCTTTGACTTGCCCTGTAAGTCTGGGGGGGGGGGGGTGGGGGGCGGCATGTGGCCTTATGGTCAAGTTCGACCATAAGGAGCCCCACCAAGTACTTGGTTAAGCCTTGCTTTGGCAGGCCTCTCGAAGAAAGGGGACCTCCTAATTTCAGCTGGGTGGACAATGAGTACCCCAGTCCCCACCAGGACTCTTGCGCCCCAGGGGATCAGGTCCAGGGACTTTTCACTTCGGAGGAGGACTATGTGTTCACCCTGTGCACTTTTATTTGCGTGGGGTTTTTTTTTTCCGCACCTGGTGTTAGCCTTGAGTGTGCGCCCGGAACTGTGAAGTTTAATTTAAAAAAAATATGTATTGCTTCTTGGCGTTTCCGCTACGGTGAAGTGTATATTCTCTTTTCAGGATCTAGGAGAGGAAATATGGGGGTCGCTGGTTGCTGAATAATCTACCTGGCATGATGGGGATCCTAAGGGTGGTGGTTGTAGGGTGGTGGGGATCTGGGTGGGGGGGTTGTAGGTATTGTAGGGTGGTGGGAAAGGGTGATGAAACTAAACTGATCGTCCACCGGGGGGTGGTTGTAGGGTGGTGGGGATCTGGGTGGGGGGGTTGTAGGTATTGTAGGGTGGTGGGAAAGTGTGAGGAAACCTGAATTGATCGTCCAACAGGGGGTGGTTGTAGGGTAGTGGGGATCTGGGTGGGGGGGGGTTGTAGGTATTGTAGGGTGGTGGGAAAGGGT